>JARFIW010001414.1:395000-1595000 GCA_036346225.1 Platerodrilus igneus
GTGTGTGTGTGTGTGTGTTTGTTTGTGTTTGTTCTTTATTTGCATCCGCTTTGCATCCCCCCCCCCTAGTACTAGGACGAAGAATGTGTTTGAAATGTTAATTTGTGTTTATGTTTGCCCAGGTTACCAAAAGGTTGGATTGAATTGGTATAATTTTGTACATGTTTGAACTTATACTATTACATAAAAAACTAGGTTCTTTCAAAGGACATTATTTGTTTGTTGTAATATTTGCCTCAGGTATGTGTAAGTTTGGTTCTTAAAATTTAGCACCATATTGCACCATCGTTGCTATGGAGCTAGCACCTAAGAAATGACGAAGATATAGCAGTTCAAAATTTAGAGCCTTAGAAGGTGCCAGCACTCCAATGCGGATTTGTAAATTATTGTGTCTTACACTTACTAGTACTAACAGCGCCATAGAGCAGCACCATTCCCATGGAAAAGATATAGCTGTTCAACGGTTAAGCCTTAGGCGTCGCCCCACCCCATCCCAATAAACTCTTAAAAAAAAATTTGCATTTGCAAGTACTAACAGAGGACTACCATTCCCACAAAAATTGTAGGTCCACTAGCACTGCGTGACAGTTCGGTAAACCACTATTGCTGATAGCTTGCTTCACTCTATTTCAAAACAATTCATCTTATATAGTACTAGCCTGGAAGCACTCAACACACGCAAAACGGGTTTTCTCATTGCAAAGAAAAGTAGTCGAAATAATAGCACAATTTGATTGTAAAGATGTTGTTGGAAGTGACTTTTTCAAATACGAAATCTTACATCACAATTTATCTACATACTACTATGCTCAAAGATTGACGTGTACAGTCACAGTCATACTCCGCAATTTTAGCTAAATACACACGACACAAGACAATACAAACATCGAATTCTATTCCCCAGGTTAACTACATAGAGATTTTCACTAAATTACTATGCTTTGGCGTTTTACAGCTGTCTACTGAAGACTTATCCAATGTAGTACGTTCGGCATGCATAGCGGCCCATACTCATATTATTATGTCTACTGAAGACTAATAAAACTACTCCCATAATCTGTATTTAAAAGTAAATTAGTGAATACTGTTCAAGTTTAAAATAATATAGCTAGAACGTCAACCCCTCCTCTCTTTTTCAAACGTAAGCTTCTCGAAGGTTAGGGTTGATAGACGACCAGAGTAGAGTCACGTTCATGTTACGGGGTTGACTAGATACGGTGTAGTCCATATATTTTCGCTGTTAATGCGTTGTAAACATGATGTATGTTTCTCAAATAAAATTGCATTTAAGTTTATCCTGTTTTCATTATCATTTTTAAATAAGTGCGCATATTCATACTAAACAAATACTACGCTCATTTCAATACACAACCTGTTTAAATATTTTTTATGTAAAGACCTTTTTTTTGCGTATCAGTCAGTATAATGCATAACTTGCGCAAAAATGTAGTATTTATAAGTACAAATAAAATTATGTTTCTATATCTATTTATTCTGATTCAAGTTTTATTAACGTTTTACAAATACATGCATGGCTACGTATTTAAAAACGAGTAATGTTAGCAATTCTAATGTCAGTGTAGTATATAACGTGTTGCCTAGGTTTACGGAATCTAAGATTTTGTTCATTTACCAGATATCTTAAAATTTGAACAATTTATATATTGCATAAAAATAAACGTACTTTTCGGTTTGTTAGAAACTAATTTTTAGTTGCAAAGAAAATAAAAACAAGAGTAAATATATTTAAGATACACTACAAACTTTAAGCAACTAATTACCAGTCAAAGTCCCACCTGGAATTTTAAATTTTTTGAGAAAAATTTAAAATGGTGTCAGGTAGAAAACTAAATATTATTTTTTCGCCTAGCGTATATGAAAATGCATCATATTTGCCCTAAAAATGTGACAGAAAGTAAACCTTTGCGGCCCTAGGGCCGCTAAACTCATAACAGCATGATTTTGTAGGTTTTGCACAATCTAGACACCTATGACTATCATCGATAAAAATAAGTCACCATGCTACCAGCACCTCAAATACTTACCAAGTGCCTATAAATTCTGGTATTACTATCCATAATAATGCTTAAAGGATAATTAATATCAATTACTATTATAAATAAATACGTCAAATGTTATTAACCTTCTTTATTTTGTGTTATTTTTCGTATTTTTTTTCTTTAATGCTAGGCGAAAAACAGTTGTGTGTCACAAAGGCAAAAATGCATTAGCAGCCCTTAGCTATCAGCTGCCCTCGTTCGCTTCGCTCGCTCAGACATCTAATAGCTGCGGGCTGCTAATGCTCACTTTCTACCCTTGTGACGCAATATACTATTTGATCTTTGAAAATTAAACCATTCATAATTGTTAAAATCGTCTTTATTTACGTTTCGATCTATGACCTAGGATCGTTAAAATAAGAAAAACTTCAAGTTTGACATTTATGACATAAATTGAAGGTGACTTTGATTTATTAATGTTTGATATATTTGGTTTGAGTACATTAGATGAAAATTTTAAAGTTTAGAAGATTGAGTGCCTTCAATTTGTGTTGCGCCCTGGGAGCGACGTTGAGATATCCAATACGCTTAACGGTTGGGAGGATGGTTATTAAAGAAGTGTGCGAATACGTTACCGTAATGCTTAAGCCGCCGCTTTTTTAATTTGCAATGCTACCTAGATATTGGAGGCATCTGATTTTCATTTGTTATTTCTTTTAGTAATGGAATCCATTGTTTACTGAAAGTCACGTATTCGTTTGCTACATAATTATTTCTATGTAGGATTCTATACGCAGCTTCTTTGATTTTGCGTTTTTAGTGGTTTCTTTCTTTGTCAATAATTTTTGCGTCCCCTCATTTAATTTTATGACTGAAGTCCCATGCATGTTGGCAAATCATGGATTTTTCAATTTTCTATTTTTTATATATGATTTATGTTCTTTTAATCGAAATTGAAATGATCTGAAACTTTCCCCTATATAAAACTTGTTACATTCGCACGGTATTTTGTAGATGCAGCTTTTTGAACTTTGTATTGCGTTTTTAAGTTTTGTTTTTGTTAATTGTGTTCTTAGTGTATTGTTGGTTCTAATTACTGTTTTGATTTCGAATTTGTTTCCTATTCTTTAAGTTTTTTCGGAAAATCCTTTTATGTATTGCATTGAGAGTATTTTTTGATGAGTATCGTTATTTCTATTTTCTTCTTTTTTATTTTTTGAGACTTTATTCATTTCTTTCTCTATTATTCTTTTAGAATACTTTTTTTATTACTGTACATTTGATTAGGTATTTCTTGTTCTTTAAAATTTTTTCGTTTGATGATATTAATTTTGCTCTATCATACATGGTTTTGATAATTCCTTGTTTGGCACAGTGTGGGTGGTTTGAATCGATGTTTAATTTAAGTATCTGTTTGTATGTGTTGGTTTTCTGTATACTAATGTATTAATTGTTGTATCGTTTTTGCTAACTATAATATCTAAAAATGGAGGTTTTACATGTTGCTCTAATTCACATGTGAATTTAATAGTTGGTTCTATTTTGTTAATTGAATCTACAAAGTTTTTAAATAAGTTCTGTATTTTGATGTCAAATAGCATAGATCATCTACGTATTTCCACCAAATTAGTGGTTTCAATTTTTGTGTGAATATTACATCTTTTTCGAATTCCTACTTGAATATATTACTAAAGATTGGCGATAGTGGACTTCCCATCACCATTCCGAAGCTCTGTTTGTAGAATTGGTCCCTTATTTGAAAATATGTGATATTGACGCATACATCAAGTAATTCCATACTTAGTTTTGTTCTTTCTTTAAGGTTGTCATCTTTTTGTAGTTTGTTTTTTATAATATTAAGTGTTTTGTTTACACGAACATTTGTGAAGAGATTTACTACATCAAAACTTTCCATTGTGTGTGTATTTTCAATTTTGATGTTTGATAATTTTTCTAGAAAGTGTTGGTTGTTTTTTATGAAAGAATTCTTTTTGCCTGCTAATGGATTTATAATTTTTAGAAGAAATTTTGCTAAATTATGACATGGTGAATCTATGGAGCTTACGATAGGTTTTAAAGGATGTCTCTTTTATGAATTTTTGGTAGATCGTAAAAGTGGGGTAGTTTACTGTAATGTGGGATTAGTTTGCTTTTTTCTTTGTCTTCGAGCTCGTTTTAAATTTATATAGAGTTTTATATATTTTATTTTCAATTGATTTTGTTGGGCCCGTTTCTAAACTAGTGTAATTCTCAGTATTTAACAGTTCGTTGACTTATACCATAGGTTCCCAACGGGGGCGGTACCGCCCCCCAGTGGGCGCTGTAGCTTTCAAAGGGGGCGGTAGCGAGTACAGGGGCAAAAGGGGCGTTAGGAGGATCAAGGGGGCGTTCGTGACGTACTTACCTTTTTAGAAAATAAATATATTAAAATACTTTGAAAATACCTAGTTGGCATGAATAGACAGTTTATTTAGCTATCTAAAATGTCTATGTTATTGTTATCGAGAAAATATACTTTAAAACATTTAATTCAGCATTAGGTCTATGAATACCTAATTCCGTTTAATATTGTCCGCAACAAGTCTTTGCAAGTTGATAAGCAAAGACGCGATATGACTTGCTTACAAAGTGCACCGGCATCGCAAACAAGATAAAACATACAAGTTGATGCTTGTATGAAATCAAACGTATAAAAGGCAGGGATAGCTCTAGGAATGTGTTATTATTTTGTGTGCTTCGCAAATAATCCATGTTCGTGAGTGATAAGTTATATAAGTCATTATAACCATTAATTTTATAATTATCTATAAATTCGTTGAAAAGTTAATTTATTTTAAACCGTGGCAAGTTTTGGATTTCAAAATGTCTGAATCTAAGAAGAAATGCCGGCAGTACAGTCTTTTGTATTTGAAATATGGATTTACGCACTCTCCTGTAAACCCATCATTACTCATGTGTTTACTTTGCCAAAAGTTTTCTCAAATGAAGCCATGAAGCCTTCTAGGCTACAAGAACATTTAAATAAAATGCATACTGATAAAAGGACAAAGATTTGTCCTATTTTCAAGAACTGCAGAAGAAATATTTGAAACAGCCAACTATATCAAACCTATTTGCGTCGTCTTCTAAACAAGAAGATGATGGACTACGAGCATCATATAACATTTCATTGTTAATCGCAAAACGGGAAAACCACATACCATTGGCGAGGAACTTATCTTGCCGGCAGTCAGAGAGGTAATAAAACTGTTCTTCATCATAAGACATCGGCAGATGTCATCAGAAAATTCCTCTGAGTAATAACTCAGTGCAAAGGAGAATAGACGAAATGGCTCAAGACGTTGAAATATCATTATGCGATTACTTAAAACTTGCAATTTTTCCATTCAACTTGATGAATCCACTCTACCAAATAACGAAGTACTGCTGTTATCATACGTTCGGTTCATAAAAGACGAAAAAATTTATCAAGAGTTATTATTTAAAAAATTTGGAAACTGATACAAAGGGAGAAACGATATTTAATACCATGAGTACGTTTTTTCAAGAGAAAGAAATACCTATGCATAATATTTTGTCGGCAGCTACTGATGGTGCTCCAGCAATGACGGGACGTCATAAGGGTTTCATAGCTCATTTGAAACAAGCAGTACCAAATGTACTCGTTATACATTGTATTATTCATCGTCAGCACTTGGTTGCAAAAATCTGAACGAACGTTTGCATTCGCCGCTTCATTACGTTATTAGAGCAGTAAATACGATTAGAAGCAATTCATTGCATGACAGATTATTTAGCCAACTTTGTAGTGAAAATGATGAAGATTACAATCGCTTGCTGCTGCACACAGAAGTTCGTTGACTCTCAAAAGGTACTTGTTTGAACCGTTTTTTTCAACTATTTGATTCAGTACTGGACTTTCTTGAAAACAGAAACGAAAAATTGCGCGAAAACCTGATTATACATAAAAATGACATCGCTTATTTGACAGACTTGTTTAAAATATTTAATGAAATCAATTTACGACTGCAACGCGACGAGTTGAATTTAATTAAAACAAAAACGTCATAGCTGCTTTTGTGGGAAAACTTCTTCTATTCAAACGAAATCTAGGGAGAGGTGAATACAGCCACTTTCCCACATTATCAGCAGTCTCTGCAAAACATGAAGATTTACTTACTGCCAACACTTGGACGTTCTTCATGTTGATTGTGTGGAGCGATTCCAGGATATTTTAAACATGAATATACCGAGTTGGGTTTTAGATCCTTTCGCAAATGCAGATACAGCAGAATCATCAAATTTAGAAGAGGAACTCGTAGAACTCACAACTAACGAAGAACTAAAAGTAAAATTCAGAAATGGATATCAAGAGTTCTGGCTTTAAAAACCAATACCAGTTCTTTACCCTGGATTGTGGTCAAGAGTACAGATATTTTTAATTGCATTTCCTTCATCTTATTTGGCTGAGCGTGGGTTCAGTGCAGTAGCTAATTTATTGTCTAAGAAAAGGAACAGACTGCACATTACTGAACGTGGCGATTTGCGGCTGATGTTAACGAAATTGGAACCCGACATTAGCAAATTGTTAAAACTTCACCAGCCTCAACTATCTCATTAATTTGTTCTTCTTAATCTTTTTCTGTTCATTATGTATTCATATTTAAGTTTTAATAAACAAGTTTGTACTACATTTGATAGTCGTTTTAATTAAGGTTTACTTTTGCGATTTTTAATATATATACCTTGTCCAACGCTTTAGTGAACGCTTGTAATAGCAGTCAAAAGTGCAACGTTCGTATATGAGTATCTATGTATATATATATATATATATATATATATATATATATATATATATATATAAAGATAGATAGATAAACTATGCAACAATATTTTAATATTCGTTATAATGCACTATGATGAGGAGGGGGGCGTTGGAAGTTTTTTTTCCAGTAGAGGGGGCGGTGGTTCAGAAAAGGTTGGGAACCTATGACTTATACGTTGTAATCGTTTTTATCCATTACTACTGTTGCATTGTCTTTGTCAGCAAGTAGAATTATAATTGAATTATCGTTTTTTAGAATGCGAATTGCTTTTATTTCGTTACTACTTACATTTGTTTTTTTTTGTCATTTTTTTTATTTCGATTTTGCACCATACTCTAAATTCGTTTGTTTGATCTTCTTGGAGATGGTTAGCTGTTTTCTCAATACAGCTGATTATTTCTAATGTCGGTATTGATTTTGGTGTTACTGCAAGGTTCATGCCTTTTGATAATCAGTGGCGTGCTCAGAAATTTTGTCGGGGGACAGGGGAGAGTTTTTACTCAATGGGGGAGAAACTACTAGTGGTCTTGAATTGTTTAGTACATCAAACAATATTTTATAGAAATAAAACAGATTTAGCATTAAAACAAGGTGTTAAGGGTATGATTAACTTCAATAGCATCAGATGGTGGGAAAAGTAGACATGTATCCAAATATTTACATTAACGGTATACTTTCAAGCACTTACCGGAGTTATTACTCTTTAAGCGGCGAGCACTGGAACACACGTGGCGATGTGTAAACTAAGGCGGTAATTATTATCGTTTGTAAACACATAGCCACGAACAAAACTAGTTTTAAAGTATTTCTCACGGCACAGTACGAATAACACAATATGCTTGAAGGTTTAATCGCGACAGTTTAATCTACAGAGCGGATGCGAATTTAATTGTAAGCTGTAAGCTATAATTTTTCCTACAATTAAATGGTTTTATAATACAAATAGAAACAAAACACAAGGTAAAATAAAAAGTCTACAAAATAAAATCTAGGCGTCGTTTTTTTTATTTAGCCAGGTCATCAAGGACGTGATCGATGTCAATAGAGATTTCGCTGTGAATATTAAGAAGAGTCTATCCTCTCCTGTCGTGTTCCAAAGGTACGTTTTCAATCTTCTTAAAGTTGAAAACGCCCTTTCGTTGGATGCTATTGTCACCAGAATGGTAATTAATATTTTTAAAAATGTGGCAACATTTGGGCATAGCTTCAGGTGTTTCTCTTTTAAATAAAGGAGTGAATCTATGGCACTTTTGGGACGCTCACTATTTTCATGCTTTTCCAGAGTTTTAACTTTCCTAATATAATATCGAAACTGTGAGCATCTAAATAATGTATACAATGTATACAATGTATGCAATTTTCGTAATTCTCTTTGGTTAATTACATTTGTTCCCCACTGGAATTATCACATTAAAACTGGTTAAAATATTTCATGGACTAGTAGGTGATCTTTAAGATGTAATATAAGTGAGTCTAAAAAGAATATAAAAATCGCTCGTCGGTAGTACTCTTCAAAAGAAGAAGATGGTACATTGTCTCTTTGAGTTTGCCTTGAGATAGCTCGAGGAACTTTAATTTCGATATTATATTTTTTACACACATTAATTGCCTGACCAAACATTTGCTTAAATTCACTTTTAGTGTTTTCTCGAATGTTGCTTAAAGTATTTTTAACACTTTTTGCAAGAGCGACAGCCCTTTCCTAGTCAATATTATTTGTATACTTTTGCATAGTGGTAAACTAATGGAAAATATTTTTGTAAGTATTTGAATTATTATCTGAAGTTCAATAGTTAACACTACTTTGGTAAGCGCATACGCATTCGAGGAGGCGTCCTTATCACTCCAATCTTGTATTTTATTCAAAGAACTAATAGCTACCTCTTGTAATTCGAAATATGTCAAAATAGAATCATGCCTTTCAACTCATCTAGTTTGACATAGCTGTTTTAATTTATTTTTTTCTATCACAGCTTAAGTTCTCAATATCTGTCGTTTTGCAGTTCTAAAAAATTGCATATTTTTTCTAATATCTCCATACAGTTTCTTACTTGAGAGACGTTCCACGCATCGGATATGGCTAATTTAAAGAATGGGAAGCACAATTCTCATAGAGAGCACAGCTGTATTTTTCGCGCACGTAGGCTTGAACGCCATGAAACACATCACTCATAGCTACAGTACCGTCATATCCTTGTCCAACGATATAGGTACAATAAATGTTGAGATCTGCCAAATTAGTCAAAAGAACATTTGCTAGATATTGACTTGTCATGCTAGTTACGGGAACAAACTTTATGAAGTGTTCTTCAATTTTAAAGGAGATTTCATTGAAAAATCGTAGACACATAGAGAATTGTTCAATGTCCGAAACATCAGTTGTTTCTTCAGCCAAAACGGAAAATTTTTTTGCCTTATTAACTTTATCAGGTGTTTTCTGTGTATATGCGCCTCTTGGAACGTCAAGGGACGCAAATAAAAATTACTTGGAGTGCAGTAGGCAGTAAACCAGGGGTTGTTTGGTAGAGCATCGACTGTATGGAGTAAAAGAGGGGGAAACAGATTATAAATACAAAGTCACATAAATACTTAAAAATACTTACCGAAGCACAACATCTGGAGCACTAACTCGGCACGTTTCGCTACTGTTTCTGGCCAGAGGTAAATAGGAACGGAGTAAGGAAATGATTATGGTAGGAAATACATTATAAGAAGTTAATATTGAAAATGAATGAAACACGTTCGAGCTCGCCGTTGGTTGTTTATCGACCCTCTTTTAATTATGTTATTCCTTATCTTTCATTGTCTGGCTTGATAACGAATACAACGTTGGGAGAGCGAAATGGCATGAACACTGTGTTTAAATTTTGCCGCATGCATAAATTATTTCATTTTGGGTTTTTGCACTGAAATATGTTGCGTTCTTTGACATACTTTCCAGATGCATTTTCAGTGATTGATCTCCAGAGCGCAACTTTGACGGCAATATTGCTCTAAAATTCCCTTCGTTTTCTACTGTTTCTTCGGCAAAGTCAATAAAGCCTGAGTCTCGGTGCCCTTTCAGAGAAATACACTGACGTCCGCATAAAATAATTGTATCTATCAGAGGTCAGAGGAATGATTGTTTTTCGGTTTCCCTCTATTCTTTTTTAGTCGCTTCATCTAATTGTAAATTTAGTGGTTCTTGCTTCTACTTCATCATTAACGACATATTCTGTGATTTAATTACATTAAATTTGTGATATTCATTAGAGTCGTGGCTTTTAAAAACTTCAACGGCATCTTTCCAGTTGTCAAATTTTTTCTTTACTAATTTACTTAGTAATTGATGCTTGCCAGCAGCTGTTATTTTCGCAGCGTAAAACACACAAAACTTGCAATAAGCACCATCAGTCTTTTTAGAATATGCCAACCATTTCCACCAGTTGAACCAATTAAATTGAAGTTTTAGATTTATTGGTCCAGTTGATGGAAATTTAAAATGAAAATCTGGATACCAAACGTTATTAAATAAGTCAAATATATCGACCTGCTCCTGAGCTACTTTGCGATCTGTGTAATTTGCGATATCATGTTTATTATCAACTGGAACTTGTTGAACAACAGAATTATTTCTGATTGTTTGAGAAGTAGATGCTGTCGGCATAGGTGGTGTGGTTTCAAGTGCATGTGCATTGTCAGTTTTTTGTTTTTTGTTGAAAAATGAATTCAACGTGTTAAGCTTTCTCTTACTGTCCTGAGCACTCATTGTTAAATAAAATTTCTGAAATTTCCAATGATTTGTGTCAGTTATCAGTATAACTAAGTCGAACCTTGAAATTCGAATCTGAAGGGAAAGGAAAAATTTTGACTTATCAAAAATTCGAGTTTTCAATTTTACTTCAATTTAAAAATATATATATATATATATATATATATATATATATATATATATATATATATATGCAAACTTAATGTATAATGTTAGTGAAAATATACATGTGTAGTATTTAAATTGAAGTAAAATTCGAAAACTCGAATTTTTGATAAGTCAAAATTTTTCCTTTCCCTTCAGATTCGAATTTTAAAAAGCATTTAGAAGAATTACAGTGTTTCAACTGAATGCTTCTTCTTTTATGAAAGCTACCTGAATATAAAATTTTACTAACTTTTCAATATCACTGTAGGTGTTTATCCTGTCAATCAATTTCTGAATAAGAGGATTATACCATACTACTAGACTATTGCAAAAACGGCATCGACTGGACTCGTTTACGACAATCGTCGACATCAGACAGTATTAAGGGTAAATATTGAAGCGGGCTACTACTACCGCGTTTCTCTAATTTAAAAACAAGTAATAACAATAGTCTTTATTACTCACTGTTCACAAGTCTAATTAACAGTATATGCCTTATTTATAGATGTTTTCAGTCCACTTAACAATGAAGCACTATTACACTAATGAATTTACAAGCACTAATATCTTCTTAAATTAACTCCTTTACCATAGGTTCATTAACAACACTAACACTACTATTTATTTATACACTTCTATCTATTTATGTATACTACGAGTTGCATGTACATTAGACACGTTCAGCTCATATAGCATTTATGTTTACTCTCCGACTTTCAAAAGCTCAACTACATTCACTATACACGATATAATTTATATACGACATTCTTATGTAGACTAACTCCTTACATTCATAAGCGGTCTTATATATATACCCTGAATTAAAGATATGACTCATTATCTAGTAATTTCTAGAATAATTCTCGAATCCTGGAGAATATGCTGTGCCTTCGGCGTTTGTATGTTTGACGGGTTACCTAATAGAGGATCGCAACAATATTCTTTGTATGAATGTTAAACGGTTTGAGATACCGAAAAATTCAACTAATCAAAATTCAAGTTATAAAGACATTTGTACATGATGCTGTATGGAAAAATTGGCTTTAGTTCGATGTGACTTTGAGTGATCGAATTTTGAAATATCAAGGTTCGACTATATGTTATCTTAATAAACGTAACAAACATTTATATACTCGATATGTACCTATGTTTTCTCTTTGAAAATCCATTTTCACAATGAATGGCGATATCGGGTGTTATGTAATCCGATACTGCCATATACTGTTACGTTTTTTTTTTTTTTGCTAGGGCTGACACTACTACTACTAGTGGCTTCAACTCGCCACACGCATGGGCGCTAGTGAAACCTTATTAACACCATGCTTCAAGTTAGGTGTCTGCAAAACTAAATCTTCCGACGTAACTAGGGGTCTATTCCTTGGGTAGAGCTATGAGCAATGGGGGGGTAAGTCGAAATCTGTGGGGGTCACACTCAAACTAAGACAAACAGGCGCCACCAAGTCCAGATTGATTTATATTAATGGCATAGCAAATTTCTAAGGGCGGACTTGGAGACCCAAAGAAAAAAAGATCGCCTTTGCTGACATACAAACTTGTCTTAACAGAATAAGACACTGCTCCTGTAAGAAAGAATAATAGTTAAGTCACCTAAAAAAATGGGAACACTATTTGCGTCCCTCAGTATACCTAAAATGCATAGAGAATATTTCCTACATACTGGAATCATAAAATTTAACTCTTGCTGTCTTTTGTTTATCAGGTCTGATCAAACTAGATCAGAATAAAAACTTTAAATGTAGATTATTAATTTACTAGAAAGAATTTTCTTTGTTTCAGTAAATAAAATTTCATTATAATTAAATAAAATAAATATTTGATATTCTTGCAAAATTGTTGTAAGGTTTATCAACTGATCCTTACTCAAATATATTACAGTTCAGTGTAACTAACAATATTAAGGTTTTTATAACCCAACCAGATCTGTGTAGGTCACTTACAAATGAATATACGAAATTTTCTCATTAATTTAACAAAATTAAAATTAGTCTGAAGTCAAAAGAATCACCAAGATATTCTCTAATTTTATCAAAAGTGGCAGTACTGTAATGCTAAACATCTGTTAGCCATTGTGCAATTGTTGACGGCATTGTTCAAACAAACAGGTGACGTAATAGCAGCTGTTAATTTACGTTGTAGCCACGTGTAGTCACATATTTACGGAACTAAGTGAAATCAAACCCGATACTGGGGAAAACCAGCCTAATCACAGGTAAACTGAATAACAATTTTGTACATCCAACAAACAAAATGAAATAATGTACTTTCAGAAGGAAGTACTGAGGAAATTCTTAATTCTATTACGAACCCAATACCGGCTGTCGTCCTTGGTTGCAATGGAAACAACTTCGCAGTGCAGGGCCTGCAGCTAAATATGCTTGTTTTCCATGCTTTAATACAGATGTAGGAGCGAAGCGGATTTCTCACATTGGTTCACGGCAGCATTACTTCATAGCGTACTCCTCCGTTGTCTAATTTTATTTACAAATATAATCTTTCATTGCGTAGTCCATAAGTTAAGGTTTCTAAATTGTAACTTCAAAGTGGTCGTGCGGTTTCTAATTTATCGTTGCAATTTCTGACGTATTGTTGCGCGTTACTCAGGAAGTGTTTCACCAAAATAAGGCGACCCGGAGGTCACTCGCCATTCTTTTGAATGCATCTTCACGCTGCCTTTAACTATCGACGAGTGCGCTCGCTGCGTTCTTGCATGGTGGGAGGATCATAAGTGGGGTTCTCGAACCTCTCACGCGCGCGCCAGTGGCTGTGGAATTGCACCGAACTCCGAAACAAATAGACTACTAATCCTAGATATAGTAATACTATAAAATTTGATTGTTACTCGAATCTTTATTTTAGTTAATAAAGGTATTTCAATATTCATTGTACGTTTAATGAATAGGTTCTTTTACTGCTAAAATAAAATTGTTACACTACCCTTTCCTAAAAGAAAAAAATTTTTTTAGAAAAACTTCAAATATAACAAATACAAAAAATTTTTATAACAATACTAGCCTTTCCTACCTTCCTAACTAACTATGCAATTTTATAAATTTATTCAAATGGGGGGGACAAATATTTACAAATGAGTGTGTTGGTAACTACGTGTACCTGACGTCCATCGGGAGACAAAATCCGGGAGTCACAATCGGTAATAATCAAAATTGGGAGGGGGTCAAATTAGAAAGTCAAACACTCCACGGGACAAAAATTCAAATTCACAATATTTCCTGACTTGAGATTCATACTTCTAACAAGGCTAATATTTCTTACCTATAACCAAACACTTACGATTTACTTCTAATTTCAAAAAAAAATTCACTTCCAGGAGCTCATTTAGCTCTATCTACAAAAAAAAGGAATGCTTCCTCATCAAGACAGCATAACTATTCAAAACATCATCACTACAAGGTGATAATCAAAAGTAAGACCCTACTAATAGGTCTATATTTAAACACCATCATCACAAAGTGATAATCAAAACAAAAGTGACCTAACCATAAGGTTACTTATCAAATGCAAATACAAAATATCATCGCTTCATCGTAAAGAGATGATCAAAACAAAGGTAACCTAACCATAAGGTTACTTATCAAATGCAAATACAAAATATTATCACTTTATTACAAAGAGATAATCAAAACAAAGGTAACCTAACCATAAGGTTACTTATCAAATTCAAATACAAAATATTATCACTTTATCGCAAAGAGATAATCAAAACTAAGGTAACCTAACCATAAGGTTATTTATCAAATTCAAATACAAAATATTATCACTTTATCGCAAAGAGATAATCAAAACTAAGGTAACCTAACCATAAGGTTACTTATCTAATCCAAATACAAAATATCATCGCTTCATCGCAAAGAGATGATCAAAACAGAGGTAACCTAACCATAAGGTTACTTATCAAATTCAAATACAAAACTGAGCCAGTCAGGGCTGTACTATCCTACACCCTACTGAATATCCTATCACTGAGTTCCAACAAACAACTGATCTCATTAGTGATGGACCAAATGGTGAGACTCACCAAGCCAACTTTGACCTTATCAAATCAAAGAACTTCGAACGGTCAAAAGGAACAAGGGAAAGAATAATCTAATATTCTCTCTACCTCGATATGTAGAAATCAGGACCAACAATTAAATAGCCCACCTACTTCTACATTGTAAGGATATCTGTCAAAGACATCCTCCAAACACATCTCTGAGCAACGCGCGAGCAAAATGTCCAGCGTGCACACCAAGGCACACCTCAAACCTACAAAATTTACAAAATCTCAAACCACTTACTTCAGTTCTCAAATAAAATACTCAAAATTAGTGAAACGACACCAAATCAAAAATCGGAACAAAACAAAACAAACCACTACGTCATTACTTAATATCAAAGAGATGATCGGACCGGAACTAATCGTCAGGATCATCATTTTCCTTTGGATACGACGCTTCA
Organism: Platerodrilus igneus; assembly: GCA_036346225.1. Taxonomy (NCBI): domain Eukaryota; kingdom Metazoa; phylum Arthropoda; class Insecta; order Coleoptera; family Lycidae; genus Platerodrilus; species Platerodrilus igneus. The sequence continues at coordinate 410,201 of JARFIW010001414.1, forward strand.
ACTGGTTTCAAGTCCTTTACGTGCCATTTCCCTGCTCTTGTCCCATCTTCGTTCTCTAACTCATATACTAAATTGGAATGTTTTTTTCGAACTTTACTCATAACGAACTTAGGGGCTAACTTAGCGGAAAATTTATCACTAGCACTCGAGAGGACCTTATTAGCTCTCCAAACACACTCTCCGACTCGGAATGAAATGTCTCTTCTTCTAAGATTGTAGCGTTTACTCGAACGTTGATAAGCTACATGCAAATTTTCACGGACATTTCCAAAAATATCAAACAAAGGTTGACGATCCAAAACATAAGAAGGCCCACTACTGGAGACGACATCAACATCCTCACCCGGTATAAAATTATCATTATAAGCTTTTCCACTTAAAGGTACTTGACGACCAAAAACTAAAAAATTTGGCGAATAGTTGGTGGACTCATGTTTTGCTGAGTTGATCGCGTATTGGATCTTTGATATCTCCATATCCCACGTATCATGTTCTTCTACGTATGACCGGATTGCTGTACCAACTGTCTTATTGATTCTTTCCACAAAATTGCATTGGGGAGCATAAACAGCATTATACCAAATCTTTTGAATTTCGTACCTTGCACACAAAGCTTTAAAAATACGTCCAATTAATTGTGGACCATTATCACAAATAACAAACTGTGGTACTCCGTATACAAAAAATACATTTTTTCCTCCAAAAACTTCTCAATCAAATGTGCCGTGGCACTTCGCAAAGGTTGCAAAATCGAATATTTTGAAAACCAATCACCAACAACTAAAAGTCATTTACCTGCTTATGAGTCATTAATAAAAAAACTAATCATGACAATAGCTAACAAAAAAAATCAGTGTTCAGGTACACTCACACCCTACTACCAATTGAACTGTCGAAACAACTATAAAGCTTCACAACGCCTAAATATGCTAGAGTGACAAACCCTCTACGAGTCTCACCTAGACTAACAATACCAAAATTTACATCAAATCAAAAAAAGATGCAAAAAAATTCTAGAGCGCCTAACTCACCTCGAGTCTCGTCTAGACTTATGTAAAGCCGAGCGACCAACTCTTCCTGAGTCTCGTCTGGACTGACATACTGCTGAGCGACCAACCACGACGACAAGTTCCGCCTAGACTAAATTACGTTGCAATGCTGATCTAAACAAAATCTGCTAACAAAATCAAAAACGTGCTTATGCACAAGAGCAATTTTCAAACGACACAACGACAGCTCACTCCAATGTACCTTCAAAATAGAATCTCTAGCCTTATCATCAAATTTCGACAAAGATGTTCTTTATTGACTCAAACAAATCAAACAACAGGCTTATCAGCTTCTTTAGCTGACAGTCTTCCTAAAATTTTCCTCAAAACCGGTTTCTCACTCTCTACTCCCGTTCTTCTTTAAGTCGACAAACAATTCGGAATATCCGACATGATTACAAAAGCCTAATGGAATCAAACTGAAAGATCTAAATGATCTGAACCTTACAAAAATGATCAAAACAAATTCGTACTACTAAAGGTAAAAATCAAGAGGTGTTTTTGGTAAAATAATTTTTGCCAAAACAATATCAAAAAAAATTATAAGGGATCAAAATAGAATGAAAGCCAAAAGTAAATTTGACCAAATTAATTAATTGATTGACTGTGGTTTAACGTTACAACCAATCTTTTATCAAAAGCGAACAAACAAATCTAAATGTCAAATAGACTTTAAGCAAACAAATTTCGACGCAAAATAATTTTTGGACAAATAGATTTCAAAGCAAAATAAATTTTGAGCTAACAAATTTCGAAGCAAATTACTTTTCGAACAAACTAATTTCGAAGCAAAACAATTTTTGAACAAACAAATTTCGAAGCAAAATAAATTTTGAACAAACAAATTCGAAGCTAAATCAATCCCGAACAAACAAATTTGGAAGCAAAAATAAATTTTGAACAGACAATTTCAAAGTAAAATTATTTTTGAACAAACAAGTTTCAGAGTAAAAATAATTTTTAAACGAACGAATCTCGAAGTAAAATTAATTTTGAACAAACAAATTTCGAGGTAAATCAAATTATGAACAAACAAATTTCGAAGCCCCAAACGTTGAACAAACAAATTTCGACGCCTCACACGTTGAACAAACAAATTTCGACGCCTCACACGTTGGGCGAACAAATTTCGAGGCCTCACACGTTGGGCGCTAGTGTTACGTTTTTTTTTTTTTTTTGCTAGGGCTGACACTACTACTACTAGTGGCTTCAACTCGCCACACGCATGGGCGCTAGTGAAACCTTATTAACACCATGCTTCAAGTTAGGTGTCTGCAAAACTAAATCTTCCGACGTAACTAGGGGTCTATTCCTTGGGTAGAGCTATGAGCAATGGGGGGGTAAGTCGAAATCTGTGGGGGGTCACACTCAAACTAAGACAAACAGGCGCCACCAAGTCCAGATTGATTTATATTAATGGCATAGCAAATTTCTAAGGGCGGACTTGGAGACGCAAAGAAAAAAAGATCGCCTTCGCTGACATACAAACTTGTCTTAACAGAATAAGACACTGCTCCTGTAAGAAAGAATAATAGTTAAGTCACCTAAAAAAATGGGAACACTATTTGCGTCCCTCAGTATACCTAAAATGCATAGAGAATATTTCTACATACTGGAATCATAAAATTTAACTCTTGCTGTCTTTTGTTTATCAGGTCTGATCAAACTAGATCAGAATAAAAACTTTAAATGTAGATTATTAATTTACTAGAAAGAATTTTCTTTGTTTCAGTAAATAAAATTTCATTATAATTAAATAAAATAAATATTTGATATTCTTGCAAAATTGTTGTAAGGTTTATCAACTGATCCTTACTCAAATATATTACAGTTCAGTGTAACTAACAATATTAAGGTTTTTATAACCCAACCAGATCTGTGTAGGTCACTTACAAATGAATATACGAAATTTTCTCATTAATTTAACAAAATTAAAATTAGTCTGAAGTCAAAAGAATCACCAAGATATTCTCTAATTTTATCAAAAGTGGCAGTACTGTAATGCTAAACATCTGTTAGCCATTGTGCAATTGTTGACGGCATTGTTCAAACAAACAGGTGACGTAATAGCAGCTGTTAATTTACGTTGTAGCCACGTGTAGTCACATATTTACGGAACTAAGTGAAATCAAACCCGATACTGGGGAAAACCAGCCTAATCACAGGTAAACTGAATAACAATTTTGTACATCCAACAAACAAAATGAAATAATGTACTTTCAGAAGGAAGTACTGAGGAAATTCTTAATTCTATTACGAACCCAATACCGGCTGTCGTCCTTGGTTGCAATGGAAACAACTTCGCAGTGCAGGGCCTGCAGCTAAATATGCTTGTTTTCCATGCTTTAATACAGATGTAGGAGCGAAGCGGATTTCTCACATTGGTTCACGGCAGCATTACTTCATAGCGTACTCCTCCGTTGTCTAATTTTATTTACAAATATAATCTTTCATTGCGTAGTCCATAAGTTAAGGTTTCTAAATTGTAACTTCAAAGTGGTCGTGCGGTTTCTAATTTATCGTTGCAATTTCTGACGTATTGTTGCGCGTTACTCAGGAAGTGTTTCACCAAAATAAGGCGACCCGGAGGTCACTCGCCATTCTTTTTGAATGCATCTTCACGCTGCCTTTAACTATCGACGAGTGCGCTCGCTGCGTTCTTGCATGGTGGGAGGATCATAAGTGGGGTTCTCGAACCTCTCACGCGCGCGCCAGTGGCTGTGGAATTGCACCGAACTCCGAAACAAATAGACTACTAATCCTAGATATAGTAATACTATAAAAATTTGATTGTTACTCGAATCTTTATTTTAGTTAATAAAGGTATTTCAATATTCATTGTACGTTTAATGAATAGGTTCTTTTACTGCTAAAATAAAATTGTTACAATACTATATAAATATAAGTACCAGATTAATTAGGTAATATGCATAACATCAAAATCATACTTACCTAAGTACAATACTTCTACTTGAATTGTGTGATGTGTGTTCACAAAATTCACTAACACGTTTTAGTTTAGACTAAAACTAGTAAACTACTACTATAATCTTACGTCAGCCGAAATAGCGCTAACAACTACGACACTAAGTAGATATTTTGCTACTAAATGAGTTTTTTTATAGTGGTAAAAGATTTTATATCCGCTGTGTGGGACTCTTCCTTGCCGGAGCAAGGACATACCCACTAAAAATCCACTTTGAATTGAATTGAATTGAAACGTCTTTATTATTAAATTAAATATACATTACAAGATATAAAGTTTTGATACAAGCTGCATCAAGCGCGACTAGGGCCATTAGGCCCTGTCTTACACCTAACTTGCATGCAGGTGTACTCCTGAACAAGGTAAAAAATAATAAATAATAAAAAAAAATCACTACACACACGCATACACCCTCACACGAACAAACCCTCCACCCCACACATGCACACACAACACACACACACACACATACACATGCACGCACAACCCTCTCTCACACATACAAACCCACGCACACACTCATCGAGCATCAGTTTAGGAAAATGCACTTGCCTCTACACCTGAAAGTTTAAAAGATGTTCCTGCAAGAGTTTACGAAAACGTCGCACGGTCCACTTTGGTGTCGGACTCGAGATCCCTTGTCATAGGCGTTTATAGAGAATCCGTGAGTAGCGTACCTGAACTAGGTCCTTCACCACTGTCGCAAATTGGAAAAAATATGGCGTTACGCGCAGTTTATTTTTTTCGGACGTCTGATGGAATCGCAGCAAAGATCATTGCCGGAGCATCGCACTGGGGTGTTTATGACGCTGCCATAAGGCATCTCCATACGCGCCCAGGGCTCGTATGAGCTGGTTTTCGTGATCTTCCAGAGATCTGTAAAACATCTCAGCGTTCGACGGAGCAATTCCTTGACAGTTTGCAGATTTGTCTCTCTGTGAAGCTGTGCGTTTCGAATGAACCAGGGAGCTCCGAAGACTTCCTTAGGACCTTGTTCTGGATCACCTGGAGTTTCCGCATGTGCGTTTCCGCTGCGTTACCCCACACCGCTGATGTGTATGCAAACGTCGGTCTGGTTATCGCCTGGTAAAGCCTAAGCTTGTTTGAAGCGTTCAGCCTACTTCAGCGATTGGTCAAGGGGACAGCTGAGCCATAACATCCTTGGCATTGTTTGCCGCATACTCGATGTGAGCTTTCTAAGTGAGCTTCGAATCAAGGATCACCCCTAGATACTTGACGTCTGAACGCCAAGGTATCGGTTCGTCGAACGCTCTGGCATCGTCTCCAGGTCGGTGACGTCGCTTCGAGAAGAAAACTGCCGTGCTCTTTTCTGGATCGACCTCGACTCGCCAGAGTCGTAGCCACTCCTCAAGAGCGTCCATCGCCGTTTGCAGTCTCTGCATAATGAGGTGCGGAGCACGGAATCTGGCTAGAATGGCTGTGTCGTCGGCGTATAGTGCCATCCTGGTGTCTGCCGTTTTCGGTAGGTCGCTCACGAGATGCCGAAGAGTGCCGGCGAGAGGAGAGAGCCTTGGAGGACCCCAGCCCTGATTCTCCGCCTCGTCGATCGCACTCCGTCCAGCCTGATGCAAAACCATCTATCGTAAAGATAGAATTTTGTCAGTTGGAAGAGAGCGCATGGTAACCCCCTCTCCAGCATCTTGTAGAGTAGACCGTAATATCTAAATGAGTTAGTACATGGCACATCACTTATAGTTCGTCCGGAATCGGGAGTTGGACAATGACGAAGGGGAGGTATAACGGCAACCAATATCGCAGCGTGGCGGAGCCACCCATTTTCATCTTTGAGTATTGCCGCTCCCAGTAGCAGCTCTTTTAACCTTCATCCCGCCTTTTTACAGCAGTTCTTCTCTCGACGGTGGCTATTGCATGATACATATGCTGTGCAGTTTTCAGAATAAAATATATTATTAATATGTCTAAAATATTGTTCATTAGTAATGATTGATTTTTTAATTAATGAACGATTTTAGTATTAATAAGTGTTTAATTCGACCCCCCCCCCCCCCCGAGCACGCCACTGGATAGAATTAGTCTTTCTGTGTCGTTAATAGTTCAGTTTGATAAATCTATGACGTTATTTAGCATGGTGTTGCTGTTAACGTTTTAGTTTGCGGGTTACTTTCTCTATAAATAGATTATTCAATTTCTTTATGTGAATTTCTTTTCGTCTGGGAAATTTCGTTTTGTAGTAGGTTTTTGCGCTAACGAGAATTTTATCAAAATCATCTTTTGTTACCGTTATGCGTACGAAATTTAGAATGTGTAGGTGGTTTTGTAATCTTTCTCTCATTATACTGTAACTTGTTCTTTCAAGGATCCTTGATAATTTATTGCTTGTCTGACCAAATTTGATGCTGAATCCTTTTGGTATTATTTCGCTGTTTCTGCATTTTATTAGGAAAACAGAAACAACGATACGCATCAAAAAATGCTCACAATATCATGTATTAAAGGATTCTCCGAAAAAATTCAAAAAATTGGAAAGGAATGCAAAATCAAAACTATTTTCCAAAAAAATCCATAGAATAGGAAACAAATTCAAAATCAAAACAGTATTTAGAACCAACAATACACTAAGAACACAATTAATAAAAATGAAACCCAAAAACGTAATACAAAGTTCAAAAAACTGCATCTACAAAATGCTGTGCGAATGTAACACGTTCTATATAGGGGAAAGTTCCAGACCATTTGAAATTCGATTAAATCATATATAAAAAGTAGAAAATTTGAAAAATGCATGATTTGCCAACATGCATGGAACTTCAGTTATAAAATAAAATGGGAAAGCGCAAAAATTATTGACAAAGAAGAAAACCACCAAAAACGCAAAATCAAAGAAACTGTTTATATAACCCTACATAAAAATAACTGCGTAAAAAACAAAATACGTGACTTTCAGTAAACAATGGATTACATTACTAAAAGAAATAACACTTGAAAATCAAATGCCCCCAATATCTAGGTAGCATTGCAAGATTTTCCTAAAGTTTCCTTGCGATTGAAACTTATTGTTGCCCCACGCCTTAGGCGATAGTGCAACTTTCTAAAAGGATCTTTATTTTTTCTCACAAAAGTCGTGCAGAAGATGTAGTTGTATCCGTATTAACACAACTGACTTTTCAAGACTTCCGCACGAGCTCTGAACTGTATCTTCAGCGGTTTAGAGAGACTATCAGGGGGGTCGTTAATTAAATACGGATGCGTAGGGCGCCACTGTACTTAGGTAGGGTGTAAAAACAAGAAATATTGCTAAGAAAAATACAGGAACCTCAACGAGTATATTCTTTCATTGGAATGCAAGATTTTATATTTTTAGATGGTACTACGTTTATTCTGAAATAAAATAAAGTAAATAAAATAATATTGAAGACAGCAGCTTGCGCCTCGAAATAAAAAATCAATAAATCAGACAGGTTTTGTGCATCTATGATATGTGTCTTTTGAGTAATAGTGAATGGACACTCTACTTATTAAATTTATGCACTTCTGGTTTATATACAATTCATAGAATCCAGTGATAAGCATGCACAGAATAAATACTATTTCTTAAGTGCTTCGTTGAGTCTAATTAACCTTTTCTAGGTTTATAAAAAATCAAGGCTGTTAAGTATCAACACATATATTAACTGAAAAATATTTCTGATATATTCTACTATAGGTTTTCTGAATGTTCCGTTAATTTTATATATTTATATTGTTAATCTTGGTCAATATAAATAAAAAACCTCTAAAGCAAATAGGCACTATAAATATTATTAACACAATTATGAGCTTTTTGTCATCTTTTCAGTACTGACTAAATGACTCAGCATACATACAAAATTAGTTTTGTAATAAAATCTTTTAAATTAGTAAACTTAAACTTTGTTAAATAGTTATCATGTGTAAGCAAGTACATAACTATATAATTCATAATGCAAATTCATAAAGATTTTGTTAGAGAAATAATTTTATAAAGCATAATTTTGATGTAAAGCAACGTTTGAAAATTTTAATTTGTAATTAAATATTATCACAAACATGTTAGTTTCCATGGGTTCAACAACCAAGGTTACGGTTTAAACATGACGTGAACGTCGAACAGATGACTGTCTCAAAAAGGAAGATCACTTACCGACCTTGAACTCAGGGCATGGCTGCTTACAAACCAATTAACAAACAAGCTCGACCCACATGTGGACCTCCAATATTAAACAAACACATGTATAAAGCAGTTGTCTACATTGTTATAACAACGCCTCGTAAACTAGAACCATATTGTAAGTTTCAATGCGTAATCGTTTTATACGCAAATAAATTAACTTCTTCTTACAACCATTAATCAGTTTTCAAGTGTTGCTTCCGAATTAAAACAAAGCTTCCATGTTGAAGCATAAGGAACGTGTATATTTTATACGCTGCAAAATTAAAAGTTTCGCACGATCATTACAGCTTCAGTTCTTAAATGTTGTTTCTTTAGTCCTTTAGTGTTGAGCTAAGGAAAACCAAATAAAAATTAGTTTTATTATTTAGAAATAGAAATTACAAACCATGATGAGTTTCTAAACCTACAGATCGATGAATTGCTTGAAACTAAATTGCAACTCGCTAGTCAGCCTCGAATATCAATTTTTCCATGTTGACGTTAGTATGATAAGGAGCCGACCGGATCGGCTGACGACAACCTCGGCCCCAACAACCAGGTGCGCAGAAGCACGCTATTTGATATTACTTTGAAGATACTTTATGGAAATTCTGGATAGCTTGTTCGAGTTTTAGCATGGTTTTAAAATACAAACTGGCACATTTATAACTATGCGCTTTATTTGCTAGATAATTAGAATAAAGAAGGACAATAATTGAGGTGTTTCGAAATTATGATACCTTGTTTTAACTTTGTATTAATTGTAGAAGTGCGATTTATATTGAATCATAAAAGTAAATTTAAAAATTTTATAGCATAACATATAATTTTTTATGCGTTATTTTAGAAGAGGAAAAACAAACTGTTACACGATATTAACATGAAATACAGCCTGATAAAGATTCGTGTAAAAGATCAAGTAGGCCAATATATGGATTGACGTTTAATAATAATTTTAATGTCACTTTTTAATTTGTACAAAAGTTTGTATTTTCTATACGTCTTTATTATATCTAATATTACCACAAAAGTGTGTATACAGTCCATTCAATGAGTTATCCAATCCGCAACGTAAATAGTGATATTCGAACCAAATGTTAATTAAACCACCAAAATAGCTTTCGGTCCTTTACTCAAACGCGAAAACACAAATCTGGTTTAGCTTCATCTGATAAAGTTGGTGTTGGTATGGTTCCAGATTCGTTGCCGTGACTGCATTCACCACCTCACGCCTTTGCTGCTATATCAAAAAGAGTTCAACGAATCAGGACGAAGTAGGAAAACAAGCAAATGAGTGTTTTCCATGCTGCTATTGTAACTTCAAACTGGCACCTTGTCATTTATCCTTACCTTTATAGCTCTAACTTTAGTTAAAACTGGTGTAATGACATTGCTTCCCAAAAATATTTTTACTCTTCGCGACATTTTGTTTTGGCTTTGTAGTAGGAATGGAAGTTAGCTCTTACTCCATGCCTAGCATACAAACTTCGAGAACTTCCCATGTAGATAGATATTAAAATAGCCATATATATCTTTCTTAAACAAAAATGTGCCCCTAAATTCCTCGATGTAGTCTACAATGCCGCCCATTTTAACTATCATTATATTATTACAGAAAAATTTTGTATTGGATCGAGTAGATCGTTGCTCTCTAAGAGTTTTTTTTTGATATAGTTAATGTTTCTAATATCGGCGATTAAGTTATTATTGCCCACATTTTCTAACAGCAGTCACAGTCCAAACCTCTCATTTGTTGGTTTTGCCTTATTAATCAGAAGCTGCTGGATACTAAATACTTTAGAAGAGTTCATGTTAAATTTTGAACTAGAAAAGTAGAAAGCTCCATGATGACGTCACGTAATCGTAGAATGAATGACCTTGAAAGGTACAAAAATTACCAGAATGGATCCTAGATTTTTCTATAAGAAAATACATGTAAAAAGTAGTTTTGTGAGTAAGAACAAAGGTAGCTTACCTTGTAATTGTAATATTTACCTACCGCGTGAGGGTATCCAATTAACAATAAATAATAAATGGCAGGACATCTAGCACTATCGTACCCTCACGTTTCGGGACATTGCCTCGCAAGCTGCAGCAGTCGGTGAGAGGAGGGGTTTATTAAACAAACACACTAAGACGAAATTCCGATTGTTTTATTAAATGGGCTACTAACTAAAACTTCACTTAATTACATATGCATACAAAATATACAGTAATTAACATTATTTACAATAGGGCGCCACCATGGGAATTAAACGGCCCATGGACCAATCGGTAATAACTCTCGTCGCACTTTGTTCGTGGGCGATGAACCAAGATTGCAGGACAGAAAATAAATCACTTTACAGGGGCTAATCTTTTAAAGTCTCCGGCTAGCACAAACACAACTTAACTAAACAAAACTAAAATCCTTATTTTATGAATATTAATAACAGTTCTGGGTGAAACCACCCCCAATACAATAATTAATTAATTCTACCGTAGTCTACTTAACTTGCATATGGCGACGACCTCCTTTAACCACGGGGTCATCAACACCAGGAAAAATACGACCTTCTCAAGGGTCAAATAGTACAGTAACGTGACTCCTGACCTGAGCTTTGCATACTCAGGTAATCTCGTGGCTTAGTGATTAACGGCCTCTGACCCCGTCGAAACACAATATAATAGGAGACCCTTCTAAAGTGATGCGGTCTCTAAAACAATAATCTAACGGATCAATTTACTTGAACTGAGCTTTAACCCGGAATTGTATTTTATGGAAGTCGACAAATACTGTATTTAAACAAATAACTGACTTATGCTGCATAACACAGCCTTGAGGTCATGGTAATACCACATATACTAATTACTTACTCAGAGAAATAACTAACTTAGAACATAACGGCACGCACTTGAATTCAGAGAAATAAAACACTTCACTCAATTGTGCAAATAACCGCCAGCTTTAAACTCTAACGCGTCTGGAAATAAACAACCCCCATTGCACCCGGCTGGCATCCTTATATACATTTAAGTTAATTGAAAAATAACCCCTTGCCTAGCTCTCATACTCGACTTAGGATACGCCGGTCGTAAATCTTTAAGATTAATTAAACTGCCAATTGCACTAAGATAGCCACACAAGTAGATCTCGGGACTAATTTTTAGTTGAGTACTCCGCTAATTGAAAAATTCCTTCCGACCACCCAGACATAAATAGGGTTCTAGAACATGATTGACATCTAATCATAGATAGCAACTAATCTGACATGTTTAGTGCCTTTCAAGTAAAGTGCCTTTAGAAAAATTAATTAACTCTTGGATTATATCTTCCTGGAACTTCGCTAGGACGCTACTTGGGTAATCTTGCAGCCGTTTACAATTGCAGACATACTTATGCTACAAGACCTTCATTACAATAATTAGAATGCTAACATTATACTAGAAAATAACTGTTTTTAAAAATAATAGAACTATTAGAGCGTCATAAAACAGTATGTTACAACCTGCTGACTTTTTCTATTTATTTTGTTTTAGCCTGGAGTAGTTGCATACATAGACAAAATGACAAATTTTTTCTGAGATTGACTCAAACTTAACCAGTTTCGACTATAATACATTCACATCATTAAAAAGCGGGTGGGTTCTATTGATCAGAAAAATTTCAATTTTTGATATAAACTTTAAAGGATAAAATCTAGATAGTGATACAGCTTTATAGAAATTCAATATTATTTTAACAAAATAATGTGTGACAGCAAGAAAAAACTGGTTATAAAGTGGTTATATGTTAAACAAGTCTCGAAATGTTTATCTGAGTCAAAAGTGGCGAAAGGGTGAAATAACGCAGATATACTTTATATTTGATAAAAGTAAAACATGCTACAAGTAACTTGTTCTGGTAGAGGCAAATATTCAATGCACCAAACATTGCCAGTTTGGGACCGCCTTTAAATTGAATTGCTTCTTCACAAATCAGTTCAACTTACATTCGTTCTTCCATGTTAACAGACAATATCCTTTTACTTAAACTCTAGGTCATTTCCCGAAGTCGCATCGAAGAAGCTGTGCAATAAACACAAATATTTTATGACAATTTCATTTGGACGCTATAAATGATTTAATTACATAAATCAGTTCAATTAATTCGTTCTCAATTAACAGCACAATATCCTTTACTTAAATCAGTGTTATTCTGCTTAACGTTAAATGATACTGTGCAATAACATAAAATGTTGACATATTTATTAACTATAAATAGTTTAATAATATATATCATATATATATTATATATATAACGCAAATAGTTTCAAGAAGTTATTTCATTGATTCACAGTGTTAAGTTAGATGATATTTAAATTAACATAAATGTATATTTAATAATCGAAAATGTATTTTAAATATTTTATATATATAATTATAATATATATCTCTACCTTAATAGCCTGTGATCAAGTAATTAATAAATAGATTTACGAAAATATTGCTTAAAATATTTTCATACTCATTTATATTATATATATCTATAAAGCTTATATTATATATATATATATATATATATATATATTTAGTTTATATATATATATATACATATATATGTTTATCTATATATATGCACATGTATATGTTTATATATATATATATATATATATATATTATAGAATCTAAACTAACTATTTTTTTGACGTTGCTTCAACACACCGTCGAGTGGCAGCTTCAACAGCTCCAATTATCGCACCCCTAAAACCTAAAAAGTAATAAGCCATTTAGTAAACACAAAAAAATTTAAAAGTATATAAAAGCATAAATTATAAACAGTATTATAAATAGTCTTACACTAACGAATGTTAGAGGCCACCGTCAGATATGATTGACAAAAATGCCACATGTAATTGAAAATAAGGTCGATGTATGGTTACGTACATGCTTTATATTTGTAAATTTTTCTGATTTTGTCACACATCCGCGTGGTGCAATTGGTTAGCACATCGACCGTCGAAGCCGAAGATACAAGTTCGAATCCCGTCCGCGGTCTATTTTCCATCTTTCAATTACTAGCTCTATTTGAAGTGATCATTTTAGTCCTTGTATAAAAGTTTAAGTTATTATTTCTTTTTATTAACTTATATATATATATATATATATATATATATATATTATCGTGGAATTATAGGTTAAATAGGTCTAGATAATAAAATTTTAACAACTGTGTATATAGGAAATAGGAACAATTTATTTACGCGCCAAATTAATCATTTTAGATAGTGAAGACGGACGGTTATTAACATATTTTGTATTTCTAAATTAGAAGGTTAAAATTTCATAAAGTGAAGAAGCTTTAGTGTACAGGATAACTCATGGATGCGCATAATTAGTTGTAATAATTTTAAATCAAGCGCATGGAATCGGAAACGGAGCTTTCAAGTATAGAAAATCAATAATTTAAACGCATATTTCTATTTAAATAAACGAAAGCGTTCGTTGTACAAATCCTAAGACGTGGATAAACTCTGAATTATTATGTTAAACGAACAAGGGGCTTTGAAGAAACACCTGTTAGTTAAATGTCAAGTTTATAGAACTTGAATGAACGTTGGCACAAAATTCTAAAAAATTGTTTGCAACGGTCGGTCCGATAAGCTGCTAAAATAACAAGTGCTTTGAAGACTAAGTGAAATAAAAGATCTATAATGTAAAATAGACAGAGAAAACGTATAAGAAAACGCTGGTTACAACTCACGTCTAAAATACACGGGAGAAGTGAAGGCCAACAACAACATCGATTTTCTGTAGCTTGAGAGGGGTTCTAAAAGCGACAAGAAATATGGGTATAACGAAGAAAGGTAGCTAAGAGGTGGAGCGTTATGACGAGGGATAGCTATATCATTGGTCTAAGGCTGGCAGTTTTGAGAAACTCTCGTCCGTTGAGGTTATTAAACGAATTTCAGAATAACAGCACGGTAATCTCGGAATTTTTCAGACGTTACGATCAAAATTTTGAGAATTGATTTTAAAAGTAAGCTTTTCGATGAAGAGAGGTTTCTGTTGAAACTGCAGTATGATCAGTCGTATGTTTGTTAGATTTGTACTATAGTTGAAGTTCCGGTTTCCTTGGTTTTTTTCTAGTAGTCAATAAAATACATATGTTAAAATATCAAGAAGTTATATAGTTTGTAATATTCTATTAAATATTCTAATAGCATAATCTATTTCTTACAAGTGTTGTATTGTATTAAAAGGTCTAAACAAGCGTGTTCTTATTGTTGGCTTAATATCCACTTTTTAATCTCATCAGGTTATGGGCCCAGATATGCCAAACAATAAGTACTAGAATCTGAAATTCTTATACATGTGCGTAAGTTTTATGTTAGTACTCCAAAATGTCTAATCAAGAAGGAAGTACAATAGAAAAGCTCAAAGGAAGCGAAAACTACCACACGTGGAAATTTGCCATGGAGAATATGTTGCAATTTCATGGGCTTGAAAAATGCATAACAAATCCTTGTACAGAAACTGATGAGTCTAAAATCAAAAAGGCAAAAGCTCGAATAGTGTTATCAGTTAGTGAACCGCTGTATGTGCATATTCAAACGTTAAAAACGGCATTGGAAATATGGCAGGCACTAAAAGATCTGTTTGATAATCATCGATTAACTCGTCAGATAAGTTTGTTACGTAAATTAATCACAGTACGGTTAAAAAGTTGTGAATTAATGTCAGACTACGTAAATGAAATAATTGGAACAGCGAACAAGTTAAAAGGTATCGGTTTCAATATAACTGAAGAATGGATTGGTGCTATTTTATTAGCAGGTCTTACGGACGAATTCAAACCTTTAATAATGGGAATAGAAAGCAGTTGTATCAAAATTACTGGCGAGATTCAGTTAAAGCAAAATTATTAGAATGTGATTATTCTGGATCTGAACAAAAGGCTTTTTTTAGTAATAAAAAGTTTGCTAAAAACGCATCAAAGAAAAGGGCTATAATATGCTATAATTGTGGCAAGAAGAACCATAAAGCATCTGAATGTTTTGCTAATCAAAAGAATGACAACAGCTTTAATAAAGGTGAGGAATCCCAAGCAAAAACAGCATTTAGAGCAACATTTCTATCACGAGATGATAAACCTAAAATATCTGAGTGGTATATAGACAGTGGTGCAACACATCATATGACACCCTTATCAGAAGTTTTATGCAATATGCGTGGTTCAGGTATTGAAGAAATAACAGCTGCAAATAATGGCAAAATGAAGGTCACTAGTGTGGGTGATACAACATTGTTGTTGGATAATCATGAAATTGCAGTACAAGATGTCTTATTAGTTCCCGAACTTACTGCAAATTTATTATCTGTTACTCAAATAGTAAACCATAATAATACAGTTACGTTTAATCCAATTATCGCACCCCTAAAACCTAAAAAGTAATAAGCCATTTAGTAAACACAATAAAATTTAAAAATATATAAAAGCATAAATTATATACAGTATTATAAATAGTCTTACACTAACGAATGTTAGAGGCCACCGTTAGATATGACAAAAATGCCACACGTAATTGAAAATAAGGTCGATGTATGGTTACGTACATGCTTTATATTTGTAAATTTTTCTGATTTTGTCACTCATCCGCGTGGTGCAATTGGTTAGCACATCGACCGTCAAAGCCGAAGATACAGGTTCGAATCCCGTCCGCGGTCTATTTTCCACCTTTCAAATACTAACTCTATATGGAATGATCATTTAGTCCTTGTATAAAAGTTTAAGATATTATTTCTTTTTATTAACTAATATATATATATATATATATATATATATATATTGATATGATAACGCCGTACTCGGTGTAATAAACGTCCTACTGAACGCCACCGCTCTGTGTATTACACTAATCTCTTAATTTTATTATGCGACGGCTAGCCTTTTAATTTACACAGAGTGTACGACGTTACGATGATCAATTTTCTTTCACCCCTTTATGATTACCTGTTTAAATTGATTAAATGACATCAATCAACATTCATATAATGAAAGGAAATAATATTTACACTTCACAAATTTTTGTACCCCTTTAGATACACCCTTCAATCAATTAATATTATATGGATTATATATCCCAAAATTTATATTCTTTTAATTTAAAATATAGTCACCAAAAACTACCACTTTACAAAACGTATGCAATGTTCCTGTTGAATCTTTACAAATTTTAGAAAAATTTAATATATTCAGTATAAAAATTTAAATTGGAAAAGATTCCTTAAACTAGGTAGGTCTGACCTGATTTGTTTCGTGTTGTGAATCAACACCCCCTCATTATCTTCAATCGAATACCAATGCTCTGCTTTGTACTCCTTATGTTGAACCAATAATTCAGTACGGATACCCCTTGCTTCCAAAATCACCTCGTGCTTTATTCTATATTTCTCTGTATATGCTTTAAATACCACTTGAAATTCCAGACTTCGGATCATAAATTAGCAGCGTATTAGAATTAGACCAGAAGTGGGTCAGAATTCAACCAGAATTGTTTTCGACGCGGATTAGAATTAGAATTGTCCCAGAATTCCAGACCAGAATTAAAATTAGAATTGTTTTCGACGCAGATTAGAAGCCCTATATCATTATAAATATTTAATTTAAATTAATTACCCAATTTCTACTCACGTTTTCTAAAAGAAAACGGCAAAAACTCTTCATGTATTCTTAACGCAGCACTATTTTCACTATAATATAAATTTTACGTATCTGACGCGTACGTATTTGGTTAAAAGTGTTGTGGATTCAACGTGCTTCAAGTTGAGACTGACCGTGCCTTATCACCGGTGGGTGTTATATAACTTTTTCCCACTACATTTGGATTGGTTTTTCAAGCAGTCTTAAGATTGTTGCGACCAACCACGTTTGTTTTTAATATTTCAAGCTGATTTCTGATGAAACTCTTTCAGATTTTCATATCATGCTGTTATTTACGATCTTTGATTGCCTTATTATTTGTTATCGTGACCGGACTTTTAACTTATGTCTGTTGTTTTATGTAGATATAGCTTTTGGATAATTGTACAAAATAAATGATGTAACACGAATGCTGTTTTCGTATTTATTTAAACTGATCTTTAAAAGTGCGTTTTCTTATCAAAGCGTTTATTGTTCCTTCTTTATTACAAACGTAATTGCATGAGGATTTATTAAGTTTTCTCTTATCTTCTGCGTATTTGTTTTATAAGCTTGTTGAACACTTCTCAACGTAGTTTAATTACATGTACGATTATTTCTCTGCTGAATACACGTTCTATTATTGAAAGATATGCTTGCTGGCATTGATTAAAGTTAATTACGGTCTATATACAGGGTGTTAAATGCTTGCTATTTACATAATGTACGAATTACTTATTTTCTTGCTAAATAAATGCAGTTTTCTGATTCCTATTGCTATTTACAGTTACTACACGACCCTTATTATTCAATACGCCCCTAAACAACCCCTTATCACAGCAATATATATATATATATATATATATATATATATATTAAGTAGGTTTAATGAATCTTAAATTAGTACAAAGTAAAAAAAAATTATTGGCAAGTGACTCAAATTCAGCCACGAGAGCATCCTGTCGACGCGTTTTGCTCATCAGAACAGGACTAGCAAAGTTGTAATATTTAATACAGACACCTTATGGGAAGTACAGCATCACCTAGCTCACAATTTGTGTTTTCGTGTCGTTTCACTTGACATCGCAAGATTTTAGCAACAGTCGGCACGGAGGAGATCCGGCTCAACTGCATTTTTCCATAGCCAAAAATTTTAATTTAAAAGTAAAGTAGGTTTAAGGAGTCTTAAATTAATACAAAGTAAAAAGGAATTATTGGCAAGTGACTCAAATTCAGCCACGAGGGCATCCTGTCGACGCGTTTCGCCCTAATTGGGGCTCATCAGGACAGGACTAGCAAAGTTGTAATATTTAATACAGACACCTTATGGGAAGTACAGCATCGCCTAGCTCACAATTTGTGTCTTTGTGTCGTTTCACTAGACAGCGCAGGATTTTAGCAACAAACGGAACGGAGGAGATCCAGCTCAACTGCCTTTTTCCATAGCCAAAAGTTTTAATTTAAAAGAAAAGTATGTTTAATGAGTCTTAAATTAATACAAAGTAAAAAGAAATTATTGTCAAGTGACTCAAGTTCAGCCAGGAGGGCGTTTCGTTTTACTTTGTATTAATTTAAGACTTAAATATCATAATTAAAAGTTCTACACTCCTCAACAAAATAGAATTGCACAACGGGCAAACCGTACAATTGTAGAAAAGGCCAGATGCATGTTACTTGATGCAAAACTGGAAAATCCGTATTGGGCAGAAGCTGTAAATACAGCTGTGTACATAATTAGTCGATCAATAAACTCAACCTTGGCGGAAAACACTCCAGAAGGAATATGGAAAGGGTCTAAGGTTGATTTAAGTCATTTAAAAATATTTGGATCTCCTGTAATGATGCATGTCCCAAAGCAAAAGCGAAAGAAATGGGACCCAAAATCACAAAAACTCATTTTCGTTGGTTACAGTGAAACAACAAAAGGTTATCGCTGTATAAACCCTATTATTATCCCGACACGGCCGACTGCTTGAAAAATGGTAGGTGAGCATTTTTCACAAAAATTACGCCCTCGTTCGGATGAGAGGTTAAATGGAGGTCCCGTGTGTGAGTGTTGTCACGCACGTTAAAGATCCCTACCTTGTCTGGAACGGCAAGGGTTCGGCAAAATTCTAAATTTCCAGGCAACAAAAAACTCGCCTCCTGGCCAATGTAGTACCAACAGGTGGAGCATTGGAAATGTAAATGCAATGTATAAACCCTATTACAAAAGGGATAGAAATAAGTAGGGACGTAATTTTTTTGGAACCACAATTGAAAATGGACCAAAATCCTATAATTTCTGACATACAGGATAACGTTTCAGTGGGAGATTATAAGGACTACTTAACGCAAGTAATAGCAAGTGACGAAAATTCTATGGATGAATCAGTTGAGGAAGATCAGAATGATATTCCCGACGAAAATATTGTAATACCTATTGAAGCTACTAGAATAACAGAACGTACTCATAAACCTCTTAGGCTAAAGGATTACGTGTATACTTCCACAGCGGAAACAGAGGGTAGCGATCCAAATTCGTTAAACAAAGCTCTTTCTAGAATCGACGCTAAGAAATGGGATTTGGCTATAAAGGCAGAACTGAAGTCATTGGATGAAAATAATACCTGGAATTTGGTCGAATTACCGCCTAATCGCGAAGCAATAAAATGTAGATGAGTATTTAAAACTAAAAACAAGGTAACGACTTATGCTACAAAGCACGCCTAGTGGCAAAAGGATGTTCACAGAAATATGGAATTGACTACACAGAAACGTACTCACCGGTGGTTCGATACACGTCTATTCGATACTTAATTGCTTTACCTGCAAAATATGAGTTAAGCATTGACCAAATGGATGCAGTTTCAGCATTTTTACAAGATGATCTCATTGAGGAAATTTATATGGAACAACCTGAGGGATATGGCGATGGTAGCCGCAAAGTGTGTAAATCAAATAAAGCAATATACGGATTAAAGCAAAGCGGTCGACAATGGAATCTCAAATTAGATAAAATGTTAAAGTTATTTGGCCTCCAAAAATCAACTGTTGTCCCATGCGTCTTCTACAAGCAAGATCGCCAACTGATCGTTGCAATGTATGTCGACGATATCTTGATTTTTTGGAAAAATACAAAGGAGCGCGACGAACTAAAAAGTAAGCTCAACAAACATTTTCATATGAAAGACTTAGGTAAAGCCAAAAGTTGCATTGACCTGAATATTACGTATGATGGTGATAATAGAATTCAACTGGATCAAACAAGATATATAAATGAGTTCCTGGAAAAATTTGGAATGTCAAATTGTAAGCCAGTGACTACACCATGTGATCCTAATCAAAAATTGTCAATTGAAACGTGCAAAAGCCGTGACTTGGTAGGGCAAGCTCCGTACCAGGAAGCTGTTGGCAGTTTGTTATTTTTGGTGCAAGGAACGAGACCTGACATTGCATTCGCCGTTAGTGATGTTAGTCGTTTCAATAGTAAACATGGTGAAGCACAATGGAAGGCTGTTAAAAGAATTTTTAGGTACTTAAAAGGTACTGCAGATTTAAAACTTTGCTATTCAGCATCTGAAAATTTAATTGGTTACTCAGACGCAGACTGGGCATCAGACGTGGACAAACGTAGATCATGCTCAGGATATATTTTCAAATTGGCTGGTAGTGCTATATCTTGGTGTTCTAAAAGGCAACCTACTGTAGCACTCTCAACTACAGAGTCAGAATATATGTCTTTGGCTTCCGCTACTCAGGAAGCTATTTGGCTCAAACATTTTGGAGAAGACTTAGACTCTAGCATTAAAGGAAGACCTATTGCAATTCATTGTGATAACCAAAGCGCAATCAAATTAGCTGAATCAGACAGATATCGAGCCAGATCTAAACACATCGATATACGATACCACTTCATTAGTGATCGAGTTGAGGATGGAACGATTACCGTACCGTGTGTAATGACTGAAAGAATGGTTGCAGATAGCTTAACGAAAGCTGTTACTGTCAAGAAACAAGAATTTTGTGTGCAAGGAATGGGACTTTCGCGTGTTAATAAAAATTAAATTTTCGACAAGTGCATGTTTTAAAATTTTATTAAGTGGGAGTGTTGAAACTGCAGTATGATCAGTCATATGTTTGTTAGATTTGTACTATAGTTGAAGTTCCGGTTTCCTTGGTTTATTTCTAGTAGTCAATAAAATAGATATGTCAAAGTATCAAGAAGTTATATAGTTTGTAATATTCTATTAAATATTCTAATAGCATAATCTATTTCTTACAAGTGTTGTATTGTATTAAAAGGTCTAAACAAGCGTGTTCTTATTGTTGGCTTAATATCCACTTTTTAATCTCATCAGGTTATGGGCCCAGATATGCCAAACAATAAGTACTAGAATCTGAAATTCTTATACATGTGCGTAAGTTTTATGTTAGTACTCCAAAATGTCTAATCAAGAAGGAAGTACAATAGAAAAGCTCAAAGGAAGCGAAAACTACCACACGTGGAAATTTGCCATGGAGAATATGTTGCAATTTCATGTTGTATTAAAAGGTCTAAACAAGCGTGTTCTTATTGTTGGCTTAATATCCACTTTTTAATCTCATCAGTTCCGTGTGGGGTATGGAAAAGCGTATAAATACTCTGAGAGAGATATTAAAGCTCTCTTGCTCTTAGATCTTATAGCGTTTAGATCTCTAACGTAATTGCTATTACGTGCTCTTACGTTGTACTAATTGTTGTTTATTCGATTAACATCCTATTTTAAAGTGTGTAAAGTGGTTAGTAACGTACCGGAATGTATTAAAAGTGATATACCACAAGTGGGTGCCAGCGTTACAAAAGGTGCTGTTATTACACGACACAATCGAATAATAGGATGGTATTTGGGTAAGCGAAACGTAAAGCTTAACTAGTATGCGAGGTGTAGTAGTATGGAATGTTAAGTTTGGACAAGACAATTATCTGGGTAGAATATTAAAGGTGGTTGCAGGGGTTTGGATAGTGGTGGGGATTAGTTGGATCCAGGCACAATCACGAGGTATATGGACACAACGACAAGGGTTTTTGGTACACATCTTCAAAGGTAACGAGGGACGAAGCTGCTTACTCCAAGTCAAGAAAATTAATGTCTTGCTTTTTGCTTAAACATTTGTGCTGATATTTTTGTGTTTGAGTGTTTTGACTTATTGAGGGTCTATTTACTACCATAAAAACTTATTTAAAGGGGTATATGTACAGGACAATTAATATTGATTATTTAAAAATGTTTATTCATGATATAAAAATGTTGTTGTAAAAAATGAGGTGACGAAATTTTTGAACATCGAAAGCAAGGAAATAACCGTCTTCCGGGTAGCGAAATTAACGACGGAATTGCTGGGACAAGACGGTTTGGCTCCTTTATTTTCGACACCTAATAAAGCCTTTCAATGTAAGTGATGATTGTAAAGTAGTTTTGTATTTCTGCCTTTTTACATTTTATAATTTTATTATTTTTATGATTTTTTATAGGAACCCACTTCCGCACCACTGTAGTTAGCCGGTGTACTTATAAAATTGTTACGGGGATCACGCCGCTTCTGGGCAAATCAAAATTTGTAACGTAACGTCATCTTCACCCGTAACAGTTCCTTTAAGGATTTGAGAAATGACTGTAGGCTACAAATTTCCTAAAAGTTTATATCTCTTGATAAATTCAAAACCAACCTTTGGCTTTACAGGAAAAAATCCATAAACAGTAAGTCAGAATTTGATCGGCTTGAAAAGTTTGACAAAATTGGTATTCTGAATAAATGTGACGCCCGTCGATATGATTTCCGCATCTACAAATTATAACTTTAAAATTTTATTATTCGTGGTATACTGTAGCATTCCAGCTAGTACAATTTGGATTTTGTTAATGGTAATGTAGTTTGTTTCCAACTGTTATCCCAAATAAAACAAAATAACTCTAAAGAATTTCTCTAAAAATTTTAATTTCTTTCGATAAAGCAATAAAATATGTGCAAAATATAGAGGAAGTGACATAACCCTGATAGGATTAATCACTAATGGTGCTACAAATTTGAAGGACATATTTTGAAATTGTTTACACTCTAATAACTTAAGTATACGATAAGCATTGACCCTTTAACTGTTGATCACTTGGCATTTCCATTTAGTGAACGTCCTTACTTAGCACTATCAATTTTATAATCACTTCCTGAAGTTAAAGATTATTTCTAATCAACCAAAGAATTTAACACAAATAAGAGTAATGACCCGCATTCCAAATTAAGTGATAAAACTATACCGATACAACTACCCAGGCACATCAGTATAACTTTTCAAAAATGGTAAAAACTTATGCAATCTTTCAAAAAGTACACAGCCATTGTTTGAAAACTTGATCAAATTGACCTTTACATGCTGTGATCGTGGAAACTAAACAAGATCAAAGTCAGTTAAATAGGACAAGTTAAAGCAAATAATAAAAAGGTCATTGCTCGAACAAGTGTAGAACTTGTGATTTGAAGTAAATATTTCTCTGAGTAATAGTGAACTTAATATCTTTTATTTAATTGATGTTTTTCAACACAAATAGTGTTCCGTCGTTATATTAATACTTAGTTGTTTTTTCAGGTTTAATAGAGTGATTAAATTAAAATGTCAATTATTGAGGGCCTCTACGTCCTCCCTCAAATTTCTTAATGTACGTAGTGACGTTCATATTTCTAGTTTACTTCCATTTGTTTTAACCATCCTCATTTACAGTCTTACTACCCACTCCTATAGTCTCCATAACATCCCCGGAGTAAGGTCCAATATAGTCACGAAAGTCAAGTAGTTCGACGACCTCTGAAAAATATATAAATTAACGCCATAAAGGCGTCTCCCGTAATCGCCGACACAGTAATATTGTTTACTTCTTGTCACCGTAATTTTCTTGAAAAACCACTTTTGACCTTTTTTAAATTTTGAGTAGTGTTTGAAAAATGGAATTAACATATTTTTAAAAAATATATACTATAAGGTTTTATTTTTGAAAATATTTTTATTCCGAACACACTTCCTTAAAACAACTTCTCGCGCAAAATAATGTAATGTAGTCATCATCATTAGGTCTTCAGTCCTGGAACTGGTTAGACGCGTACCTTTATTGTTTCCTATTTTGAGCTAACCAACACATTTCCCTGATATTCCCAGAGCTTACATTTTCACTATCAGCGCGTGTAGTAGTTGATATAGGTCTACATGTACGTCTTTTTTTATCTCTGTTTGTAATACACCCCGCTCCTTTCCCCAAAGCATTAGAACGTGTTCTGTCCTTCAATTTTTCCTGTTTTTTTTGTTTTCCACAGATATTTCTCTTCCCCTACTATTTCTAAAACCTCTTTGTTATTAACTTTTTCTGTCCATGCTATCATTATTCATCTAAAGACCCACAGTGGAAAAGGCTTCTACCTTTTTCCTATCTGCTTCTCCTACTGTCCATATTTCATAGCCATACAGTGCTGTGCTCCGCACATATGCTTTCAACAATTTTTACCTTGTTTTTATACTCGTAGTCTTCGAACATAACAGCTGCTCTTTCTTGTTAGATACAGCTTCGATTCCCCTCCTATTGCTTTCTGAATATATACCCTATTTCACTGATATTCAGTGGTATGTGAAGGGTGTCAAGCAATTGTGGCTACCAAGATCCCCCAATACTTAAACATTCTCCGAATTAATAATTTTCCAATAAATTCTTTCGTACGATCGATATTAGTTGAGGATATTGCAAAAGCAACACCTGTAGTTGTTAATACTAGTTGGCATTTATTTTTACTTTTCGTCATTAGGTTTTCCGTCTTGGAACTGGTAGGACGTGTATCGCCATTAATTTCTATTCTGAGATGGCCTACACATTTCCTGAAATTCTCACAGCCTAGATAAAGCTCCCCTTATATCGTTTTCTAAATATATACAATATTTCACCTATATTCAGTGGTATGTGAAGGGAGTTAAGCAGCCTGCGACTACCAAAATCCGTCAACGCTTAGACATTAGCCGAATTGTTTTCCAATAAATTTTTTCGCACAATCAACATTAGTTAAGAATATTGCAAATCCAACACATGTTGTTGCTTATCATAATAATCAAGTTTAAGTACACTTATTATATCGTCATTAAGTTTCCATCATGGAACTGGTTGAACGTGTACATCCATTGATTTCTATTCTGAGCTAGCCCGTACATTTCCCTGAAATTCCCAAAGCTTACATCTTTGACTATCCGTGTGCAATAGTCTATTCTAAGTCCATCTCTAACTCCCTTTTCTTATCTCTGCTTCTAATATACTCCGCACTATTCCCTCATCCTTAGTATGTGAACCATCATCATCCTATCTCTCTCATTTTTACTGTTTTCCAAATATTTCTCTCTTCCCCACCATTTATAGAACCTCTTTGTTCTTAACTATGTCTGTCCATAACATCTTCATCATGCGTCTGCAGCACCACACTTCAAAAGCTCTTTTTCCTGTCCGCTTCTCCTGCTGTCCAAGTTTTATAGCCATACAGTGCTGTGCTGAGCTGTGCTCCACACATATGCTTTCAGCAATCTGTTACGTACATTGACGGAGCCTACAACAAAAGACCAAAAAGAAACAGTATTACCGGGCTCAATCGGCGTAAAGAGAGCCTAAAATAAAATAGAGGAAAAAATATATACACTCGCGCATTCATACTCAACACAAAATATACCACAAAGAAGAAACCTATAATTTAACAAAATATGTACAATATTACACGAGTACCCAAATAAAAATTAGCAGTCCATACGTAAAAGTTACTCATATATACACAATAAACAGAAAACAGTTTTGAAATAGCAAGCTGTCGTTTTTAGGTATCTCTCCCTAAATTATTCAGCAACAAAAAAAAACCAACGCAACACTAAAAACCATAGCTCTAAATGGTTATAACTGTAAAATCAGTTATGCCACATTGGCAGTACAATGTCTTAATCTAATAAAAATTTAGAATACAAAAACCCACGGTAAACCAACAGTTATAAATTACGATTACATACAAATTCCCCAAAACGAAATTAATTACTACTATCCCAATCTAACTAATGATCACCCCATCATACGCAGAACGATCATCTTTCTACCATCATTAAATTTAGTCCACAAATAAAGCGGAAAGGTACCGGTTCAACCAGTTTTGTAAGCCCTTAGAAATAAAATATGGAACAACTACTCACCCTCGTAATTGTTGCCGTCTTTAATAACGGAGCAGAGGAAAAATGTGCGTGATCCCGCCTGGGGGTAGTTCTCCCATCATAACAAGGGACGACTATTCATCGTGGCTTTACGGACACCAGAAGAAGCTAGGGCAATTACAA
The DNA here is from genome assembly GCA_036346225.1 of Platerodrilus igneus. Lineage (NCBI taxonomy): Eukaryota > Metazoa > Arthropoda > Insecta > Coleoptera > Lycidae > Platerodrilus > Platerodrilus igneus. The sequence goes on from JARFIW010001414.1 coordinate 436,382, forward strand.
TTAATTTAGTTTCGACAAAAAACACAATTTTCTAAAAACCCTAAATACTCACCACGCCGCATTGCGTGCACGAAATCTTCATCAAGCAAAACGGAACGGAAACAACCAAAAATATATTAAATGCTTTCGTGTTGCTGTTCGAAAAGAGAGTGAATTGTTTAACTAGCGACCAGAGCTAAACGTAGTATTTTTATTCAGAATTAACCTGGAAAACCCGAGTTTATATCGGATAGCACGCGGCTTTAATTCAACGAATTCTTTCAATGAAAAACACATAAGAAGCAATTATCTGATACTTGGAACAAGTTAACGACTATCTGAATATAGCGTAAACTTTATGTTAAGGAATTCTTAGAAAGGGTATTGATTATTAATTAGCAGCAAGATTTATCAAGTAAAACATACAGGATATTTAATTTATCGACTAAAGTTTCGTTTTAGAAGCAAAATGGATTTTAGTTGAAAATTATTGGAATTAATTTACGTAACAAATCTTTTCCTTGTTTCCATGTTGGTTGTCTTTGAACATAGTAGTTGATTTATCTTGTTAAATGCAGCACGGTCTTGTGCTAATCTTTGTTTTATATTTTTTACTCTGGTACTATCTTGCGTTATTTGGCTTCCTAGGTAGCAGAAATCCTTAGCCTCTTGTAAGATCTCGGTTCCTATTTGTATTCTGGTTTTTGACTTATTATCCCCTTCTTTACATACTAGTACTTTAATTTTATTTTTGTTAATTTTCATACCGTTAGAACTGTTTTCACTTCATCAACAGCAGTTTCTAACTCTTCCTTACTATATGCTAATACCTCTATATCATCTGCAAATCTAATTGTTTCAATCTTTTGACCCTGCATAATCATTTCAAATGTCTTCCTGCATTTGACAGTATGTATTGCCTCTTTCATGTACAAGTTAAAGATTAACAGAGAAGGGCATGTCCCTGTCTCACCCCTTTCCTAATATTTACGTCTCCACATTTCTGTTCTAATTCTATCATAGTATAAGCTGTGTACTATCCGTTTATCTCTAAAACTCATTTCAATCTTTTTGAGTATTTCAAACATTTCTTTCCATTTTACATTGCCGAATGCTTTTGCCGAATCTATAAACCCTATCTACATTACTTTTCCTGTTTCTGTTGTCTTCTCCATTATCACACTCAACGCTAAAATAGCCTCCAGTGTTCCCTTGTTTCATCTAAACCCAAATTGATCTTCTCGTAGTATTTTTTCAGCATTTTTCCATCCGTCTTTGTACCATTCTAGTTAATATTTTTAACACGTGTGCTGTCAAACTTATTATTCGAAAATTTCCACATCTATGAGCCTCTTTTTTTGGTACAGTGACTCTGATGTTATGTTTGAAATGTTTGGGTATCTCACCTGTCTCTTACATATAGTTTACAAGTTGGAGAAGACGTTCCCTTACTGTTTTGTCCAGCGACTTTTAGAGTTTCTGGTTGCACCTTATACCCGGTGCCTTACCATTTTATTTCAAACCCTTTAATGCTCATTCAAACTCCTAAGTATAAGATATTTCAAGTCATCCTTTTCAATGCGGATTCCTGTTCTAGTGTTGCTAGTTCCTGCCCTGCATATAAATTTGCTACGCATTCTTGACATCTAATGACTTTCTCTACATTTTCTATAATGGTATTTCCTTTTACGCCCCTTACATTTTTGCTATACGGTTTTATATCCCTAAAATTCATTCTAATTAGCTTGTATGCTTCATCTATCTTTCCTATTAGTCAACTGAGAACCTGCGTGTATTAATCTTGTAATAAGTATTTCCAGTTATCATGAATACACAACATATGCTTCGTCTGTTTTTCCTATTTCCATCTTAGTTTGTACCTCTTTGCACTTTTTATCAGTTCATTGTTCTTTAGTTTTCTTGCACTTGCTAATAATTTCCCATTTTGTCACTTTCTATCTCTGTTTTCTGTTTCGTCTGGTCTGTTTTTGTATTTGAGTCTTTCTTCTATTAAATTTTGGATATCCTTTGTTATCCATGGTTTCTTGTTTTCTTTCTGTGTATACGCCAGAATATTTCTGGCCATCACGTCTAAGATGGATTCAATGTTATTCCATTCTCTTTCTACTTCCTTAGTATTAGAAATTTTCCCGATACCTTTCTGCAATTCATTTGTCTTTTTTCAAATCTTTCGTGGATATCTGTATCTTTTAGTTTCTTAAAGTCAAACTGCCTTTTCCGTTTTTTTTTAAATTTTTAATTTTAAGCGCGGCCTTCATAATTTTGATGTTGTGGTGAGTGGTCTATATTTGCTTCGGGGTAGCTTCTACAGTCTTTTACTTGATTCCTAAGCCGTTGTCTAACAATTGTATTTACCGATTTAGATTCTAATCTAACCATGAGTACTTTTCGTTTTTTTTGCAAATAGGTTTCTACACTGTGCCCTATCTTTTTTCGTATAACTATACCCATACCCGAATTTCCTTTCTATGATCATGTATGAATTAATCTAAAGTCTCCGCTCCAAAACTCCCCCTCCTCTGATCACCGAACTTCGCTAATCCCTACTATGTCTAATGCTAACCTATCCATTCAACTTTCAAGTTCTCTAACTTATCTACTTGTTTCATACTTCTGACATTCCACACTCCGACTCGGAAAAAGGTCCGCAGCTCTTACTTCAAACTTTTCGATCACAGCCTGCGGAGTAGTCCTCTCCCGGAGATCCGAATGGGGGAGTAATTTAACTCCGGAATCTTATACTCCAGAGGATGCTATCATCTTAAATAACAATTTAAGTTCGCTGTGATAATGAGTTGTTTAATTAATAACGTTTTAAACCAAATTACATAATGTAATTACTTACATTATAGCTGAAAATGTTATCCATTTGCATTACGGATTCGCACTTCTCAGTCTTTCATACAATTATAGCTTTTATCTACTCCTATTTAGTTATAATACCATTATTCATATACTTTTGAACAAGCAATAGTGTTCATAATTAAACACCGTAAGTTATGAGCGTGAGTTATGATAACTCACGCTTCCAGCTTATATTTCTATTTAGTTACCGATAATAAATATACCTACCAAAAGTATCAAAGTAGCCATGCTCATTGACATTTACCTAATGTCAAACAAATTTGTTGTAACCCAGTTTTTTGGAACGCGAGATATTAAATCAAATAAAAACTTGTTACTGTGCTTTAGTCGTAGATAAAGTATAGTATTCAACATACGGTAATGGCAATAACTCACTTGATGAATTACTTCATCTGCGTGAGTTATTGCCTACATTACCGTATGTTGAATAATATACTATTATTTGGCTTCCTTTTGTGTAGATAAGATTCTAACTGCTGACTTAATTTTCATTTCAATTTCCATTATTTGTCAGATCTTTAGCATGTCAAACATAAATTAACCTTATTTGTAACATTTGAATGTGCAATTCCAATAAAATCAAGTAGATTGCAACAAATAAATAAATGTGAATAACTGTGAAAACGAATGTCAACCTGCCAAGCGAACAAACCTTGTGTCGTAACCAATAAGGGTTTCCAATGTTTTAATCGCAGTTTTATTGCTACATTTAGATGGCTTGAGATTCTGGTGTAAAAGATAAGTGTGTTGTGTTAGAATTTTACCTTAAAAATAATAGAATCATATAGAATGTTCGGTCTCTTTGTCGCACGTTTTCGTGGTTAATTTTAAGTTATCGTAAATTCATAGTTGTAAATCAAATAGTAAAGCTGTCATCCCTTGTCCCGTTATATCCTGTCATAAAACCTGCTTTGTGCTAGTGTAAATTAAGTTGAAAAAAGGGGTAGTGACACACTCTCTCAGCGACATCGAAGCGAAACGTTCGGTAAAGTGAGTTAGTCAATAGTGCCGCCGAATGTGAATTTATCGATAAACCCCTAAAAAACAGTGAAAGTGCAAACGTAACACGTACAATAATTCGCCATTACGGTCCACTTAGTTAAAGAGTGGGAACTACACCTTAGAACAATAAAACAACGCGGAGGTAAGTCCATATATAAAATTATAAGACCACGTATTAAACATGGTCCTTCGAGCCGAATTATTTGATTAATTAATTAGTTCCTATTACTATCGTTCCTTATTTATATTTTAATTTAATAATTGTCGTAGTTTTGATTATGTTTGAGCGTGTTACAAAGAGACTAACACCATTTAATAGTATAGAAACATTTGGTCGTAACGGTAGATTTTACAACATATCCCTTGTCCTTTGTTGCAAAGATTGGTGTCGGTGGGTTTCCTTTAGGTAAACTATTGATGAGGGGTTATTGTATTTTAAATCCTTACCATATTTTTCGTTGTCAAGTTTGAGGAACCACTCGGGTTCGTCCAACTTAGTAAAACAAAGGGGTTGGTATTTATGTGGAACGTTTGTCGGGCGAGCACTGTAAGTAGTTGCATTTGTCCATTAATAATTTAGTTTCGTAGATTTATTAGTGTCGTAGCGTATTTGAGTTACGCATTGTTTTTACATTAATTTTTATTATCGTTCATTAATCATTAACCAGATATGATTATATCAATTGATAAAGCTATCCTTGAAGCCAGATTTGTAGTTAAAAAGTTAGATCATATATACAGAGTAGGGTAGCTAAGCCGGTTTGGCAACAGAGATCCACAGCAAGATATGTATACGCCGATTCGAGAACAATATGAACAGCTAAGCCGCTTTGGGAAACAAAACGTGCAGCAAGATATGTATACGCCGCTTTGAGAACAAAATTGTCTTTGTGTGTAAATTTGTTGCGTCGGGGGGTCGTTAGGTCTTTGGGGTGTGCGTTCGGCGGGGTCGTTACATTTTTGTCGTGGGGTGGTGCGCGTGCGCTGGGGTGGAGATATTTTCTTAAGAAATTTTTTTAGCAGCGTTCCCGACGTTAAATATTAAATATTAAATTTTAAAAAAATGTTGTTTGTGTAGAAAATGGAGTTCACGTGTTGGTTCGTATTTTTCTGGGGTAGGTTAAGCTAAAAATTAAAACGCCGCGGTGAAGAATTTTTTTAATATTAGACAAACGCGTGCAAGTGGTAAAGAGTGCTTTAGCTCTCCTCATAAGCTGCGTTTTGTACGAAGTAGCAAATAAAATTAGGAAATATACAAAATGTTATATGATGGAGGTCAAATTTTAAACGTTTGCAGGTAAAATCTTGTAAAAAAGAAGTCGTTCACTTCTCGCAATTTCAATGTCACGATAAAATACTAAGAATTTGCATGCAGTCGAATATAACCTCGTGTTTTTTATCTGGTAATATATGTAAATCACGTCGACATTCGACTTTTAATATAATGTATTTAATTAACATAAGGTGTGTTGCAAAAACATTTCAAGACAGGTATGTCGTATAATTCCTTTTGGTTACATCATCCCAAATAATTTATACAAGTACACTGAACTTGCTTTTATCAAGGATTTCTTGCTTATGGATTAACTTTTACAACTCAAGGTGTAGCATCAAGGTTTTAACGTCACTCTCAAACTATAGAACGTAATAATAATAGCTTTCCTTAGCACCAATATCATTTAGAAAATATGTGTTTCTTTAATATTTATTTATTCATTAAATATTTTGCTCCAAAAATTCGTTTAGTAAACTAAGTAAATCTTCATTTTCTTCTTCTGGAAGTAGCAAATAAAATTAAGAAAATATACGAAATGTTATATGATGGAGGTCAAATTTTTAAACGTTTGCAGGTAAAATCTTGTAAAAAAGAAGTCGTTCACTTTTCGCAATTTCAATGTCACGATAAAATAACAAGAATTCGCAGTCGAATATAACCTCGTGTTTTTTTTATTGAAATTATAGCTCTCTGGTAATATATATGCAAATCATTCAACTTTTAATATAATGGATTTAATTAACATAAGGTGTGTTTGCAAAAACATGTTAAGACTATTTCCTTCTTGGTATGCAAATTATACCACCTTTCATAACGATTTATTTGACTCTCAAATAAAAAATTAATTTGATCTTATATCAAGAGGTGTTCTTGCTTACATTTTAGCAATTTGAATATATTTAAATATTTAAATGTAATTATACATTTAATTTATGTGGTAATAAAAATTCTTTTACTTTTAGCGGTTTGGTGATTGTATGTAGATGACGTATTAGACATTGTATATATATAACTCGTTTAATTGCACAAACGTGATAAAAATTTATAGGTTATGCAAAACGTGCATGTAGTGAAGAATTTAGCGGTGATCTTTAGAGCTTTGTCATTGTTTTTATTCTCGTTGCTTTAGTTAATTAAAGAGAGATTTTAGGTTAAGCAAAAATAGGAAATGTGGTGGATGACATAATCACTTTCAAAATGATGAATGGTGGGGAAGGAGCTTCTAAACGTGCCCTAAACGGGGCTCTGCCCCATTATTTTTGTATTAAATATCAAAAAGAATAGGAGAAATTATTCGACTCGTATTTTATAATGGTTTTAATTTAAAATATTGGTGTGTGTGCAAAAAACATGTTAAGACAGGTCACTCGTTATTTTATTCATGATTGCACCACCAAAATAATTTATACAACCACACTGAACTCGTACCCGGATCTATATAACCTTTAAATGTATGCAAATAATGTCGTTATTTAAAACGTGGTGAAGAATTTGGATGGGGATGTACTCATTCTCAAATGCGGAATGGTACTCCATAAGGCGTTCTGAACGGAGGTTTTGCACGCATTAGGTGATTGAATACTTCGGAGATTTTAGGTTAAGCAAAAACGTGCACGTGCTGAAGAATCCCCGAGATTTTTAAAAAATATTTTTGTATTAAATATATAATTTTAAAAGAAACACACAAAATTTGAATGTTTTATTTATATTAGTTTCACTTACCAGCTTATTTTAATTACATGCTAATGAGTTCATATATTTTCATACAGTTTGATTGATTCACTGCCGAAACAAAACATTTTTACACAGCTGACAATACTGGGTGTCGTTTTTCAATACAATATCAGTAACTATTTACAATACAGCTGAATACTGAAATGTAAAGTAACTTTCACACATTTACCTACGTGTACTTAAATTTAATTGAATTCTAAAAAATATATGCATATCTATGTCAGGCAACCCAGCATACACCAATTATATCTTCTTAGTGTAAAATTTTATTGTTAGGTGAATAACCAGCAATTTATTATGTAATATTTATTGCTACAAGCATGGTAATAATAATTTGCAATGTGCAAAATACCTCTTTTTGTTGTTAAAAGACCGATTTAATTAAACACTATAAAAAGATTGTGAATTAATTATTCTAGTTAAATTTTACAGTGCTAAAGACACTAATTATTATTAGTACTAGATATAGGTATAACAAAATTTGTATTACAGATGATAGTATGTTCAAAGGATATTATTATTTAAAAAGACTCTGTAAACATGATTAGTGAAATTATTAAAGTTAAGGAATGTAAAGCAAAAATTTGTTCATAAAAGCAAATATGTTTTCTAAAAGATATGCATAACTTACGGATCTAAACATTTCAACATCTCGCAAACTGAGATAAATATTACTTATTTCTTTGCAAAAAACGTTCATATAACGCCCTTTAACAACCGCGTTCAGTAAAGTGCATGGTAGTTAATGACCTCGGCGATTGTGCTATTTATAGTATAATTATGACAACATATCCCCATATGTAAATTATATGGTTCTGGTTTATAACTAAAAACAACTATTTTGCATTATATTTTGTTGATCCTGGCAGAATAAATTACAAGTATAGCTACATTGTCAATACATTTTTATTTTCAAACTCGTTTTAATTATTGTAGAATTTAGTGCTTATAAATAACCTACTTTAATTCAATAAGTTATTCTCGTTATATTTCAAATCATTTTAATAGAATTACGCAATGTTAAGTCGTTATTAAAATTAATTTAAACAGAGTTTTTATTGTTATCGCCGTCTGTTGAAGAATCGTAGCAGAATCTGAACTATATCGCTTTTACAAAGCATGTATTCAAGATCACATTTAGTTAGTTTCAAAAACTTTTATCATTGTATACGACTTGTTTTAACTTGCAGTAGGTATCAATGACCGAATCAACATTACCACCCGAACATGGTTGACAACTTTAAATTTTATTTTCCTATTACTTTCAAGGTAATAAACATTGGTATATATATAGATTTAGCGACATCAGGCAACCTTTTTCTTAATCTTCGTTGAGAATTAAAACACTCATAGTTTTTAAAATCATCTTTCTTTACGTTTCGATCCATGACCTAGGATCGTTGTCAAAATTGTCAAAACCACAACAATCATACAGGGAGTATTTATCAGGCAACATATTTCTCGCATGGCTATGACAGCTTTTTGTGCTGTATCTAGAGTAATGATTAACGTTATGCTCTTTTGATTAATTTGCAATTTACCGGGCATGAATCCTTCGTTAAAAGTGAAGGATATTCCATAGATAATTTGAATAACAATCTATCACCACCAACACACCTCTAATTGGATTTTCCTTAAATATATTGCTCAAATTCAACAGAGTCGCCTTGCCAGAGATCATCTCGAGGTTGTTGATTTGTTAATGCTGTTACAAAAACTAGTGGGGGGTTTATCAGACGAATAACTAGGTGATGCTCAGTATCACAACACTTTAGCATTACCTATTTTGATGAATGTGCCATAAAAGCTAGGTACTTGGATAGATCTCGCAGTGAGTGGAACAACAACGATAGTGACGATAGTGGTGCGAAGTTTTCAAGTTAACATGGACAATGTACTGTACGATTTGTTCGAGAGTGAACAACGCATTTTACACCAACATCTGAAACATGCCATAGTATTGAATGATGTTGACAAAATCAAACGTATACTGTTCAAAGTAGGTGTTCATGTTCCTTTAAAGCCTTCAAATGGCTAACGCTGACCAATGATACATCCATTGATGTAATGGACATGCTGTTTAAACAACAGAGTAGGTGCGATCAATTTGTATCAAACTTCATTGATGCTTGCAACGGCAAAACAGAGTTAAAATGTCATCAGGTGCGCGGTGTACTAGACGCAATAGAGAGTAATTATAGTTTGAGCGATGTATATTTCCTTGAAGAATTACTAACCAACCGAGCTGTATTGAGTACGAAGGCATATCCTATCATAAATATAAATGCAACTATAAATCACTGGTCACAGCGATTGACGATATGATTGTAGATGTTGTATATTTCGCACAACCTATGGTATTAAAAAGTATTGAAGTTAATTTTAAAGTATAAGGTAAATTATAAGTACCAACCTAATGTAGTTGGCCCTCATAGAACAACATATAACTGGCTCCTCAAGAATTTGGCAATGGAGGGCTCAAAACAGCAACCAGGATGGACGTGTGGTCCGGATTCGGGAAAATGGCCATCAAATAGTATAGATGATTATAAAAAAGTGTATATGCTATTAAAGTTATTGTTTTAGTTTAATACTATTTTTTGTATGTAAATCATGCCATCTTGGTAATCCTACCTGATGCGCTATAGATAGCACTTATTAGATATAATGGAGGATGCTATTGTACGTGTCGCATACCTTTTACAATAAATATATATACCTCGAGTGTTAGTCAAGTACGGGCAGAAATTGTTAGCTGAGAAGGTAATGTGTTTTTACCTGCTTGTTATTTACACATATTCACGGACATCGAAATACTCAAGTTCAACCAAAACAGCGAAAATCAACCTACATCAACGTTTTGCGCTTCGGGCATGAGGAATTATAAACAACTTTCTTGACGTAGAACTAGTGTAGTAATTAGTAGTACATAGATGTAATTTGTGTGCGTGTGTGTGTGTGTGTGTGTGTCGCTATAATAAATCATATAACAGTAAAAAAATTTTTATTGATGAATGACATATGATGGTAAACAAACACGTAACAGCAAATCTACAAAATATGATTTTTGGATATCCAACTATTATGGCTAGAATCTAAATTTAACCATTTCACATATACTTGATTTTTAACTCTCTTCAATACTTTTTCCACTAAATATACATCCGGATAGTGTGTTCGTTGAAGTTCTTCTGCATAGAAGCCGCCTAATATTGGTTGTCCTCGACTATCGCGCAATAGGTACGTTAAAGGATTAGTCAAATGCACTTTGTACACCGTAAAAATTTCGTTAGACCAATTTGGTGTGTATCCTTGGTAAATTGACCTCTATGTTTACTAATGCGAACATGATCCCCAACAGAAAATTTTTACTCTTTAAGTTAACTGTTTTGATCGTACTGTACACTGTATTGAAAAGTTTGCGTTCATTGCGTTTTGACACATCTACAGGTCGCATGCCGATTGTTCGATGTTTGGTGTTGTTATATGCAGTCACGAGTGAGGATAGTATATTCAGCCATCGATACGAACCATTCAAACTAAATTGTTTCCACATTTTTGACTTTAAGGTACGATTAACGCGTTCTACTACGCAAGCTTTTTATTGCTGTACACACTATAATGTGTAATCTCATATTTTTCCATTAAAGCCTTAAATGTTGAATTATAAAATTCTTTTCCCAAATCCGTTTGAATGTACCGTGGAATACGATGGTTCTTTGTTGAAAATTGATTGAAAAGCGTTTGAAACAGCCTTACCCGTCTTGCGCTTAACCGGTACGGCCCATAAGTATTTAGAAAATACATCGATAACAACTAGAATGTATCTAAATCTTTATTCATCTTTGCATATGGGATCATTTCCACCAAATCGGTTTGAAACAGCTCGTTTAATCCTTTTGTGATTACATGTCTTCTAGGAAAGTTAATGCGAGCAGGCTTATGTAACTCGTGGACGATTTGCTCCTTTACAGACATATTGCTAATATGTGTGTGTGTGTGTATGGTTGACGGCTATATGCGTGCGTTTTAAGTTTCTCTTGCAACTGTTGAATACTGCTTGAATTCGTGCAATGTCTATTCTAAATTGTGCTTTCACTTGTTGAATAGCAGCGTCTAATGTCTTATATATGCTATTCATAGAATCATCTATCCGTTTGGTTACGATTTGTGCAACATTAGCGTTCACAGTGGCTGGAACAAGGTTACGCATCATCTCTTCAAAATGGTTAAAGTCTGATCTTGTAACATACTTGCTCGAGAATTGTGTTATCATACTGTTTGTTGTCTCCTTCACAAGCGTGTCTATATACTGCTGAATAGTGGAACCACTTCCAAGCGTTGGTTCGCCCTCTTGCTGGTGTAGCGTTGCTAACCGCGATTCTAAGTACGCTTTCGTGACTGCATCATCATCTTCTTGTGGTGTAGCGACGCGCTAATCTCATGTTGTCAAAATCGTAGTAATCATCATAAGAAATATATGAAGCACAGTCAGACGCATGCCCAAACTTGTCGATAACCATCGTGATAATGAATAACAAGTCGCACAATCTACGCTATTATACGCAATTCGCGTAATTCTTCCATAATCGATGTAATTTCGTTTGTGTGACCGGTGTTACCTGCATCTTGCGAGGCGACCAGAAGCTTGAGCCGTTCGCACAGTTCGTTGGGATCATCAAAGTATACATACTCTAGTGGCTTCTCGTTATAATCCATGAGTAGACCACGACCACTCGGGTTTATAGTTTGCTGTCGTAAGCTATACATTGCATTACTTCTTTTTAATGTCCGCATAATCGTTAATTTCTTTAAGTGAGAATTTACCCAAAGGATTGAGAAGGAACAGTTGCTCGTACAACCCTTTGCTACCGTTGTAGCAAAATCGTTCTACACACCTTTTCACCAATCCCGAAGATAATGTCCGAATCACCAATCATTAATTTTCCTGTCTCCGGATTAAAACGTACTTTATCCCTGCGCAAGTGCTCCGTGTCATTGTTATAAATACCAGTAAAGTTGGAAAACAGATTATCGACATAGTATCTTACCGATGGTAAGAATCGTTGTAAGTAGGTCTGATGTTCTTCGCTGTTTAGGTACCGTTCGTACTCTGTATGGGTCTCTGGAGTGTTGCCGCTACTCTCCGATTCTTCGAAAGTGGACTCCACAGACTGGACTGGGCTATGAGGATTGTGTTCCCATGCCTCCTCTATTGGTGGTGCGGCGATTGGTGTGGAACTGCGCACCTGATCGAGAAATTTAGGGCGTCTTTTAGGAGTAGATTGTACGTCATGTTGTTGTGGTAACCAGTGCTGGCTTTCGATCTTGGACTCCTGTTTAATATCTTTCAGCAGACCGGTCTGAAGTGTTTGTAAACGTTTTGTAATAGGTGCATAGACTTTACTTAATGCAAGCTCCTTTTCAACCACACCTGCTTTTAGCGCTTGTAATTTCCTCTTGACTGCCTTTCGTACTTTTATGAGTTCTCGTTTGGTTTTCACGTCGTCTGCCATCGTCTAGAAACGGGTAGGAAGTGATATGCTATTTATGTGCTTTATAAGTATATATAGGTGTCAAAACCTTTTCGGTAGCGACCGTTCTGCAAATCGCCATCTTTATTGATCACCAGAAACCCATACCGATCTCGCCAGCATAAGCCGCACAATTCTTTAAACCGGTTAAACGACATATCCGTGTTTACATGGTCAGCGTATACGTGTTTTAAATTGAGTTCGTCTTGTTTGAATAGCACTAGGACATTAGCATTGTCTCTAATCAATTGTTTAGGTATTTTGGAATAGGTCTGACATAGGTAAAACAATCAATGGCCTTATGTCGACCTAAAGAAAAATATTCTCGCATTACATTTTGTTTATCGCACGACACGTCATCGAAAATAAATATCGAATTAGGTTTTGCATCCGCTGGAGTAACAATTGCATCCCATTTGTTAAACGCAAAATATCCTATTTCTTTTATTGGTTGTAATAACCTCTCTAGGTACTGATACTTTGGTTGATACAAGGATTTTGAGTAGAGATAAACGTTTTCAAAGCGTACACCATTCGGATGTTTCAAGAGACCGATGACTACATTAGTTTTACCACAATTGGATGGACCTGTAATGATACACCGTATTGTTGATGGTAATAGTAGTCCATGCTTTTGCACGTTAGTGTTGTTGCTGCAGTTGTGGTCCGTAATTGGCAACGCCAATTGTTGCTTTACCAGACGCATTCTATCCATATACTAAAACGTAATTGCAGTATGGTAAGCATTTAAGCGAGTAATTCTACACGCATGACCAGTCTCCTTTAAACCTTTCGACTGACAAGATTAATGAAATCCTATCGTGGCTACGGGTTACTCAATAGTGCTATCAATCGTTTACCGGTAGAATTACATTTACCAGGATATCGCTTCTGTGGACCGGGTACTAAGCTTCAGAAACGCCTCGAGCGTGGTGATATAGGTCGTAATCCCTTAGACGAAGCCTGCAAACTACACGACATCGCCTACGATCTTTCTACAGACTTAACAACCCGACACCAAGCTGATCGACGTCTTGCCGAAACAGCACAAAACGTCGTACTGCACCCGACGCTTCGTTAGGTGAAAAACTTGCTGCGTTTGCTGTTGGTTCTGCAATGAATGCCAAAGTTAAATTTGGTATGGGTTGTCGCAAGAAAACGATAAGGTGTAAAGGAAAACGACGTGGTCAGCGTCTACGTACAGGAAGTGGTATACCATTCAAGCGTTTAATTCGCACCATTTGGGAACGCATTAAAACGTTCGTCCGACCGACCTTATTAAAACTGCTAAACTTGCAGTGGCACCGATTAAAGATATAACAGATGAAATTCGTGGCATCCCACGTGTAATCCCTGTACCCAAAACTGGTGGTTTCCTACCTTTGATACCTATTTTGCAGCCCTTTCCGCAATTGGAGCGTTGTCGGGTGGAGCAGCTGGGATTGCAAAAGCTGTCAACGATGCTAAACTTGGACAACAACAATTAGATGAAGCAAACGACATAATATGGCACAAGAGGCAGTGACACTTGGAAAGGGTCTCTATTTGAAACCTTATCGCCGTGGACATGGACTGTACCTAAAGCCTTTTCTTACACACGGGCAAGGTTTGCATAAACAAAGACAACGAAAAAAAACTCAACGCATTCGTTAAACCTACCTATGCGAGCGTTGACCAATGTTGACTTGAACAAATACATAAAACGTTTACCAATATCCCACTTTCGTGGAATATTCATGCGCAATTCACTTCCAAACACAATTCGTTGGCGAGAATGTGGTATTCTTAATCATGATACTACACGTGGTGTGGGAACTCATTGGACCGCGTACAAAAAAGATGGTTCAAGGGCAGTCTATTATGATAGCATTGGTAATCTACGACCTCCGAGGGAACTTGTCAAATACTTAACCTCATCAGGACCATGCACTCTCTATTATAATTATGAACAATTTCAACCGCTTAACACTGTTACCTGTGGACACTTCGTATTGAAATTTTTACTGCAAAATAGTCCTCCGTTAAGTTTCTAACAACGTTATATATTATTTGATTTTAGTGTATTTTTAACTGTTTTGTATAAAAAGTGTTTAATTAAAACCATATATTGCAAGTGTTTCAGGAATTTGCTTTTATTACCCCATCCCAACTACGAATACGACTAGTTGTTAGTTTATCGTCAACCACCGAACATGTACACATTTACTTTAACTGGAACTGAATCTACGCTCACCGCAATCATCAACCCACCAATTGTTCTCGATGATGACCATGAATACGTTATTGGTCTTACAAACTTTGATACATATTTTCAATTCCCAATGTAACGGAAGCGAACAATAAATTTTACATTGATGACATCGTGCTTACTTTACCAGAAGGAACTTATGAAGTGGCAGATATTAATAAGTTCGTACGACGTAATCTGAACGATCCCCGTGAACGCACTTCATCCAAACGTTATCTTATTGATATTCGAGCCAATAATAACAGTTTACATACAGAAATCAAAGCATCAGGTATAGTGGATTTTACACAACCAAATTCACTTGCTTCGTTGCTGGGTTTTGAGAAACGTAAACTACCAGCTCTCACTACTGCTATTTCGGATCATCCGGCACAAGTCTTTCCAATCAATTCAATATGTATTGAATGTAATCTTGTGGTCGGATCGTATCGGAATAGCAAACCTGTACACATTTTGCATCAATTCTTTCCTGCAGTTGCTGCAGGGTACAAGATTATTGAAAACCCCGTAAACGTCACCTATATGCCACTTAATACACGAATCATCGATCGCATCATTGTTAAAATAGTTGATCAAAACGGTAATCTCATCACTTTTCGTCGGGAAACCATCACGATTAGACTTTATCTAAAGCGTCTTTAAACAATGGTTTTGCGCTATGAGCATAAACCACCAAAACCTATTAATAGACGCATTGTCAGCACCTTTACCAGTTACAAGACACCAGTGCACCGATTAACACCGGAAAACGTTAAATTTCTGCAAACATTAGGACTCAAAGTGCTACATAGTTAAAATGGATAGTAATATTTTAAATGTTACGCAACGTGCTATATTTGATACAACCATCGTCAATGCCGACAAACATATGCATACTCCGTACTCCAATACCACGTATGAGAAGAACGATGTTATACGGATTCCAATAGAAAACGAAGATGTCTATACACTACCATGGGACAGCGTAATTTATATTGAGGGTACAATGAATAAGTCAGATGGTGGCGTTTCGCCTACAGCCGATTTTGTCAACAACGGAGTTTTATTTTTATTTGATGAAATTCGTTATGAACTTGGTGGAAAGACTATTGACCGCGTTCGTAATCCAGGTATAACTACGACTATTAAAAATTTCCTATCCTACGATTATAGCGAAAGTCGTCGCTTTAGAAACGCCGGTTGGTCCCCATCGATAAGCTTGATCTCGTTGATGCTAATGGTCATTTCAACGTATGCATTCCCTTGCGCATGGTTTTAGGATTTGCGGAGGACTACCGAAAAATTCTTTTGAATATCAAACAGGAGCTTATTCTTATTAGAAGTAGTGCTGACGATGCAGCTATATCGAATTCTGATACCAAAGAGTCAATCAAAATTACTATTACACATATATCATGGCGGATTCCACATATAACCGTTGCAGATGCAGAGCGCTTAAAACTACTCAAACATATTCAACGCAATGCCACCATGGACATAAGCTTTCGCAGTTGGGAACTACACGAATATCCAGAATTACATACAACACACACGCATACGTGGGCCGTGAAGACGGCTTCTCAAGTGGAGAAACCACGTTTTGTTATTGTCTGCTTTCAAACCGATACATCACGCAAAAGGGGCGCAGTCAGTTCGACCACTGTAAGTTGACCAATATGAAATTACATCTGGGTTCATCTATGTATCCTTACGATAATCTTAACATTGATTTCGATACCAATCGCTATTCTATACTATATGAGATGTATGCACAGTTTCAACAATCGTACTACGGGGGTATCAGCGAGCCGATATTAACACCCAATGAATTTCAAACGCACGCTCCACTTGTAGTCATCGATTGTTCCCATCAAAACGAAATAGTGAAAGTGGGAGCGGTTGACGTACGATTAGAATTTCAAATGAAAGAAGCGCTTAAAGCTCACACTACAGCGTACTGCCTCATTCTACACGATCGTTTGGTCCGCTACAATCCTGCAACCAGTGTTGTGAGTGAAGTCTAAAATTAATAGTCCATTAGTTGACGACGTTCAAAGGTTTAAAATTGCACATAATAACTTTGTGTTTAAAGAAATGGCTGTTTTACAACTATCCCTATCGAATGGAGTTGCAATAACATATGTGCTGAAACCATCATATTCTTGGAACTGTCTATCAGCTCGCTTCAAATACCAAAAGGTATGGTTAAGCAGAAACTTTCACGGTATATCTTGAGATGATGGCAATTTACAATGAATTTCCACACCTAAATGTTATTAACCTAGAAGACTTAGGGTGTACTCCTCTACATAAATTAAAGTATTACACCAATTCACACAAGTGTTTCTAGCATACCACACGACATTCGTCATTCAATTGCGCAACCACAGATGTAATTGTACTCAAAAACTGGTTTGTACATATAACCAATTATTCATTTTAATAAAGAATAATGTTTACATTAAGTAGTGTTTTTATTTGTATATTTTATACCTACATACATACATATTCCTTGAGACTAGTAAAATGTGTTTCAAAAAATGTCTTGAAATAAGTTTAATTGTAAAACTTACTAACGAATCTGTAAGTATCATATTGAAAAATTCCTCTTAACGGATATGCATTTTTTATGCAAACTTTATGTTACAATAATACAATTAAAAAATTATATTCTACTACCGAGGTATTAAATTTTAAAGTATGTTATAGTTGTGTAAACATAAAAAGCATTGCATAGGTTTTTATCATCAAAGTAGTACATTTTATTTAATCCCACCTGCAAAATGATTAATTTCTTAAACCTAAGTTTCATAAAATTTATTCTCCAAAATCAACCAACTATAAACCAGAACTATTAAATTTACATAAATTTCGGTGTTATTTTAATTTAAACTATGCTCATAAAAAGTCGTTTATTATATAGCACCAACATTGTTACTACCTATGAATATCAAATCTTTAAAGAAATTTACAGTCATGATTAATTAATAAGAGGTCTTTTCATTTGTACACATTTTGTATATGTTGTTTTAGTTCCATTGACGACCTATTATTAGTAATCTGTTTATTATTTTATTGACGATATAAATTTTAAGATTGGAAGGGAACGATAAGAAATCTTCCTCTGACATTTATATGCACTCCGCATAGTTGTTTAAGGTAGCAAATATAAATAAGCTGTTTAATGTGTTGTAGAAGAATTTTTACCATTGTATTATCGGTATGTATAAACTTACTTACTTAATGTGTTTTTAACGGAAGTAGAAATTATGAATTTTGGTAATTAGCAATTATGCTAAAATGATTTGAAGTTATGCAGTTTCCATATATAATTTACATATATCGGTATGTTGTTATAAATATCACAACCTCGAGGTCATTAACTACCATGCACTTTACTAAACTATAATTAATAAAATCCCCGTACATTTAACTAAGATACATTTTTCTTAATGTGGAAGTCTTATCTATATTTTATTCAAATAAGAATCTGCTACCGCCACCTACAAAAGATAGGGACAATTAAAGAATGTAAGTTTTGTAAATAAAACATTAAAATATTGTGTGTTTCTTTTAATATTATATATTTAATACAAAATAATTTTTGAAATTCTCGGAGATTCTTCAACACGTGCATGTTTTTGCTTAACCTAAAATCTCCGAAGTATTCAATCACCTAATGCGTGCAAAGCCTCCGTTCAGAACGCCTTATGGAGTACCATTCCGCATTTGAGAATGAGTACATCCCCATCCAAATTCTTCACCACGTTTTAAATAACGACATTATTTGCATACATTTAAAGGTTATATAGATCCGGGTACGAGTTTAGTGTGGTTGTATAAATTATTTTGGTGATGCAATCATGAATAAAATAACGAGTGACCTGTCTTAACATGTTTTTACATATACACACACATATTAAATATATATTGAAATTGCTAAATGTAAGCAAGAACACCTCTTGATATAAGATCAAATTAATTTTTTATTTGAGAGTCAAATAAATCGTTATGAAAGGTGGTATAATTTGCATACCAAGAAGGAAATAGTCTTAACATGTTTTTGCAAACACACCTTATGTTAATTAAATCCATTATATTAAAAGTTGAATGATTTGCATATATATTACCAGAGAGCTATAATTTCAATAAAAACACGAGGTTATATTCGACTGCGAATTCTTGTTATTTTATCTTGGTAATGAAATCGTGAACAACATGTTTTTACAAGATTTTACATGCAGACTTTATAATTAGATCCATTATATCACATTTCGTATATTTTCTAAATGTTATTCGCTACTTCATACAAAATACAGCTTTTGAGGAAAGCTAAAAAATTCTTTACCACTTGCACGTTTTACTTAACATAACAAAATTCTTCATATAGGTAAAATCACCACTTCGCTATGCTCTCTGCTACCTAGTTTCGGCTACTTTTCCAAGGTCGTTGTGACGTCATAGCCTTTTATAAATAAAGAACAATGTAATACTATTCTAAAATTTTTATTCTGGCATTATACATAACAAAATTTAAAAATATTTAATGCCAAGCATGGAGCCATTTAAACTTAATTTTAATTTAAATTCGATTGTTTAACATGGCTAACAACCAATGTAAGAATTAAGATATACAAAAATTTGTGTGTCAGATAACAAATCCTGGTGTTAATAAACAACTTGGAAATTATATACTAGATTTTTACGTTGTCCAGATGCACGTTTAAGAGCAACATTCGCGTCTACTTTGACCAAAGAACACGGTATTACGCAATTGGAAGCGACAATATAAAACTGTACAATTGGAAGCTATGTCAGTGCGGAACGGGTGTATAATCCCTTAAAAGACTGTTTAACCTTATTGGAAGATAGTAAGTTATACTTCCTAAAGGTGCCAATGTACTCGGTACCGCCAAAATGTGGAGTAAGTTATCGGACAAGCTTCAAAATAGCTGCTGTTTAGTGTATAATAACCTGCTACAGTACATGTATTGGGGGAACGGCAATACAAAGAAAATGACGGGCTTGCAAATTAGGTTGTCAGAAAAACCAGAGAAAAGGGAAAATTGATAAAGTATGTGCTTTCAGCTTTTAGTTTTAACTATTTACCTGTAAATTATTTGGAGATAGTAGAGTAGGACGACAGCCAAGATAAAATAAAAATCTTACACAAGTGCTACATTAAAGCAGGTAACATATTTTACACAATCATTTCGGTATCGGGGTTGATAAGTACGCCTAACATTCGCCCAGAGGTTGTACGACAACGCGTAAATATTGGCAGTAAACTCTCTCCGTTGACGCTGCAGGAAATTGCCCTATGCACGCCATACGCTGTAAGTGGAAGAAAAAGACAGCTGGAATTAGAGGAAATGCATGCAAAAGGCGAAAGTTGGACTAATTGAAGACACTGCGATAATACGCGAACAATACAAAGATATGTTAGACAAAGAACATCTTATTAGAGAAAGAGGAAAGGATTAAAAGATTATTTTATGTGCCGATGGACTGACTTGGATACATCCGCGTTCTACAAGCTGTATGTATTTGTGGCTAGTAAGAAAGACTCTTTTTAGAATTTTAGAATAGTATTACATTGCTCTATATTTATAAAAGGCTATGACGTCACAACGACCTTGGAAAAGTAGCCGGAACTAGGTAGCCGAGAGCATAGCGAAGTGGTGATTTTACCTATATGAAAATGAAAATAAAGAACTTTTAAATTTTTTAAATAAATTTTGGTAGGAAATATTTAACAAATAAGTATATGTTAATGAAACACATATTTTCTAAATGATATTGGTGCTAAGGAAAGCTATTTTTATTAAGTTCTATAGTTTGAGAGTGACGTAAAAACCTTGATGCTACACCTTGAGTTGTAAAAGTTAATACATAAGCCTTGATATAAGATCAAATCAAATAATTTGAGAGTCAAATAAATCGTGATGAAAGGTGGTATAATTTGCATATATTTTAAATTCATACGGGTATAATTAAAAGATTATATGTTAGATCCGACTGCAAGTTCAGTGTACTTGTATAAATTATTTTGGGATGATGTAACCAAAAGGAATTATACGACATACCTGTCTTGAAATGTTTTTGCAAACACACCTTATGTTAATTAAATACATTATATTAAAAGTCGAATGTCGACGTGATTTACATAT
This sequence comes from Platerodrilus igneus, assembly GCA_036346225.1. Classification (NCBI taxonomy): domain Eukaryota; kingdom Metazoa; phylum Arthropoda; class Insecta; order Coleoptera; family Lycidae; genus Platerodrilus; species Platerodrilus igneus. The sequence goes on from JARFIW010001414.1 coordinate 457,190, forward strand.
ATTACCAGATAAAAAACACGAGGTTATATTCGACTGCATGCAAATTCTTAGTATTTTATCGTGACATTGAAATTGCGAGAAGTGAACGACTTCTTTTTTACAAGATTTTACCTGCAAACGTTTAAAATTTGACCTCCATCATATAACATTTCGTATAGTTTCTCAATTTTATTTTCTACTTCGTACAAAACGCAGCTTATGAGGAGAGCTAAAACACTCTTTACCACTTGCACGCGTTTGTCTAATATTAAAAAAATTCTTCACTGCGGCGTTTTAATTTTTAGCTTAACCTACCCCAGAAAAATACGAACCAACACGTGAACTCCATTTTCTACACAAACAACATTTTTTTAAAATTTAATATTTAATATTTAACGTCGGGAACGCTGCTAAAAAAATTTCTTAAGAAAATATCTCCACCCCAGCGCACGCGCACCACCCCACGACAAAAATCTAACGACCCCGCCGAACGCACACCCCAAAGACCTAACGACCCCCCGACGCAACAAATTTACACACAAAGACAATTTTGTTCTCAAAGCGGCGTATACATATCTTGCTGCCCGTTTTGTTTCCCAAAGCGGCTTAGCTGTTCATATTGTTCTCGAATCGGCGTATACATATCTTGCTGTGGATCTCTGTTGCCAAACCGGCTTAGCTACCCTACTATACAGTAAGATTAATCAACCGGAAAATGTATCGATTGCATTAATTACAGTATCGATTAAAAGTGTCGAGCAAATTGAAACTCATTTCAAGTTCTTTTTACAGGGATATTTTCTTTGATGAAGAGAGTGAACAATTGGATGAATTCTCGGCTCTTGGGGTGAAAATCGATGATTATCTACTAGATATTCGTATTATCGCTAAACAAGGTGAATTAGATCGCGTAGAAAATAAACCGCTGGTGGAAAATTTGAATAATCCTTTGTCAATAAAGTGGTATTAGCTTGAAACATCTTTCAGTCCCGCGTTTCTCAGGACGTATTTCGAACTTTGAAAGTTATCATGCAATTTATAAGCGATTGATTCATGATAATCTCATTTTGTCTTCTGTCGAAAAATTTTGCTATCTCGTTGATACACTAGATGAGTTGTCGCGTGCGTTAATAAAACATTTGCCATTAAACGATTGTGCATACGATGAAGCCTATAAAATCATTACTCATCGTTTTCAGTCCAAGACGTTATTACTTTTGACATATTTTAATGCTTTCGAAAAATGCCCTAAGGTAAGTTCCTCAGACTCGCACACGGAACTCCGGCAATTAATTAGTTGTTTTGATGAAAATATATTCGCGTTAAAGCAGATGAAAATAGATTTATTAGATTTCATGTTGTTTAATCTGTTATCCAAAAAATTAGATACACACGTTTTAAAGCGTTTCGAATTAGAAAACAGTGACGAGATTCCCTCGTTGAAAGATTTAAGGTCGTACATTGAAGAACAATGTAAAATGTTGGAAATAAATGACATTGCTTCAGGAACATGTTTAAAATTTCGAGATTCCGTGAAACAAAGGGAAAAAGGAAAGTTCGTTAGCACTTCGGATAAAATTTCTTTAGTTCGTACTACTAATGATGGTAAAAATTGTAGTTTATGTTAAGCTGTGCAACCCCTCAAAAAAGATTTGAGATGGTCAAGGCTAAAAACCTGTGTATTAAATGTTTAAATACTTCACATTCGGTGAAAAATTGTAAGTTAGATTGGTCGTGTAGAGAATGTCATCAGTCACACAATTCGTTACTTCACTTCGATAAACGAGAAAAATCGATGTTTCCGCGCAGACGAAATCATCGTCAAAGGTCAGCGTCTACTCGGAGAGCAGTGCCTAGACTTGCTTCTACTAGTAGACCTAGTGAAGACAATCTGTCGTCGGCGGTTGGGCATAAACAACCTGCCACTAGCTCGTTAATTTCAACGTCACTAGAACATACAACCACGCTGTTAGCTACGGCAATGGTGTCTGTGCTGGATTATACAGGAAAGTTGCAACCTATTTGTGTAATTTTAGATAACGGATCCATGGAAAGTTTTATGACTGAAAGGTGTCGTCAGAAATTAGGTTTAAAAAAACGGAGAGCCAATGTCACTGTTCAAGGATTTGGCTTGAATTCGTCGTTGGTGTCTGGTACACTACCGGTGTAGTCAGCCCCTCGGGAGCAAGGTTTCCAGCATATGAAATTGATTGTTATATTTTACCTAACATTTGTAATCAATTACCTTCGTCGTCTATAGGGGTCAAGGAATGGTCGCATACTCGAGGTTGACCTTAGCTGATCCTAATTTTAATATTCTTGGTAAGATTGACATGCTACTAGAAGCGGAAATCTTTGCTCAGGTTTTGTTGAACGAATCTCGTTGTGGTGTTGATAACGAGCTAGTTGCTATAAAAACAACCTTTGGCTGGGTGTTAACGGGAAAGGTCGTTTCCCCGAATAATTCTATTACGTCGTTGTGTGCTTTCGTTGAGCTATTAGACAGCGACATTCGTCGATTTTGGGAATTAGAAAATATTCCCTTCAAGAAACACATTTCTCCTGAAGAAGAAAACTGTGGAAAAGAATTTGTAGAAAATTATAGGCGTAATAAGGACCGTCGTTTTGTAGTGTCCTTGCCCTTTAAAATCTCTGAACCCTCATTTGTGGTTACGAGATCAATTTCTATTAAAAGATTTTTGTCATTAGAACGTCGTTTGCTAAAAAAACCTGAATTGTATTCGGATTATAAAAAATTTATGAAGGATTATTTGAAAAGCGGTCACATGGTTCAAGTGGAATCGCCTAAAAATTCGTCGGTTCATGAGAAAATGTATTACGTTTCCCATCATGCTGTACATAAGCGTGATAGCACTACCACCAAATTGAGTGTGGTTTTCCGTGCTTCGTGTCCGGATCAATCTGGAAATTCGTTAAATGATAGCTTGGCTATTGGCCCTGCTCTGCAAAAAGACATTGCAGTTTTGTTATTGCACTTTCGTTCACATCCTATCGTATTTAAGGCTGATATTAAACAAATGTATCGGCAGATTTTGGTTAAAGATACTCATCGTGATTATCAACGTATCGTCTGGAGATTTTCTACGTCAGATCCTGTTATGGACTTTAAATTAAATTCTGTGACTTATGAAGTTTCGTCGTCGCCTTTTTTGGCCTTGCGTACTGTTCAAGAATTGCCAAGGTTACAATCGATTAATTTTTCTTTCGCGTCATCGGTATTGGCGGGCGATACCTATGTTGATGATTTAGTCACTGGATGCAATTCGATTGAAGCTGCAAATCAATTAATTGGTGAGTTGAATAGTATTTGCACTAGTGGTGGTTTTCAATTAAGAAAATGGAATAGTAATTGCCCGGAAGTGATGTCCAACTTGAGGGAGTCCCTGTCCAGTTCGGAAGCAATTACCTTTCAAGATAAAGATAGTGGTTCAATAAAAATTTTGGGCTTTTGGTGGTGCGCTAGTTAAAGTTCGGGCCTTTGGAGCTGGTTTTTTAAAAACACTTTGAAACTTTAACACATTTTTATTACTAAGTTAAACAGAAATTACATTGAAATTTGGAATAGCTGGTTCATAATAACATTAATAAAAATAATTTAATTGTACTGATGAGTAGCTCAAACAACGAAGTATGGAGTTTGAAGACTGACTGCCGGGCATTGAGCTCCCGGGCCTTTTATAATAACCTGCCCCTCACACGGCTGTGAGAACTTGCAGATCTCATGTCTGCGTTTCTCTTTATTGTACACTTTATTACAATGTAACGACTTAATTCTAAGTAACTGCGGTATGTTGACCGCCTGTGACCTGCCACCTGCAGTATCACTGCCCTCACGGATGCAAAGCTGCATTCCGTTCTCATGAACTGTCGATAACCTCTCTGGGTTATCCTTGTGTTACAATGTTGCATTGAACTTATACTTTTACTTAATAATTTCTAATAATTCATATTAGATTCAATACATCAATATATATAGGTAATTGGGGGATACATAACTCCTCCCACCGTAAATGAAAAATTAAGGTTTTTCTTAATTTTTACATACATAAAATACATTATTTAAAATTCATTGTTTCTAAGGGTATACTTATTGTTTCCTTTTTTCTCTTTGTTTCCTTAAATCTAAAACTGTTTCCTTCATTCTTATATCTAAGGTACATTTTGTATAATACATACATGATTACAAAAATTACTAAAATGATCAATACAATTGTCCAAACACTTATATTATTATAATGTAACTTTGGCGTTTTGATTTCACTTAATTGTTCTTTATAACTTTCCACTAATTTCACGGCGTGGTTGAGATCGTCTAAGTCTAGATGCTCTAGCTTCATAGGTTTCTTAATTATTTCTTCGTCTTCTTGTTGCATCTTGAATTGTAGTTCCGGTAGGTTTGCGAGTTTCTTTGTTGCTATGGGATCTTGATAAACTCTGATTACTTCATCTTTCAATTTCACATAACAATCTTCTTTGAGGGTAATTAGTTTGCTTCCGATTAATGGTTGGTTATTTTCATCTTGGTTGCAGTGGATGGTTGCTATTACTTCTGTTGGGAAAATGGCTATCCATTTGTTATCTGTAACTTTTTGAATTTTCATATTAGTTATTTGCACTTGTTTGGTTTCACAGTTTTCGTAATGATTTGAGAATTTTAATAGTTGTACTTCACAAGGGCTGTCTTCTTGAATGGTTGTTGTCGTCATCGATTGACATAAATATTGGTTTGGTGTTACTTCAGTACATTTTTCGTTTGTATAACCATATCTCAGTTCATTTAGGGATAGGAATTTGGTTTTGGGTATGATTACTTGGTATGTGCTAGTAACTTTCGTTGGAAAAGCAAATAAATGATAATATTGATAATTGTTACTTTCTACTATCGGGATTTCTATTAAAATATTATTTCGTTATTCTTAATGTAGCCTTTTACTATAGCTATCTTTTCAAATATTAGAATGTTCGATTCGGTTACATCAAAAGGTAATTTACTGTTAATTATAAGTGATCTAATTTTTATTAATTCGTTTAATAAATCGGTTGGTTCAATAATACTAGAGTGTAAGGTATTTAGTTTTGCAAATGTTACTGCGTTTTCTAACGTTGCTAAAATTTGTTGCATTAAAGTAAGGTGGATATTATTTGAGTAAATATTGTGTTAAATCTAATTAAATCTCGCATGCCTAACGAGGTAGTTTGCATGGTGGTTTCAAGGGTTTGCATTCGGTTGGCTATACTGTCCTGATTTTTTACTAGCTTTCTCAATGTTTCGTTGAACTTTATGATCGTTGATTGGGTTAACGATAATTGGTTGCTGATTATGGTTTTTATGTCATTTTGATTCTCAATTAATTGTTGTATTGTGTTGTCATAACGTTCTGCGTCTTGGTTATCTAAATTGCCTGTGATAGCTTTTATTATGTTACCTAATCCGTTGATTAGTCCTCTTTTTCGTCTCGTAGTTTGTTCGTTGGGTATTAGTCTATTAAGTTTATCTTCTATGTTTCTTAAAATGCTTTCTATTATACTGTTGTAATTCATCATTTCTAATGCGTATTCTTTTCCGAATTTTGCTGTGTTCATTGATTGTTTTAATCGGTCATAATTTTCTGTGATTGTTTGAAATTCTTGTTTTAATTCTGTTAGGTCGAATTTTTGTGCGAATGTCCAATAGTCGATCGTGTTTTGCATACTGCCTAATTTAATTGGTAGTATACCGGGATTGTTTTTTATGTCTTCTATTATTACTTGGTTGTCCGTTCTACCTGGGTGGAGGTTGACGGTAAGGGTGATGACTGTCCATCTGAAATTACAGGGTGTCTTAGGTTTTTCAAATGAATGTATTTAGTTATTTTACCGTTGTCTACTACTGCTATGTTTTTATCTGATATTTTCTTAATTTTAAATGGTCCTAAATTTCTGGGTGCTGTTTTATGTCGCTTGCTTTGAAAGTTTTTCTCATATACGGTTTGTCCTATTGAAAATTTATTTGAGTCGGTATTTTTATTTCGGGTTGTGGTGATACGTTCTTTATCGTTTTCTAATTTATCTTTCACCTTGTCATAAGTTATTTTAATTTTTCTTTGTGGTCTTTTGCATATTGTTGATATACTTCTTTATTGTAGTGTATGTCATAGGGATTTCGTGAATGTTAATTCTAAGGGTGTAAAGTTTGTTGATGAGTGAATAGTGTTATTATAGGCGATTAGTGCGTATGACATTAAATTGGTTATATGTTCCTTTTTATAATTTATTCTTAATAATCGAATTTGTTCTAACAGGGTTAAATGTAATCGTTCAATTAGTCCGTTGATTCAGGGTGGTTTTCCGTTATGAAATGAATTTTTATTTTGTGAAGTTCTAACGTGTTTTGTATTGTCTCATTTTAAATTCGCTACCATTGTCTAAAGTGATTGATTCGGGTGTTCCGTAAAATGTGAAATATTGTAAAAATCCTTGGGTCACGTCGATGCTATTTTTGGATGTGATTGGTATTGCTTGTCCTATTTTTGTGAATGCGTCTATAATTGTTAGATAGTTTTGCGCTTCTACTACTAGAGTATCGGCATGTAGTTTTTGAAATGGTTTGTCGGGTGTTTTGGTTAACATTAAGGGTATCTTTGGGGTTTCCTATCGTATTTCGCTTTGTCACATAATTCGCATTGGTTAATGAAATCTGTGGTCAAGTCCTTCATGTCTTTAAAATAATAACGTCTTATGAGTTGTTTTATTGTTTCGTTAATTCCACGATGGTTGGTTTTTCCTTCGTGTTGATTTCTAATTACATCGTTTATTTCGTCAGGGTCGTCTAGTGTTATTAGTTTTCTAGTACATCTGATGAGTTCAGGTCCAGAGTTATTGAATAATTTAATGTATAATTCTGAAAATCTTTGGTATAAATGTTCGGTATTGAAATAAAAATAAAATCGTTTTTTATCGGGGGTGTATTTTTTTAAAATTTTAATTATTTGTTCCTCGTTGTCATCTTTAGTTATTTGAATTTGATATATTTTTTTGTTATCTACTTTTGTATATTTTACTGGATTGGGGTTATTTAAAACTTCTGTTATTATAAATTGGTTAGGTTTCATATCGATTGCTTCGTTTAAAATTTTAATCGCGTTTTTTGGTTCTTCGTTTTGTGTCGAATGTATTGTGTCGACTCGTCTGGATATTCCCTTATTTCTGCTTCGGCTACGTTTCCTATAATGGATTCCGTTTCTAATGCATTGAGTTGGATTCGGCTTAAAGCGTCTGCGTTGTTGTTATAAATACCTTTTATATATAATTTCGTAATCATACTCTTCGAGTCTGATTCTCCATCTTTGTAATTTTGAATTTGGTTCTTTCAGTTTGCATAACCATACTAGTGGTCTATGGTCGGTATATATGTAAAATTTTCTTCCGTATAGGTAAGGTCTAAAATATTTTGTTGCCCAAATTATGGCTAATAATTCTTTTCTATAGTGCTATATTTTTGTTCGGTTTCATTTAGGGTTCTGGATGCGTAGCTGATAGGTTTATCGCCACCTACTTTTCCTTGGCTCAATACTGCGCCTAATGCTACATTTGATGCGTCTGTCGTCAGTATAAATGGTTTTGTAAAGTCTGGGTACTCTAATACAGGGTGATTCGTTAATATGTTTTTAATTTTGTCTACGGCTTTAATAAATTCCGGGTGTGTTCAATTTTGTTTCCTTTTTAAACAATTTGTCAGGGTTTGGTTATCTGAGCGTAACCTTTAATGAATTTGCGGTAGTAACCACTAAGTCCTAGAAATCCTTTAATTTCCTTGTTTGTTTTTGGTAGTGGGTAATTTAGAACTGCATTTGTTTTGTCTGGATTTGGCATTACTCCTTGGGGTGTTATTACATGTTCTAAAATGATACTTGTTTTGTAAAAATTCACTTTTGTCTAATTGTACTTTAAATGTGCTTGTCTAAGTCTTTCGAATACTTCTGTCAATCTTTCTATGTGTTCTACCAATGAGGTGGAATAAACTATGATGTCGTCAAGGTATACAAGGCATTTCTCATTGTGTATTCCTCGTAGTATATTGTCCATGACTCTCTGGAAAGTAGCGGGTGCGTTCTTTAGTCCAAATGGCATTCGTTTGTATTCGTAATGTCCTCTAGGTGTGCTGAAGGCTGTTTTGATATGTCTTTTCTTCCATCTCTACCTGATGGTATCCTGATGCTAGGTCTAATGTTGTAAAATATTGGCATTTGCCTAATTTGTCTAAAATTTCGGTTATATTTGGTAGTGGATATTTGTCATCTACCGTTTTTCATTTAACTTTCTATAATCTATTACCATTCTGTACTTTCTCTTTCCGGTTGTGTCTAATTTCTTAGGTACTATTAACACGGGGCTGCTCCATGGTGAATTGGAGTGCTGGATTATGTCTTGGTCTAATAAGTCTGCTACTTGTCTGTCAGCTTCTTCTTGGCTTGCATGAGGTAGTCTGTATGCTTTTGTAAAATTGGTTTATTGTCTGTTAACTCGATATTATGTTTTACTGTGTTGGTGAATGTTAATGGTATTCCTTCACAATGGAATATGTCTCGGTATTCAAAACATAAGTTCTTAATTGCTCTTTCTTCTTCTTGATTGATGTCGGTATTGAAGCGGATGTTAGTTAAATTTTCTCTTAACATTTCGTCATGTTCTATTGGGTTGTAGTTATTTTCTAAATTTTCGTCTATTTCCATTTCGTTAAAATTTAGTTCTTCTACGTTAATTGGGTCTGTCAATGATAATTCTACGGGATAGTCGTTTGAATTTAATATTGTTGTGGTTGCAAAGTTATCTTTTATTTGTACTAAGGCAGTTGGGGTTTCTACTCCTTGTTGAAATGTCATATGATTTATTATTCCTAAATTTTTGTTAGATTTTACTGGGATTTTTATTTTTCTTTCCGTTCGGGGTTCTATAGTGTATTTTTGTTCAACTTGTGTGTTTTGAAATTTAATTGGGATTTTTCCGTATTTTGTCCTTAATAAGCGATTTTTAATGTCAATGTTGGCTCCTAATTTTCTTAGAAGGTCCATTCCGATTAATCCGTCATATTTATCGTTAAATTCGAATACACAAAATTTATGTTTCATTTTAACATTAAATGTTCTCGGTAAGGGTATATTTGCTACGAATTGGTGTAGTGTTGTTTGATGAGCTGTTTTGATTTTGAATGGTTCTCTTTCTACATAATCTAAATAATGTTTTTGTACGGTTCTGGGGCTAATTAATGTTTTAGATGATCCGGTGTCGATTAATAGTTTGAATTCGGCGTGGGGTATTTCTATGTATGGTAATACTAAGTGATTTATATTATTTAAGTTTATTAAGTTTGGTCGGTTATGAATTGGTCCATTTGAAAATTTGAGTTTGAGTTTTCTTCGTCGTACTCCTCGTAAGTTTCGTATTGTTCGTCACGTTCATAAGTTTCTGCATGGTTTGATTCATTGTTCGTAGGTGTCTCAATGTAATTATTCTGGTCAGTGTCAAATTTTTCTATTTCTTGGTGGAATAATTCTCTGATGTAAAATTACGTTTCTGATGAGGGTTTGGTCGGATATGTGTTATTTTGTGTTTTGTCTGGTGTTACCAGATGAGGTGTCCATTGGTGTTGGTTTGTAATAATTGTTAGGGTTGTTATGAGTATTAGTATTTCTATTAGGGTTTGCATTGAATGCTGGTCTTTGTTGGTTTAGGTTTTGATTGAATCTCGGTTGGAATGCGGGTTTCGTAAAGTTGGGTTGAATGTTGGTCTTGAAAAATGTTTATATTGATTATTAAAATTGGTATTGTTAAAACTTGGGTTGTTACTTCGCGGTTGATTTGTTTGTGGGTTAAAGGTGTGAATTTTGTTGAGGGATTGTTTGTCTTGTAGCTTGTATAGTTTTGTTGGTGAATAACTTTTATTCGCGTTGGGGTTGTATAGTCTGTTGCGGTAATACATTACATTTTCTTCTTCTATTACTAGGCTCATAGCTTCTTCTAGATTTTGGGGTCGTTGGAATCTGATTTTATCCGATAGTCGTTCTGGTAAAGCGTTTATGTATGTGTCTAGTGCCATTTCGTCATACATTTTGTTTTAAATGTCTAACGTTTTGATTGGGTTCTTCGATTTTTAGTTTGGTTAAAATTAAACTTCTCACATCTTGGCATTTAATTCCGAATTGGTAGGGGGATTGATTGTGTTCCATTCTAAGGTTTATTAGGTCTCGTACCAGGCATTTTATATTACGTTGGTCTCCAAAATATGCAATTAGTAGCTGTTTAAACTGGTCCCATTCCGATAAGTCGTCCCTACTGGCGATTAATGTTAGTGCCCTTCCGGCTAGTTTACTTATTACTAAGCGTATAAGCAATGAATTTCTTGCGTCATCTCCGGGTTTGTAAAAGGTTTTTAGGAACATTTCACATGCTCCAATGAAATTCGAGAGATGGGCCTGCGTGCCATCAAACGTCTGTATTGTCTCTAAATAGAGACGTAAGTCTGTGTTACTCATGTTGGTTAAGGGTTGTTTTCGATTTTTGAAAAATTTAAAAAAATTTTTTTTTTTTGAATTAAGCTTTATTTCGTTATTTGTATGGTTACTTTTGCTTCGGATTTATTAATTTTCCGTTTGGGTTGTGAAATTTCAATTTTTGTAAAAATTGGGGTTGATTTTCTATTTGTAACGTTAATTATGCTTTGGATGTATTAGTTTTTCTTTTGGATGAAATAATTTCGAATTTTGTAAAAATTGGGGTTGGTTTTGCTTTTTGTGACGTTAACTTTGGTTTTGGTTTGTTAATTTTTCAATTAGATTAGGTACATAAAAATTTGGTAAAGGTTGATGTTTATTTTGTTATTTTTCGGCGTAATTTTTGATTTGAATTTGTTAATTTTTCAGTTTGGATTGGGTGGATAAAAATTTGGTAAGAATTTGAGATTAATTTCGTACTTGTAGTATTAGATTTATTAATTTTAAGTTTATATTGCGTCGAGTTATTTTTAAAATCGTAGTCGTTGTTTATTTCTATTTAATTACACAGTGCGGTGATGTACTTGTGAGATCTGTATTCAATAATGTTGAATTTAATTACCGTAGTCTGGATTTGCTTGTTTTTATGCAGCTTTTGATTTATCTTTCTTAAGGAATCTGAAATGGATGGGTTTATTCTCGCTTAGCGTTGTTTTAGTTCTGTTAATTTGTAATTAATATCCCTTCCGTGGGTTTTACCGAGTTGCGTAAACGTACAGTTCGTCTGTCTTGTGTTCTACTTATAACTTAAGGTTGATTACTCCTGTACTTTATGGTTGAAATTGAATACTTAAGTTGTAATCTTTGTTATTTAATCACGTACGTTGAGGTAATTGCACTTACAGGTGTTATTTTCAGTTTATGGAATTACTAAGTTACTTGCTAATGCTTTTGCATAAAGTGTTACGTCTATTTATTTTTAGATATCTCGGTGTTCTCAACTTGTAATTGAACTCTTCGTAATTAGTTTTCAGGTTTACAATTATGAGCGTTTAGCGTTATTCTATTTTCGTATTGAAATAATGCAGTTTATAATGCTGGTTAATTAATTGAAAAACGTTTAGAGTTTATACCGTGTTTGTACTGCAAATTATTTATAGAGTGTTGTGGTGTAATTTTCATGCGCTTCTATAATTCCGTGATAGATTAATACTTATGATGCGAATTGCTTTAGTACTGAAAGTTCCTGAAAGCTATTTCTTTAGTACTGTGCAAGGATTCTGAAAGCGATTTTCTCTGAGTTTTAATTGTATAATAAAGGATGCTTTCTTCGCGTATTTATCTTAGGTGGTTTTAGGTTACTGTAGCAGAGTGTTTTGCTGTGATTTTATAAGGTCAATGGTTTTATTATCGTTCTGTACTGCTTAAAGGATTAGTTTTGAAATTAAGTTTGCGTTAGTTTACCGGTTTATAGCGTGCGTTGAATCGCGGTGGTTGATGTTTCTTATTTTTGGTGTTTAGTGAATGTGCGCCCGTTATTTTTTGGATTATTTTTGAGTTCGTTCTATTAATTATGGTAAGGATTTCTTTTTAAATTCAATTCTTATTTATTTTAAAAGAAAATTTCTTTTAAACTTCAAGTTTCATTTGCTTTTTAAAGAAAAATTTTATCTCTTTAACATTCGTCTCATAAAATGTTATACAGTCTCGTTTTGAAAATAATTCACTTTGAACTATTTTCAAAAAAAAATATTCATAATAATAAAATACATAAAACAATAGTAATCAATAGTTATAATACTAGCATATATCAATTATAGTTTTTGGTTTGAAATAAAATTATGGAAATGAACTTACATTAATTTCATCTGTTTCTTTGGTGGGTTCGATCGATTCTGTATCTTGTCCACCTTGGTTTGTTTGTTGGCCTTAGACGATTTTTGTTCCTTGTCCAACTTGGTTTGTTGCTGGATTCAGACTATGCTTGTTCTTCCTCCAACTTGGTTTGGGTTCTGCCAAAATTTCGAATAAAATTCTTGGTCACCAATCTTCCGATTTTGGATTTTCAGTGCCCTTTTGACATCCGTTACGACTGCGCCAGTTAAAGTTCGGGCCTTTGGAGCTGGTTTTTTAAAAACACTTTGAAACTTTAACACATTTTTATTACTAAGTTAAACAGAAATTACATTGAAATTTGGAATAGCTGGTTCATAATAACATTAATAAAAATAATTTAATTGTACTGATGAGTAGCTCAAACAACGAAGTATGGAGTTTGAAGACTGACTGCCGGGCATTGAGCTCCCGGGCCTTTTATAATAACCTGCCCTCACACGGCTGTGAGAACTTGCAGATCTCATGTCTGCGTTTCTCTTTATTGTACACTTTATTACAATGTAACGACTTAATTCTAAGTAACTGCGGTATGTTGACCGCCTGTGACCTGCCACCTGCAGTATCACTGCCCTCACGGATGCAAAGCTGCATTCCGTTCTCATGAACTGTCGATAACCTCTCTGGGTTATCCTTGTGTTACAATGTTGCATTGAACTTATACTTTTACTTAATAATTTCTAATAATTCATATTAGATTCAATACATCAATATATATAGGTAATTGGGGGATACATAACTCGCTCTTACAGATGTATTCTTATACAACTTAAACGCTGAAGAGCGCACTTGCACTAAGCGTAATATTTTGTCGACTATCGCAAAAATGTTTGATCCTCTCGGTTTGATAGCGCCTCTAGTACTTTTCGCTAAACATTTAGTTCAAGATCTTTGGTTTTTAGGCCTCGGTTAGGACCAAGAGCCTCCATTGGAAGTCGTAGAAAAATGGAAACATTTTTTGGGTGAATTGCCAGCGGTTTCGAATGTTCAGATTTCGCGTCGCATCGTATATAATAAATTAAAAAAGGAGGAGTTGCATGGATTCTGTGTAGCTTCTGAAGCCGGGTATGCAATTGTCATCTATTTTCGTTCGTTCGATTTAGAAGGTAATATTACCATGTCATTAGTATGGAGAAAATCAAAGGTTGCTCATACTAATCGCGTTTCATTGCCCCGTCTCGAATTGTGTGCTGCCGTATTCTTGGCAGATTTAGTAGATTTCGTCAAAAATACTTATACAGATAGTTTATCATTTAGTAATACTTTCGTGTTGTCAGATTCTACTGTTATTTTGTCTTGGATTCGGTCTTCCTCGCATAAGTGGAAGACATTCGTTAGCAATCGCATTTTGCATATTCAAGAACGTATTGCTCCATCTTCGTGGTTTCATGTTAAGTCCCAGGATAACCCTGCGGATTGTGCCTCACCTGGACTTTTGACTTCAGAGTTGGTTCATTATGGTGGATAGAGCCTTCCTGGTTAGTGCGTCGTAGCGAAGAATGGCCAGTAACGTCGCTGCCAAAACTAATCGACTCATCTCAGATGAACGTCGAACATCGTACTCTGTCATTAACAGTTGTTATGCCTGAAATTTTTAGATTTGTTATTGGATAAATTTTCAAAACTTCAGAAAATTTGTAGGATTATTACATGTATTCGTCATTTTATTCGTAATGTTCAATGTCCGGCAGATTTGCGTTCAAAATATTCTGATGGTTTGTCTCTAGCTCAGCAGCAAGAAGCTATACATTTATTGATTAAAAGAGTTCAAACAAATGTTTTTGCCCAAGACATTGCAAATATTAAAACTTGAAAACTTGTTAGTAAACAACTTCATAGCCTTACTCCGTTTCTAGTTAGTCGTGATTTGTTGAGGGTGGGCGATCGCCTGCGTATTTCAAAGTTATCGCATGATGCAAAATTTCCAATTTTGCTTTCTCGTTCGCATAGGTTGATTGAAATTATTATATTAGATTGCCATGAAAGACATTTACATCCTGGAAATCGAACAACTCCATTTTTATTAACTCAAAATTCTTGGATCTTGTCCGCAAAAAGTGCTATTCGGCAATGTTTGAAACCCTGCATTCGTTGTTTTCGTGTAAACCCTGTGGCTTTATGCCCCCCTATGAGAGATTTACCAGCTTCTAGGTTAACTCCAGGTAAGGTGTATTTACATACGGGAGTCGACTTTGGTGGACCTTTCTCTGTCACGATGAATCGGTGTCGTGGCGCAAAATCATTGAAAGCGTACATTTGTTTATTTATTTGTTTCAGCACTAAAGTTATCCATTTGGAATTATTGTCTAACTTGTCGACAGACGTTTTCTTAGGTGCTTTACGTCGATTTATTGCTAGAAAAAGCAAATATATTCAAATCTATTGTGAGTATGGCACTAATTTTATTAGGGCTTCTCGTGAAAATCTCTCAATTGATGCGCCAGTCGGCAGGCATTGAGGGAATCGAATTTGTGTTTAATCCTCCTGCCGTTCCTCATTTTGGTGGGTTGTGTGACGCCTGGATTAAATCGGTAAAATCCCATTTGAAAAAAATTATCGGTGAACAAATTTTGTCGTTTGAAGAATTCTCGACGGTATTGATTCAAATCGAAGCGATTCTCAACTCACGTCCACTATGCGCACTGAGTTGCGAACCGCGTGATTTTTCATATTTGACGCCGGGTCATTTTTTAAATGTTGAACCAGTCTCGGTGTCACCAGATTCGGATTTGTTGTCCATAAACCCATCTCGTTTAAATCGCTGGCAACTGTTGCAGCAAACGCAACAAGGGTTTTGAAAAAAATGGAGTGCTGAATACCTGCACACGTTGCAACAGAAAGGTAAGTGGTCCAGGAATTCCGTTACCCTGCCTATTGATTCGCTTGTCCTCTTAAAGGAAGAAAATAACCCCCTCTACAGTGGCGTTTAGGAAGAGTAGTGGATGTTTATCCTGGTAGGGATAGTATCGTTCGGGTAGCTACAGTCAAGACATCCCAAGGGTTAGTTAAACGTCCTCTAGTAAAACTATGTTTACTGCCAATTACTTAATATTTAATGGTATGTATATACAGGGTGTTTTTTTTAAGTGGGAGGTCACCTGTATATGGAAGACCAATGGTAAAAGGAAGCTGAAAATTTGCACTAAGAGGTTATCGAATGTGCCCTACACGTCTAAAATAGTTTTGATACGTTAGCACTTCCGGTTATACCGGAAGTCGGTATTACTATCGTTATTTTAAATAGAACGCCCTATATATTCATGCATTTTCGAATTCCTTGTCGAATTTTATGTGAACTTTTATAACACAAACATACCTCTATCTAATGCCGTTTTCGAGATATTTTGATTTTTAGTAGATTTTTGACATTTGCACGCTGTCACATAAATTGGAATAACTAGAAAGTGAACGAACTTACAAAATTGTTTTTTTGCAATCACATTCATAATACTTGATATTATTTCTACGTGCAAATAAAATCTGATTACAATGTACAGGGTGCTAGAAAATTCATTTTATAATTTGACTAATAAAATGTCAAATATTCCCTTTTTTTTAAATGGAACCTACCATATTTTGTTATATTAATTGATTCTATGGAAAAAAATACCTGAGGTATGTAATTACAACAATCCATTTATTGTAAGCCGTTTTTGAGTTATTTGCATTAAAAGAGAAAATGCGCTAGTTCAGTAACATAATAACATTTGCTACTATCAAGTAGCTTTTGTCCGATACATTGACAAAAGAATAATTGGTTATTTTTAAGTAAACGTCAAATGTAGATAATTCTACGCAGGTTGCATTTCCCGTACTGTAGTTATTTATGAGGGTTAATCGAAACTTTACAAATCAAGATTATCTCGAAATGATAATTATTTATGGCGAATGCAACAGAATTCTTCAAGGAACTTGCGATGTCTTTCATCAAATATTTTGTTATATTAATCAATTCTATGGAATTAATATCTTAGTACTTAGAAAGCAGGAAATGCTTTTGCACATTTTATTTACCAAAAATGGCAGCGCAAGAACATTTTTTGAAAAATAATGTTTAAAAGCTACACAAACATGGAACAATGTATTTCATCTAACAATATTTTACCTAAAGAAAAATAAATAAAAATATAAGAGGTTGTTTATAAATGTTCTATTTGGCGGCCATTTTGATTCAAGCATTTTAAAATGCGTCTTATAAACTCTTTATTTGTTGCCTTTTGTATTTGCTCTGGAGTTTAAGAATTTAGAGCATTTAATACTCGTCTTTTGTAATCTTCCTCAGTAGTAGGAGCGTAGGAGAAGACCGTATCTTTTACATACCCCATAGAAAAAAAATCCAAGGTGTGAGATCGGGTGATCGGGGTGGCCATAAGTGAGGTCCGATATTAGCTATAAATTGGTCTTCAAACAAGGCATGTAAGTACTCGGTTACAACGTTTCTATTGTGCGCAGGAGCACCGTCGTGCTGGTAAAATATTTTGCGTATTTCATTAGGTGGGAGGTTGTTTAAATATGCTACAATTTCTCCATGCACAATTTCTAAATATCGTTCCCCTGTAAAAAGTGTTCATCGAGAAGAAAAAGAATTACTAAAACAATATGTACTTTACCGTTTAAATTTTCCTGGTAAAACACTACACATACAATTCGCGAATCTCTAATAGCACCATAAACGTTAAAAGACCATCTTTCCTGAAAATTTGTTATGTATGCTTGGTGAGGATTTTCTGTGAAACAATGGTGTGAATTATGTCGGTTAAACACTCTGTTTTTCGTAAACTTTGCTTCATCGCTCCAAATGATATTTTTCAAAAACTGTTTATCCTCTTGCGTTCTAAGTAATACAAATTCGCACAACAACATCTTTCTTTCGAAATCGGCTTCCTTAAGGTGCTGAACAGGATAAAGTGGCCAACTTTTAAAATTATTTTCCTTCAAAATATTGTATATGGAACTACGGCTCATTCCTATATCCTGCACAGCATTATTTAGTGAAGCTCTGCTGCATGAAAATATGCCAATACATTAGTAACTCCAATTACTTCCTCCGTCACGGTGCTGGTCCTGTTCTTCTTTGTAATAAATGATCCATTATTCGCATAGTTTTCAAGAATAGTTTCAAGAAGCCTAACATTCGGCGCTGGCTTTTCAGGAAATTTTTGATGAAAGACATCGCAAGTTCCTTGAAGAATTCTGTTGCATTCGCCATAAATAATTATCATTTCGAGATAATCTTGATTTGTAAAGTTTCGATTAACCCTCCTAAATAACTACAGTACGGGAATTGCAATCTGCGTAGAATTATCTACATTTGACGTTTCGTAAAAATAACCAATTATTCTTTTGTTAATGTATCGGACACAAGCTACTTGATAGTAGCAAATGTTATTATGTTACTGAACTAGTGCATTTACTCTTTTAATGCAAATAACTCAAAAACGGCTTACAATAAATGGATTGTTGTAATTACATACCTAAGGTATTTTTTTCCATAGAATCGATTAATATAACAAAATATAGTAGGTTCCATTTAAAAAAAACGGAATATTTGACATTTTATTAGTCAAATTATAAAATGAATTTTCTAGCACCCTGTACATTGTAATCAGATTTTATTTGCACGTAGAAATAATATCAAGTATTATGAATGTGATGGCAAAAAAACAATTTTGTAAGTTCGTTCACTTTCTAGTTATTCCAATTTATGTGACAGCGTGCAAATGTCAAAAATCTACTAAAAATCAAAATATCTCGAAAACGGCATTAGATAGAGGTATGTTTGTGTTATAAAAGTTCACATAAAATTCGACAAGGAATTCGAAAATGCATAAATATATAGGGCGTTCTATTTAAAATAACGATAGTAATACCGACTTCCGGTATAACCGGAAGTGCTAACGTATCGAAACTATTTTAGACGTGTAGGGCACATTCGATAACCTCTTAGTGCAAATTTTCAGCTTCCTTCTACCATTGGTCTTCCATATACAGGTGACCTCCCACTTAAAAAAAACACCCTGTATATATATTCACTTATATAAGTTTGTCGGTTTAGGTTTCTTAGTTAATAGCTATAATTATTTTTAAATATAAATTAAGTTAGTTCATACTTATTTTGGTAGGCAGGATGTTCAATCTCTTTGTCGCACGTTTTCGTGGTTAATTTTAAGTTATCGTAAGTTCATAGTTGTAAATCCCTTGTCCCGTTATATTCTGTCATAAAACCTCCTTTGTGCTTGTGTAAATTAAGTTGAAAAACGGGGTAGTGACACACTCTCTCAGCGACATCGAAGCAAAACGTTCGGTAAAGTGAGTTAGTCAATAGTGCCACCGAATGTGAATTTATCGATAAACCCCTAAAAACAGTGAAAGTGCAAACGTAACACGTACAATAATTCGCCATTACAGTCCACTTAGTTAAAGAGTAGTAACTACACCTTAGAACAATAAAACAACGCGGAGATAAGTCCATATATAAAATTATAAGACCCCCCGCGTATTAAACATAGAAGGAAACAAAATCAAAGGCATTTCGTCAAAGTGGTAACAAATTTATTAAATTATGAAAGTTTCGAAAAACCCAGAGCAAATAAATATGAAATAAACTCAAATAATCGTATGGTCAAATGAATATCGCCTAGAAGAAAAACCAGCAGAGAATTATATACGGGTAGAACCACTATACAAAGAGCATTAAAAAAAATAAACATCCCTATAACCCCACTGTTTCACAAAGCCACCAAGAAGACAACATCAGAAGGCTGAAATTTTGCAATTGTTATATAAATGAATGGCAAGAAAATTGCATTCTCGTTAAGTACATCATTTGTACTAATGAATATTATTTTAACAATTACAGTGTTTTGTCTAACAAACATAGCCACCATCATCACTGAAAACTCAGAACGACAGTTCTTATTCATGTTTGTCATCAGACAAAAATTATTTGTTGCCTTTAAGCAATCACTTGATAAATCGTTACCTATAACGCATCGCCGATGGGACTATTATATCTTTTTATGTTTAAATCTTACCAGCTAGCCGAAGAATAGTACCATCAGATCAGTTTAATATCGATTTGTTCTAGCAGGACGGTTACGCAACATACAATTCAAGAGTAAAGGTTCTTTTAGGAAAAAAAATTGGTAATAAGATTGTTGCTGAGGGTTGGTGGTGCAGTCGGGTGGCCCGCCAGGTCGACTGATATTATGCCTTTAAATTTTTATTTATGGGGCTATTTTATAAATGATATACGTATTTAAACCTTCGAAAACAATTAAAAGGTTGAAATAAAGGTACGAAACACTTTATGCAAATGTTTCGAATACATAAAAGCACATGGATACATACCATTTCGTTCTTCTAATTAGATTAAGTAAATAGTACTAATTTAGTGCATTTAGTTTACTAAATACCGTAATAATTATTCCGCTTAGATTTGGCTTCTTTAGACAGCTAAAAAGTCAATTAAGACTAAGGATGTTAATGCTTTAACTCTAGTTTATACATAAATAATAGGGGTTATTTTACAATTTAAATTATACTTAAGTAACGCCCTGCAATGATTAAACCACGACAAACGCCAAGCTTTTGTTGCAGATTTGAATCTTAATTTATCGTGCCTTAATTTTTTTTCGTAATAATGGAACTACATGGAGTAAAATGAAAGATCAATTTCTAACAAGCTTTTTTTGTTGTTAATTAACCAACCCGTTATGAGTTAATAATTGCGGTGCTGCCATGAGTTTCCAAAAAGAGAATAACAGGAGTATCCTATTTGACTGGTGATTTGACTTAAGTTAAATATAGACAGGAAGCGACGCTAAAATTCACGATTTAAGCTAACTATTGAAGACAAATACAAAAGACTGTGCAATTACATTATACAGGGGAGCCATGATGAACCATAAATACTTTGTTACCTCAAAATGCACACCGCTATAGTCCGCTTTAGTAATCACGTGTGGGAAGGAAGGTTCATTCAGTCCACCAGGCCAGCCGGAAGCAAGCACAGAACACCCTCCGACGTGCCTTTCAATCAACCTTGCCACACCCGAAGCTCCTGTCACCCCTGCCACCATCACCAAACCGTCTTTGGCATCCGCAAGAGCTGCGGCGAGACTATTCAAGCCGCTCCCACGACAACGACGCTCCGAGAGGTCGTCTACTGCGGCGACACCGAGTGTGTCTGCAAAATCTACCTCCGGGACAGAATATATATATATATATATATATATATATATATATATATATATTATCGTGTAATTAAGGGGTCATTGGATTATACAAGGGCACAAGTGAACTCATAGGTTGAGAGCTTTGGAATAAGATCAAATAAATTTATTTAATTAGGTAAGAGAAATTATTAGGAGCAGACGAGGAATTGATAGGAGCAGCCGAGGATAAGATTCGAGCAAAAACATCACAAAATTATGTCAGAATTATATAATCCCAACGATAAGGCATGATTCCAGAGACGTTCCAGAGTAACCTAACAGTATTATGTCAGCCCAATTTGTGGGGCCCGATTGTACAAGCTAAACTTCATAGTAATATATATATTGTCGTGGAATTATAGGTTAAATAGGTGCAGACAATAAAATTTTATCAACTGTGTATATAGAAACCAGGAACAATTTATTTACGCGCCAAGTTAATCAGTTTAGATAGTGAAGACGGACGGTTTTTAACAGATTTTGTAATTCTAAATTAGAATGTTAAAATTGCATAAGGGAAGAAAGCTTTAGAGTACATAAAAACTCAAGGATACGCAGAATTAAATTGTAATAATTTTAAATCATGCAAAAACGAAGTTTTCAAATATAGAAAATCAATAATTTAAACGCAAATATTTCTATTTACATAAAAGCAAACGTTCGTTTACAAATACTAAGAAGGAGAGAAACTCGGAATTGTTATTTTAAATAACAAATGGCTTTGAAGAAACACCTGTTGGTTAAATGTCAGGTTCATGGAACTTGATTATACGTTGAAACAGAATTTCTATAAAATTGTTGCAACGGTCGATTTGACAAACTGCTAACAATAACAAATGCCTTGAAGACTAAGTAAAGTGAACTATCTAGAATGTAAAACAGACAGAGAAGCGTATAAAGAAAGCGTTGGTTACAAGTCACGTCTAAATACACGGGTAAATGTGAAGGCCAACAACTATATCGATTTTCTGTAGCTTGAGAGGGGTTTCTAAATGAGACAATAAACATGAGTAGAACGGAAAAAGATAGCTGATAGGTGGAGCGTAATGACGAGAGAAAACTATATCATTGGTTTAAGGCGAAGCAGTTGTGAGAAGCGCGCGTCCGTTAAGTTATTAAACAAATTTCAGGGTAACATTAAAATGATCTCGGAATTTTTCAGACGTTACGTTCAAAATTTGTAAATGTGTTCTTAAAAATAAGCTTTTCAATGAAGAGAGGTTCCATGGGGGGTTTAGAAAACATATAAATACTCGGACAAAGATATTAAAGCTCTCTTTCCTTTTAGATCTGAGATCGCGCTTAGATCTGCAACGTAATAATAGTATTTGCTCTTACGGCTATTAATTATTGTGTATTCGGTAAAGTAGCATACAACATCCTGTTTAAAACTTTGTAAAGCTGTACTAACGTACCGCTAAAATAGTAAAAGTGATATTGCACGAGTAGGTGCTGAGGTCTAGACAAAACGTGCCGTTACTACAACAACTGTATTGAATGAAGGGATGGTACTTGGGTAAGCAAGTCCTAAAGCTTAAATAGTATGCATGAAGTGTATTTGGTATGGAATGTTAAGTTTGGGACACCACAAATATCTGGGTAGAAGATTAGAGGTGGTGGCAAAGAATTGGATAGTGGGGATCAGTTGGATCCAGGCATAATCGAAGTATGTGGACACAACGACGAGGGTTTCTGGTACCCATCTTTAGAGGTGACGAGAGACGAAGCCTACTACAGGTAAAAAAACTTAATTTCCTGTTTTTTTGCATAAACATTTGTGTTGATATTTTTGTGTTTGAGTGTTTTGACTTATTGGGGGTGTAGTTATTACCATAAAAACTCGTTTAAATGACAATTAATCTTGATTATTTAAAAAGGTTTATTGATGATATATAAATGTTTATTCATGATATAAAATGTTGTAAGGAGTAAACGGGTCTTTAAATTTGTTTTTAATAAAAATGCAAGGTTTAAAAGCATTTAGAGAAACTGGGTTAAAATGAGCTCAACATAGACCAGAATAAAATTAATCTAGGGTTGCATGAGGGGCCCATCTATTCGTATTCAATAGAATATATTAAAATCAAGAACTTTAAAGTATTTAATGATTGAGATGGTAACAGTTTCAGCAAACTGTCTGTACCAAGGTGTAAATATTTTATTAAGAATGGAAACTTGTTAATATGTGTAAATAAAAAGGTTGTATGTTCTGTTGCATTATTTGAGTGGTAATTTCATTTGACTGTGTTTGTGAGAAAAGAAGGTGCTTAGGATGGTAGGTATTCAAGAAGAAGCCGATTGCTGAGCTAGCCAGGGTGAGCAGAAATAAGGAGGCGTTCCAAAAGGAAGTGTAAGAGAATTTTATTTATTTTTTTATTTTCAGAAAAATTTGTTGGCCCAAGCGTGGAAAAAGATTTTGAAACTTCCACGGCAATTTTATGGCACCCAATCCGTGGGCCGAGAAACGATTTTTTTTAAGTTCACAGCAAAATATATATATATATATATATATATATAATGATCTTAGAACGTATCCTATCCTTCTGTTTCTCCTATTTTTTTTGTTTTCCACATATGCTTTCAACATATTTCTCCTTGTTTCTATGTTTGTTGTCATCGATCGTAACCGCTGCTCTTTCTTGTTACATGAAGTTAGGTCCCCTTCTATTGTTTTACAAATATATATCCTATTTCCCCGATATTCAGTGGTATGTGAAGGGGGTCCAGCAGCCTGCGGCTACCAAGATCCCCCAACACTTGAACATTTGCCGAATTAATAGTTTTCCAATATATCCTTTCGAACAAGGTTTTTCGTCTTGAAACTAGTTGGACGCCACTTATTTCTATTCTGAGCTAGCCTACA
This sequence comes from Platerodrilus igneus, assembly GCA_036346225.1. Lineage (NCBI taxonomy): Eukaryota > Metazoa > Arthropoda > Insecta > Coleoptera > Lycidae > Platerodrilus > Platerodrilus igneus. The sequence goes on from JARFIW010001414.1 coordinate 480,631, forward strand.
GTTCCCTGTAGTTCCACAGCCTAGATATAGCTTGGTTCCTCTTCGGTTGTTTTCTAATTATATGTCTTATTTTACCGAGATTCAGTAGTATGTGAAGGAGGTTAATCAGCGCGTGGCTGCCAAGATCCCCCAGCACTTAGACATTCGCCGAATTAATAGTTTTTTAGTAAATACTTTCGCACAATTAAAATTAGTTGAGAATATTGCAAAACCAATACTTGTAGTTGCTTATAATAGTTATCAGGTTTAAGCACAATCATTTTTTTTTACATTAGTTTTTCTTTTTTGGAACTGTTTGGACGCGTACCTCCATTGATTTCTATTCTGAGCTAATCTACTAATTTCCTTGAAATTTCCACAGCCTACATGTTTCACTATCTGTGTGCAATAATCCAACCTAGGTCTACCTCTACCTCTTTTTTCCTATTTATGCTTCTAATATATCCTGCACTATTCCCTCATACCTTAGTATGTGGCCTATCATTTTATCTCTTCTATTTTTTACTGTTTTCTGCATATTTCTTTCTTTCCCTGTTATTTCTAATACCTCTTTGTTCTTAACTTTGTTTGTCCATCTTCATCATACGTCTGTAGCACCACATTTCAATGGCTTCTACCTTTTTCCTGTCCGCTTCTCCTACTGTACAAGTTTCACAGCGGTATAGTACTGTGCTCCACAATATGTAGTACTACATAGTAGTTGCTTTTTCTTGTTAAATGTAGCATGTCCATGTGCTAATCTTTGTTTTATATCTTTAGCGCTCTTCCCATACTGCGTTATTTGGCATCCTAGGTAGCAGAAATCTTTAACCACTTGTAAGTTCTCGTTACCTATTTGTATTCTTGTTTTTGATTTATCCCCCTGCATACTAGTACTTTAGTTTTATTTTTGTTAAGTTTCATACCGTACCTCCCTGTTGGAACTGTTTCCATTTCATTAACAGCAGCTTCCAACTCTTACTTGCTAGATGCTAATACAGCTAAATCATCTGCAAATCATTCTTTTGTTTCTACATAATAATTCCAAATGTCTTCCTGCATTTGACAGTATTCATTGCCTCTTCCATGTACAAGTTAAAAATGAATGGGGATAGGACACATCCCTGGCTCACACATTTCCTAATATTTACTTCTCTACGTTCCTGCTCAACTTCTATTACCGCTGTTTGCTCTTTGTATAAACTATGTACTATCCGTCTATCCCTAAAACTCATTCCAATCTTTTAGAATATTTCGAACGTTTTTTCCCATTTTACATTGTTGAGTGCTTTTTCCAGATCTACAAACCCTATATACACGCTTTTCCCTTTTTCTTTTGCTTTCTGTATTTTCCCTCTGAGAATTGAAATAGCTTCCCGTGTTCCCCTGTTTCGCCTAAACCCAAATTAATCTTCTCCTAGTATTTCTTCAGCTTATTTTTCCATTCGTCTTTGTAGAATTCTAGTTAATATTTTTGAAAAGTGTGCTGTCAAACATATTGTTCGAAAATTTTCACATCTATTTGCGCTTCCTTTTTTTTGGTATAGTGACTATGATGTTACGTTTGAAATCTTTAGGTATCTCGCCTGTCCCATACATATAGCTTACAAGTTGGAAGAGACGTTCTATTACTGCTGGTCCAGCGACTTTTAGAGTTTCTGCTTGCACCTTATTTGTATCCGGCGCCTTATTATTTTTCAGACCCTTTAATGCTAATTCAAACTCATCTCTAAGTATAGAATATCCCAAGTCATTTTTTTCAATGTCTGATTTCCATTCTAATACTGTTAGTTCCTCTTCTGCATACAAATTGCCTATATATTCTTGCCATCTAACCACTTTCTCTACATTTTCTATAATGACGTTTCCTCTCGCGTCCCTTATATTTTTGCTATATGGTTTTATATCTCTAAAATTCATTCTAATTCATTTGTATGCTAGGTCTGTCTTTTCTATTTCCATCTTAGTCTGTACCTCTTAGCAATTTTCATCAATCCTTTGTTATTTAGCTTTTCTGCATTTGCGAATAATTTCCCATTTTATGACTTTGTATCTCTGTTTTCCTGTTTCGTCTTATCTATTTTTGTATTTTCGTTTTTCTTCTATTAAATTCAGGATATCTTTTGTTATCAGTGGTTTCTTATTTTCTTTTTTGTGTATACCTTAGAATATCTCTGGCCGCCATATCTAAGCTGGATTTAATGTTATTCCATTCTGTTTTTACTTCCTTAGTATCAGAAATTCTCCCGTTATCTTTCAGCAATTTATTTAGCTTTTTCAAATCTTTCGTGGATATCTTTTTCTTTTAGTTTCTTAAAGTCAAAGTGCCTTTCTCCGTTTCTTTTCTTCAAATTTTTAAATTTAACAGCGGCCTTCATAATTACGATTTTGTGGTCAGTGTTTATATCTGCTTCTGGGTAGCTTCTACAGTCTTTTGCTTGATTCCTAAACCGTTGTCTAATAATAATGTAATCTATTTGATATCTTCTTATATCTCCTGGCATTTTCCACGTGTATCGTCTTCTAGCATGATGTTGAATGTGTTTGTGATGGTTAAATTGTTCTTGTCGCAAAATTTTATCAGCCTATTTCCCCTATTTCCCCTACTACCGCTCTTTCCCTACCCTTACCTACCACTGCATTAAATTCCCTCATAATTATTAAATTTTCGTGTCCTTTTACGTATCTTAATATGTCTTCGATATCTTTGTAGATGGCTTCTACCTCTTCGTCACTGTAGCTAGAGGTGGGCATGTATTCTTGTATTATTACTGTGTTTACCGGTTTAGATTCTAATCTAACCATGAGTACTCTTTCGTTCTTTTGTAAGTAATTTTCTACACAATATCCTATCTTTTTCCGCATAACTATCCCCACACCCAAATTTCCTTCCTCTTGTATTAATCGGTTTAGATTCTAATCTAACCATGAGTACTCTTTCGTTCTTTTGTAAGTAATTTTCTACACGTTGTCCTATCTTTTTTCACATAACTATCCCCATACCCAAAATTCCTTCGTCTGATCCTGTATGAATTACCCTAAAGTCTCCACTCCAAAAATTCCCCGCCTCTGCTAGCGAACTTCGCTGATCCCTACTATGTCTAATATCTATGTATCTATAAACTTTATAATTGTTTGCTTTATACATATTAAGTATAGCCAAGTCTACACACGTTGTCTAAGAAGTCAGGCGCCGCCAACTCGAAAGATAACAACTTCTGCCATATATAGAGTCCCTTATGGCCATTAAAAAATGTCGCAGACCTTATTTATTAATATAATATATATTAAATTTGAGCAAAATATTCATTTTGCTATAATACCTACACGGACTATTTGGATTCTCGATTGTTTTGATGAAACTGTATTCTGGTATCTGACGTTCGATTAGCGTTCTCAAAACTTACAAATTCCAGGACCGTTTTTAGAAAATTAATTTGGATAGTTCATATTAAATAGTTCCTCTATGTAATTTTTTTTAAATTGTAATTTCTAGAGGTATAAATAGACAATAAAAACTATCTTTTTTGGGCTAAAACTAAAATGCCTCCAAGACGTGTCAGATAATAATATAATAACTTATAACAAATATTTTTACTTTCAGATATTTTGATTATAACAAGTACAACATAAGTGTTTATTGCTATAACTACATCGCTACTGTCATTTTATTTAAGTGCCGGCGCCAGATTGGATAATTTTTCAATATCTAGATTTAAATATAAACTGCACTGTAAATCGCCGGGTAATTTTTTTAAACCCGACTAACAATCAAACTACTTAAGTAAATTAAACATAAGTTCATATTTATTAGATATGTGTTTATTAAGTTTGAATTTTATGTCAATAAACGATGAGTTGTAACCAATAACTTTAACAATGTATAAAGAGTAACAAATAACTTTAAAAATTTCAAAATAAAATGTCAAAACTACATAGAAATCAAGTAAGAATATGAATAAAGTTTATAAACAAATTTGCACCTTAACACCGTTTAAAGCAGCATGAATTTTAATATTCACTTGTTTTGCGTGCTTTTTAGTAAAGAGATCTAAAACGATATACTTTTGAATCCAAAGTCATTGATTCTTATTTTGATTAAAAAAGAATTACTCATTTAAAGTAGTACAAACCTGTTTTTTCCAGATGGTAAAGTCCCGCAGCAGTTGAACCAGCCGGTGATGTGACATCATCTTTTAAAGCACCTGGATGTTGTTTAGTTTCAATTACCATCTTTGCAGCACCCATAACTGTGTGAGCCGCTAGCTTATATGCAACATCACGTGGCAAGCCCATTTTAACACCACCATCGGCGAGGGATTCGATTAATATATACACCTGACACAGAAAATGCTTAAGTATCAACAATTAAAAATTGGAACTTTTCAAAAATTAGTATCTGCTTGGTAGATTATGAAAAGTGTTGATTATATTCTTAACCTACTATTGATACAATTAAATGTTAGAACTTAGAATATTTTAATAATCAATATACTCTTTTATTTATACAGGGTATTTCACAAATTTATTCTTATACAAATAAATGTCTAAATAAATTTGGTTCTTGTTCGAATTTATACAGTAAAATGTCTATATGGACTGTAATATACCCCCTTAAATCACAGCAATATATATATATATATATATATATATATATATATATATATATATACATAGGTCGAAAATACATAATACATACACATAGAATTTTACGGACTATAAGACGCACTTTTTTCTTCAAAAAGTTTGTTCCAAAATTCAGGTTTATCTTATACTCTAAATTAGTATAAAAGTGTCCGGTGTTTGTTTAAAAATTTCCGCTAGTCTTAAAAATGGCCATGTATTCAATTCTGAGGAAAATTTATCTCTATCTGGTAACATTAGATTTAACTGGCAACAGCAGTGCACCAATGTGACGAACATGAGTCGCGGGGATTCACAAGCTTGCTAACACTGCTCCTCCTACCCCTTCTACCCCATCACAAACCCAGAACATTGTCCAGACGACCATGCGCCGATTGCAGTCTACGGTGCCAGTAAACTTGAATTGCAAGTGATTTGTGTTATCGGTGACGGTGCAATATTTTTGTTAGTAGCTAGTTTTGCAATGGAAAGAAATAAAAGGTGTTCATATTTACAATAACAATTTGTTTTTTTTGCAAATGGGACTTGTAGAATACTTAGTCCTCTCCCCCTTCTTCAACCATATGCAAAAAAGAATAATAAGTTGTTATTATAAGATATAGTATTGATTCTGCTGGACGATCTACTCGAAATTTAATTAATTTTAAAGTGGCATTGGATTTAATGATGATGACGTTACTTCGCGCTAGGTTTAGTGAAGTAAGTATTTGATTTAAATACCAAAAGCGCGTATTCTATTATCGGTTCAAAAGCAGCTACAATCGAACGTTGTGGCAGTCTATCAGGCGTTTCCTGTCAGGTGTTAACATTTGTTTCACATAATTAAAAACTCGTTGAACCATGTGATTGAAATCACTACGTGTACAACAAAAATAACTATCCAGCCCTAAAAATATCTACTAGGTTTGGATTAATTGGACGCCAGTCAGTTGGTCAAGATAAGAGTTCACGTTTCTATCTGGTTTATAGAGCTCATTGTTTACGAAACGCATATCTTTAATGTACCTTTTACGCAGAAAATGCAATCCACAATAAATAGAGGTACCAGTCCCTACGGCACTGAGTTTGTTGCATGCGAAGTTGTTTTCCTACTGTACTAACGTTCTATATCACGCAAAACGCTTTGCGGAGCCGTTTTGCGGTTGAATATAAGGGCGACACTGTACTCTTTTGCGCATGCGTAACTGTTTTGGTACAGGCACCAACAAAAACCCCCATCACAAAAAGCGCTCTGGGATGCCGTTTAACGCCCATATGTTTTCTGATATGAGATAGCAGAGCGTGAATGGTTCCGCTACATAATTAACGTGTACCATGGCTGTGTTACTACTAGACAACCATCCCCCAACAAACGTAATTCATTTTGCCCCGATCACAATAGCAACGTCTGTAGTCATAAGGGAGAAAACGCTTATAAACAGCTCCGAATCAACAAGAAATTTAGTCTGTGTTGATTTTTATCCAAAGACCAGTACCTACTAGCACTATTTTGATTGTTATCCAAAAGTGTAGTATTACACAACGTACAAGCCTACGCTAATTAAATTGCATTTTTTACAATAATTGATTGTTATCCTGGTTAAACACACACTTATTCTCTTGCCAAACCGCCAGTAATTGTTATCCCGGTTCGACCATTACACCGTCGGTAATTATTATCCTGAGAGCACGTCATTACTCCATCATAAAATCAGTGATTAATATCGTGATGGCACCCAATCATTCTATCCTATTGCACGATCAGTAATTGCATTCTGACTCCATTCTTACTCGCTTACACCCGGAGACTGTCTCGACAATGCTATCAGTCGTCCAGGTCTCGTCAACGGATTCACGTCATTCAAACGTACTACAATGAGCCATGGAAGCACCAGCTTTGCAATCGTCACCGACAGTCATATTCTAAGTGTCTGTATCTTCATTTATTTAATAATAATCCTTTATTAGTCCATAATTACCTTAAGTTAAGTGTTTATATACGTGTATGTTTATTGGGAAATAGACTCCATGTTCTATTTCCGTATTAATTCTGTGTTCATATTGTGTTTGGCTTAATTAACTTAGCATTTGTTTTGTTTGTACGCACCCGCGTGTATCCTGTTCATACTGGATTTGCTTTCAACTGCCTTGATGCGGTTGTTACTTATACGTTTGTGCTTTTTATATATAAGGATAGATAACTATTTGTTCTTGTTCGTGCTCATTAATAGGGGTGGGCGATACGAGATTTTGCGTATCGAATATCGATACATATTCTATATCGATATGTATCGATATATCGAATATCGATATATATCGATACGTATCGATGCGTATCGATATGCATCGATGCGTATCGGTGCGTATCGATACATATCGATATGTATCGATTCATATCGATGCGTATCGGTGCGTATCGATACGTATCGATACGTATAGATATATGTAGCGATTCGTATCGGAACGTTTAGATGTGCAGATTAGGTATACATATCGAAACATAGCGATACGTATCGGTACGAATCGATTAGGCATCGATAATTTATCTACTCTTTCTTTGGGAAGAAAATCACAAGATCGTTGTAAAATAATGCATTTACTGACAATTCGATCTTTCACTTAAGATTGTTTGTTATAAGTTTCAAGTTTAATATTTGTGACATAGGTATATATATATATATATATATATATATATATATATTGCTATGCTACTACTGGAATTATCGAGCTGTTATATTATTTATGCTATGCTCCTCTAAATTATTCGCGTTCCATCATTTGGACGACCATATTATTTTATGCTATGAATAAACAAGATTGTAATTATCTCCTCCGACGTTGTGCTGTCTTATTAATATTGCTATCAATTCCCTCCAGAAACTTAACTGGATTTTATCTTGAACCAACCTTGTCAACCAATAACAAAACTCGGTACGTTACCGCCTTACTTGTTATCAATTTCCTATTCAACTCGTAGCTCCTCCTTGAACTATTTAAATATGACCTCGGCTAGCATTTATTTGGAATTATAAAATTCAGTTAATTTCGATTTTATATAATGAAACCAATATCTTATGTACAGCTTTTGTAAATTATTTGTAATACACTTTTCAATTAGTTAATGTTGTAAATTTCATTTATTAAACATCATATACTATTTACTCAAAACCCAAAGTCACCAAAAAAACCTATTATCTTTATCAACGAAGTGTAGAACATTCTAAACCTGTTATCATATTACTCACTTTATACGTATGCAACTACTTTTGTTGACTTTTTCACATTCATATTATATTAAGCAAATTCAATATTCAAAATAAAAAATATATAGAAAAACAAAATGTCTTATAACTAAAAAAATCTGACCTGGTCTATTTTCTTCACATCGACACTTCCATTTGAATAAAAATTATCTTCCCCAATTCAGGATTACATTTAAATTATTGCCATTACCCTATGGACTACCATTATTAATTTATGCACCCCAATTTATTGTCGTTTCATATCAGACTTATTACTTCTCATCAATCAATTTCCTCAAACTTAGAATAGAATTCTTATTATCATTGTCTTCTGACTTGAAATCGTAGTTTATTTTCCCCTTTGACTTAGAAATTGTAGTTTGTTTCTCCCCGTACTTCGAAATTGTCGTTTGTTTCCCCCGGACATAGAAATTTGTAGTTTGTTTCTCCCCGTACTTTGAAGATGTCGTCTACTTTGCCCCGGACTTAGAAGCCGTTTAATCGGCAATTATAGTTTTCATCTTGGCACTTATTTTATCTTTCACTTTTAAAATTATTACGTATTACTTTATTTCATAGCGGCGCACTTCGGCCTTTGTTGAGTTGCAAACTGACTTCGTTATCACTGTACCTGCTAATGTATTATTCATTTCCCACTCCGTCAGTGGGTATGGTCTAGAAACTCGTCGCTTATTTATAACCAATCAAATAATTACATTTAAAGTAGTTTCTGATGTAATTCTCCACGATTCCCAATAATTGTAAGCTAGTCGCAGCTGTCTTCGTTATCAACATGCGGTGTTTTGATAGATCTAATTGCTTTTCCATAAACAACTGATGCAATTCGACTTTTAATTTTCATATTTACATGTCATTCACGCAATTTTTAATCTTCTTTCTTATCAAAAATGGTTAGCTATTTGCACGCATTTACCTATGCTACCTGAAGATCTATTTCTATCTCCGTATTAATCTAATTGTTTGGAACTCTTTTGAATGCGTGTCTAATTACACTTTATCGTTTACTTATAAATATACGCGTGCTTCCACTGAAAAATATCGTTATCCGCTTTACCTAAATTCACTAAAACTTTATCTACAGGGTATTAAATATTTTCTATTTACCTAATGAATGTCTTCCTTGTTGCTACGCTAACTATGCGTCTTCCTATGTTTATCTGCGTCGCTTAAAACTATTTATACTTTATATACAGGGTGTTGACTGCTTACTATCTACAAACTATCTCCATTTCTCAATTCTTCACTAAATAAGTGCAGTTTTCTGCTGCCCATGGTAATTTCTCATTTCTAAATGACCTTTACTATAAAATACACCCTTAAACAACCCTTTATCACAGCATAATATATAAGGTTCTTGATCATACTTGAGCGTAGTTAAATTAGAAAAGATTTTGTTTTTGGTTATTGGGATAAAGTCGCTCAAACACAAAACATTAAATGTGTATCATTTGTATTAAATCGTACGTTTCGGTGATAATTTACACCTTAATCATCGATCTACATGAAAAAGTATATAAATAGGTAATTCATATAACAGGTAATATATGTTTAACTTACTTATTACTTGATCAAATTATTTTATGTATTCACCCATAATAAAAGTAACAGAAGGAAGCTTGTAATATTACTGATTAAGAATTTTATTTTATCAAGTAATAAGTAAGTTAAACATATATTACCTGTTATATGAATTACCTATTTATATACTTTTTCATGTAGATCGATGATTAAGGTGTAAATTATCACCGAAACGTACGATTTAATACAAATGATACACATTTAATGTTTTGTGTTTAATTTTATGAGCGACTTTATCCCAAGAACCAAAAACAAAATCTTTTCTATATATATATTATATTTTTTTTTTTTTTTTTGAAAAATATTGTGGGTTTTAGGTCGGCTAGATTATTTAAGAAAACTCTTTTTTATAAACCTGAGCTTTCGGATTTATTTTTATCCTTTTTCAAAGGTATAAGGTGAGGTTATATAATAAAATTGGCAATTAACATAAAAAGTTATTTTTGTTATAAATTTTTTTAAATGTATATAACAACGCCAATTTACAACAGAGGTAAAAATATTATGTATATAAAATATTGATAATAAATAAAAGTTATATACATTTTAAAAATTTATAACAAAAATAACTTTTTATGTTAATTGCCAATTTTATTATATAACCTCACTTTATACCTTTGAAAAAGGATAAAAATAAATCCGAAAGCTCAGGTTTATAAAAAAGAGTTTTCTTAAATAATCCAGCCGACCTAAAACCCACAATATTTTTGGAAAATTAGAATAAAGGAGGTCGTTATTAATAATTCATTTAATTCATATATATATATATATATATATATATATATATATATATATAGGGGTGGGCGATACGGGATTTAGCGCATCGAATATCGATACATATCGATACGTATCGATACATATCGATACATATCGATACGTATCAATACATATCGAGTATCGATATATCGATATTTATTTTTCGCTGTATCGGGGGGGTCGATACGGGGGTCGTATCGATACGCCAACCCAGCCCTACTCATTAACATTCCCTCGTGTTAATCATGTAAATATTTATATCTGCATTAAATAAATTAACTTGCTTTGTAGATATAAGGTATATTTGAACATCTGTTCTTGTTTGTGCCCATTAACACGCATTCGCATTAATCTTGTAAATATTCTCATTAAGTTTTTTCAGTAATTGACATAATGTACTTTTATATACATGTATTTATTCATGTTTGTGCGTATTAACACGCACACCTGTTAATCTTATAAATAATTTGTTATAGTGTTGTATATTAATTAACAGTATTGTAAATACATGTTTTTTGCTTATGTATATATTGACATAATTTGCAGTAGTGTGTACTGCTAGATACCACCACCCGCCCTGATGTCAATAGCATGCTGTAACGAAAACTTCTTTTACAATAAAATGGCAGCTTTTTATTATTACCTGATTGCACAAGCTTTCTGACTCGTGCATACAATAAAATTCTAATGAACTAAGAACAATTTATTTCCAATTAATTGCTAACAATACTAACTTCCGTAGAGTAACAATACGATTTTTTTAATTACTACTCGATGTAGTTATAATTAGCAAGCAAAGCACTGTTAATTTATTTATCTAAAATTGCTTTATAAGAGCCTCATTACACTATTTATTTGGCACTATTTCAGTTGAATAATAAAGCACATTACACCACTAGTGGAATAAGATGACATATTACCCGACTAGTGAAATATTAAAGAATGAGATCACATTTTAACGATTATTTTTATTAAAAACAAACAGGTTTGGCAATTTAACAATTAATAGATAATTTAAATTACTCCTACTTACATACATTAGCAACAAAACTTTGATAATTCGTAAGATTAATTAATTAATTAATAATCGTTTATAAAATTGTTCATACTTGGTTTTCGATTTATCTGGTAAAAGTGAAGCTACCGCATTTGGAGCACTTTTTTCAATTTCAAAAGACAGGTGTTTCTGTTTTTGAATCACTGATTATTTCATTCAACACGTCTATTTTCACAAGAAAATGTAAAAACAAAAACTCAATTTTTCTATAACAAGTTTTGTCCGATTACCACAACAGTGCCTTTGCTTCTTAATTTTAAATCAAAACTTACACACTGGATTTAATTTTAGATTTTTCTTAATTTTAGGTAGTTGTAGATACAATTTTTCGCAGTTATAGATGAAATTTGTATAGTACACGTAGAGCAACGTCATTTTTTATTACATTCGTGAGATTACACGACTCGAACTGCGTTCTCTTCATGCAAGTGTCTCACTCATGTATAATAATGCCTATAACCACACTTATACTATAAATCGCTTATTATTTATTAATTTATGTTAATCATTAGCTCCCAGTAATTTGTACTACATAAAGGTAATTGTTTTAACACTATATTAACCCTAATTTATCTCATATCACGGCTTTATAACTAGTATTCGGATCAAAGCTCGAATTCGTACTGATCTAATTCCTACGTTGTATACTTTTAATTCAATTAACCTCGAACAATCTAGGAGTCTATGAAATTATTAAAATTATCTTCCAGAAACTTTCTTTTATGAGCTTTATAAGAGTTTAAGTACACCTTTTGTAAAATGCGACGTCCCACTGTTCTATGACGACCGAAAACGTTGATGCGTCGAGGGTAGACTACTAGACGCATTGTTACAATACTAAAAGCACCGAATAATAAAACTTCGACTTTTTTAATATAACTTGCAGATCATGGTTAATTAAAATTGCCAGTGTTCTTTGTATTTTTAAAAAAGATACGTCGTATAGTATAAGCATATTTTACCATCATTTACCTATCGAAAAACATCAAATAACAGTTTCAGACGATTTTGTGTAATCATATCCAAAATAGCTCAAATGCTATCTCAAAAACAAAAAGAGCTAAGAAAAACGACAAAAATTCCCTCTTTACAATTGATAACTTAAGGAAATGATAGACAATAAAGTATAAATATTTTTACATCCCTTTATTTTCACAATAAACACTTCATCGGAATTAATATAAAGTGTTTTAGTTATTTATTATTATGCGCCCGTAGAACGTGTCGTAGACGTATATATATATATATATATATATATATATATATATGTTATAATAATAGGGTCATTTAGGGGTATATAGGGTCACTAGGATAGTACACTTTATTTAAACATCATGAGAGTCCAGAAAACTAGACATTTTACCAAGAAAAAATGCGAAATTCGACGATTAGGCAAAAAGCAAATACCAACGCCTTGTATATAAACTATAATTATAATTATATTCAAAGAAAGAAGAGTATTAGTAAAGATTCAACTAAATAAACAACCTTGCAAGTCATAAAACCACATGGACAGAAGCTATAAATCAATACGTGCGAGTAGTGCATCATTATTATACAAGGAATTCCATTTAAATAAGCAGGTTTTTCAATGCGTAAAACAGATAAATCCATATAATTTCGTACATCAATAAATACAAAGCTACGTGACTAAAAGTATGAAAATCCAGCATCTTGATAATTTGGAAATAATAACAGCGTGAGGATAAAGCAAAGTTCGACAAATTTGCCGTACAAAGCGTATGTGATTTAAAAACCATGAAAAATGTTAAATACCAACTAATTTATATAAGTAATCTGAAATCCTAGGTGCGATGAAGAGCTTCTCGACTTCGTTATACATGGAAATTTTATAGGAAGACCCAAGCCTGCATGTGAATAGCAAGGTTCAAGGCGGTAATCAACGAATGATGCGCTTGCCCCACCAATTACAAACAGATAGGCGTTTTCTTTAAATATCACAGGATTTGATAAACAGATCAGTTTGACTCTAATGAAGGCACAGTCCACATCACCTGATATAAAATATTTACGTGAAATAATTGCAAGTGATTTAATAATTAATAATTTAAATGTGGTGATACGTAAATAAGTGAATAACTAAACAAAGTTCGTCGTTTAAGGAAGACTGATGAACGTTCATAGGGCTTCTAGTAATAATAAAAAGGGCGATTTTTGCTAGCTTTTTGATCAATTAAAGGGAGTTATAATTTTTGGGAGAAATTAATTCAATTTTATAAAAGTTGTTCTATTCAACACTATTATAAAAGCTTCATACATTGTATATATTGAGAACATTATATAAATTATAGTTAATTGTGTTTAGCTCAAATACATAGGAAGTAGAGATAAAAAGGGAGATTAAGAATTCTATGTTGTAGTATCGTCGCAAGCTCCGTACGTGGTTAAAACTGAGCTAGCCGAGGCATTACAATTAAAATTGATAAAAGAAATAATCCTTTTGAATAAAAAGGAAGGCACCGGGATATTACAACGATATCATAGCAGTATATATATATATATATATATATATAATGCTGTGATAAGGGGTTGTTTAAGGGTGTATTTTATAGCAATGGTCATGTAGTAATCAAAAATCACAATAAGAAGCAGAAAACTGCATTTTTTTAATAGAAAATTGAGTAATTGGGATAGTTTGTAAAAGGAAGCATTTAACACCCTGTATATAGAGTATAAGTAGTTTTAAGCGGCGCAAATAGACACAATAAGACGTATAGTTAGCATAGAAATTAGTAATTCATGCATTAGGTAAATAACAAATATTTAACACCCGGTATATAGAGCTTTAGTAATTTAAGTAATGCAAACAATGATATTTTTCAGTAGAAGCACGCGTATTTAGAAGAGAATGATAATAAATGTAATTAAACACGCATTCAAAAGAATTCTAATCAGTTATAATAATACGGAGATAAGAGATAAAACTTAAAGAAGCGTAGTGTAAGTGCGTACAAACAATTAACAATTTTTAATAGTAAAGGTAATTAAAAATGCGTAAATAGATCAACATACTTGAAAAATGAAATCCAAATTGCATCAGGTATTTGTGTATAATATGGAAAAGCGATTATTTACTCAAAACACCGCATGGTCTGATAACAAAGCATCTGTAAGCAAACAACAGTTACTCGAAAGGCCGAGAATGTTACATCAGAAAACCACTTTAAGTGTAGGAAATAGAAAGACCTCATTGGTTAAGATTAGTAAGCCAAACCCACAGACAAAGGGGACATACCCATATATTAACAGCGAGCAACAATAACGGGGCTCAGTTTTCAACTCGACAAGGCCAAGCTGTGTTACTCTGAATCAATGAGTAACGCGTAATAATAATATTTTTACATAGTGAAAATTGTTTAGTGACAGATAGTGCTACGAAGATGAAAATTTCTATTGCCGATTAACGGCTCTAAGTTCGAGGAGAATAATTCTGAAGCTGGTGAGAATAATTCGGAGGATGACGATAATAATTCTAAGTTTGCTAAATTTTGACGACAATAATTCGAGGCTGATGATTATTTCGAAATTCCAAAGGGGTTCATAATTCGGTAGATAATATTTCAAATGGGTATATAATAATTCCGAATTGGTGGAGAATAATTTTGAATACGATGTTAATGATTCAAATGGATGGTATAATAATGCATGGAAAATTCTAATTGATGTTGGTTGATAATGGATGCGTTGATAATCTTGGTACAATTTTGAGTTGCGAGGAAGAAGTAAAGGAGCACGAAGTAAACAGACCAGGTTATATCTTTTAGTTTTAAGACATTTTTTTTTATTTGAATTTGAATATTGAATTTGCTTAATTAAGATAAACTAGTATAACAGAGTCAGCAACGAACTTTGCATACGTTGAAAGTACGTAATATAATAAAGGGGTTTTGAACGTTCCAGGCTTCTTTTATAAAAAGAATAGTTTTTGGTGACTTTAGATTGATTGCAAAGCATATGATTTTTGAGATAAATAAGACTTACAATATTGATTGATTGAAAAGTGTATTTTAATAATTTTCAAAACCTGTACATAATATTTGTTTTCATTATATGGAATTAATTAACTTCATTTTATAATTCAAAATAAAAGCTAGTCGAGGCAGAAAAATAAAATTAGTGGGAGTGAAATTTGATCATTTAAACTGAGAGGTGGAGTCAAGTAAGAATACGCCTTTGTTACCGAGTACGGCGTTATCATATCAAGTATTTTTTGGATGGCATAAAGTCGGCGAACGAGAGTTCCAGTTAATACATAGCATATTTATATGCGGCCCAACGACGGGGCACGATAGTTCTAGGAGTTCATAGCAAATTTATATGATGCCCAAGCCTGGGGCTCGATAAATCCAGTTAGTGCATAGCAATATATATATATTTTACTATTCACTATCTATCTATCTGTATGATTACTACCCCCCTTTTTATTACTACTCACTGTCCGTCACTCACTCTCTTTTTGCCCCTTTTTGTAGCGCCTTTTGTGAAATGTGCACACTTAACGCACACCCCGTATTTGCAACGTTTGGTTGGTTCTTTAATTAAATTATTTATTTCAATGCCTCGACTATTTAAGCTCTTAATCTCAGGGTGTTTAACTACTTATAGTGAGTTCTGTTATAAGTAGATGTACCAAGTCCAACCAAAGTGCACTCTTTTGTTTTAGTACTAAATTTTTTTAACTGTATTTTTGTATATGCCAAAATTTCTATTAAGATCAACGACGCTTTGTGCCAAATTAAATTACTACCAAAATTTATGACTATTTTTGACGTTTAAGATGTTTCAGCACTCACCTGGTTTACACTTCGTTGTTGGCCGCGCTGACTGCTGGCTCAAAATCCGTGTCGCCGTATGCGTCTTTACACTGATGTCCTATTTGGTTGAATTTTGTACCGCCTCCAGGTGTCGTTCTTGAAATTTTAAGCTGCTCCCCAATACCTGAAATAATTAACCCGAATTTAGAATTTTGAATACCCAGTGCTATAACTTCCCCCTGTGTTAATTTCTGCTTCGAATCCTTCACTACCAATTATTGTTCTCCTTAATCTCGCTCGTCGTGTATTCAATAAATCCGTCCGCTTCTTCTTAATTAATCCAAATCTACTCGCTGTCCTTTTACAAATTGCCCGCTGC
Organism: Platerodrilus igneus; assembly: GCA_036346225.1. NCBI lineage: Eukaryota > Metazoa > Arthropoda > Insecta > Coleoptera > Lycidae > Platerodrilus > Platerodrilus igneus. Next base: position 497,041 of record JARFIW010001414.1, read on the forward strand.
TCCGCTACCAATCTATAACTCGCTATCCAAATCCAACTACTGTTCCTTTATATGTCCTCCCGATGTCCTTGCTACCTTTAACTCGCTTTAAATCGCTATCCAAATTCAAACTCCGTTCCTTTATATAAATCTTCCCAATATCCTGCTACCTTTAACACGCTATCCAAATTCAACTTCTTTCCTTATAACCACTCGCTTTCCAAATCTAACTTATCCGTCGTTTTTCCGTCGCACAATTACCAATCTTTACTTTATGCTTTTGTCGCTGTTGCTTCTTTACCACACTTTATTAAATCAAAACTCTTTAGAAACAAATACTTTTATTTACTTTTTTCAAAATCGTTACAAATTAGCACAGTATAAAAACACGTCTTTTACCAATAAAGTTCGAAAATAATCCCTGTTGTTTGCTTTCTACGGCAACCATTTTAACTTTTCTCGCCTACTACCCCATAACTAAATCGTCCAATAATATTCCCACACTACGTTTGTGTCGCACATACCATAGCTCATGTCCTTTCTACATTTTATAAATCACATTAAATTCTATCATTGGTCCAAAATAATTACAGTTCATCAATCACATTTGATGTTGTTATAACTAATAATTTAGAATTTACAAACATTGTCCAAAAGTTGATTCTATTTAAAATGCAAAACCAAAATAAATTACACTAGAACCTGGATGCGTAATCGATATTAAACATTCATAGACGCATTCGGTTTCCGGACGGCAAATGTACTTTCAAAGGCCTTTAAAATTCAAACTCGGTATAAACCATTGAGCACTGCACATCTTACTACGTCATTTAGTCATTTCGATATTACCTTTTGGCACTTAATTTCAACTACCATTTTGAATGGTATTTTAGCATATGTAGAATACGGGAAACATACATTTTTAAGTTTATATGATCAAATAAGTGGATTATTTTGCTTGGCATATACGACCTTGTACTAAACCACCCTCAGAACTCTTGGTATCTCCCTTATACACTACAATATATATATATATATATATATATATATATATTAATAGTTTTTAAGATAAAATAAAAACCCAACTTTGTATGTATAGTTGAATTACCATTTCAAATCGAACTAGTAATTGAAAACCACTAAAAGAACGGCTACAGCAGGATTTGAACCTGCGACCTCTGATTTTCCGGATCAGCGCTCTAACCAATTGAGCTATCTAGCCTAATTGTTTAGATGTTGTTATAATGAATACTACTGAAGCTTGGCTCTTGTTACCGATTTTCAATTAAGTCTTGCATTTAAGGGAATTGAATCTAGATATATACATAATTCATGTACTAATAACTTGATCATCTCATTTTGCAACGTTCGGATAATACAAACATGTAATTATATTATTATTAATAGAGAAGAATAATCCATATTTGGAATGCAAATAAATGCTTAATATATATTAATAGTTTTTAAGATGAAATGAAAACCCAACTTTGTATGTAAAGTTGAATTACCATTTCAAATCGAACTAGTAATTGAAAACCACTAAAAAAACGGCTACAGCAGGATTTGAACCTGCGATCTCTGATTTTCCGGATCAGCGCTCTAACCAACTGAGCTATCTAGCCCAATTGTTTAGATGATGTTATCATTAATACTACTGAATTGGGCCAGATAGCTCAGTTGGATAGAGCGCTGATCCGGAAAATCGGAGGTCGCAGGTTCAAATCCCGCTGTAGCCGTTCTTTTAGTGGTTTTCAATTACTAGTTCGATTTGAAATGGTAATTCAACTTTACATACAAAGTTGGGTTTTCATTTCATCTTAAAAACTATTAATATATATTAAGCATTCATTTGCATTCCAAATATGGATTATTTTTCTCTATTAATATATATATATATATATATATATATATATATATATATATATATATATATATATATCTTTTTTTTTGTTTTCCAGAGATATCTTTATTCCCTTACTATTTCTATAACCTCTTTGTTATTAACTCTTTATGTACATGAAAAGAAAATTAATTTTGATAATAGAATTATTTTGAATAGTACCACATCTTATTTTCTAACTAGTTAATCTTGTCTAAAGTGAACAAATGTAGATTATGAGCTATTTTTGGTACCAAAAGTAGATCACATTATAGCAGTTTGAAAAAATCATCGAAGTGGTTAATTTTGGATAAAAGAATTATTTTCAGGAATCAGTAGTGCTGTTATACTGTTATATGTTGGCCACTAACGTTGGTCTTTGTTATAACTAATCAAAATGTGTCCTTTTTAGGTACGCTTTTGTTGAGTCACAGTTACACGTGTTTTGGTGATAGTTTTTTGCTTTGAAAATTTTTAGGGTCAGAGATCTCTGCGTTTCTCCTAGGGCTCTTAATAGTAAGTTAATTGAAGACAGTAAATGCTGTAGCGCGCTCCTTTGTTTGTTTGTTATGCGAGGTAAAGCAGAATTGGCCTACGCCTACTCTCATAATCTCCCTTGAGTTAATAATCAGAGTTGGTCGTTTTATCTTGCTAGGGGTACCTTTTTCTACAGTCATTTAACATCCAAGTAACACCGTGGGCTTATTTTCAGTATATACAAACCTCCCTTTTTGCCAACACCAACGCCCGACGCTAGGGCAGATAAAAGTTAAGATCACACTAGCTCGACAAACGTAAGGATAAAAAATATTATGTTACCAGAAGTTGTAACATTTTTTAAATAGTATGTCCTATAGAGTTATTTTTATCGGTAGTTGGATTTCCATATTAGCCAATAATTCCAATTTATATATTTAACACCGTCATGCGTTACAAATGAACAGTATAAGCATTGGTGTGTAATAATGGGTAATAGGTTAATAAATATGAATACGTATTTTATACAAAACTTATTAAACCCTCAAAAATAACAAAACGGAATTACACTACCTGCATTAAAAGCGTGTGCGAACGGGAGGTGGGCGGACTGACGCCTGCGTGCGTTGGCTCTTACATGTGTGTGTGTAAATTGTGTTTTTAATTGGTTTAAGCTGCTTTTACTGAGAATTGTATATTAACGCATTACGTGAGCAAACATCTTTAATAATTTACCTTTAATAAGGCATATGATATTAAATTAGAATAAAGAAGTAAAACAATAAAACACCTAGTTTATTATATACAAACAGTAATAAAGATTGTGACTTGCACTTTTCAGATTAAATTCAAAAAAGTTATAGATATCCACTAAGAAAATTATCTGACAAATTGAAGTTATTTATACAAATTCACACAGGTCCAAGCAATCGTAACCATGGTAGATTCCGCAATATTTATATAATCATAAATTACAGCTATAAAACCCAAACAAATGACGCTACTGCGGCACCAAATGTAAAAGCGTGGAAATAAAATTAGTGTTCACACAGACAGAACGACATTGACATCGAAAATCCAGCAGTTTAGACGCATTAGTCCGTGAGAATAAAAGATCGTGTAATAACCCTGGGGTGTAAATACTTATAAATGCCCCAGATGATAATAAGAAGGGATCAGTTAGGATTAGATTATTAGACACCAGAGTTGGGTCGGGTCACAAATTCAATGGCAGAATTGAAAGCTTCAAAATGAGCCAAATACGTTATTAATAAAAAAAACGGACGCACGCGCGTTCAATAGATTAATTGAGTTTGTTGCTAATGATCTTTAATGCTTCATCTCTGTATTATAATAATCCTTTTTGGATAACAACTCAGAGTCCACGCCCAATAAATCAATTCTGAACTACTTAAACAGTATTTATTCATTTGATTGAGCTTTTAGATACCAGAAAGATGCATTTTTGTTTAATATTTTTATTATGTACGAATGCAAAATGTTGGAAACTTAAAGCCAGATTAGTTTTTCAAATTGATGTAATTTCTTATAAAATTACATTTAAGGATATATATTTTATATAATTCTACAAAATAATGAAACAAATTTTCCTTTTCTTCCTTGTCGTATGTAATTATTTATTTACAGCCCCGTTGCTTTACTGGGATTTAAACATTGCAGCAACCGGGTACTTATGCGCAACCGAATCTCAATGTCAGGAGCATGTACATCTAGCACCTGGTGATCTGGTCCAAACCGACCGGGCCATAGTATCGATACCAGGTCACCGAGTCAATACCGTGTCACCGGGTCAACACCGAGTAACCCGGTGATCCGGTAATCCGATCCAACTCTGTTAGAAACCAGTGAGAAACCTCTCAAAATTCGGTCGCGGTGCAAGACGACTGTTAAAAGGCAGGTACGTTAAGTTGTGAAACGGTATTTAGATATTGAGACTGTCAGTGATTAACGCGAGTATCAGGTACCGGTCTCGTAGGGAAAGTGTTGGGGCGCTTTTATTACCCACAATAGCTTGGAATTTTACGTGTGAGGTGTGCAAAGTGAGTGTAGTTTTGAAGAAAGAAACCAAAAGAACTGTAAGTTAATTAAATTTTAAACATTACATGCTGTTTGTTGTGTCTAAGAACTGAAATTTATTGTTAATATTTATAACTGTGTAGAACTTATTTCTTACAAAAGACTATTAACATTAGTGTACACTTTCGTATATTTAGAGTATTGTATCGAATTTGTATACATAAAAGCTCGTTAGTCTAAAAGGAAATTAGCCAGTGAGAAATTTCATTGTTAAATTCCAACGAAATGTAGATTGTAATTCTTGTTTGCTATTGTTGTTGCTATTTATTGTCTTGAAAATCATGTTTGCAATATGGGTTAGATATACACGCAGTCGAGTTTACGTTCCTGTTTATTTTGAAATTAGTGGGAAGTAAGAAAGTTGTAATCGAGGCTTTATCAACCTCTAGCAGCAATAAGAACCACTCAAGTAGGTACTCGAGTTCCCACCTTTCGAGTGAACTTTTATGAATTTGGGGTTTTATCCAGGTGAGTTGGCGCTCAGAGGCTTTACATAGATCAAAAGTTTAACAATCTTTCAAAGGTAAGCGTGTAGATATCTAGCACAAGAGTCATAATTTGTATACCTTTAAGAATTTTGCATTTGCGTTTATAGAACCCATCCCGCGCCACTAAAAGCTAGCCGGTGCGCTATTTTACTGTTACGTTACCCTACCCCTATAGAGGAAAATTAATTCAGGAGAGTAACGTCAATTCAGCACGTAACACGGTATATCTATAATTTAGAGCACAACGATGTTACGTTGTATACTAACTTTTCTTAAGCGCTGGTTCCCGCTTACAACCACTCCTATCGTTCCTATCGGTTGAGATTCTAGTCGAAAAGAGCGCATACCCATTTAAACGAAATGTACGGAACAATTCATTTTCGGCATTGCGTTTGTGTTTCGGAGTTGAGACTCGCCTGTTACAGAAGCAATTAGCGTCCTTAGAGGTATACAAGGCGCGATACTTCTACCACAGACCTGTGTGCATACCTTGAAATATCTTTGAACTTCCTTGTCTAAGCCTTTAAGCGCCAACTCACTTGTGGCAGGCCTTGCTGTCGCTAGGATTAATGGAATTTCGCCTACACCTTGAAAAATTCTCATCTCTGTCTACAAATTTAGAATATAAAAAACTCCACTTCATCCATACCAAACAGCAAATAACAACAAAAAAAACTTTAATCTACCTCTAATTGTTTAAGTGCACGATTCGGCAAAAAAAGTATCCCTAATATTTTTAATATTCGGTTTCGTAAAACTTAACAACTACATTCTTACGTGCTAAATTTGGTTTTACAATAATGTCCTTCTCTTTATGAGAATTAAATATATACAATAAGCTTTAAATTATCCATCTAGTGCAATGGGTTAAATAAGCGTGTACTAACCTTGGTAGTCCTTTTTAATACGTCTTATTATTATCATCATCAATCACATATGTACAAAAGTTATTAAATAGAACAAAACGGTGTGTGGTTTCTATAAGCTGAATAAAAAAATTTAATCAATATACAATTGTATTCGCATCTCAATTTTTTTGTTCTCCATCGACAGCCAAAGCAGGAATTGTTGCAGGTAAAAAATCAAACTGCCGTTGAACAAAAGCTGCTTAGGCAACTTACACAAGATCGGTAATTTTCCATTTGCGTTTGGAAACCTGTTTCGCACAACAGGTTTGGGTCTAAGTACCGTCACGTTATACTACCATACCTGGTTTTCAACGTTTTCCACGCGTCAATCGAATTCGAAAAGCTTATGTCTGGTGTCTGATATCTAATCCCCTCCTATACAATTCCTCGATTTTCATAAGTGCAACTTCCCAGGCTTATTCTATGACTTTGTCGTTCTTACGGGTTGTGAATTACTCTTCTATTTTCGAGGTCATTGTGCATTATGTTCGTATGGCCCCTAACGATTCCCACTGTATTTACATTCAATGCCTATAATCTGTGTCAATCGTTGCGTTCTCAACACATTGTTTATGGGGGGTTTTAATAAGTATTGTAGTTTTGGCATGTATCGGTCCCATGTTTAAGTCTTGAACTCGTGTAAATTTGTACAAATAACTTTACTATGAACGGTTGTTTCCCGTTTTTATTTGTAATTTTTTGTATTTAATACAAAAATATGTACAGTACCGATATTTACCATCGTTAGTATTTTATGTACCGGGTGCGTTCCTATTTATTTCTTTATCCTAATTTAATATTATTTTGAAATAGCAACGTTATTAGATATAAAATAACAAAGTTTATAAATTTTACAAGGTGTGTTTTACTAAAAGCTACTTTAACTAACCGAAACTAATAAACTCCTTTCCTGCTACTTAATGTTTACTTACGCAACGCGCTAGCGTTATAAAGTGATCCTCGGTTTAAGTGACTTTCAACCTCTCGTATTTTAGAGTGACAAGGTTTGTGATAATTGATCTAATTTCTTAAAGCAATGCGACGAAGATAAATTCGTACGTAAAATATCGAGTTGTTAAAAGTAACTTTCAAATAGGAAAAGGGATATCTACTGGGGAATCGGTAAGATCTTGATGTTTATAAAAACTATATCTTGTTAAGAATGTTTCTGCTGTTAACCCAATAACGGGGCGTTTAAAAATACTTTACGTCTTCATGGCAATATTATATAGTGGAACGTACTATAGTACATACTTACATATGCAGGCCCTGAACCACTAAGGGCAGTAACCACATCCACTAAGCTTTCTTCTACTTCTACAGAAGTTCCAACGGAATTCAGTAAGAATTTTATCATTTTGATGTCGTCTTCCGTGGATTTTGAACCCCTAACATAAACTGATGTCCCAGATCTTACTAATACTGGAGTATTTGGCATCGATCTTACTACTCTCGAATTTGAAGGAAGACACTAAATATATTTAAATACACAAACACCATTTAATTATTAGAATTCTTACGTTTTCGACTGTTTTAATGGACACTCCCATTGCTAAAGATAAAAACAGCTTATCAGTTTTTAAGTTTGGTGTTTGTTTGATACTTTCTAAAGCAATTGGAACAATGCTTGGTTTCACTGCTATTATAAGCATATCAGACTTTTTTACCACCAAGGTGTTATCATGTGTTGATTCACAGCCCATGTCCTTAAACAATCAGATATAAGTAATAAATCTTAGAATAAAATTTGAAAATTGTACTTTGAAAGTCTTAGCTGAATCCAGATCTTTCGGGTGACAACTAGAAATAATGTTTTCGGCTTTGGTTACTCCTGCAATAACATTTTTTAATAAGTTTTATTCAGCATATATTATAGTTTTTTACATTAGCAAAAAGAATATAACAAAATAACTTTAGATATAAATCATATAAGAAAGAAAAAAATTAATTTTGGATAAACAGGAAAAATATGGGCGTACCCTGTTATATTTAGATTTCACGCATAATTAATGTTAATTAAACATGACATTTCAATTCTTTTAGTTTTTATAAAGGTAATTCAGATAACAAACTTTAACCTCATAAGCTATAACCTTTTTTCTTTCAAATACGTTGTAACGTAATAATCCAGGACGACGACTTATTTCAAAACTGTAATGGAAAACAGATCTAAATGTTTCAAGACACTACGTATGCGCTTCCCATAAAAAGATAAATTATAAATACGTAGTTGTTATTCGTCCTGACCACCAAGAACGTACAAACGCAAATGATACAATATTACAACAATAATACATATAACAAAGAAAAGTTCGTGACGTTTATGTAATTTATGGTACAATCACCTTCTACTTAAATACAAATTAAATATGTTACATTGTGGCAACGGTACTTTGATCTTCGTTAGCATGCATTACAAGAATAAGTACTGCTATTTAATAACAAAGCCCGAAAAAAGTAAGTTAAGTGAAGTTGATTAAAATACAGAAGTTGAGTTGAAACAAAATGTAGCTTCAAGTAGTAAACATTGACTTTCCCTAAAAGAAAAAATTCGGTGCGTGTGCTTTTGATTATTTTCGCTTGCAAGTGTTACGGTATACCGTCCAGACAAGAAAGAAAAGTATAGTAAGCAAAGAAAATCGCTCGCACCGAATACATGCAACAAAAAGGAATCCAAAGAACACCGTAGAAGCTAAAAGGTCGTAGAGTGGCGTGGGTCACAAAGAAAGAAAAAGAAAACCTCAGGAAAGGAATTGTATTTACAACACCTTTAATCAAAACATGTTATAAACAGGAAAACCAACCAACGAAGAAAACAATATTTATCAAACATATCTTGGAGGATTTACACTGTACAAAAATGTTTCCAAAAATAATTGACACACTCCGTATTTACCTCAAACTAATTTTTAACCTCAATCAATATTTACATAAAAATTAAAAATATAAATATATGTTATGGATTATTCCCAGTTACTGGTATCATACAATTTTAAATATTAAAACATAATATACACCTTACATAATAGCCACTAGCGCTAAATAAATGCACAAAAAAAATGTTATAGTAAACAACAGCAATAAAAAGAACCTTCTAATGGTCGAAATGCATTTCACAGCAGCTGTAAAAGAAATTATTAGGTAATAAGGTCACACCTGAACGGTAGATATAGAAAACCTTATGATAGAGATTGCTAATCTTATTTCATCATTAATCCTCAAACAATAAAAAACTTCTATTGATAGCATAAACTTAAACCTTAAACCAGAGCAATTAAAAGTTACCAAGTATTCTACACAAATTTGTTTATTGACTTGAAAACAATCACGTAAACACATTCTGTATATCCCAAAATTACATTTAATAATTAATCGAAACCTGACCAAATGTAAAAAAAAGACCTATTTGCTCTTGTTTATTAAAAGCATTACTATAATTGGAGCTCAATAAAGTACGTTTATAAATTAAATGTTCATACCAACCAACTTAAGTAGTCTTAATGCTAATAATTTTTTTTCTGTGCGAGGGACTTTTTTACCAGGAGTTTGTGTTCAGAGTTCGATATACTCTGATCTATAATAGATTATATGATAAGAATTTTTCTGGCCAAAACAAATCTTACCAGTGTGGAAGTAATTTATAACCAGGTGAAAGATCCTCAAAAGAATAAGTTTAATTTTGTAAATGTAAAATAAGGTAAGCAACAATATTTTGTGACAAAGACTTCTTAGGAATTATTTTATGTTTGAAGGAAACGATGTTTAAATGCTTTTATATAAAAGAAGATATTTCATATTGCTTTGTGATCTTGCTGCGGTTTATTTCATTTTGAAAACTCGGTAAATTTTGTTAAGCTAGCCAGGCAAAGTGAAAAACGAAGGTAAGTGAACAATTTTAAATTTACACACCACAAGAATCTGTTTCACAATACCCTTTTAGTAACGCCCCAAAGCGAAACGTTATCACAGCACTCTTTTAGTGGCTCCAACACGGGGCATTGTCACATCAATATATATATATATATATATATATATATATATATATATATATATATATATTACAATTAAAGAAGTAGATAAGAAAAAGATAGAAGCTTTTGAAACTTGGTGTTATAGGAGAATGTTAAAGATTAGTTGGACAGATAGAGTAACAAACGAGGAAGTTTATAGAAGGATAGGTGAGGATCCCTGTATGTGGAAACAATTGAAAGTCAGGAGAGATAGAATGATAGGGCACGAGTTAAGACATGAGGGACTATTTAGTAAAGTCTTAGATTATAGACTACCAAATAAAAATAGAGTAGGAAGGCCTAGACAAAGCTATATTAGTCAAATTATTAGAGATTTAGGTTGTGAAGGGTATGTAGACCTTTTTAGACTAGCTCAGAATAGAAAAGAATTTAGAGCTGCATCAAACCGACTTTAAGTAAGTTCGAAAACAAAACAAAAAAAAATAAAAATCAGTTAACTAAATGTCACCAGGACATAACTCACAATTAGTTAGCGGTCTGGCATGTTGGTAGCGTTTCGTTGCTTAAGCCTTACCATAACATATAATTTAATAAACGTCACCATGACATAACTCACAATTAGGTAGCGGCCTGGCATGTTGGTAGCGATTCGTTGCTTAAGCCTTACCATAACATATAATTTAATAAACGTCACCATGACATAACTCACAATTAGGTAGCGGCCTGGCATGTTGGTAGCGATTCGTTGCTTAAGCCTTACCATAACATATAATTTAATAAACGTCACCATGACATAACTCACAATTAGGTAGCGGTCTGGCATGTTGGCAGCGATTCGTTGCTTAAGCCTTACCATAACATATTATTTAACACTTTTCATTTTTGAAGCGGATAACCAGGTTATATTTCATTTCCTTATAAATGGTAATCATGTAAACATGTTAGAGTTCTTTAACAACCATCAGGTTGCTAATATCTATGTAGAGTCAGCTGGATAGGAAAAAGATAGAAGGATTTAGGAAGATCTAGACCAAACTATATTAGTCAAATTATTAGAAATTTAGGTTGTGAAGGGTATGTAGAGCTTTTTTAGATTAGCACAGATTAGAAAAGAAGTTAGAGCTGCGTCAAACCGACCTTAAGTAAGGTCGAAAACAAAATGATGAATATATATATATATATATATATATATATATATATATTGCTGTGATATGGGGTTGTTTAGGGGTGTATTGAGTAGTAAGGGTCGTGTAGTAACTGTAAATAGCAATGTGAATCAGAAAACTGCATTTATTTAGCAGAAAAATAAGTAATTCGCACATTATGCAAATAGCAAGCATTTAACACCCTGTATATAGACCGTAATTAACTTTAATCAATGCTAGCAGGCATATCTTTCAATAATAGAACGCGTATTCAGCAGAGAAATAATCGTACATGTAATTAAACTACGTTGAGAAGTGTTCAACAAGCTTATAAAACAAATGCGCAGAAGATAAGAGAAAACCTAATAAATCCTCATGCAATTACGCTTGTAATAAAGAAGGAACAATAAACGCTTTGATAAGAAAACGCACTTTCAAAAATCAATTTAGATAAATACGAAAACAGCATTCGTGTTACATCATTTATTTTGCACAATTATCCAAAAGCTTTATCTACATAAAACAACAGTAAGTATATCTTTCAATAATAGAACGCGTATTCAGCAGAGAAATAATCGTACATGTAATTAAACTACGTTGAGAAGTGTTCACTAAGTTATAAAACAAATACGCAGAAGATAAGAGAAAACTTAATAAATCCTCATGCAATTACGCTTGTAATAAAGAAGGAACAATAAACGCTTTGATAAGAAAATGCACTTTCAAAGATCAGTTTAAATAAATACGAAAACAGCATTCGTGTTACATCATTTATTTTGTACAATTATTCAAAAGTTTTATCTATACAAAACAACAGACGTAAGTTAAAAGTCCGGCCACGATAACAATAGCAAATAACAGCATGATATGAGAATCCGAAATAATTTCATCAAAAATCAGCGTGAAAATACTGGGAATATTAAAAACAATCGTGGTTGGTCGCAACAATCTGTAAGACTGCTTGGAAAGCCAATTCAAATGTAGTGGGAAAAAGCTATATAACACCTACACGTGATAAGGCAGAGCAGTCTCAACTTGAAGCACGTCGAATCCACAACACTTTTAATCAGATAGTTACGCGTCAGACAAATATAATTTATACTATAGTGAAACAGTGCTGTGCAACAATTGCGTTAAGAATATATGAAGAGTTTTTGCCGTTTTTTCAGAAAACGTAAGTAAAATTGGGTAATTGATTTAAATTAAATATATAGAATGATATAGGGCTTCTGGTTCTAATTCGAATTCACGAATATAAGAAATTCTATTTCTGGGACAATTCTAATTCTAATCCGCATCGAAAACAATTCTGGTTCAATTCTGGTCCACTTATGGTTCAATTCTAATAGACTTCTGGTCTATTTCTAATACACTGCTAATTTATGATCTGAAGTCTGGAATTTCAAGTGATATTTAAGGCGTATACAGAGAAATATAGGATAAAGCACGAGGTGATTTTGAAAACAAGGGGTAACCGTACTGAATTATTGGTTCAACATAAGGAGTACAAAGCGGAGCATTGGTATTCGATTGAAGAGAGTAAGGGGGTGTTGATCCACAACTCGAAACAACTTATCAGGAGATCACAGGTCAGACCTACATAGTTTTAAGGAATCTTTTCAAATTTAAATTTTAGCATTGAATATATTAATTTTCTCACTAATTTGTAAAGAATCAACAAACACATTGAATACGTTAAAACTTACGTAATAATCATAAAAAGGTCTCGAACGTTCCAGATTTTTTTGTAAAAGGTGTTGTTTTTTGTGACTTTATATTAAATTAAAAGGATATAAATTTTTAGATAAATAATCCATATAATATTAATTAATTGAAGGGTGTATTTAAAGAATTACGAAAATTGTGAAGTGTAAATATTATTTCCTTTCATTATATGAATGTTGATTGACTTCGCTTTATCAATTCAAACTGGTAATCATAAGGGGGTAAATAAAATTGATCATCGTAACGTTGTGCACTCTGTGTAAATTAAAAAGAGCTAGCCATAGAATAATTAAATCAGAAGATTAAAAAGATTAGCGTAATACACAGAGCGGTGGCGTTCAGCTGGACGTTTATTTCATCCGGCTGCACAAGTAAGGGGGGTACTACAGCAAATTTATGATGCAACAACGTAGGAGCGAAAACAACATAGCAATATATATATATATATATATATATATATATATATACAAACAAGTGCATTTAAAGTACATTTTTAATATTTCAAATTGCGGGAGCTGCATTGTTTGTATCACACACAACAATAACCCAGATCGTAACTTCAGAAAACTTAGAACGAACTACTATATCACGTAACAGGACTCATTTTTATAACGGAAAGCAATTCCTTTTCATTTAAGCAAGGAAAAAATGCACAATAATAATGATAAAATTCCAGTCGTAACTTCCCTCGTAAATATCTATCTGTTTAGTTAATCCATCACACGAATAGTGTTTTCCTCAAAATCATCCACCTGTTTTTAGATAACCAGAAAACTAGCGGCATTGTACTTGTGTTGGAAAGTCCATAGGTAAACTTGTATATTAAAACCTATCATATTGTTTCAACAAGCGAACTACGATCGATATATATATATATATATATATATATATATATATTACTCGTATTTAGACCAGGGTAGAAAATTAAATAATCACATCAAATAATTTTAATCACCGTGTAGAAGCTTTGGGAAAAGGTACGCGTTATTAAAAAACCGTGGAGAATAAGAATTCATTCGTTTCATTAAAAATAAGAGATTTAAATCATTTACAAGACGCTTGCTATAAAAAAGGAAGCAGTATTAAAATGCTCTACGTGTAATTTAATTATTCCGAGTAAAGAAACAAATGGAAATTACGTGCAAAATTTATATTAATTAACTCAATTTTAAATAACCGGTATTAAACAAAATGTACAGATAATAATTAATATTTGATTAGGAGTCACTAAAAATTAAAGGGTATTATTTTTGATTGAAGTTAATTGAACCATTAGTAACATATAATATGTATAAAAGCTAGTAAAAACCCAATAATATTCAGATCGTAGAAGTATTATGTTTGAACACCTGCGTATTTTTAAATGTTTTATGTTCTGCGTAAAATTTGCAGATAACAAATGGTTACAGAGAATGTTGGAGAAACCGTTGCTTAATATTTACGGGAAATGCTAATAAGGTGGGTTATTTCACAAGTCCACATGGATTGAAAATAACCGATACTAAAGAATATCAATTTGTACCACTCGGAACAGGGTAGATAGAGACAGATAATATGCGCAAGACAGAGACACATATAGTAAAAGACGTGAGTTGAGCAACGTCACTGGGTTGCGATTGGTTGAAAATCAGAGGCAAACAGGAGAGGTAAAATAATATTTCTGTATAAAAATTAATTAGTTATTCCCAGACGTTGCGAGCCGTGTCGAAATTTCTGAGATTTAACTGGTGCGAGTGCAAATTTAATAAGAACCGACGCACAGGCGGTCGAGATGGGAACATAGTATACGAAATTCTAGAAACTGGCCGTTTTGAGGACAAAACACACAGACAGGCTAACCACTATATATACCCGGGTTAATATGAGTTTTTCTCTCTTAGATTTTCGAATTGATTCAATGCGTTAAACAGTGCTTTTTAGTTTTCCGATTTTGATAGAATAATTTAAACAGTTTGCTCGTATATTTTGGTGATTTAAAACAGTTTGTTCTTTACGTGCTACAATGAATGTAATTTAGTGCACTTAGAAAAGAAGATACAAGGTAATAAAGTTTAGTATCACTGTACCAATTAGTCAAATTTGCAACGACAAATGAATACACAAAAGTAGGCAGTTTTGGCGTATATTTGTGAAAGAAGTATGAATTTCTTTGCTATTTTCGGGGTGGTAATAATTAAATGATTCGTAAACGTGTCTGGATCCACAAAACAAGCTTCAGATATACACAAATGAGTTCCGGAAGAGCACTGAAACAACTTTAGATGAATGGTGGTGTAGAGAAATGTTTAAAAGCGACCAGTAATCCGAGGACGTAAACATAACCCAGTTGGAATGGTGAAATTAGCAAGGACGATGTACATTGAAGCCACGAGTGCATTAACCTTCAGGTAACTTATGCTTTGTTGTTCGATTTTTGATGTTTTGGTGTGTGTTGAATAACTTTATAATTGATTTACTTAAAATGGACAGTAGTGAAATTGTACTAACAATAATATTTTAATTTTAAGGTGAAATTTGCTTGTTTAAGTAGAAAGGGGTATTTAGTATTGATGTTCTGGATTATGATGAAAATTTGGGTATGTCTTTGAGCTCAATTAGACGAACATGGTTAATTAACGTAAAGGGGTGGTAGATGCTCCTTTGTAGTCAGACTCAGGTCTGCATATATTGTTATAGTAATTGGTAGGCATCCTACAAGGACTTTAATTTTGGATGCACATTAAAATGATAATGAATTTTAATTTTGAAATTTTAATGTATTGTGAATATTGATGTAAATAGAGTTAACGTTGATGTTTGTGGTAGGAATGTGTTTGTTTTTTTTTATGAATGAGGATGAAGGTTTAACTAGGTGAGCAGCCGAGGCGGAAAAGAGTAAAGAGGCGATTAACAGAAGATAGTCAACGGACCAGTTAAGTTAATAGCTTTTTGTACGTTTCACAGCATTCTTGACGCCCAATTCGTGAGGCTCGATTCTAATACATGGATCACAGCATTCTTGACGCCCAATCTGTGGGGCTCGATTCGAAAACAGTAGTTCCCGGATTTTGGAGGTTTCGCAGCAATATATATATATATATATATATATATACATATATATATATATATATATATATATGAAAGACCTGATTAACGTCTGTCAATAGAACGAGTCGTAGTGCTACAAAACAACACCAACATACTTCAAATTCAAGGATTTAAGAACGACTCGTAGGGCAGTTGCCTAACTTTTCGCATAAAATTATAGAAATTTAATATTTCACTTAATAATGCTGTGTAACGATAAATAAGCCCGAAATAACCTTTTAGAAAACACGTACATAAACTAACTGTAAAATTTCCGAAAACAAATGTCCCAATAATCGATTACTACATTTAAACGTTATATTCAAAATACAATAGATTAAAGCATTTTAAATTATAACTAAATATTTTATTAAAATCATAGAGGGACATAAATAAGCAATCATTTAAATTGAAAAAGCAGTCAAAATCGTTAACAAAAATTCAAATGCAGGAACTGTACTTAACACGAAATGTTAACCTGTGTACGGTGACTTTGAACTTGTTGTGGACACCGGTAATGAAGCATTACCTGTGGGTACATCACAAAGAAGTAGTTTTGGATAGTGTTAAAAAACTGATGTTAGAGGGAAAAATATTAAGAAAGAAAGATTGGTGTTGCTAGATATACTTAAATTTCTACAACTAAACCGTTAGCAAAATATGAGACTTTGTATTTAGAATTTATAGTTATTTACACGTGGAATTTTAAATATAAGTTGTAAATGATTGGTATCAACGTAATGGGAAACTAACTGAATCTGAAAATAATTATTTTGTTGAATTATAAAATAGCAACGGAAGTGGTTTTAAATTTAAGTGTAATGTTATTAGGAAATAAAGTTCATGCATTTCGAAAAATTAGGAAATTGGTGTGTATAAAATTTTAAGTATATATATATATATATATATATATATATATATATATATATATATATATATATATGATGATGATGAAAAATAAAAGTTAGTATTGCACTGTTTTCTGTGCATTGTTAATTATGGTAGTTCCAGAGATGGGATTCAGAATGTCGTGTACATCAATATTGCAAGCTAGAACAATTGCTATGTTAGTATTAGTGATTGATTTAACTTTTCTTTCGAGATTTTCTCTTCTTTCAGTAATACATACCCGGCCAATCTGATGTCAAGAAATTAAGTTTCTTTAGGAAGGTATTTGTATTCGTATGGTACTTATTGAATATTAATAGAGGTTATGTGTAGGTTGACTTTTATTTGGACTTATTTATAAGCTAAGCACATTTATGCAAGGATACCCAATCGCCCCAGTGGAAGTGGCCTCCCATTTCACAATTTTCTTTAATTTGACCAAAATTTAACAGTGTTTTTATGGTGTTGTAAAACAAGGTAAAGTGTAATGTAATAAATTTAGGAAATCAAAAACAAAGGAGACCTATCCGGAATAACCGTGTTTTGTTTAGGAAAAATGTCGAAAGGAATTGTTGAGACAAGACAGTTGCCTTCACTTAATTATGATAATAGAACAAACTTTCCATAATAAGTAGTTATTGTAATGTAACGTAGTTTGTGTATTTCAGCTAATTTTTCGGTAGAAACCCACTCCCGTACCACTGTAGTTAACCGTTGCACCCTTATAATTGTTACGGGATCCCCACCCCTTCAAAGCAAATCTAAATTTATAAAGTATTGCTTATTTTACCCGTAATAGTATTTTGACGCCCAACTTCAGGGCCTTCGCTATTTACTTAACTGTTTTTTTGTTTTTTAAATTGATGAACACTTTTTTTAAATGTTAACCCAAAAGTTTTTTTAAGCTTTGAATTTTTTAAAGATGTTTTGCTATTTTTTTAAATTCAATTGATAGAGAGGCTTTAAGACAAAAGTCGACTGATTGTGACTAGAGAAAACAAGAGATAGTTTTTTGGCATCGAAATAGTAACATGTAATGTACTTTTTAGTAAAAATGGAATTGAGCTATGAATCTTGGAAAAACATAGCTATGATTTATACGATGGTGTAAAGTTAGTTATTTAGTCGAAAATAATGTTTGGAGGAAAGTTTGTTCTCTAAGACGCAAGAACTTCTTCAGGTCCAAATAGTTGCCTAAATTTCTAGGGCTACTTACGGTTGTTGACAAAGTTTTTACAAATGTGTATAAATTAATAATGATATAGGTCAATCCAGAGCAATTTGGCACGGAAAAAATTTTAAATCAAACGGGACTTATGAGAATAAAGACGAAAATTCGGAATAAAAGTTGAAACATAAGTTAGATCAAGAGACTACCAATTTTAATTATTTGGGCCAACTTTAGCTAGTTTTTTTTTATTTTTACAATAGGGATGTACATTTAAATTTGACAAGCGTAGTGGTTCAACGAATAGGATAATTTGGAGATTAAATTGGGGGAGGTTTATGGGTAGGATAACATGGAGAGAGCGGTAGCAAAAGTCCATTTCCGAATAAACTTTCAATCCAATCCTCCAATCGTAAATTATGCCCAAATGTTTGGGATATTACTTGACTGGGGGATGTAATTTGCTGCATTTCTCAGGTAGTATTATCCTAACAATATAGAACTTAGGATGCCCAGCCTAACCCCTATGAGTGATCTGATACCTTGTGGAATAGAGAAGATCGCTTCATGACCTTTCGCCTCCAGCGGCACTTGTAGTGTTGTGCATTGTGTGGTCTGAGAACTTTTTATTTTTTATTTCTTTTATTTTGTTTTACTTTATGAGTTAATGGACAGTGGACGTACTACTGGAACGTAAGGGTTGTTAGAGTAGAAGATTTTTGGAAAAGTTTTGTGGGCGGAGGGTTGTTGTAACACGTTCGCATTACCTTAAATATGATAAAAAATTTCATTCTAAACGGACAGAATAAAGCCCGTTTAGGATTTTACTAACAATAAAAGTTAATTAAGCATGATATTTTAATTTTTTTTGTTTATAGAAAATATTATTTCAATAACAGTTAATATGATCAAAAGCAATGAAAAAAATTTTCTTAAAATAAGTTGAGGCATTTAATGAAATACCAAGAGAACACGTTAGTCTTTAAGTAGGATAAACGTAGCGACAATAAAAACCGCATAAACATGCAAATCGCTGAAATAAAAGGTTGCATAAGGCAGACAATGTATTGCTCATTAATAAATATGTCGTTATATGTAGTACAAGAATGCTAAATATGTGCGACTAGAAATTACGATTAAAATAAAATGAGGGGCGTCATTCAATAAATAATTTTTTTTTACAATGGCTACAATTTACTGTTGCCATGGCCTTCTATTAAACAACGTATTAATTTTGAGGAAAGTGTAATTTATTTAATCATTTTTCGAAATAGATACATACTATTCTATATTTTTGTAAAACCCAGAAAATGGTTAATTTAACCAATTAAAAATGTATAGGGTGTCTTGCTTAAAAATCATATGTTTGTTTTATAACTAGAAGACGGATGGCGCAAAAAAAAGAAACAACCAAACACAGGGACAGAATAGAACTCCAAAAAAATCAGAGTTCGGGCTAGCTCAAAAACGTCCGAGAGTGGGGTGGGTCACCTAGAAAGAAAATTCAATTAAAAATCTCAGTAACAAAGAAATTTATTTTACGAACATGTAGGAAAACATACAGTCCCAAAAGAATATTTACAAACGTCGAAAATACCTGGTTGCGGAATAGTTCGTTACAACATGATGCACATAAAGCGTAAATTTACATAGTATACGGTATACAGTCTACCTAGAAAATATCAAGCACAAAATCTTACTAGTTAATTACAAGCATACTTACAATATGTCCAACTTTAAATATGATTAAGAGATATGTAAATAATAATATAGTCAGAAAAACCATTGTGTAGGAAATGCATTTAAAAGGTCCATTATTTGACGTTCACATTAATTTAAACAGTAAAAAACCAAACACTAGAAAAGCGTTCTAAACGCATTAAAATTCTTACAGTAATTTATACATAATTAAGCGTGCGTTATCGTCGGTCTGCAAGGTATTGTAGAATTAATCAAAACCAAGCGTTTATCTCCCAAAACAGCAACACAAAATAAAGTAAACAGAAAAACATATTGTACCTGTAGTTATCTTCTTTCGGGTGCCGTCTCACGAAATTCAGCTGGGGGCTGGAACAACTTAACGGTACTGCATTAGCACAAACGCTTTTTAGAAGCTCGATTTCACAATGCTCGAAAAGCAGTCGAATCAGTAAAGTAGCGTCGAATTAATAATAGAGGAGTCGAATTAGTAAGAGAGCTTTTCAAAGTCGGGGTCTTATTTATAGGGCTTCGAAAAATAGGAGGGAAAATACAAAACCATTCTCACCGATATTGGTGTAGAATATTCTGAGAATGCAAGCGAAAATACATACAACGGCAAAATCTTCCTAGAATTCAGAAAACAAAACACGATAATTAATTCTATTTAATTTCGTTGGTTGCAGGGGAAGCAAACTACATTTTAAAATGCCCCTGCGATATAGATAAATAAAACCACGGTGAAGCTTATAAAGTGGCCTAGTTTTCTCGAACAGGACACAGGTTTGTATAATTATCGATACACGCAATAAATATTCTCGGAGTAATTTAATAAGAAGGGCCGTTGTTACCAATAAAACTTGAGCAACGAACACGTGCAAATATAACAACGCGGAATTTCAAGGAATACGAGCACATAACAAATACATTTAAGCATTTTATCTTTCCAAAGAACCTATTTAGAAGTAGTTTCAACGACCAGCAAATATAACAAGCAGCGGTTATAATTATTTTACAAAGAATTGCTAAGGTGAGCTTCTCTGTTTTAAAATGGCAAATATTTCGACGAAACTGTTTGAAATAGTATACTAACTAGCACGTATTTCAAGGCAGAGGGTTTATTTAAAGTCGTTTGAGGAGCAAACATTTCAAAGAATTTAAAGTGCTAAAAGAAGCAAGTGCTTGTTTGGTTTTTAATGAATAGATAAAGAGTTACGAGATATATTTCACGTATTAAGGAGCATTTTTATGCAGGACGGTTTTTAATACTTGAATATTTGTTAAGTTTGGATTATTTGGGAGAATAACATAAGGAGGGTTTAGATTAGCGGTTTCAATTAAGGTCGTTATAATTTCATGCAGAATCTCTCTATTTCAGAAAGTTACCGTAACAAATTGTTCTTTGGCTTTTAATTGCAATAAATACAATTGTATATCATGTAAGCGAATTTATATTTGCAATAATTTATGTACTTCAAACGTTTATTATGACGGTGTTCAAACTAATGCCAATGTATCGTAACGTGGTTCGTACTTATATATAATAATCCTTTATTCTAGTTAAATTGTGAAAACATCTAGAATGTGCGTCATCAAACATTTCAAGAATAACTCTATTGTATTGCGATACCTCTGTATCATCCTTTCTTATTGCTAGACATATACAATTGTATTACAATTGTATTACGATACCTGTCAATCAACCATTCTTATCGCTATACAGATATGATACCCGCTATTGTAAAAATCAAATAAACGTCTTTTTCAAAATATTTAATGTATTTTTTAATTACTGTTACAATATTGTAAAGTTTTTCAAAATTTTATCGACATACATATTGTCAAACTATTGCAAAATGTCAAAGTTCTATTAAAATGAAAAACGTAAACTCGCTTGATTGAAATTAATTTTCTTAATGCCTTAATTTCTAAGGTGCTGACAAGAAAGTTTAAAGTAATTCTAATTGTAACTTATATTTATTTATTCGACATTTTTATTAAAATTTAGATGATAACCAATCAAAATTGGTTATTGGTGTGTTGCAGTAAAACACACGCACGTGCCACCAGTAAGGTGTGTTTCGCAAAAATTTGTGTCACTCAGAAGGAAAATTCCAATGTTAGCAGCTTGTACGATTTTAGTACGAAACGCTATGTGTGTAAAAAGTTACTAGGTGAATTTTGAATTGTCCAACCAGCTGAAAATTTTTATTTAAACAAGTAGGTTTATATAATGGTGAATTATATTAATTTTATATTAATAAGAATCTTAATTTAGTAGTACAAATACAGGTCATCTGTGACCTCTTTTCCACCAGCATCCTCATTTCCTCACACTTCTGGACCAAATAGTTTTCTTGGACTAGCCATTTCATCTTTCTAGATAAATGTACCTTGTTCGGTATCAATTAATATTAGATTTTCTCAGCTACCTAAATTTCTAGGAATTTTTCATATAGCAACATCCCCCAGGGAGCTACCCTCATTTCAAGAATTTTTACCGGTAACATTCTGAACCAAATAGTTTTCTTCGACTAGCCATTTCATCTTTCGCGATAAATGTACATTGGTTGGTGTCAATTAATATTAGATTTTTCTCAGCTATCTCAATTTCTAGGAATTTTTTAGGTAGAATCATCCCCCAGGGTGCTATCCTCATTTTAAGAATTTTTACCAGCAGGGATTTTCGACTGTCCATATAAATTTTTTTAGCCATGCGAAACATCAAATTAGTCTAGAATTTTACGCAGAATCCGAATCTGCAAACAGATTTAAAATCGGAGCAACCCCTTACCGTTTTACACACCCTCTAGCGAACATATAAAAGATTATTTTTGTTTCTTTTAAGATAAATGTACCTTATTTGGTATTAATTAATATTAGATTCTTCTAGGGAGCCCAAATCTCAAAATAGATTTTAAACAGCACCACCCTCGGAAGAATTGTACCCTTATACCTAATATCAAACTTATTAAAATTTGTATAAAAGTATTGCGCGGATCGGTATTATAGAAATGAACCCTTTATAAGCCATAAGTGTTTGATATTTAAAAACATTTTCCACAAACGATCTAGCCCTTTATAACCCATAAGTGTTTGATATTTAAAAATATTTTCAAACAGTAATGTTTTGTTTTTAGAATAATTTAAAACATTCCAATGTAATGTGAAAGCGGTGTATAATTTTTTTTCAATAAACTTTCTATTAATTATATCGTTGACTGCGTGTTTTTAAGGTATACAGGATATATGTTTCAATGCCGTACATTAGAAATCGACGCATAATTGCTTGGGGGTTATTATTTACTCAAGGTGCTGGAAAGTACTGTACTTTGACTAGTCATAATAGATATAAGTAGATCAATTAGTATGCAATTATGACAAGTGTATATAAGCCGGCCTAATTTCCAAACTCTAATTGTATCGGTATCCCGTGTGCTTTGTGTAAAGTTACCCTGAAATTTAAACAATCGTTCCGTGTTTGTGCAGTGATTTTCGTTAAAAAAATTTTGAAGATTTAAGGTAAGTCTGAATTTTTTTATTAAAACAGAACTGAATTTATTTGCAAACACCAATTATCGTGTATTTTACTATTGTTTCTGATTGTATTTTAAAAACATCTAAGATTCGTTTAGATTTGACATCGAGTAATTTATTAGTCGCTATTAATTTTTTCAAAGTAGTGTCCTGTTTTACATATATATTATATTACGGTTTTTCAAATTTTAGAGTCTTTTAGCTAAGATAATAAAAACAATTCCCTCAAATATTTTATTAAAAATTAAATACATTTAAACATCAACAAAGGGCTGCAACAGTAAAACATTCTCCTTGGAGCAATTTAAATTATTTAAACAGTGGTTGCACCTATCGCCGAATCTTCTTAATTGTTTGAGACTAGGGACTAAGAATACACCTTCCATGTTTAAAATGTTGTTTGATAAATATTTCGATAGTAGTTGCTTCTTTTGTTCTCCTTTAACATGAAAGTGGGTATGACTTCTTTCAGCAAATCACCCACATTTGTATACCCACTCGTAGACTGCTCGTTCCAGCAGAGTCCATGGATTTTTTTCTTCAACCACTGAACTTACTTTTTGAAATCATCACATAGGGTGTTATATTCAACCGTCATGTTCAGTATCTCATGCCATATTACATTATTCACTATATTCAAAATGGCGATCTCCTTGCAATAGAAATCGCTAGTTTTGTATTGATATCCTTGTAAATCGATTATGAAACACTTGCTTCCTGCTTCGAATCATAAATAGGAATGTACTTCAAAGCAAATCTCTCCTATCTATCCAGCTAGGGGTTTTTACCCCCACCCACCAGCTCCTTTTATGATTTTTTCAACTAGATAATAATCTAAAACTTTAGTAGGTTGATACTAAAGCAAGTCTGTTTTCTTAATCCAATTTTTACCATCCCCCAACCACGACACTAATAGTTCACGTCCGTGCTTCCGTTTCCGTAAAACTTTTTCCACTATTTAGGTGTTGGGTGCTGCCGTCAGCTGAATCTCATCGCCATAAAAAGCACCAAGGATTGGCTGACCTTCCAAATCTTGTAGCAGATAGGTTATCGGTCTCGTTTGTTGTACTTTTACAATTTTGAATAGTTTTATACTCCAGTTTGGATGAAATCCTCGATCAAATATTGCTTTATATTTTGATATACGTACAATTTCTCCAACCCTATACAACTTCTTGTGACTTTTAGAAGCACTATCAGCGGTGTAAAGTTTTATTCTTTCCGGGCATTCTTCCGTTTCCATAGGTGTCATGTTATTAGCCCGATGTGGTGTATTATTGTATTCTTCCATAACCTTAGGCAAAATATTCAACCATCTATGACTACCTTGCAAGTAAAATCTTCTGTACAACTTGTTTTTGATTATTCTGAACAACCTTTCAGCCATACTAGCTTTGATTTCGGATTACGTAGAATAATGGTTCACCATATATTTTTGCATAAGATTTTTAAACCAGCGGTTGTACTACTCTTTCCCAAAATCCGTTTGTAGATTGATTTTTGTGTTAATTTCTCCATGCAACATTTTTCATGGCATTTGCAACTTCTGATCCAGTTTTATTTTTTAAAGGTTCTGCTAAAGCATATTTTGTGAAACAGTCCACTGCTATTATAATATATCTGTACCCATTGTTCACACGAGAGTAAGGCTGCATTCCGCACAAGTCCGACTGGATAAGATCGCGTTTCACATGTTTCAGATTTGTGCAACGACGTTGAAAATTTTTTCTTGCAGACTTAAATAATTCCTTAACGATGATTTCTTTACTCATTTTTGCGTAACACCGATGCTAAACTAATAGAGCTATCATTATCTAGTTGCACCTTTGGCATAAATTGAAGCTTTGTAGTATTTGTTTTTTATAGTTGCTGGTGCCGCCTCGCGAATCGATGATAATGCGAGACCGAGCTCCTTCTCATTTGTGTCAAAAACCGAACTCAAATTCATAAAAAATGGAACATTTGCTTTTACATCGGATACAATTTTATCACATTTTTCGTCCATACATTGTCTGGTTGCTGCATCTTATTTTTCAATCGGAGGACTAAGCTGTATGATACGGTGGTTTCTTGCATTGTATACTACAGCTTTACGCCGAACATCCTCCATACTTTTTAGACAGTCTGAAAAGGTACCATCTCGTTAATGTTTTCGTCGCTTGTATTTCCAGCTCGGTTGGATGCGTTCAACAATCTCAACCGAGCCACAAGTTCATGTACATTGTTCCAGTAGATATAATGCACAGGCTTAGAATTTAAACTTTTGTAAAACTTATTAGGAAAGCCTAAACCTGCTCCCTTAGTCTGTTTTCTTCTCTTCGGCAGTTTTCTTCGAAATTCGGTGAGAAATTTTTGTACATATTTCTCAAACTTTTTGTTATTTGTTGGGAATCCGCTTAAATCGTGTACTGCAAATGGGTCAAACTTTCTTCTCAAAATCGATGCTGATTTGATCATTTCCAAGTAATTCGGTAAATCTTCATGCAAATTGAAGTCGTCATCTTCAGGGTTGATGTCTTTAAAGGTTAGCATATTGTATAAACCTCTCGTTCCCGGGTATATCACATTATTTAATGTTATGTCACTGTTTTCCGGATTAATTTCCAATACACTTTTCCACAAACTCCACGAATCGGTTTCAGCAGTATACTTTACTCCATAAATTGATTTGTCAATATTTTCGTCTTCGTCTCTAGCTAACACATCCGCATAGTAAAGATGGAACGGTTCTTTTGGAACGAGTTGCTTAATTTTCTTTATAGGTGTTTCCATGTCTTCGACTTTAACCTTTGTTGTAGATATGGGGATTTTTTCGGTGATTGCTTGTAACTGGAAAGCGGTTACTTGCAAGGGATCGATCAATTGTTTATGAGCTTGTTTGAATTTTTGCTGAGATGTAGTGTCTCTCTTTTTGTATGCCACAAACTTTTTTCGTACAACATCTTGAATTAACTGATGATTACGTTTATTTGCGATAAAATTCTTAACGTCCGTCATCATCAGACTCTGGATGGTAACTAACTATTTTTTGAATAATATCAAATATTTATATACTCATCGAAATTCTTCCGATACCGTCCTTTATCGATATCAAAATTTTTCACAATAGTTATAAAATTATGTTTTGACTCACCACCACCCCAACACAGCAAGCACATTTCTTTAAATTTTGGATATGTCACGTCACCACTTATATGATCAAGAAAGATATGGCGAAGGCTTGTATCATCCTGTTTCTATAATGCGATTACATTGGCGTTATCTCTGAGTCTATGTTTTAAGGCACTAGCGTAAGTTTGACATAGGTATAATGAATCTATTGTTTTATGCCTCCCAAACGAGAAAAACTGTGTGATTTTGCTTTGTTCGTTTGCAGGTATATCATCAAACACAATAATTGAATCTTCTTGGGTATCTCCGGGTTCAATCAAATCATCATAGTTTTCAAATTCGTGGTAACCAATTTTTTCTCTTAAAGGTGTAAATACACTTTTTAACAGTTCATACTTCGGCTGATATAAACTTTTCGAAAATACACAGACGTTTTGGAAGCTAAGTCCATTCTCATGTAAAATGAGAGATATTAGAGCGATAGTTTTTTCACAACTCGATGGTCCGGCAAATATTACCCTGATATTGGACGGGAACAAAGGTCTATGTTTACCAACACCCTTTGAATTAAACGTGGTATATGCATCATAGTTTTGTATAGCAATTTTAACTTCTTGTGTAGCATCACCCATGTCTCTCACATTTTCTTGTCTAGGAAGACCATTCTTCTTTTGAGGTTTACGGCGATTCAAATGCCTGCTTAACGTTTTTCTGGGTATACCATACAGCCTACTTGCAGAGTTAACACTTATACCCTTTTGTATTTCACTAATTGCTTTCTCTAAAGATTGCTTGGTGTAGATCTTTCAAATATAAGTTTAAACTGATTCAAATTGAAAATAATACCCCTTATATACCAGCATTACAAGAATGCGTATAAGCAGGGGTGCGCACGCGCAGGGGTGAGTATGGGCAGGGGTGCGCAAGAGGAGGGGTGCGCATGGGAAAGGGTGCGCACGCGCAGGGGTGCGCACGGACAGGGGCGTGCCTAGGCGTACACGAGGGAAGCGGAAGTTAACAGTCACCAAGCATCTAATTCTTTATTTGTCGGCGTATGTATCCGAAGTAAAAAACACGATTTGTACACGCATTTTATTAATGAAATTAGTTTATCGAGCAAAGATAACAAGTGTTACGTCATCCCCGGAATGGGGGCATAAAGATATAGGTCTAAGATAGTTGTTTACATTTGTATAGATTTTGCAAATCTATTGTGTATATTAGTTTTAAGATTCCATAATTTTTAAATTCTTCTCCCACCTTGCCTTCTTCCAAATGCTTTCTACTTTTATCCTGGTGGATAGAGTGTACGTGTTATCTCCACGTGGTGTTCGCTGGGCAATCAATATCTTGTTATCTTTGTAATCTGCAAAATGTTGGTTGACTATCAACGCGTACCAGTTGTAATTATTACACACCGACTTTATACCCAATTAATTAATAAAATTAGTTTGTCGGGCGAGGATGACAAAAGGTACGTCATCCCTAATAGTACAGCAACCTACGCATGGGGACATAAAGATATAGGTTAAGTTCTTTTAAAGTTTTTATTTATAGTAGCATGTAAGTTAGTTATAAGACATACCCACCATCCCCATCCTTAATAATCCCTTCGCTCCTGGCGACATGTGTTTACCTCCACGTGGTGTCACTGGACATTAAAACATATTGTTAGATTAACGACAATATGTCTTATTGACCGAAAACACGTTTCCTCCCTTTTTAAACAACACATTAATGTATTTTTTTGTTACATGTTACTTTCACCTGCTTGGATTCGGTTACACGAAGAAAATAAAATAATGTTATACTTTGCAATGTAAAATTGTATTCTATTAGTTTATTAAACTGTAAATCGGATAAAATAAATTATTAAACTTTTGTGTGTTTAATTTCCTTGTGTTAATACCTATAAGTGTTTGGTTAAAGCATATGTCTTGGGTTGCAAAAAAAGGTTTTAAAAATGGAGTTAAATATGGATGGGCAAAAATTTAGAGACTTGGAACCTTTAAAAGTGTAACTTTGTAAGGGGTGGTTTGATTTAAACAATTCAAAGATAATTAGATTGTTCAAAAAATTATAGATCAGGCTAAAATGGTTAGTTGAAGAAAACTTTTATCTGGGTTAGATATGAATGCAATGCGCAAAAACTCGTGGTATGGGGCTTTAACAAGGTGTAAGTTTGTAAGGGGTAGTCCGATTTTAAAAATTCTAACAGGGTTAGATTGCCCAGGAAATTAGGGTTCAGATCCAATTAACAGATTACCCAAACACTCTCCGGGAACCGCGGCCTGAATCAATGAGCAAAAACTGTCCCGATTCCCCTGTCATACATCTACTATGGGTGTTGGTTGAAAAGTAACGTGAATTGACCCTCAATTCCTCCTTATGGGGATTTCAATGTATGGATCAAAAATGACCAGAATGGACCTTCGATTTTTCCATAAGAAAATACATGGGAAAATGGGTGATTTTGTTTTAGAAGTAACCTACCTAATCTACTTAATTTACTGCGTTTATAACAGAATGCGTGACTGTATCAATAGCAAACAATTCTATACAGCAAACAAATATTTGTATAGGATTTTTCCAAATAATAGTCGACTAGTTACCGTACAGTCGCATAACTTTCCATAGTAACGTTTCTAAATAAGACAGTTTCTTTTAATAAAGTACAAATTAGGTTAACAGATCAGCAATTATTTGAATAGCACTTAGCAGAATTTTATAGCAATATCGAATTTCATACATTTGATAGTAAACAAGAGGATTTTTTGAGAACATGCTGGGAAAATCGTATTATTCATTCTGGAGTAAAATATCCTTCGCCTTCCCTTCCCTTAACTTAGCTGAATTTTAGGTGGAAAATCATTCTTACCAAATCAGATTCATTGTAGTACGTACAAAGCTTTTGATGCTTGATGCAATAAGCAATATCAATAATCCGTGTAATTAACAATCTTTGGTCGTTTATTGGGCTTGTTCTTATTCATGATTGGTCTTTTTAATGTATCGTATAATTATGTGCCTATTAATTAGGTGAATTTCATTCAAATTACGAAGGTTAACTTAATTGTATAAATCGAGACCGAGACTAACTCGAGACTCTCGATCGAATCCGAAACTACGACAAGACCGAAATTAAGGTCGAATGTCGAGACTAAGACCGAGATCATACTGGTCTGGGTCTTGCCCATCACTAATACACCGGATAATTTATTTAGACCTCGAAATTAATACCTCCTGATTCAAAACTGCATGACAATCTTACAAATATTATTCGAAATTTTGCAATTGTCTTTCTTTTTACTAATCTTCAAAAATCTTTTTTCGACGTTTCAAAAACCTCTTGAGCATATTCTACATAATAGATATAGTTTTGTAATAACGCTCCAAACAACATACATTATTTTAAATCGCTGTATTTTATAGACATGATATTGTCAAATTTCAAAAATGTATAATTAAAAATATATAGTATTTTTTATTCTAACAATGTACTCTTACCAGCTGAAATAAATCCCTTTGCTAAGGCTCTTGCTATTTTTCCACCTCCAATAAACCCGATCTTTAGAATGCTGCTGGTCATGGCTGTTGTTAAAATCCTTGACAAGTTAAACCACTTTCAATTTTTTATCGATATTGGATGAAGTTAAAGGACCTATCACCACAAAGTAGTTCGTATTACTGCATCCGTGTGGTACCTATAATTATGGTTCCCAATTAAAATCACCGCTACATTCGCGAATAAAAATGCAAGTAATACCTTGATCTTTCTTAAGGAAGTACTTGAATTTTAACGATTTGCTTTCAGCTATATTATTACATACAGCTGTATCAAAATTATAAAGATATTTATTTATAACACGACCCTTCAAGATTAAAATAAATAATGCTGTTAATATGACCTCTGATAGTAATTTAATTGTTGATAAGAAACATTCTATAAACATTTCCATTCGAAGCAAGTGCTTATAAATCTGAAATAGATTGTTTCAGGTAGTCTCCGGCGAGTATACTCTTAAGAATGATAATTATTTTCTAAGAACGAGAAACAACCATGTGCAGCCTTAGGCAAATCAAAGTCTACTATTATTTTTCGTATACGAATAAAAACTTCCGAGTGCGCAATATAAATCGCAAATTCTACCATTGGAGAGCTGCAAGAAAGCAGTGAAATTTTAACTTTTCTTTTTTAACTTGTGCTACTCAGTAGGTCAGAAGTAATTATATTTAGCAGTGGAGGGTCGTTGCAATAGTAACCGGGGGTGCACATTGGTAGACACGAGGTCGTCTATCTACTTGATGAAATTTATGAAAATGAACTTGTTTGTATTTGAATCTTCAGTATTGTTTTCCAAAATATGGTGTAACACGTAGATGTTATTCCTAGCTGTTGTACTCAGAATGCGCTTCCAATTATTGCGTAATGTGAAAGACGTTTAATTAATTGAAAAACATCCATAAACATACGATTATCGGAAGTATGAAAATTTCAGGTTTTGATAAACAGCATAGTGTTCAAATAAAACGACAAACAAATTACTTAATTTCATTAAATGCGAACATACCTCCTGTAGTTTCTGAGAGATGCATTTCATCGGCACCCCCAGTTTCACGTGAGGGAGTGAAAATGCGTACGTTGGGGTGCTACTGAAACGTCCGCACCCCCCACTCTTTCAGAGCCGAATATAAAGTGGTGCATTTGTTTGTGCTACGTTTGTGCTGGTTTGTGCTGCAAACCCCATCGTTTGTGCAACTTCCGTTCTCGAGATATTCAAAAAAACTAGTTGGGGTGCTACTAAAAAGTCCGCACTCCCCACTCATACAGAGGAGGATATAAGGTGGTGCATTCGTTTGTGTTGTGTTTGTGCTTCAAACTCCCATCGTTTGTGCTACTTCCGTTCTCGAGATATTCAAAAAACAAGTTAGGGGTGCTGTTGAAACGTCCGCACCCCCACACTTTTAGAGGGGGATATCAAGTGGTGCATTCGTTTGTGCTGCAAATACCAACGTTTGTGCTGCTTCCCTTATCGCGATATTCAAAAAACGATTTGGAGGTGCTGTAGAAATGAAGCGAATGAGAGTGAGGTGCGTAGTTAAAAGTTCATCAAATTTGTTGAAAGCACTTGCAATCCTTTGTGCTTCGTTTGTGCTACATGGTGCACTAATTTTTGCTTCACCAGTCACTCCTCTGATTAGAGTTGTTTTTTTTATCTAGAAATATGCAAATACAACGGAAACAAATTTTTTTCGAAACCAGCCGTGAGACTTATTAAGAAACAAAAATTTCGTACGGAATCCAAAAATCATTTTTAACCAGCCTTTAACTCCGTGGATCTTGCCCCCCCCCCTTCCCCTTCAAATTTATAAATTTGTCCTGCAAGCAGTTGAACATTATTGAAATGTTGCGCCAAATCCAAAAATAATTTTTTCCCAACTTTAAACCTGTGAATTTTAGCACCCTTTATTCGGTGTAGAACATTTGGGCGCTGCTAGTAAGGCGCGGCCGGCTGGGCGCCACTGCTAGGGCGCGTGTGATTTGAACGCAAGTAGGGCGCGAGCCATTTAGGCGCTGCCAATAGTGCGCGGGACATTAGGGCACGAGGACAGTAGGGCGCGAGGACTGTAGTGCGCGAGTCGTTAGGACGTGGGACAACAGGGCGCGAAGATAGTAAGGACGCGGGCTGTTATTTCACGGGATAGTCGGAATCATAAGACACAAAAAAGTTAGATCGTGAAACTGTTTGGGTAACAGAAAAATATTAAATCAACTTATAATAAAATATTAAATGTTTTCTGAGCGGGCGCTGTAACTTTTTTTCTGTGTTGTTTATTGTTCTAATTCTTCTTGTATGGTGTTCCTGTGCGGTTTATATGAAAATGTACTATTTGAATTTTTGAAGATGCCTTTGGCGGCCAATATATTGTTCTTTTATTATTTTTAAAGAATGCTTGCTTCTGCTTGGATCAGTATTTTGACTGCTGGGGGAGCATTCTCAAAAATTCTGCCTGTCCAATTCTCCATACAGGAACACGACATTAAAAGGATTAGAACATATATATATATATATATATATATATATATATATATATATATATATTACTCATATTTAGACCAGGGTAGAAAATTAAATAATCACATCAAATAATTTTAATCACCGTGTATAATGAATATTATTAGATAATACGCGTTATTAAAAACCGTGGAGAATAAATTCGGTCGTTTCAGTAAAAATAAGAGATTTAAATCATGTATAAGACGCTTTATATCAAAAGAAACAGTATTAACAAGCTCTACGTGTAATGTATTTATTCCGAGGAAAGAAACAAATGGAAATTACGTGCAAAATTTATATTAATTAACCTTATTTTAAGTAACCGGTATTAAACAAAACGTACAGATAATAATTAATATTTAGTTAGGATCCACTAAAATTTAAAGGGTATTAATTTTAATTGAAGTTAATTGAACCGTTAGTAACATATAATATCTATGAAAACTTGTAAAAACCCAATAAAATAAAGCTCTGAGAATTAATAGTATGTTTGAACACCTGCGTAGTTTAAAAAGCTCATTCGGCGTAAATTTTGCAGATAATTAATGGTTACAAAGAATCTTGGAGAAACCGGGGCTTAATATTCACGGGAAGGCGCGATACGGGGTTATTTAACCCAGATAGTCCACATGGACTGAAAATAATCGATAGTAAGGAATATCAATTTGCACCAATAAAGTACAGGTTAGAGAAGGAAAGATAATATGCGCAAGACCGAGGCACATATAGTAAAAGGCGTGAGTAGAGCAACGTCATGGGGTTGCGATTGGTTGAAAGTAAAAGGCAAAATTTGAGAGGTAAAAATAACATTTCGGTATAGAAGTCAATTAGTTATTTCCAGACATTGCGTGCCGTGTTGAAATTTCTGAGATTTAACTGGGGCGAGTACAAAATTCGTAAAAACCGACGCACAGGCTACGGACTGGGAACCTAGCATGCGAAATTCTTTAGAATTGCCCGTTTTGAGGACTCGACCGACAGACGGGCTAACTGCTATATATACCGAGGTGAATATAAACAAGCTCTCTTACATCCGCGACTTGATTCAAGACGTTAAACAGTGCATTTTAGTTTGATAGAATAATTTAAAGTTTGCTCGTATATTTTGGTGATTTAAAACAGTTTGTTCTTTACGTGCTACAATGAATGTACTTTAGTGCACTTAGAAAAGAAGATACCAGGTAATAAAGTTTAGTATCACTGTACCAATTAGTAAAATTTGCAACGACAAATGAATACACAAAAGTAGGCAGTTTTGGCGTATATTGGTGAAAGAAGTATGAATTTCTTTGTTATTTTTCGGGGGTGTTAATAATTAAATGGTTCATAAACGTGTCTGGATCCACAAAACAAGGTTCTGATATACACAGATGAGTTCTGGAAAAGCCCTGAAACAACTTTAGATGAATGGTGGTGGAGAAAATTTTAAAAGCGTTGAGAATCAGAAGCCGTAAATATAACCCAGTTGGAATGGTGTGATTAACAAAAGGGACGATGTACATTGAAGCTACGAGTGCAGTAACCTTCAGGTAAATTATACTATTTTGTTCGAACTTTGATATTTTGGTGTGTGTTGAATAACTTTATAATTGATTTACTTAAAATGGACAGTAGTGAAATTGTACTAACAACAGAATTTTAATTTTAAGGTGAAATTTGCTTGTTTAAGTAGAAAGGGGTATTTAGTATTTATGTTCTGGATTATGATGAAAATTTGGGTATGTCTTTGAGCTCAATTAGACGAACCTGGTTAATTAACGTAAAGGGGTGGAAGATGCTCCCTTTGTACTCAGACTCAGGTCTGCATATATTGTTATAGTAATTAGTAGGCATCCTACAAGGACTTTAATTCTGGATGCACATTAAAATGATAATGAATTTAATTTTGAAATTTTCTGATATTAAAATTTATGCTGAATTTTAATTTTGAAATTTTAATGTATTGTGAATATTGATGTAAATAGAGTTAACGTTGATGTTTGTGGTAGGAATGTGTTTGTTTTTTTTTATGTATGAGGATGAAAGTTATCTAGAGGAGCAGCCGAGGCGGTTAACAGAAGAAAGTCATTGGACCAACACAGTTAAGGTAATGAATAGCTTTTAACAGGGAAACACAGCATTCTTTGACATCCAATTCGTAGGGGCTCGATTCTAAAAGCGGAGTACACGGATTTTGGTGGTATCACAGCAAATTTGACGCCCAATCTGTGGGGCTCGAATGTTTTTTTTTAAGGGCCAGTTCCCGCATTCAAAGGAGAATTCACAGCAACATATATATTACACCAAAACAGTAGTGCCAAAAATTAACGTAACATAAAAGAATCAATACTTAAAATGGCGAGCCGCCGTTTTTAGGTCCCCCACATTAATTACCAAAAAAAAACAAGAAATTACAACTCTAAAAACAACAGCTCTAAATCAATATCTTAAATACAACAATTAAGCATATAAAAATCATTAGAACTACACTGCCTTAATTAACAAAATTTTACAACCTCAAAAAATACAAAAAAAGAAACCCTCTGCTTGTAGACATTAAGTAGTTTGGGTGTTAAATTGGAAATTAATATCAAAAATTTGTAAGCACAAAAAAAACTGAAACCCTCCCCTTGTAGACTAAAGTAGTGTGGGTGTTAAATTAGAAATTAATATCAAAAATTTGTAAGCACAAAAAAACTGAAACCCTCCCCTTGTAGACTAAAGTATTTTGGGTGTTAAATTAGAAATTAATATCAAAAATTTGTAAGCACAAAAAAATGGAAACCCTCCCCTTGTAGACATTACCAGCATATGATATGATATGATATACTTATCATTACGGATGTAGCATGGTCAAAGTACATACAATATTAATGATAAGTACCATCTCACCTAACGATGCTCATTTTCACAACTACCAAGTGTGGGCTTCGAGTCGAACCTGATAAACATGTGGATGTGACCTCTTTCCCACGAGCAATGCCAACAAAAAAAGAAATCGGGCTAAAGACTCACTCACGTCCTAGTTGTAGGCTGGCTTCCGTCTCTAAGGTCGGAGTGGGCCAGTTGTGTGCGGAATCGCGCCATATGCGTGTTCCCTCGTGCTAACAGGAGCCATGGTTCGAACTGATTGTTAGGCCCACTGGAGGAAGCACGGAGTACTGCGTGCACGAAAATCCATAAAAAAGAGAACGAAAAATCTAACAATCACGACGAGTGCTTTTTGAAAATTCAGAAAAGAAAGTGAATATTAATTTGTTTAACTAATAACTAGAGTTCAAAGTAATATTGATGTTATCAAACGAAATTAGAAAACTTGAAAAAACAGTTTTATCGGATAGTTCAATACCTCATTTCAACTAGTCTTTAGATGGTAATCATATAAGAATCAGTTATACACGGTTGTAATGTATAACAAGTTAACGGGATACCTAAAACAAGGTATTGACTATTTAATTGTAGCATAAACTTTACGTTTCGAAATAAATAAGTTTAAAATAAAAATTTGTAAAAAGCGTACTTATTGTAAACAGGATGTTGTCGACGTATGAAAGAGTAGAAACGGAATCGATGTAAATCAAATACCGCCGAAAATGAACGTAACAATGTAGAATAAATCCATTCTTCTGCTTTCCTTTGCAGCAAAGTTATCAATAACTTGTTACGGTATTTCTTGCGGACAAGAAAAAAACTAACGTACGCGACAAAAATTCCACACCCCGTACAGCAACAAAAAAAAATCCAAAGAAAGCCGTGTAAGCTAAAGCCGTAAACTGGGGTGGTCATGAAAAAAAGACAAAGAAAACCTCAATAGAAATAAATTTATTTCAAAACCATTAATAAAAAATATGTTACAAAAAGGAAAACCTACCCGCTGAGAAGACAATATTTATCCAATATACCACGGAGAATTTACACAGTACAAAAATCTTCGTAAAAATAATTAATACACTTCTAAGTCATCGCAAACTAATTTTTAACTTCAATTCTAGTATTCACATAGAACAGAAATTAAAAAATATATATTTTGTTTTGTTCTGAGTCACTTGATTAATACAATTTCTTAAATACTTGCATCATCATCATTAGGTCTTCAGTCCTAGAACTGGTTGGATAAACCTCCATTGTTTCCTATTCTGAGCTACCTTACACATTTCTCTAAAATTTGTCTACATCCTTCACTATCTGTGTGCAATAGTCTAATATAGGTCTACCTCTACCCCTTTTTCTTCTTTTTCTGCTCTTAATATAAACCGCGCTATTCCCTAATGCCTCAGTATGTGCGCTATCATCCTATTTCTCCTATTTTTTACTGTTTTCCATATATTTCTTCTTCTCCTACCACTTCTAGTACCTCTTTGTTCTTAACTTCGTCTGTCCATGATGTATTTCTTATATGTCTGTATACCTCATTTCAAAGCCTTCTATATTTTTCCTGTCCGCTTCTCCTTCTGTCCACGTTTCGGAGCCGTACCGCGTTATGTTACGCACATATGCTTTCAGCAATTTTTCCTTGTTTCTATGTTTAGTGTCTTCAAACACAGCAGTTGCTTTTTCTTGTTAATTACAGTATGACCTTGAACATCCTTTTTGTATCTGTTGAACTTTTCCGCTTCTATGGTCTTCTAAAAACTATACCTTATTTCACTGATATTCAATGATACGTGAAGGGAGTTTAGCAACCTAATGGCTACCAAGATCTTCCACTACTTGCACACTTACTGAATCAATAGTTTTCCAATTACTCCTTCCGCACAATAATATTGCAAAACTAACACCTGTAGTTGTTTACGATAATTATCAGGTTTAAATACAATTACTTTTTTTATTTTTAAGTTTTCCGTCCTGGAACTGGTTGGGCGCGTACCCTCATTGTTTTCTATTCTGAGCTAACCTACACTTTACCCTGAAATTCCCACAGCCTACATCTTTCACCATCTGTGTGCGATAGTCTAATCTAGGTCTACCTCTACCTCTCTTTTTTCTTTTCTCTGATTCTAATCTATTACGCACTATTCCCTCGTGTTTTAATATGTGTCCTATCATCCTATCTTTCCTATTTTTTACTGTTTTCCACATATTTCTTTCTTCCCCTACCGTTTCTAGTACCTCTTTGTTCTTAACTTTGTCTGTTCATGATATCCTCATCATACGTTTTTGGCATCACATTTCAAAGGCCTTTACCTTTTTTGTGTTCGCTTCTCTCATTGTCCAAATTTCACAGCCGTACAGTGCTGTGCTCCACACATATGTTTTAAGCAGTCCTTTCCTTGTTTCTATGTTTGTTGTCTTTGAACATAGTAGTTGCTTTTTCTTGTTAAATGTAGCACGACCTTCTGCTAATCTTTGTTTTATATCTTTTGCGCTTTTCCCATCTTGCGTTATTTTTAGCCTCTTGTAAATTTTCGTTACTTATTTGTATTCTGGTTTTTGGCTAACCTACCCCTACTTTACATACTAATACTTTAGTTTTATTTTTGTTAATTATCATACCGTATCCCTCTGTTAGTACTGTTTCAATTTAATTAAAACTTACCAGTGTTTCTACACAAATTTGTTTATCTCAGAGTGATTTGAAAACAATCACGTAACCACATTTTATATATCTAAACCTGATTACAAAAAATTTCTCACACAATGAAACCAAATATAAACGACATATTTCTACCTAATTTTCTTTGAAAAAGAACTAGAAATATTGCATGGTTAAAAATTAATTTTTATCGCACGAAAAATTAAATATTTTTGTCCTGTAAATTCCAAACGTAATATACATACGCTGTTGGGATTGATGCTTTCAAAAGGTGTATTTCTCGACTTCCTGTATTCGTCCGTTAAAACTTCTACGACACTTGAACCATTGTTACGGTATTCCGCGCGGACACGATAAAAAAGTAAAGAAAATAAAGAAAATCGCCCGCCCTAAATACCGCAACAGAAAGGGAATCCAAAGAAGTGCGTGCTAGCTAAAACGTAGTAGAATGAGATGGGTCACACAGAAAAAAAGAAACATCAAGAAGGGTTTGGGACCGAAAATTTGCCTGGAGACACCTAAAGGCTAAATCCTCGTCTGAAGCGATAGCGTCGTCTGTTAATAATGGTCAGCATAAATTAAATATTTATCAGACTAATATTTTTTTCTATTTTAGTGAAACAATTTAGAATTAAACTAATCTAATACTATATATTTTATTCCCTAAATTTCTTACGTTGGAATCAAATCCAAATAAAGAAACAATTTTTGCTAATTAAATTATTAAGACTAAGGAGATTTTACGATTGGATTCAATGGAAAATAACTTTGCGTTGTCCTGAAATAACGTTACAAGGATAGACATCTGGTTGAAGATTAGTGTTGCTTATTGGATCAACTTTCCGAGAACAGTAACAGATGTTGCTAGTTGTTTCCTTTTGCGTGGTCTGGTTCCGTTCTATTTCGAATGTATGAAAAGGGGTAAGCGATTTATTTCCTTGAAAATACTATCCGTTCCTTGAAGCTAAACATTTTAGTAAAGAATTACATCTTCCTTACGGAATACCTTCAAGTTTTATAGAGAAAAAGAACCGCTATTATTTATTCTTGTTGTAAATCGAGAATATACAATTTCTTGGTAACTATAAAAATCGAGTTATTAATTTTGCTTAACAAAATACTAACTTTTAATCGTTAGATTCTTTGGTTAATATTCGAATACATTTATTAACTTGATGATATAGTAAATTTGAAGCCAAATAGAATAAAAAAACTGTAATAGCAAATTTCTTTAACACTTCGTGACACGCATGAAATAATTTCACAATGACGGGCGCAGCGGAAATTCCCTCACTTTTAGTCCTTTGTTTAATATATTACTCAAAAAAAGGTTTATTGCTTAGTAGAGGCGGTCTATTTGTTATTAGACTTCTTTTTATAAAAAAATGTAGTTAAAGCCTTAACTAGAGTAAGAAAAATATTTTTAAAAACAAATTAACTAATCTTGTAGTTCACAGATTTCGTTTGGGACGGCACAAGACGCATAGACGGGGATTCCCTCACTAATTTGAAATAGGTTGCAATGGCAAAATTACACAATTTATTACACTTATTTGTTTATTTACATTAGGAATTTAGAAAATAATAAAAATCTGTATTAATCTAATAAATTTAGAAAAATTAAGCTGATTAAATGGAGATTGTTTTTTTTTCATAAATTGCTACCACATTCTAAATCTCTTCTACACTGTCTGGGAATTGTAATGGCAATTTATACAAGTTGCTGTCGTGTGCTCACAGTAAATAAATTTCTGACACCTTTACATTTTGTTCTTGTTTTCCTGTTCTTCTTGAGAGAGCTGTAGTAGCACTTTTCTTCCACTCCAGGGTCTTGTCCCTCTCCAGAGTTATCTGCTTGCCGTTTTCGTGGGAGTGAAAATACTTCACACATTCTCAAATTCATAGTTGTACAAATATTTGAATCGTACAGGCGGCGTTTGTAGTGGTCTTGTAATAGTTCTTTGCCGAGTAAAAACAAATAGTCGTTACTCTGGATGTTCTTTGGCGAGCTATATAGGAAAATAATAAATGAATTTATGCCATACACATTTAGTATAAAATAGAATACAGCAAATGGCCATCTTTTTTCAGTTCTTGAAACTGAATATTTTTTGCAGTACGTTAGCAGTATCCACTCCTATCTTGGTTTTATTATAAAATGTCACTATCTCGGGCTTTGTACTAGCACCGTTCTCTTCATCAATCTTGTCGTCACCGTGCAATGTTCACAGTAGTATAACAATTTTACTAGGTTTTGGTTTATAGGACACGATCGTTGATTGTCAGGAAAATCCAAATATGGACGAAGACGTAGGCCAATTTCTGTCCTTTGTCACAAACAAAGGAAGAATCTCTCCTTTGTTCTTTCGCGTAGTCCCTACCATTGTAAGCTTCTTTTGCAAGAGATAGTGTGCTAAAGGAACAGATGTGAAAAGGTTGTCACAAAGTAACATTTCTGCCACTATCTTCAAGATGACTAACAATTCGCTGAACAACAGCTGGCATTTTATTACTAACACAATGCTGTCCTAGTGGCTCGTTTCCCACAAAAATTTCCATATTGGAAGTATAAAAAGTTTTAGTGTCGCTACATGCCCAATCTTTCAGACCATATTTGCCTGGTTTGTGTGGCATGAAAACGCGAAAACTTCAGCGTTCTCTAAAGTTTGGAAGTATTTCGTCAACCGTTACATATGGACTGTGACTGTAATTTTCCTTGCGGTTGAACACACATTTTTCAAATAATTCCCTGACACAAAACAATTCATATGCATCTTTCCTATCCAGTCTATTTGCATCTAAGACGTCATCAAATCTAACCATTTGTTGTAAAAACTTAAAACATTTCCATTCATGATAAAACGTAATATTTCGGTATCAAATTCATCTGTCCGCCAAACGTCATATAAGTTGGTTTTGTTCGATTTTGTAACACCAAGAATAAATATGCGCGTGTTTCTGTATAGTCTGTTTCTTTACAATCCCTCTCACGACTGTAGTTCAATTGTACTGACCACATTTTTATGTTTGTGTATTGAACAATTTTATCAATCAAATCTTCTGTAAAAAAACAATATAAAACATTCTAGTGGGGTTTTAGCATTTTTTGCAGCTCTTATAGGGCCTGGAAGATCTGGAGATCT
This sequence comes from Platerodrilus igneus, assembly GCA_036346225.1. Lineage (NCBI taxonomy): Eukaryota > Metazoa > Arthropoda > Insecta > Coleoptera > Lycidae > Platerodrilus > Platerodrilus igneus. Next base: position 537,892 of record JARFIW010001414.1, read on the forward strand.
GATATGGCTCCTGTTCCGTACTGGAACATAATTCCAAATCGTTGTTCCATTTTTCTCTAAACATTGTACATTGAGTTGTTGTACATTATCTTCATCTTCACTTTCTGTTGCATCACTGTTCAATAGATTATCCTCATTTCTTACCTCCAAATCGTCTGCATCACTATGCTCTGGGCTATCATCTTCAATGGGCGGCGGATATTCTTCAACCTCAAAATCTTCTTCTGCACTTTCATTCTCTAATTCTAAAAGTAAATTTGAATTGCGAGTTTCTTTTTCTTCTATATTAATATTTACACAAATACACAATAATAAACCATATACACCAAATAGTTACACTACAACACGCGTAGACGTGCAAACCCCGCTGAAAGAGAAGAAAACGATCGTGTACTCAATCCTGGTGTTCAGGATCAACTGAAAATGACAAAGTATAGTGCGGAATTGGTAGGGGGGATGTTATAGTGGCTCAAGTTCGCTTCTCCGCCTGCGAATCCACAGCATCAAAATAATGACAAGGCGGGGAATACCCGCCATGCGTGTCATGAAGTGTTAATCTTGTCTGAATTTGATTATCTGTAAACGACAAATTTATGACGAACTAGAACTTTATACTTGATTATTTTAATGTCAAACAGTTCCTTACCTTAAGGGATGTTTTTGCGAACTTGTTTTATATTACGAAATTAATTATGATACGTTTATTACACAACTGTCAATTTTTTCTAAAGCTCTTGCCTTAAGAATCAATAAAATTATTTACATTCACTGTTTGAAACTCACACGTGCTCCCAACATCCTTTACAGAAATATTGATTTTAAAACCAGCTGTTGGATTCATACCTGTTTTAGGGGTTGGCATATAATATACTTCCCTGTGGTTTTAATTAATAATTTTTCACTAACCTATTGTCCACAATAACTTCTGTTGTACCCATTTTTACTGAACTAGTGAACATCAAAACACCATCTGATGTAGGTAAGGGGATTTAATCTAAAAATAGTATTTATAAATATTTTTCATATTTCAAAACATTTAAACAACCTGATAATTTTTGGAATTAATCTGCAAATAATACGAGTTGTTTACTACATTGTTTGAATAAAGTATTTCTAGGTCAATAGATACCTTCAATAATGAATCAGTATATAAAGCTTGTGCAACTGGTATATTACCACCAATCTTAATTCTATAACGATATAAACACAAGCCCTTTGGAACTTTTACTCACTAAAATTCGTCTACGCCGACAAAGACATAATTAACAAATACAATAATAAACGAAAAAATGTTCTTAAAATTGGCATGCCTAATTTCATTTCATATTCAGCCAAACTGCAAACCAAACCTCTCTAAACAGTAATAACTAAAATTTCATAAACGTAGCTTTTGGACTGTAGATGGCACAGCATCCTCAGTACTTTCCGCTAGATTGAACTGATGTCATGTTTCAAAATGAATCGACGATGAAACATGTATGAACCATGACATTTGGGAGCTGCCTTTTATTTGGCAATGGTTAAATATTTTCGCAATACCTTCAAACAACTATTAAGGATATATATTTTATTAATATTAAAATTATATGTGAGCGCTATCTATGTTTCAATGTCTGAGATATGCTAGCTTCGACTACATGTGCCTAGCTGCAGGGTTAAACCACAGATTATCCACCTAAATCTGTGGTTAAACTCTCCAATAGCAAATCAGCACATTTACATACCATTTAATATTTTTTTAGTAATTTAACTAATTGTCAATTATCAATTATATATATTCGGCAATTAAAATCAATCTAAACAAAAATTAGTATGTTGAAATTTAAAGGTGAAATAAAAAAATAAGTTTTATCAGATTATAACGTAGAGGTTTCTCTATAATAGGGGACAAAGAATACTATTATAGTAAGCCTGCTTATCGTAAGGCGATAGCAAGGGGCAGCACCCTTGCTGGCTCAATAATTTACAAGCTTGTTGGAGGTTGGTCGTGACAGATACAGCTTTTTGCCAAAATTTTTAAAAACTGCGTTGTGGAAAGATATGGCAACCTACCACAATATTTCCCAGGTATGCGTGGCCTAAAACACGAACTATGTATGATGGAGAGCTCACAAGTAAAATTCTTTCCGGAGGTATAGTACCCCCTCATTCGGATCTCCGGGAATGGGTACTTGGGGCTCGTCATCGAAACAATTTAAAACAACGGTTCAATTTAGTTATAGAGACTTGGAATGTAAGGTCATTACTTAGAGTAGATAAGGTAACGAATTTATTATGTAACATTATTAATTAATTAAATTTCTTTAACTTGTATAACTGATAGGCAGAATTCCATAATAAATTACTTTTATATTTTAGTAAGCATCCCTTATAATAAAGACCAAGTTTAGAAATAGCTTTACCCTTAAATATTATACATTCCAGCGGCTGGCATTATAATTTAAAGCTCCAATCTTGCAAACCGAATACAATAACCCTTTTAAAACATATGTCGTTTATAGATTGACTAATCTGATAAATTTAAATGGAATTGTACCTTTTAACATAAACAAAGAAAAGCAATTTTTAGTTGTAAAACTTAATTTTCTTAATATTTCGTGATTGATAGCGGATTACAGAAAACGAAGCATTACAAATAGCCAAACTATTTTCCAATTTGATTTGTTCAAAAATTGCAAGTAATTTTAAGTAGTCTGGAGACATCCATTGTATTGACCTCATCTTGAAAGGGGTTGGATTTGGTTTCTAAAATCTTGTTTTTGGGAGGTTCTGTTAATAGTCATTGGATAACAGAAATATGACGTAAAATAATGGTTTAGAGTAGGATTAATATATAACTTAAGGCTTTAGCCAAAAGATAAAGTTTCTAATGGGGTTGTCCGTTGTCAAAAGGTAGAAAGAACCGTAGCCAGAGAAGTTTGCTTGGTAGTGTTCTCCGGCATCACAGATATGATATTGCACTTAGTATCACGATAGTGAAATTGGAAAGGAGCAATTAACTCTTCCAGTTTGCGAGGGTTGATGCCCGTGTGTTCGCGGATTTATCAGTGATATAAAGTAAATAATAAAAAGCTTGTATGTATGTGATGCACAAGTTAAGTGAAGCTTAACAAGATCCTGCCGAGTTTGTGTGCCATTAAATTATTTAATAATTACGAGGAACCAGAGCAACAAGCGGCATCTCCCCCAATTTAAGAGCTATTCTGCGTTGGAAGGCACGCCATCAAACAATTGACGATTTTTAGTTAGTAAGTTTTTATAGTTAACACGTTCACTGCTATATGGTTATTACGGAAGTAAAGCAAATGCTATAACTTCTTTTGCGATATTTTATCAAGGATGTTTGGAGATAGTCCTAGGCATTTATTTTTAATAATTTTTGTGCTGCACAAAAGGCTTTTATTGAAAAACGCGGATCCACGTCATCAGCACCTGATACTAAATTTCATAGTACAGTGCTGATGGACGCTGATCAGCGTCAAATGTGCAGAACTTACAACATGTCCAAACATACATTTATATTGTCCCAATCCAAGTGAATAATGGATCAACAACACAAATGACAAATAATTTGAAAAATAGTTCCACATAATATTTATTTTATATAATACATTTGTAAAGAAAACTTATCAACAAGCAAAATTGAACAAAAAAGTACTTACATTGCATGATTTTATTATAATACACACACGCACACACGCGCGCGCACACCCACACAAACACACACAGACACATACATATCTACAGAGTTTTGCTCAACGTCACATTCAGTAAGTACTTTAGAAAAAAAAACTATTTGTTTTTGTAAAAGTCAGAGAAACAAGAAACACAATACAGGCTGCGACGGGCAAACTACACACTCGTAAATAGAATCCTTTCGAATTGTTTTTATAATGCACACTTTGCATTTTCGTCTTTTCGTTTCATTTTTTGTTCTTCTCTGTTATTACAGTTAACTTATGAAGAGTTTTCGATGCAGCTGCTTTTTTTGAGGTTCTGTTGGATCAGTATTTAGCAAATTTTTATAACATCAAGGCGAAATTCGTATAATGCAAGTTTCTTTCCAGAATATCTGTTATACAGTACGTGAGAATCTAGCAACTGTTGTTGCAAGAAACACTCTCTCCTTTCAACAATTTTGATTTTTCTATTTCAATGGGATTGCCCCTTCTTCTTGCTCTCAGTGTACCAGTACAATATGTACCCAAGTTTAGTAGTTCCTGCGATAATTCCACGCTGTTATAGAAATTATCCATAAACACAGAGTGTCCAGTGTTGGTATGGTTTTGCAATAAATCTTTAACATTTTTTTTTGTGCGACCTTTTCCTCCCTGAGCATCTGCTTGTCCCGTATATACATTGATCTTCAATACTAACCCATCGGTTTCAGTCAGTTCATATAACTTCATGCCGTATTTGTGGCGCTTATTCTTGATGTACTGTCGAAAACTTAGACAACGCCGCCACAATATCATCGATTGGTCTAATGACAGATTTTTACCGGGTTGGTATAAGTTTAGCATCTTGTTATTGAAATGCTCTATTGCAGGTCTGACTTTATATAACCTATCATCTGGCACCTCCTCAATACAACAAAGTATCAATAAAAATCGGTCTCTCGACATGTGCTTGGCAAAATACTGCAGATTGAACAAGGGATCCGTTTTCCAATAATCTGCAATATGATTGGTTTTCCATGTTCACATATGCAGAAAAAGTTCGAAGAAAATTTTCAATTCATTGACCGTCAAAGGTTTCCATTGGGTAATTCGCGCCTTTTCTGTAACACCACGCATAAAGATTTGTACAGCATATGTGTTGGAATCTTCAACAATCATATTATAAAAGTCGTTATCTGCTAATAAATGAAAAAAGTCGATCGGATTTTGTGCCACAATGGGTACTAATAGCCCTTGCATTTTTATAAAAGGGATCTGACGCAGTTGACCTTCATTTTTCCAATTATCACAGGTATCGTCAGCTACTACCATGGGCTGAGAAGTTGAACAATTCAAGACATTTGTACAAACAATATAACCATAAATAACTAGTCAATAAGGTTCTATCTAATTTATACTTTCCTGTATACCGTTAGGTTTTATGTCGCTATTTTCCTCATCAGACGAAGCTCCCACATTAGGTAGAAATTCCTCACCGGAACTGTCGTCTACGCTAAACGAATTATACAAATAAAATTCAAGTTCTTCATCGGTTAATCTATTTTCGTTTGCAATCTTACACCGTTTAGGCGTTGATGGTCCAGCTTTGTCATCGGCTACTTTAAAACTATTTAAAGTATACCTAACTATAAGCAAAATCGAAACTGAGCTAAACATACAAAGTCTGAAGCTTTACACACGTGCTAATACACCGGTGTTCCACTTTAAACTGCTGTGGACGGAATAACAAACATACAACCGTAAGTATACATCGGACGTGGATCCGCGTCGTTAGCACAACGAGAAAATCCGAATAAACGCGGCTCCGCGTCATCCGTAGTGAACGTGTTAAGCTAGCATGACAAATTTTTAGTTAATTTATTTGTTAGGACATTTTGGCCATAACCCGTAGGATTAATTTGGTGTAAAATTTATAAAATAAGTTTTCTATATAAAGCATTTGGGAATTACTTATGAACATAAAATTATCATAATTCCATATTCACCTATTCAATTAAATTTCTAAATTAAAATCCATGAATTTCCTAATGTAAGAGGTTCACGTTTATTGCTCTGTTAATTAAATAGTTTTTTTTGCCGTTATTAAGTCAATAGTTGTTTATTTTTTTTGATCATGAAAGTTGCATAAGTAGTCAAAAAGGTAAGAATTGATTAAAAGAAACAATTGTCCTGCTTGGGATGACAAGTCTCAAGGTTTTGCACGAACATTTGGACATTCTCGACTTGTCTGGCGCCCTTGGTAATTGTCATTAAGCAACAATATTTATGAAAGGTAAGTGCCAAATTTTTTGTAGTATACTATAAATTAATTTAGCCCTATCTGCAAAATTTTAACCCTCTATATGATCCACGACTTTCCGCTAGCTAGTGCCAGTGACCCCCCCCCCTTCAATTTTTGTTTTACAGGCCGCCCCCATTTTATAATTATAATGAAAAATATATACTTAGTAGCTTTTCTGCCTGTAACAATTAGTCGAAATGAGAAAAGGAAAGCTGAACATTTTAGGTATTAGTGAGGTGAGATGGCCAGATAGTAATGACTTTTGGAAAGATAATTATAGAATAATTACAACTTCTTGAACTAATGAACAGGCAGGGGTAGGAATTGTGTTGGGTAAATGATTAGGACATAAAGTTAAAGAGTACTTACAATTTAGTGATAGAATAATTATGGTTAGATCGAGTACGAAACTCACAGACACTGTTTTAGTAAAGGTTTACATGCCAACAATGCAGTACGGGAAGGAGAAAGTAGAAAAGGTATACGAGGATATAAATAGTGTAGTGAGAAAAGTAAAGGGAGATGAGAATTTAATAGTTATGGGCGATTTTAATGTATCAGTGGGAGAAGGTAGTAAGGGAAAAATGATAGGAAAATTTGGGTATGGTAGACGAAATGATAGAGGACAGGTAAACAACATGGCTGCCATTAATACTTGTGATATAGTGTGCTCTGCAATAAACAGATATAAATGTTGTAAAACTAAACCTAGTAATTTCTTTGTTTGTGTTATATGTTTCTATTTTTATTATAAAAGTTGTTTATCGCGTTTTAAAAAATCTATAATATTCCTTAATGACAATAAAATTAAGTGCTGTGATGATGGTGTTGCAGATGAAAATGGTGACATGGTTAAAAAAAGTGATATAGTCAGTAATGATTTGTTGTCTGAGATTGAACATCAAAAGACACATATTTGTTAGCTCAAGAAAAACAACCAAATTATTCTTGAAGAAGCTGCCATCATGCTTATTTCAAATTAAGTACGCTGTTGTACTTGGGAGGTAATGTGGTGGTTTACCATTGCCTTCCACATCGCGGTAGTGTATCTTAGACTGGCATACCGACCCTTATAGTCTGCCAATCTAAGTACCGAAAGAGTCGCTGCCCTCTTTCGGGGACCTGTCTTAGTCTGGTTCCTCACTAACGACCCTACTTTAGTTGGACCTGTAGCTTGGCTCTTTAGCTCATTAGAACACGCAAGCCATTTCGCCTGTTCTAGTAATCTAGAACTTCGGTAAGGTGCAGGTCCATTCAAAATGGGCTTTATAATAATAAACATAAATAAAATATCAAAGTGCACAACTACTCAAAGCATGCAAAACTAAACGGACAACACAAACATAATGTTAATACAAAACTGCTGATGTATGTTGCTAACAGTGTATATTGTAGCGTCTGATGGGATACTAAGAATAATTCTGGGAGTTGCATATACAAGATCTCTCATAACTTATTATTCAGACTATTAAGAGAATTAGTAATCATTTCACATTCACACTACATTAATTAAGCAGGAATAGAGTGGAACATCTTGTACGAAGTTAACAATAAAATAGAAAATAAAACACAGATGATTTGTCATATTTAAAATGACAGACAATTGCCGTCCACCGAGAGATGTCCGCTGGACATTAGTAGGCTATGCTAATGTTTATATACAAATTATTAAATGGGATACTTGTATCTATTATCGAAAATCTCATTTAGAATTCCTAATCATGGAACTCGTACTGCTAAGGTTTTGCAGAAACGTAGATGTAAAACAAATTATGAATACAATGAGTTTATTAATAGATTAGCTACCAATGTGAACGTAGTGGTTACAAAATTTCCTGAGCTGAATATATTTAACGCATCCACTGACGTTTTTAAAAAACAGGTCAATAACTTTCTTTGTGGTAATACGCATAATTAATAACTAAAATTTGGTACCATTTATATTAATATGTTCTTATTCTTACCGATTTGGGATTCTTTTCCTGTGATTGTATTAATGATAAATAAATAATAGCGGACATCACCGAAGAAGCTATCTTGGGAATGGACATTTTGAAGCAGTACGATTTTTCTTTAGACATGAAAGAGGATATCCTGAGAGTAAAGAACGAAGAGATTCCATTTTGTGGGGTAAACGAAGTAACAGTGCATATATGTTTGATGGACGACATTCTCTTAGTATAAAGAACATAAAACACAGTGATGCAACGATTAGATCGTGCTCTCCAGGAGGGTTTTGTGCATGCTATCAAACGTCTGTGATGAATCTCTTAGGTTTGGGATATGACTAATATGTCGGCTTATTTCCTCACCAAGGTAGATATATGTACTATTATCATTCCTAATGTACCAGATTCCTCTTGGGTAAGGAACTTTGCTAATTTTTATCTATCTTCATTTGCAAGTAATGCTAGTGATTTAAACTGGAATGGAATCTAAAATCTTCATTCTATAGATGAAAAAACAAGTTTCCTTAATTCAATGATTGTGCAATTGTTTGATTTACATACACCTTATAAAATGTATGCAACAAAAAAGAAGCGGCACCCATACATCACGTGGAACATTATACAGATGATCAAGTTAAGAAATAAAGCTTGCCTAAATACACTAAAAGTAAATCAGTCGCAGATTACAATAACTATAAAAGTATACGAAATTATGTAACCCCAGCCCTTGCATTTTGTAAAAGGGATCTGACGCAGTTGACCTTCATTTTCCAATTATCACAGGTATCGTCAGCTACTACCATGGGCTGAGAAGTTGAACAATTCAAGACATTTGTACAAACAATATAACCATAAATAACTAGTCAATAAGGTTCTATCTAATTTATACTTTCCTGTATACCGTTAGGTTTTATGTCGCTATTTTCCTCATCAGACGAAGCTCCCACATTAGGTAGAAATTCCTCACCGGAACTGTCGTCTACGCTAAACGAATTATACAAATAAAATTCAAGTTCTTCATCGGTTAATCTATTTTCGTTTGCAATCTTACACCGTTTAGACGTTGATGGTCCAGCTTTGTCATCGGCTACTTTAAAACTATTTAAAGTATACCTAACTATAAGCAAAATCGAAACTGAGCTAAACATACAAAGTCTGAAGCTTTACACACGTGCTAATACACCGGTGTTCCACTTTAAACTGCTGTGGACGGAATAACAAACATACAACCGTAAGTATACATCGGACGTGGATCCGCGTCGTTAGCACAACGAGAAAATCCGAATAAACGCGTCTCCGCGTCATCCGTAGTGAACGTGTTAAGCTAGCATGACAAATTTTTAGTTAATTTATTTGTTAGGACATTTTGGCCATAACCCGTAGGATTAATTTGGTGTAAAATTTATAAAATAAGTTTTCTATATAAAGCATTTGGGAATTACTTATGAACATAAAATTATCATAATTCCATATTCACCTATTCAATTAAATTTCTAAATTAAAATCCATGAATTTCCTAATGTAAGAGGTTCACGTTTATTGCTCTGTTAATTAAATAGTTTTTTTTGCCGTTATTAAGTCAATAGTTGTTTATTTTTTTTGATCATGAAAGTTGCATAAGTAGTCAAAAAGGTAAGAATTGATTAAAAGAAACAATTGTCCTGCTTGGGATGACAAGTCTCAAGGTTTTGCACGAACATTTGGACATTCTCGACTTGTCTGGCGCCCTTGGTAATTGTCATTAAGCAACAATATTTATGAAAGGTAAGTGCCAAATTTTTTGTAGTATACTATAAATTAATTTAGCCCTATCTGCAAAATTTTAACCCTCTATATGATCCACGACTTTCCGCTAGCTAGTGCCAGTGACCCCCCCCCCTTCAATTTTTGTTTTACAGGCCGCCCCCATTTTATAATTATAATGAAAATATATACTTAGTAGCTTTTCTGCCTGTAACAATTAGTCGAAATGAGAAAAGGAAAGCTGAACATTTTAGGTATTAGTGAGGTGAGATGGCCAGATAGTAATGACTTTTGGAAAGATAATTATAGAATAATTACAACTTCTTGAACTAATGAACAGGCAGTGGTAGGAATTGTGTTGGGTAAATGATTAGGACATAAAGTTAAAGAGTACTTACAATTTAGTGATAGAATAATTATGGTTAGATCGAGTACGAAACTCACAGACACTGTTTTAGTAAAGGTTTACATGCCAACAATGCAGTACGGGAAGGAGAAAGTAGAAAAGGTATACGAGGATATAAATAGTGTAGTGAGAAAAGTAAAGGGAGATGAGAATTTAATAGTTATGGGCGATTTTAATGTATCAGTGGGAGAAGGTAGTAAGGGAAAAATGATAGGAAAATTTGGGTATGGTAGACGAAATGATAGAGGACAGGTAAACAACATGGCTGCCATTAATACTTGTGATATAGTGTGCTCTGCAATAAACAGATATAAATGTTGTAAAACTAAACCTAGTAATTTCTTTGTTTGTGTTATATGTTTCTATTTTTATTATAAAAGTTGTTTATCGCGTTTTAAAAAATCTATAATATTCCTTAATGACAATAAAATTAAGTGCTGTGATGATGGTGTTGCAGATGAAAATGGTGACATGGTTAAAAAAAGTGATATAGTCAGTAATGATTTGTTGTCTGAGATTGAACATCAAAAGACACATATTTGTTAGCTCAAGAAAAACAACCAAATTATTCTTGAAGAAGCTGCCATCATGCTTATTTCAAATTAAGTGCGCTGTTGTACTTGGGAGGTAATGTGGTGGTTTACCATTGCCTTCCACATCGCGGTAGTGTATCTTAGACTGGCATACCGACCCTTATAGTCTGCCAATCTAAGTACCGAAAGAGTCGCTGCCCTCTTTCGGGGACCTGTCTTAGTCTGGTTCCTCACTAACGACCCTACTTTAGTTGGACCTGTAGCTTGGCTCTTTAGCTCATTAGAACACGCAAGCCATTTCGCCTGTTCTAGTAATCTAGAACTTCGGTAAGGTGCAGGTCCATTCAAAATGGGCTTTATAATAATAAACATAAATAAAATATCAAAGTGCACAACTACTCAAAGCATGCAAAACTAAACGGACAACACAAACATAATGTTAATACAAAACTGCTGATGTATGTTGCTAACAGTGTATATTGTAGCGTCTGATGGGATACTAAGAATGATTTACATTCACCTTATAAAATGTATGCAACAAAGAAGCGCCCCTTCAATTTTTGTATTTACAGCGCCCATTTAAATAAACTTAATAATGAAAATATATACTTAGTAGCTTTTCATGCCTAAAGTAACAAATTAGTCGAACCCATGAGAAAAGGAAAAGGCTTCTATACAATTTTAGGTATTAAGTGAGGTGAAGCATGCAGTCCAAGAACTTATGTGGGAAATGACTTTTGGAAGTTACGAATTCATACTAATATAATTGAAATACCAGTTGATTTCGAGCCCTCGGCTCTAAATAGATAGCTGATTGAACGAGTTGGATTAGCTGTTGTAAAGAGGAACTTTGTAATAAATATGTAAATAATATAAAAAACGGAATTTCACAGTTTGACTTTAAGTTAGCGGCAGAATTAGATATATCTAACATAGTCATGTCACTTGAATCCAATGCCATGAGTGTTGATTTAATTAATGCCAAGATGCCTAAATTGGTTCTACCTTATTGTATATCTGCCTTGACACATAATAAATTGCTCTCTGGAGACAGCAACAGTACCTACTATATGGAAACAAGCGATTATCAAATCTATACCCAAAACGTCTAAACCTTACATGTGATTTTCCAATGCTCCATCCGAAGGTACTACATTGGCCAGGAAGCGAGTTTTTTTTACCTGGAAAATTTTGAATTTTGCCTAACCCTTGCTGTTCCAAGCAAGGTAAGGATCTTTAAAGTGCATGACAACACACATGGGACCTCCATTTTACCTCCCATCCGAATGAGGGCGTATTTTTGTGAAAAATGCTCGCCTAACATTTTTCAAGCAGACCGTGTCGAGATTGGAACCCAAAACCTTGGGCGTAGTAGTCACACACATACCACTACACCACGGAGCCGTCAAAAAAAAAGCCGTCTAAACCACAAACACCTGATGATCTTCGTCCATTAAGCATTTTACCTACACTCAAAAATACTCGAAAAAGTAGTATTTATCCAGATACAAGAGCACATTGATAAATATGTATTGACGAACCTGCAATCAGGATTCATGAATCATTACGGCACAAACACTGCACTGTTGAAAATTAGTAATATCTCAAAAGCCATTGATAAGACCCAGGTAATAATGCTCAATTACAGTAAGGCTTTTGAATCAGTGAATCACAAATTACTACTGGGGAAGCTACGTTACTATGGGATGAATGATCATGAGGTGAAATGGTTTTATAGCTACCTATCAGGTAGAACTCAGAGTTAAAATAGGTAGTGAAGTATCAAACAAAGTAACAATCACACAGGGTGTCCCGCAGGGTAGTATCTTAGGAGCCTTATTGTTCACATTATTTGTTGCAGATTTGCCAAATGTGGTAAAAAATTGTCAAATACATCAATATGCTGATGCCACATAGTTGTATATAGCTTGTGTTCCATCCGATATTAATCAAGCAATCTTATTACTTAATGAAGACTTACAGAGCATTGGTGCATGATCAATAGAAAATGGTTTGCTGCTCAATCCTAAAAAATCAATCTGTATGTGCATTGGCTCCAAGAGACTGTGAGCAAAGTGTAAATTCCATAAATCAAAGTATTAAAATTGGTGACGTAGTGATTACAATAAGCAAATATGCTAGAAATCTAGGAGTATTCTTCTTAATCTTCTTTGGGAATGAAACCACTCATAGTTTTTAAAATCTATTTTATTTACGTTTCGATCCATGACCTAGGATCGTTGTCAAAATAATAAAAACTTCAAGTTTGACGTTTATGACATAAATTGAAGGTTAGTAATAAGAAATAACAAAAGAAATAACAAATGAAGATCAAATGCCCACAATATCTAGGTAGCATTGCAAGTTTTTCCTGGGTTTTCCTTGCGATATTAACATGAAATACAGCCTACATACATGATTTCTATTTATACATACAATAACTAATTACATAACAATAAGCATATTAACTAGAAAACCATTATTTCGGCAAATTATAAATGTTGGGGATCTTGGTAGCCACAGGTTGCTTAACCCCCTTCACTGAATCTCGGTAAAATAAGACATAAAATCAGAAATCTCTCAATTGTATAAATAGAAACATGTTAAAAAATGTTTCCCAAATTATTGAATTTATATAAAATTCACCAATAAAAATTAATCAGCTGATTTCACGTTAAGCGTATTGGCTACCATAGGAAAGTCGATCCCAGGTCGCAACACAAATTGAAGGCAATCATTCTTTTAAACTTTAAAAATTTTTGCTTAGTGTACTCAAACCAAATATTTCAAACATCAATAAATCAAAGTAACCTTCAATTTATGTCATAAACGTCAAACTTGAAGTTTTTATTATTTTGACAACAATCCTAGGTCATGGATCGAAACGTAAATAAAATAGATTTTAAAAACTATGAGTGGTTTCATTCCCAAAGAAGATTAAGAAGAATGCTAAACAAACCACAACAAACATACAGGGAGTATTCTAGGAGTATGGTTCGACTCTTATTTAAATTTTGAAAAACACGTAATATCTCTTATATCTATGGCATACGCAAAGTTAAAATATATATATGGTTTTATAAAAACTTCCTTAGCTCATCGGTTAAATGGAAAGTAGTACTCATGTAACTCTGTTGTACATCAGTTTAGATATTTTGGAAATGGAATATATATATATATATATATATATATATATATATATATATATATATATATCTGTTACATATCTGATGCCTGATTTTTAATGTACTAAAAACCGGTGTTCCTAACTATTTACTAGAGGAGATACAGAAAAGAAGCTGTGCACATAGTTAATACCCGTACTAAAGAACAGATAGTATACCAGCACATAATACAAAGAAGTTTGAAAGCTCCTTCTCGTATGTTGCTACTGCAATGCTAAATAAATACATATTGTTTAAAACCAGTACTACTAAGGCTACCTACAAAAATAATTTTAGAAACTGTTTGTTAGAGATACAAGCACAAAAAGTCTAACTTTAACACACTTCATTATAATTAGCTTATGTATCCGTATCTTAGTAGGTTGGAGAGGAAGGCCAGAGGTAATCTGATCTCCCACTGGTTGTGGCATGTATTTATAGTACACAATAAAGTATTATTATTATTATTACTTTTCGGAAAAGCGTTAATAAAAGTGTTAGACATTGTACCGGTTAAGATCCTAAATGCCAATAACTATGACATTGCATTGAAAAAGAATGCTACAGTTTGGTGGTGCTCTTTGATAGTTCATGTGGTGGAGAGTACCAGCATCGATAAGAAGCCACCCACCAATAGAAGAGCATCGAAGTTATTGAACCAATTAATAAAACCATGCTCGAACAAGAGCTGATTGAACTTAATAGCCTGATTTGATGATATTCAGATGTGTTTACCGGTTGGACTGTGGAAGTCAAGCACAAATTCAATACTGGGGATGCACAGTCAATAAGACAACTGAGAAGGTTTACATTGACCAAGCATGAGAGACCGAGAAAATGGTTGAAGAAGGAGCAACAGGATGTGATCGAACGCTCCGACATCGACTGTTGAGCTTGTGAAGATAAGAATGGGACAACAAGATTCTATGGTGGCTTTCGCTGGTTGAATGACATGATGAAAAAGGACAGTTACCCTTATCGAAGATTGACAACATGCTAGATACACTCGCAAAGTGACGGTGGTTCTCGACCTTGGATTTGAAAATTGGGCAATGGCAAGTGTATATGGATCCCAAAGATCGACTGGACTGCCTTTAATATTGGCACTGACCTATGGCAATTTATAATGATGCCATTTGGATTTTGCAATACTCCCGCCAGCTTTGAGCATTTAATGGATAACATATTACTAGGACTGTTAGTTAACGATCAACACCCAAAGATAAACGTCAACTATGTAGTTTTCTGGGATTATGCACATATAGATTTGTTTGTGAATTTGTGAATATTGTCAAGCCATTGACTAAGCTAATAGAAGAAGGACGTTATTATGTATGAAACAAAAGTTGTCAAAATGCTTTCCAACATCTAAGACATTTATTGACGGCAGTTCCGATCTTAAGTTACCCTCAGTCAGAAGGCAAATTCATATGACATGAAGGCGAGTAATGTTGTCAGTGGAAATGTGCTGTCCTAGATATAGGACAGGTAAAGAAAAAAAAGATTGATTATTTCAGCACGGTGGTCTCGAAACTGGTGGCTGTAGTGAAATCGGTGGAACACCTAAAGTATTTCTACGGTCAGAAGTAGATCACACAACGCTGAAATGGCTACTGCAGTTCGAAAGACTGGAAGGACAGATCGCAAGATGGATAGAAAGGTTACAGCTGTACGATTTCAACACTGAACATTAAGGGGTTTCAAGCTACATAGGACACATGCATTGTCAAGATGGCCTCATCATGAAGATTGCAGTCGTTCATTTCTGGAGACGAAATGCGATCTTCTTTATTAAGCAAGTGTGATTAACAACGGTTAGTAGCCGCAGCAGCTGAAGAACGACCAACAGGATGAGCCAGACCTAGGTGTCATTATAGATTGGAAAATCAGAGATCATCTGTGGTGGCAGAATGTTAGCTCGTTAAGTAGCATGCTAAAGTTGTACTGGGCAAAAAGGGATTCCTTGAAGTTGGAGGATAGGTTCTTAGTGTGATCTCTAGAAAAGGCATATGTATCTGTGAGTATGCTTCTGGTGGAGATTCCTAAAAGTCACATGTCCCAGATATTAGGACATCTACATAATGGCACATGGATGTGTGTATTTCGACATCAAAAACTAGAGAAAGTTCATAAAACATAACAGATTTATACTGGTCAGGCTCAAGGAAGGCGTCCATGTGCGTGCACCGTTGGGTAACTGGAAAGTGCCCATAAGACAATACAACTTAGAAAGCTTGTTTGAAAGTATTACAATTGACATCACAGGTCCATTCTCCAAAACCAACTCTGGAACGAGGAAGCAGCAACTGTCACTGACATATTGGTCAGAGCTTTTCCACCGCTTTGGAATACTGCATGTTGACTCGGGCAGAAATTTTGAGTCAATGCTATTTCAAGAAGTTTGACGGCAGTTGGGGATGAGAAAGACTTGAATGACACCATTATACACTCAATGGGATGGTATGGTGGAACGCATGAACCATATTTTACAAAAGTATCTCTCAAGGTAGTCTCCGAGCATCAAAGGGACTGGGACCAATGCATACACCTATTTTTATTGGCCTACCAATCTGCAGTTCACAAGAGTATTGGGCAGACTCCTGTATGTGCTACGTTGAGATGTGAGCTATGTTTACCATGTGACCTTCAGTTCGGTATAAAACTGGAGGATGTTATAGGTGAAGATTTATGTTGACAGATAATCACAAAATAGAAGACATCCATGAAAATGTAAGAAATTATATTCAGATTGACAATAGTTGGGATAAAGACTAGAAATGACATCAAAGTGTAAGAGTCTAGTTTTCAAACGGGAGACCCAGATGTAGGCATGTATTGTCACCAAAATTATAAGGAAATTGGAAAGGTTCTTACAAAGTATCAAATGAATCAACGATGTAGTATATAAGATTCATAAATTCCTAAAAGGCAGAACAATATTGGTTCACATTTACAGACTGGCATTATACGAAAGTAGCGATTACAACAATGTCGGAGGACACGATAAAGTAAGGGGCATATAGAGCCAAGAAGACCTGGTCCAAATTACTAATGGTCCATGTTCATGTACAGTGGTACTGGCAGGGCGAGGTTTGAGATTACCAAAGAGGATTTATTTGATGTGCTTTCGAAATACTCTCTTGCACATTGTGCAGTCACAGATCTCAATATGACCCAAGGAATTGCTATACGGTGTTCAAGTAAATTTGATTGTCTGGACCAGCTTTGCCACCAACCAGAGATGGACAAAACCATACACACCATAGAGATGGATGTCATCAAATTTATCATCTAATGACAAAGTAATTGTCCCATGGTAAACCCAGTTACCAAGACCTGTGAAGGGTATTGCTGGATTTCAAAGACCAGATGATGGAGTTTGGGAACCATGTTAGCCATATCTGAGATTAGTTGTGAACTCGATAAATAGGATCGGAGGGTAATATGAAATGTTGGAGGTACTATTCCAAACCGGAATCCAAATCTTGGTATAAAACTTCAATCCATATGGGATGGCACCAACTATTTGAGTGTTGATTGCTACTGCCATCCCTATGGGAAATGCAAGGAAATGGTAGTAGTAATTAGGAAGTATATAAAACATTCTAGAAAGAGAAGGATTATTGTCTTACTAGTGCGGTTTCATTTCTGTTTAGCGATTAGAAACATTGATTTGTAGGTACCATATTGCAATCGTATCTGTATAGCAATAACAATGGTGATTAATATCGTAATATAATGTTTGTTTTTGAACGTTTAACGACACAATCTCAATGTTTCTGCGATTTTTTATGACAAACGGATATTGTATATAATGGTGAAGTCCGTTTTGCTTATCTAATATAAATGTGTTAGATAAATAATCAGTAAGATTAGTGCTGCAATAGTGTTTTATTATGAGACATATTTTTTGGAAATAAAAGCCAAAGAACATTAAAGAAGTCGTTACACTATCTTCAAATTTTAAGAAGTGGCTGAACTAAACATAAAGAAATGTGTGTATATTTACTAATTGTGTAGTGTTGCTTATGATGTTATGAAAATTTGGGGCAATAGATGTGCCATACTTTTCACAACCTAGTTTACACAATTATGATTCGTAGAACAACAGAATGAACATGAATCGCAATTTATTGAATAAAAAGTTTCAACCTCAATCAATTCTGTTAAATAACTGTATTGGAAAGCATTCATAAAAATTTATATTTACTTCAGCAATATACCATTAGAAAAAGAACCAAAAATACTATTCTTTTGTTGAAAAAATAGTTAACACCTTCAATACTAAATCACCATTCCAGTACTATAGTTTTTAACTAAAATTGCTTTGTACTGCGAGGGTAGGCTGAAAAGTTATCCACACATTCTTGTAGAACACGAACAAAAACAAAGAACAAGACCATGCAAAAATTAAACCTAAGCACAATTCTAGAGGTTCAAAACCATATATTTATTTTTCGACATAGTCACTGTTAAGCCTAACACATGTAACAAGTTTCTTCATCTGTCATTGTAGAATTCTTCTGACTTCTCTCAAATCCAGGATGCGATAACTGCTTTCACCTCATCGTCCGAGGTATAATGATTACCCTCGAGGTTCCTCTTGAGCACAGGAAAAAATAAAAATCGCAAAGCATGAGATTGGGAGAGTAGGGAACGTGTGGGATCTGTTCAAACTTCAGATTTCGCAGTGGCTCTTTAGTTGCATGCAAAGTGTGTGGACGAAGCATTACCATGTTGCAAGATTATTAGCGCCAGGCTGCCTCTAACCCGGCATCGGAGATGTTTAAGAGTCTCTCTGTACTTAGCAAATTTTACTGTTGCCCGTTGTTCGTTATAGCCTGTGGCAGTGATTGGACATTCGCTGCATGTTTCATCAACAATTGTGTCTTTTCCAAGCTTGCAACCACGAAATTTTAATAGCCATCGATTCACAGTAGATCTATCAACAGTATCGTCACCATAAACAGCTTTAAACGGCGAACAATCTCAGTAGAAGTAACATTTTCAACCGTTAAAAATTCAATTACGATATCCTGTTTAACTCACCATTGACATAGCACTATAACATGTCCTCATACTTTCGCTACTTGAAACTGATAAATGCAATGCCTTCAAAATGAACATGCGTATAGAGGGGAGATTATGACTTCCGAATGCAAGCATGTGCACTTCTGTAGGTTATATTGTTCGTGTTTTATGAGCATGTGTGCAATACTTTTCAGTTACTCTCGTATATTAAACCGTGAAAGGAATAAAGTATGCATGAGCAATGTTGTTTATCATATCACTTGCTATTACAATAGCACTATGTCGGCCATAAAAAACAGTGGCTGAAATATAAGATGTGAAATGGGAAAATTAATTTATACATTAGTAGTGCACGTACACAAGTCCCTCATTTTTAGAAAGCATCTTCTAAGTATAACATTTTAGTTTTCTTAAAGTGTAAAACTCCAGCAAGAATAAAAAAATAAATTGTAACAATCTCTATTTGTGTTGTCTTGAAAATGTCTCGATTGCACTTACAATTGCATTATTTCATAAACTGCACTGTTAACCACGGTTTATTTTTCCAAATGCGTGTGTATACTTACTTAAAATACAATCCCAGTATAACAATAATCCTGCTTAACTGTTCGACAGTTCAAAACAGCTGTCATAACTAGACAAACATTGTTGAATTCAAATATTTGCAATACAATTACATTTTAATAAAAAGCATTTCTTTTTTCATTCAAGAATATAATATTAAAAATCGGGTCATCAAAATGAACTATTACAACCTCTAGTACCAATTCTTGTTTTTCTTAATATTGCACTGGCATTTAACACATAAAAATAAGACAAATTAGAACTACAAAAATAAATAAGCTTAACTACTTTAAACTTTACCAATTTATAAACAATTTCTTAAGTAAAAAAAAAAGTAACAATTTACTATGACTTCACGTACTATCACCACAAAATACAAAAATAAATAAAAAATTACAACAATCACTCTTGTAATAAACAATTCTAATAAACAACCTTTTAAAAGATACCTATACTGCTAATGGACGAAATATTTATGTG
Source organism: Platerodrilus igneus (assembly GCA_036346225.1). Taxonomy (NCBI): domain Eukaryota; kingdom Metazoa; phylum Arthropoda; class Insecta; order Coleoptera; family Lycidae; genus Platerodrilus; species Platerodrilus igneus. Next base: position 557,723 of record JARFIW010001414.1, read on the forward strand.
ACTGTGTGGTTAAAATATAATACGTAGCATAATACAATGAGATACTTTTAAAAATGTTGCAACGTACTTAAAAATAGTTAATAACAGTCTATATAAATATTTAAGATGGTAATCAAAATGTTGATTTATTGTAATCAGTCTGGTCGGGTGCTATTCGGCTATATACCGCCTATTCCGGTTGATCTCTTTAATGAATGAGGTACACAGGAACAAATTTTAATTAGAGAGTGTCTCTAAATAACGGGTATAGCAAATGCTACTTAACAGGATCCAGCGTATCCTTAAGCCGTTTCATAACATGTGAGCCAATATCTTGTACTTCAGGCCATTGCTTCAAAACAAATATTGCCCCCAACAGAATTGACACAGTAGTTAATATTCTAACCCTGAAACAAGTGAAATAATCATTATAAGTACATACAAGATTGTACCAGAACATACAAGGTGGTTCAATATTTTAAACAGATAACTAAGTAGTAAGTAAAAAAGAAAGAGGTTATAATCAAACCACCCTGCATAGTCGAATAGTCGGTTTTACTTAAAAATCTTGATTAGTAAAAATTTGTTAGCAAAGCAAAAGAAACAGGAGTTCAAAATTTTATACTTTTACCAGTTATGTTTTTGTGACAGTCTTCGCCAAAATGGCTGAGCTTGAACTAGGGAGAACCTCTTTTTCCAGTGAAACATCTGGCTGTATTTCTGTCACTTTAACTGTTTTACTGAACGACCTGGTTAAATAAAAAAAAATAAAATAAAATAAAATAAAAAAAATAATAAGTAACTGTATAAACCAACTGTTCGACTATAAATATGGAGACAAATAAAATAAAATAACAAAAATATCTTGAAACTGCTTGAAAAAATCTGGATTCGGAGAATATCAATTTAAAGTAGTTATTTACATATCAAGTTATGAAATTTATCGTTTACAAGGTCGAAAGAGAATATTGAGAGTACGGAGTTGAGTCTGGTAGAATAACTTTCATGAAGTGTTATGTATAACCTTTGTACCTGAAGTAGAATCACTAAAGAAGTCAAAAGAACCTATTAATGATTTTGATATTTAATAATCGGGTCTTTGAGAGATCATAAATAAACAAATTACTTCTATGTGGTCTTTTAATTTTGTTCGTATGTCGCTATTTAAAATGTTGGAATATACAAATAATTTTGCTTACAACATAGTTGAGGCTACAAGTTGTGTATTATAAGATTTGTGTTAAGAATTCACTCAACATTTTTATAATTATAATTTTCTGCCACCTATCCTTGTGTATATTTAGATTAAAGTAGGAAAATAATGTCATGTAACTCAAGAGTCAGTGAATTTGAATTTAAGAGTCGAACAGAAAAAAACTGATTATTTTATTTAAACAAGCATGCCAAATTTAAAATAACTATTCAGCAAGCACCTTATGCTTATTATTTATAATTTTTAAACTTTGAAGTAATGATTTAATATTCTTCTTAAAAATTTATTCAATGATATTAAAAAAAGAGAACCTTATTTTTTAGAGCTACTAAAATAAAGTTTTGTCAAGGATATGGCATTCTCATGATAATTTTTTTTTGTTAAGGGAGCTTAAGCTCATTAAGAAAATGAAATATTTTAAGTAACAGTTGGTTTCTTCTATAGATAGATAAAAATGCTAACGTATCATTAAAACCTTGCAAGTTATGGCAATAGAAATGCTATTTTACAAAAAGCATAAATGTGTTTTAGTAGTTAGATCGTTATGCACATTGCAGACTGTAATATGTATTAACGTTCCATTGTTTCAAGTTAAATTTTTTTAAAAAGACATTTTCAAGAGTGGCCCTCCTAATTGGTGCCGTTGGTAGGATTGTTTTGATAATTTTTGGGAAACAAAAATTTATCTGTTCTTACAGTTTACAAAACAGAACACAAAAATACAGGCTTATAGTGAATGTACATTGCTAGCACAGTGTTCTTTTCCATATCTTCTGTTTAAGTAATTCACGAATTAGACAAATGTTTGACGCACAACAACAAGAAACCTAAGCGAATATTAAGACTTTGAAGATACGTGGCATTAATGTAAGCAAAATTTAAGTCTTTTTATTTGCTTATTACAACTACAGAATTTATATATAATTATTGATTGATTATTAATTTTTAAAAATCTTTATCTTAATAATAATAAACATTCTAGATAATTTTTCTGTTTGTTAATTATAAAAATAATACATAATGTAGTTAAAAGCAATTAGAAGATAATTAAAAATAAAAATTAAAATACTTAAATAAATAAGTTCTATTATAAGAATCGTTCATAAACTAATAGAAATACAGTAAAATTTTTCCAGAGGTATTTCAATGTTGGTTTCGACACCCTTACATAGCAACGAAAAGATTTTTTTGGTTTTTGAGTAAAAATTGCCAATGGTAACTATCGCTTTCTAACGGAGTTCTTACTTTTATGTATGAGGCATAATGCCCACCGTGAATTGAACCTTTATGTTCTACAACACTTGGTTTCGACACCCTTACATAGCAACAAAAAGATTTTTTTTGGTTTTTGAGTAAAAATTGCCAATGGTAACTATCGCTTTCTAACGGAGTTCTTACTTTTATGTATGAGGCATAATGCCCGCCGTGAATTGAACCTTTATGTTCTACAACACTTGGTTTCGACACCCTTACATAGCAACAAAAAGATTTTTTTGGTTTTTGAGTAAAAATTGCTAATGGTAACTATCGCTTTCTAACGGAGTTCTTACTTTTATGTATGAGGCATAATGCCCACCGTGAATTGAACCTTTATGTTCTACAACACTTGGTTTCGACACCCTTACATAGCAACAAAAAGATTTTTTTTGGTTTTTGAGTAAAAATTGCCAATGGTAACTATCGCTTTCTAACGGAGTTCTTACTTTTATGTATGAGGCATAATGCCCGCCGTGAATTGAACCTTTATGTTCTACAACACTTGGTTTCGACACCCTTACATAGCAACGAAAAGATTTTTTTGGTTTTTGAGTAAAAATTGCTAATGGTAACTATCGCTTTCTAACGGAGTTCTTACTTTTATGTATGAGGCATAATGCCCACCGTGAATTGAACCTTTATGTTCTACAACACTATATACTGTGTATAAATCTTTAGTTTGATTAAAAATAAATGACGAGAGGATTGGGCATCATTTTGAGCCAAATGATGTTAAGTCTAACCAGTGTTGGAAGAGTAATATGGTTATTCAGTTTTGCTGTTTGGGATCTCAAGACTTTGAATCGTTTTAAGTGTAAAATCAGTATAGCGGGTGGATTGCAGATAAGAAGTTGTTTATTGGTATTGGTATAAAGTTCTTTTACTAAGTTCGTGATTTCTCTTTGTGTACATCTCACATTTTTATTTTACTATTTCCAGTAACTCACATGCCGAGAAATGGTTTAAAAAGGATTGCAAAGAACTTTCACTTTTTTCAAATTCGTGTCTTTGATTTGTGTTGTCTCGCATAATATTTGTTTCACAGTCTTCATTTTGACGTGTCTCTAAGCTTCGGTTGACTATATCCGTTTCTGTATCGTAATTGAGACTATCGTATGAGTAAAGTGAACTATTCTTTTCAGTTTAGGTTTCGTTGGATGGTGGACTATTGTTTGAGTTTCATTCATATTTTGAACTTTTTTCCATAATTTCTTTAGTTTCGTTGATTGCAGAAGTTCCAGTAACATTACATTCTACTATTATAGGATTATTATGTTGTGTTAGCTTTTTAATCGTATGTTGTTTTTTTTCTTTACTTAATGTTTGGGTAATTTATTTTCATCTAGTTCTTCTGCTTGGTAACGTGAAACTTGTGGAATATGTTTTTCGTATATCGGTAGACTCACGCTGAGGAAGAATTCGTCTTGACTTGAAGTATGTTTGCAAGCCTGACGTTGCAATATACTAACTGAGATACTTCGAAAAACTTGTACAATGGGTAATAGTAACTCAGAAGCCTGCTGTTTGTAGAATGTTATTATTTTCTTTATATCGTCTTCAAATAGCGATGTATTTGTTTTGTGACCGAGTCCTAATTTTTTTATGATTGCTGTTTGATACCTTTTAAAATCTTCTTTGTGTACTCTTTATAACTGCTGTCATAAAAATTTGTGTGGGTCATGAAAATAGCTTATTAGGGTTATATGCTTCTGGTCTACTATTTTGTAATTCCTGTAATGTTTATGCTAAATTACGTGTGTTATGTATTGCCCTAAATCGAATTTATGTTGTAGTCACATTGTGCTTTGAAATTTAGAAGGTAGCGATTTAATACCGTAAGGAGCCCTGTTGTATTTGAAGAGCCCGATATGAGTACTGATGACCAGAGCTTTTGTAATTCTTCACAAACAGGCATCTGATTATAAATCAAGTTTAGAAAATTTTCACCACCGCTTAATTTAGCAAACAACTGATCTACCCTTGGTAGAGGATAATGATAATCTATATACAAGTTAACATCTTAAAATTTCCACAAATTCTAATTGTATTATCCTTTTTTAAGACAGGCACTATAGGAATAGCCCAGCTGTTTTAATAACAATTAATTGTTCATATGTTTTTGTTTTAGGATATTCAGGTAAACATAAATCCATCAATAATTTATAGGCATCGTCTTTAAGGTAAGTAATTAAAATACCTGTTTCCCTTGGATCTGCAATATCGACATAGTTTGCAATAAAAAATTGAACTATGCAATCATTAAAAATAGCAAAGTCGTCTTTTGATGAAAATATAGTCAATTTACCAATTAACGGTGTAGCACTCATAGAATTCATTGTAGTGATACTCAAATCTGAAGTATTCCTAGAATTTGTTAAATTATCAGTATCAGGTATTGGATAACACGTGGTGATATAGCAGTTCAATTGTATAACCTCCAATTTATTCTTGATTTCCTCATCGCCAGTGCAATGTATCAAAATAAATCAATAACAGACACTTGTTTATTCATTTTTTGTAATAAATAAAGTACACTATACAATTACATTCCAGGTTAAAACTTATACTTGACAAGACAAAAGCTCTAGACAAAGCCGTAGCCATATTAATAATAAACTTCCGCCCCTTTCTTTTCCCCCACACTATAAATGTTCATGTGTTGAGAGACAGGTTGGTGACTGAGCATGCGACAAGTGACTATAACATAAATTCGATTTAGGGCAATACATAGCAACGTGCTAATGGTCAGCATTCTTCAAAGATTCCTTCTAGTGGATCAAGCACCAATGATCTTTATCAATTGGGTTTATCATGCCACGAGGTAGATGAAAGTATTATCTGGATTCTGAATTTATGTGAGGTAATTGTAATAGGTACGTTGTTTGTCCAAGAACTTGCATAATTGAATTAAAAAAACAAGTATTTCCTAAGTTTGTTAAACTGCGTGTCCTTGTAAAATTATTTTTTAAATAGTTTTATGTATGTAATCAATGTGAATTACCTATTGTCTTGGCTTTCTTGGCCTCATTGGTGTATCCTTCTTTACTTTATAGGAATTGACAAATTAAACATTCAACAGTTTTTAGTAACTTTTTTTGCCCGTGACATTTTGTTACGTACATTGACGTAACATAAACAAAAAAAAACCCATCAAGAAAAAGAAAAAAAGAAGGAAGGAAGGACCGGGCTCAGGCGGCGAGTGGGCGGGGTCTTATACCTATAGCTAACAAAAAAAGAAACCTGAAATAAAGCAAAAAATATATATACACTCACTCATTCACACTCAGAACAAAACATACAACAGAAAAAGAAAGAACTTATAATTAAAACCAAAATATATATACAAACAAACAGTACTCCCCAAAACCCAACCCCAAAACAAGTCAATGTACCCAATTTACATATTACATTTAAAAAAATTACCCCTGAAAATGGCGAGCTGTAGTTTTTAGGCAACTCCCCCTGACGGTAACTAGAAGAAAAAAAGAAAGAACCAAACGCAACCCTAAAAACCACAGCTCTAGAATGTCGTAAATATACACTTAGCCTAACTTTACAAACATGTAATATATTTTTAGAAATTTAGTAACAACAGATAGTAAGGTAGTAACCAAAGAACAGTAAATGCCAAAATAGTTTAATAATTTTCATAAAGAATTAAATTTAGAGAGGCCAATTTTAATAGTAAAACCCCAGGCGTTCTGGTTCCGAAGTCAGAATCGTGCATACCAAGAAAACAATAAAAAAAGGACTCACTCTCGCGTCACTTGCATCGGGGTGGAACCAGTCACTGGTCTGCGTCAGCGGACAGAAAAGCTTACGTCCAGGCAGAGCGCATTTGACTTCGCATTCCCGGAAGAAGCTCAAGGGATTAACGTGTCCCCCGCAGGAAGCTAGAATAATTACGAACCATAAATTAATTTATTGCAGCCAAAAAAGTATTGTTTTATATAAACTCCATATACTCACCACGCTAAATAATGCGTGCCGGAAATTCACATAAAGATAACGAACGAAGCCAAATAGAACGTGCTTTCTTGTGGCTATTCGAACAGCAAATGAATTGTTACATTTGTTAAAGCACCAAAGCAAGAAAATAAACCAGGAAAACCCTAATTTTATTAAAATAAATTCGCCGAATTTTTTAATAAGGGAAAACACCAGCATTTAATTATTAAAATACTTGGAAAGTCGTCTATCTAATTAAGGCGTAAATTCCACGGGACGAAATTCTTAGAAAGGATATTATTAATTACCATCCAAATTTTAATACACGAAAGGGTTATTTTTTAATTAACGGAATTAATTTTTGTGTTGAATGCCAAAGGAATTTAAGATAAAAATTATTGTACATACACTAATTAATAATTTACGAAAATGAACGTAACAATTTATTTCGATATCACATTCAAAGCACCATACCGACCAAGTAGTCGTGTGATCACAATCAGATCGAGAAATGGATGAATAGTGTAAAACATGCTTATTTTTAGAACGACCACAAACGTGGTGTCTGCATTTGAGGCACAGCCATGAGGAAGTGTTTAGTTCGTGATCACCGGCCGTTTTGGGATCATTAAAATGTTAATTTTCACAATTCTTACATTAGTCAATGTTGTCAGTTTTTTGTAGTTTTTTTATTTGTGGCAAATCTAATGCTAGATTAATGTGTGTGCATGAAAATATATTTATTGGATTTGGATTTAGGTTGTCTTGATTAACTGTTGAAAATACATCCTTCTTTTTGTTTTTCATGGTTATTTTGTTTCGAATCCGATAGCTTCTCTTTAACAACTTCTGCTTTCTTAATATTTCGTTTGCGTAAATTATACATATTCACTTTATTATCAAGGATCGTATCATTATCGTAATAATATGGAAGTGAAGTATATGAAATATTGTTTTCATTTGGCTGTGGAGAACATGGTTTAATGTATATTTCAGAATTTGTTTTTTCTTAAACTTCCTAATTTTAAAGACTTTGCATTAATACATCGTTTGATCCTTTTTTTATTCCTTGTATGGAATCCGAAATTAATATGATGTTTGGTATTCAATTTTTGTTGCTGTGGTTATAAAATGGTTTAAGCTTTGGCGAAATATCTTCAAATTGTTTTCTGTAGAATAGATAGTGGATTGTAATGATTGCACGCCAGATGATGAATCAGTGGTATGGAGTGTAATTGAATTATTATTTTTGAAGACTATTTGTTTAAAATTTCTTTTTCTAAAGTTTTAATCATAGTGTCAAGGTATAAGAAACAGCTCTTCAAGGAATTTTGATAGAGGTATTGTACCTATTACTCAGGCAGCGTTTTCACATTGAATGGCTATGCTTATTCTTTGAAATATGAAGCTTGTGTCTATGTGTTCTAATGTATTTTCAGTTACAATTCACGAGTGATAATGAGCTAACTAATTCAATAAACCATTTTCAATGTTATAACTTAATAAATCCAGATTCAGAATTAGAGAGTATAAATAATCAATTAAAAACCCCACCTAATCATACTACTTGTTATGTTCATTTTTCGTAACTAATTGATTAGTTGATATGTAATAATTTTCACCTTAAATTCCTTGGCGTTAAACACAAAAATTAATTCCGTTAATTAAAAATAACCCTTTCGTGTATTAAAATTTGTATTGTAATTAATAATAAATATCCTTTCTTAGAATTTCGTACCGTGGAATTTACGCCCTAATTAGATAGGCGACTTTCCAAGTATTGCAATAATTAAATGCTGGTGTGTTTTCCCTTGTTAAAGAATTCGGCGAATTAATTTTTATTAAAATTAGGGTTTTCCTCGTTTATTTCCTTGCTTTGGTGCTTTAACAAATGTAACAATTCATTTGCTGTTCGTTAGCAGCCCGAAAACACATTCTGTTTGGATTAGTTTGTTTTGTTATGCGAATAGAGTTTGTATAAAACAATACTTTTCGGCTTCAATAAATTAATTTATTGTTCGTAATTATTCTAGCTTCCTGCAGGGGACACGTTAATCCCTTGAGCTGCGCTTCTTTTGGGGACTGCGAAGTGAAATGCGCTCTGCCTGGGCGTAAGCTTGCCTGTTCGCTGACGCAGACCAGCGACTGGTTCCACCCTGATGCCAGTAACTCGAGGGTGAGTTCTGTTTTTGCTTTTCTTGGTAAGCGCTTCTGATTTCGGAACCAGAACGCCTGGGGTTTTACCGGTCATAGATGGCCTTCCTAAATTTAATTCTTTACAAAAATTACTGAACTATTTTGGTACTTACTGCTTTCCGTTTTTTTTGATGAATGCTTTACTATTTGTTTTAAATAACTAAAAACTTGCTATTTATCAATGGGAAATAAAAATTGTTTAAAGACATGCTGGCACAATTGAAAATGTTGCCATTATGCTTGTAAATTTAGTTTAAGTTTATCCTTACGATATTCTAGAGCTGTGGTTTTAGGGTTGCGTTTGATTCTTTTCTTTGCTTAATAGTTACTGTCAGGGGGTTATTACCTAGAAATTACAGCTCGCCATTTTCATGGGTAATTTTTTTTTTGGAATGTTTGGGGGTTTCTTATAATGTATTTATAAATTGGGGACATTGACTTTTTTTGGGGTTGGGTTTTGGGAGTAGTGTTCTGTATGTATATATATTTTTTAATTATAAGTTCTTTCTTTCCCGTTATATGTTTTGTTCTGAGTGTGAATGAGTGAGTATATATTTTTTTCTCTATTTATTTCAGGTTCCTTTGTAATTTAGTTATAGGTATAAGGCCCTGCCCACTCACCGATTGAGCCCGTTCCTCCCTTTCTTTCTTTTTTTCTTTCTCTTGGTTTTTATAAGTTACGTTAATGTACGTAGCATACGTTAGACAATTTAAAAGATTTTTCAAATAGCTTAAATAATTCAACCACTTTAACCATAGTAAATAATTATAACAACCAAAAAATGGCAAATGACACACAAATTATCAAGCAGTGGAACTTCATTTAGATATTGTATCATGTTATGATGGCAACCCACGGTTGTTGACAACTTTCATATTGAACTATAAAGCTTTAATCACTAATTTTGCTAGTCAAACCAATGTTCAACTAAATACTTTCACATTTAAAAATAATTATTGGTAAATTAATCAGTATAGGGTAAATATTAATCGAATCTCGGTCTGAACTAAACACTTGAAATGAAATAAAAGACTAATTTTATCATTTGGCGATCAAAGATATATAGATTGTCTAGTTCAAAATCTAATAAATTTTGGAATGCGATATCAGGAGCTTAATACTGTCAAAATTAAACTTATTATTTATTTCAGCTGATGAACTTAAAAAAAGCCTAAAAATTTACAACGATCTCGCATTAAAAACATATACACAGCCTACCATTATCAATTCGAACAAACATAACATTAAGGAATCCGGATAGTTTAGAAAAGGCTATGGGACTTGTTATTGAAAGGATAACTTTTTATATAATATGCAACAAGTTAACAATCTAAATTCAAATTCAAACTTTAAACCCGAAACATGATATGTTCTGAACCGAGGTTATACACATAGCACTAATTATTTTCCCAACAGACCCAGTTTTATCAAACCAAATTTCAAAAACACTCAGAATTCATCTGGTGCTCGTGCACCACAATCCAATAATCAATTCTCCATCTCGAGTAGGATTTATACATGCAATACTTTTATCATCGATTCCGCATGTAGAAGGATTCTCTGCAACACAACAGACAACATTTTTGGTAATACATCTCAAAGGTTTACATGAGCGCAACACTATGTGATTGTAACTTCTAAATTCCTTTTCCATGAACTCTTCTACCTTGTCGCAAGCTGTTGTGTATGACTTATACAGTAACAACAATAAATAAATCATAAATTGCACGTATTTAATAAACTATTGTAAGTACATCGAATAGGACATACAATTGACTATTCAGTGAGCAGATAATACATCAAAATCTCACAAGTGTATCCTGTGTCACACTGTTACACGCCATAATTGGCAATGTACATTTTTAGATTTAGATTTAATTTGTAAATAAATTCCCGTGAATATTTTTAAATGAAACTTGTCAACTTCCATATTTCCGGACAGTCGCGTTTGCGCAAAAGAATGCGCAGGTGCGGGCAGTGCCAAAAGTGGGCATTAAGCCACGAGACCTGAAACCAAGAACATCTATCTGTGTTGTGTGTGTGTCTTTTCTCTTTGTAGGTATGTAGGTTCCTGTATTTGCCTTGTCGTTCCTTTACTTAGTGTTCCTTCATTCCTCTTCGAGCACAGAAAACACAGGAAGAACGGATTGGCAATTTGAAACTCAGCAATGGTGTAACCTACCCACAAAACATGATAGACCCAGAGATTTAGCTACGAAATACCATCCACGTGAGTAATCTGTTTTACTTATATTGTGCAGGTAAATTGATTTTAAATGTGCATGAAAATTTGACTATTGCATCATACTTAAAACGTGGTGATACGTTTATAGCAATTATGTCGTTTACAACAACACATAGGAACATAACTTAAAGACCAGTTTTCAAGTTTTATGCTTATAATGGAAGTTTAGATTTGTTATTTTTGGAACTGTAAATTTTTATTGTTTATTGAGACATCATCTACCTAACTTAAAAACTGGAGCTCGCCATTTTAAGAAGTAATTATTTTCTTTTGTTTTTTACATATTAATGGCCCTCCAATATGTCATTTATAATAATTATAGGTATTAATAAGCACTTAATCTGTGTTACGTAAAACACTAATAAGTGACTCAAGCTTCATTTGTAAAATAGATTGTTGAAGCTCAACTGCATAATCCAGTATACAACCTCCTTTTAATCTAACTGAACTAGTCTCCTGGTTATTAATTTTGGAAGTTTAATGACCAAAATAATTATTTAATCTTGCATACCTGTTTATTTTTAATATTTTATTTCATTTTATCTCATTAATATTAATATATAACCATTTTTATTTGTTCAGGAGTGTATTATTTATGAGAGATAGCAATACTTTCTGCAGAAACCAGCTCTTTCTGGGTTTATACCTATGTTCGTTTTTTGTACTTTATTTTTCTTTCAGGTGACATTTAAGTCATCACGCTTCACAGAGAAATCACGGAGCCAACTCATTTACTGTGATAATCGTCATGCGCTATGAGTATTTAGTTCTTACTGTTTCTTGCTCTTTTTTGTCAACACCATTGTACTGCGAGGCCACTAGCTTGAAGCCGGGCAGTTTTTCACATCGACCGATATCTTCCCACATGGATTTTTTTTGCTTAGGTTCGTTTTCCTTTCCTTTCCTCTGCCCGTTACTTCTATTCTAATTCTTAATTTTGGCATGACCTTCTTCAGGACTAGTTCTCAAATTTCTGAATTTTTCTTCATTTTGTGGTTCATGACACCGATGTGTTACACTAATACTAAAGAAAAATTTGGTACCTTACTTAAATTGGAGTCTACTTGTGGGAGCCATAATGCCACTTATATTGGAAAAACATGCTGCCCGTTGACACGTTCGCTACACCCTACCATTAAATGAGACAAAATAAACTGTTAATTTTTTTTGCACTTAAAGGATCTGTTTTTGATCACATATAACGTAAATACACTAAAAGTAAGCATATGCACTTGCTTGTCAGATAATTGTGTCAAGCGCACAAGCCCAGCTACCGGATATAGACACACATATCAAAACGGTAGGGATACTTTTTTGAAGAAACTACAAAAACAAAGAAACAGAAAGTATATACAGAGTGGTAGAAAAGTCCCGGAACGGTCAAATATTTTCGGAAATACTCATCGCATCAAAAAAAGAAAAAATATGTGTTCAATATTTTTTTAAAAGCTATCCAATGACACCAAAATTGAACCCCCCAACCCCAACCCCTGGGGGTAGGGGGGGCAACTTTAAAAGTTTAAGTGGAAACCCCCATTTGTTATTGCAGATTCGGATTCCGCAGGATAAATTACCCCAAATTGACCTTCGATACAAGCCATTTTGGATGATAGAAGGCGTTGTAATTGACAAAACCAAAATAGGGTACAAAAACATTTGAAATCGAAAAATGTCAGAATTACATTCATTTTTAGTATTCATTTCGTTACTAGCTTTTGATATTATTTCGTGATGTCTCTGTCTGAAAGAGAAAGAATAATTGTCCTGATGATGCGGGATATGGAGATAAAGAAAGATCATTGCAGCAAGTCGCAGATTTATTCAATGAAGTCAATGTGGAACGTCAACCGATTTCTAAATCTACTGTGAGTCGAACAGTGAATCGTTTTGAGCGAACTGGTTCGGTGAAGGATGAACCAAGATCTGGAAGACCTAAAAGCGCGACGAGAGGTGGTCAATTTGAACACCTTCGGCGGTAATTTCGTTATGTATGAAATAAATAATTGAGTATTTTACTTCTTTTATTTTCTGATCCATCAATTCTTCTACAAATAATTAATTTTTGTCGATTGCAGCGCCATCTGCAAAAAACCTAAAAAAATTATGACTAACATTTTGTGGCGAATCCGAATCTGCAATAACAAATGGGGATTTTCACTTAAACTTTTAAAGTTGCCCCACCCCTACCCCCAGGGGGTGGGGTGGGGGTGGGGGTTCAATTTTGGTCAATGGATAGCTTTTAAAAAAAATATTGAACACATATTTTTTCTTTTTTTGATGCGATGAGTATTTCCCAAAATATTTGACCGTTCCGGGACTTTTCTACCCCTCTGTATACATAAATACATTAATAGTTATATATATAGATAATGTTCAGCGCGAGGGGTCTTATAAATTTATATATCGACTTACCTCCGCAGTTTTTTTGTTGTTCTAAGCTGCAGTTCCTTGCTCCTCAACTAAGTGGACTGTATTGGAGATTATAGTACGTGTTACTTGGCACTTGCACTGTGTTTTTTAGGGGTGTATCGATAAAGTCGGCGACACTATTGACAAACTCACGTTACCGAACGAAAAACCGACTGTTCTGCTTCGATATCGATGAGAGAGTATTTGTTCACTGCTACCCTTAGTCCCACTTATTTACACATGCACAAGAAATTTTTACAACAGGATATAAGAGAACAAGGGATGACAGTTTTACTATTAGATTTACAACTACAAATTTACGACTTAAAATTAAACACGACAACATGCGACAAAGAGACCGAACAGATAATATAGATAAATAAAGAAGGCATTACTAATTTTGATGATCAATTTTGAAACGCAGTTTTAAACATAGTCTTGAATTATCGGGACATTTATTACAGTGGTATACAGCATCCTTTCGAATCTTCTTATTTAGACGTACCCGGCATTTCTTTCTTTGCGTTTTCCTTTTTGATTTCTATTTTTACAGGTAGATGCTCAGAGAGTAACTTGACAGGTCGTGAATGTTTTGTATCCTGTTCTGGCAAAAATGGAAGTCATAAAATGAAAGTCTTTTCACAGATAATTTGTTATAAAAAAGGAATACATTATGTACAATCTGATCATTTTGCATGAACAGGGATACTAAGACATATTTGATCAAATTCGGTCGACTCCACTCATGTATTTATTATATTGTTCTGTTGGGAGTGGTTTCTCTTTATCCTCGCCACGCTTTCTCTGTGTAGTAACCATATCATTTCGAAATTCTGTAGATATGTAGGTTACTTCTCTTTTGTCCCTCCATTTCCCAATCATTACTCCGTTCTTATACTGTGTTACAGGTTTATGTTTGAGTTACAGCTTTGTATTAAAGTACAAGTGTATTTGAAGAAAATTCTACTCTATACTTTATTTTATACGAGTTCCTGCAGTTTACTGCTGTGTTTACATTGTCATGGAGACGAATGTTAGTAACTTTGATCATGGTTTGAATATTTGGCAATACTGTTATTTTTTAGTTCTTGTATTATTATGCATTAGCGTTGCATGTGGCTTTTAACTTAAGAATTTGTTTATGAGTTATTTGATGTATTCGTTATGTTAGTTGAAAAATAATTGTATAGGTTTGTGTAATATACAGGGTGTCCCAACGCATATGAAACGCTCGATTACTGCTTAATGGTAACGTTTAGCGAAAAAACTTTCAAATAAATGTTATGTATATTCAAAATGGCTACAACGTAAAATTAATTAGTGTTATACAGGGTGTTCAATAAAAAGTTATATACCAAAGTTATGTTTTTTTAAATGGAACACCCAGTATTTTATTACAAATTCTGATTTCTCGTATCAAACTAAGGTAACTTTTATCAGGATTACCTATACCTAAATCTCATAGTTGTTGAGATATTCAACTTTTTTCAAAATCGCATGATTCATTAAAAATTTTTGTAACACCATGATTTAGATGATGCTGAACATTTAACTTTTGTAGGGGAATAGTATAAACTTGTAGTTAATGGAAACATAACACTAGTTATGAAAATAATATACAGGGTGTTCATTGCATCGTTCTCCGTTTATTAAACAATTAATGCCATTCAGTCGCTTATTTCAAAAGGAACACCCTGTATATTTTCAAGTAGTAAAATGCAGAATTAAATTCTCTATTCAACAATATTCAACAACATAAGGTTACCCTATATTCATATTCAACCGTTTCCGAGTTATTAGCGAATAATTAAAAATGTTGGTACATAATTCTAAAGTTGGGTATAATTTACTTTGATCACAGGCGGCGGCGCATTGCCTACCAAATAATATTAACTATTTGACTTCGTTGCAACAGCAACCATGTTTAAGTTTTGTTTTTGTTGTTTATCAGTTTTGTATCTGTGTTGTTGTGAGGTGAACATTTGTAAAATGAAAACCTACGGTCTTAACGAAAGGATTGATATGATGTTGGTAGTTGGCAAAGCTGAAGAAAATTGTCTATTAGCTACAAGAATTTACGCTCAAAAATTTCATAATCGAATGCATCCTAATGCAGCTGCGTTTGAAAGATTATTGCAACGCTCTAGAAGTACTGGTAATGTTGAATATTAAAAAACTCAACAAGTAAAGCATGTTACTAATAGTGAAGGAAATCAATTATTGGTATTCAAAAATTACTAAAAGCCAACAAATTTCACCCATATACAATTTAGCTTCGCCAAGAGCTTAAGAATGGGGATTTTGAAAGCAGAATAAATTTTGGATTATGGGTAATGGATCAAATCGGAGAAGATGATAATTTTTTGAATTTTCTTTTGTTCAGTGATAAAGCAACATTCCATAACAATGATTTTTTTGAGTTTTTTCACATTCAACATTACCAGTACTTCTAAAGCGTTGCAATAATCTTTCAAACACAGCTCTATTAGGATGCATTCGATTAGGAAATTTTTGAGCGTAAATTCTTGTAGCTAATAGACAATTTTCTTCAGCTTCGCCAAGTACCAACATCATATCAATCCTTGCGTTAAGACTATAGGTTTTCATTTTACAAATGTTCACCTCACAACAACACAGATACAAAACTGATAAACAACAAAAACAAAACTTAAACATGGTTGCTGTTGCAACGAAGTCAAATACTTAATATTATTTGGTAGGCAATGCGCCGCCGCCTGTGATCAAAGTAAATTATACCCAACTTTAGAATTATGTACCAACATTTTTAATTATTCGCTAATAACTCGGAAACGGTTGAATATGAATATAGGGTAACCTTATATTGTTGAATAGAGAATTTAATTCTGCATTTTACTACTTGAAAATATACAGGGTGTTCCTTTTGAAATAAGCGACTTAATGGCAGTAATTGTTTAATAAACGGAGAACGATGCAATGAACACCCTGTATATTATTTTCATAACTAGTGTTGTGTTTCCATTAACTACAAGTTTATACTATTCCCCTACAAAAGTTAAATGTTCAGCATCATCTAAATCATGGTGTTATAAAAATTTTTAATGAATCATGCGATTTTGAAAAAGTTGAATATCTCAACAACTATGAGATTTAGATATAAGTAATCCTGATAAAAGTTACCTTAGTTTGATACGAGAAATCAGAATTTGTAATAAAATACTGGGTGTTCCATTTAAAAACATAACTTTGGTATATAACTTTTTTATTGAACACCCTGTATAACACTAATTAATTTTACGTTGTAGCCATTTTGAATATACATAACATTTATTTGAACGTTTTTTTCGCTAAACGTTACCATTAAGCAGTAATCGAGCGTTTCATATGCGTTGGGACACCCTGTATATACAAGTATTAGTAATTCGTATCTATAACTGGGTTTAAAAGCATTTAGGTGTTACATTGTTGTATGTGTTTGGTCTAGCTTGTCTTAGCATTTCCATGCTAGTGACTTTCTGGTTTTGTAGTGCAATCCTAGCCTTTTCCAAATCGCTTTGCGTGTGGTTGTAACTTCGTGCGGTGTCAACTGCTAATTGATTAAAATAGCCTGAAATTCAGTTTTTACAAAGATTTCTACAAGTCTTAAGTAGGATTGGTTGAAATTGGAATGAAATGAGTTCCTATAGTAGTTCCTGGAGAGTATGGTGTGATCCGGCAACCAGTCCAGAGTGGTGTAGGTCTAATGGAGTTTTAAGGCAGTTTATTGAAATTTTTCCATTTTAGATTCTTTCATTGATACCTTATTTAATTGCTGATTCCGTGTTGGATGTACTGAAGTGGCACTGTGTCTGGATATTTGGACTCTGGAATCTTGGCAATTACCCTCGAGGGATATGATTACTCTGGTTACGTCATCACCCATATCCATATTTGTAGGCTGCTATTTGAGTTCCTGGGTGCAGCGGAAATTAAGGTAATTTTACTTACTCTCTTAGTTTAAAGTAAAACTTGAAGTCATGCTAGTAGTACAATAAAACATTAATACCAAATCTAATTATTTATGATTAACATTCTGATGCTGTACTTTATGCTGAAACAACATTTTAATAGGTGTTTTTACCAACACACGGGGCGTCCTTTTCGAAGATCCTTTCAAAGATCCGTTTGCAGGTCTTGTCGCTGTGATGTTCACATGTGCTGCTGCAGTTCCTTTCATGTCCTCATTTATCGAGGAAATGGAATACACATTATCACAACATTGCATAAATACTACAAGTTTATCTAAGTTATGGTACACCTAATTGATTCTGCATTAGTACTGCTCCTGTCACGTGTCACCAAGGTAAGCAATCACTTCCATCAATTTGTATGTTAAGGGAGTTAATTACTTGTATATGTTGTAAAAAAAATATTACTGATTAATTGCATCAGTGTTCATTTTCTATGCTCATATAAATTATATTTTATTTATCACTTAACCACTTCTGTAGTTGGTTATATGTATCTATATGTAAGAATGGACAGATTTAATTTGAGCGACTTGTGGTTCTTTTTGATACTGTTAAGCTCACCAAATCCCCCCAATATTATTCAATGTCTCGTGCTCTAGGAAGTTCTATTAATTAACCGCTTTATTGAATTGACCGGTGTGATAATTTTGGCAATAATTTGCTGTTATAACAATTACCGGTGTAGTAACGCTGCTTTAGTTTCGCCTTTTTTTAACTTACCTATCACTACTTCTTTAGATGATTCTTTGCGATCAGGTCTAAGTGTGCCGCTGCAATAAGTATTCCTCTCTAGCAATTTCAGTGCCAATGTATAACTATTACAGAAGTTATCCATAAACATTGAATGACCATTGTAAAGAAAGTCATTCAGTAAACATAAAACAACCTTTTCAAAACGAGCTTTATCACCTAAATGATCCATTTGTTCTGTATGTACTACCATATTCAAAACCAAACCTTCAGGTTTACTTAAAATGTAAATTTTGATGCGTTACTTATGCCGCTTATTTTTAAGGTACTAGCGAAAAACAAGCCTGCCATGCCACAACAGCATCGACTCATCGAAGGAAATATTGTTTGAGGGATAATATATAAATGACATTTCCTGTTGGAAGTAATTTAGTACTGGTCTAACTTTATTTAAATGATCATCAGGCTCTTCTTTTCCCGGATATGGATTTTTAGAAAAATGCAAGCAATGCAATATTAGCAAAAACCTATCACGACTAATATAGTTTGAAAAACAATCAAATCCAAACAGCCAATGTGTTTTCCAATAGTCTTGTAATATTGCATTTTATAGTACCGGTGTGATACATTAATCATATAAACTGCAATAGTTCTGACATCGTAATGTTTGTACATTTTGTTATGCACGAGTTTGAGATGGTGGACTCGGCTAAAAAAACCGATTCTGCATATCTATTAGTTTCGTTCACTATTTACTGCAAAAAGTTATCGTCGACCAACATTCGAAAATAGTCATATGGAGAGGTATTTGCACTGGTATCTACCAAAAGGCCAGATTTTTATGTAAAATCAAAGGATTTCATAATTCCATCTTCTTTCCAATCAGTGTCACACTACCTTGGTCGATAACCAATTTCACAGACATCAAGTGCTTCTTGGGTTGTAACAATTACTATAAAAATATGCAGCTGCAATTTATATACCTTATGAAAGTAAAGTTACCATCAACAACATCGTCACTTATATGTGGATTCATCCTCGTCTGGAAAGTATGAATCGCTACTGTTTTCTAATTCAGAAACAGAAGTCATGGCAGCTTGTAATAACTCATCACCTATTAAATTTTTTGGATCCTTAAACTTTAATTTAGCTGGTTTTGATTTAGAAGGAAATGCATCAACGTCACGAACAGCACTCGTTATAAAGTCACAAAGAATGTCGATTTCCAAACGACAACGTACACGCATAATTTCAACCTCTATCTATATGCTACACCAACATACATCAACCAACTTCAAGCACTAATGCAATACTAATCATAATAATTTAAGTCTATTCAAGATGCGCTGGATCGTCCGAAGGAAACATGTTCGACAATCACGAGCACACATGTGCATCCATAGCAAAGAACATATTACAGAGGGCGGCTCCGTTACTTGTTGGAATGCATGTGACTACTAAACCCAAAGTCCCATGTTCGAATCCTGACATGGACTGCTTGAAAAATGTTACGCAAGCATTTTTCACAAAAATACACTCTCGTTCGGATAGAAGGTAGGTAAAATGTAGGTCCCAGGTGAGAGTATTGTCATGCACGTTAAAGATCCTTATCAAAGTTTTGGCAAAATTCATAATTTCCAGGTAAAAAAAAACTCACTTCTTGACCAATGTAGTACCTTGGGATGAAGCATTGGTAAATCAGATGTTGTGCACATTAAAGACATACATTAACAAACATCTATCCGAACAGGCCTATTTAATCTGTCTCTGAGAATTACATTCAATTTAAGATCCACAATTTTAGCCATTCTAAGAAGTGAAAATGTTTCATAATGTTAATTCAAAACTCCATAAAACTTAATTTCGGCGAGAAGATTTAAAAAGGCATTAATAATAACCGACCCAAATTCAAACAAAAATTTCTTTCCACTGCAACAACATACCCACTAACAAAAACAAGTTTTTTAGTTATATTATTACTTGTTCACCTTCTAGTGACTTCTGATAATCTTAACGTATCGAATTTTATTCTACATTAAAAATTGTATTACCTCTTATCATATGGTAACAAAGGTGTTAAAAAAATTGAAAGGAACGAAGCCATTAAACCAACAATGAATTGATTAACACCTACAAGGTTGCAGTTAAAGATCTAATATAAAGCATACAAATGCGAACAATCGAGAAAAATTTCACAAAGTTATAATTTCTGGATTCTATTTCCTAGCTTATACAAACCCACACAGCTCAGCAAAGTGGGCAGTTTCAGTTGATATATGAATAGACGAGCTTTATGATAGAAATTATTGGATAAAGCATTAAAATAAATACATTTCATAAGCACACAAGTAAGTGCTTGTCTAAATAAATTACACAGGTGAACTTAGTTAACTGTCATTGTTAAGAACTAAATAAGTGCAGCAGACGCTAGTGACTATCAGCAGTGATATTTGTAGCGGCACCTCCGTACATTAAGATTTCTCTGTATTTGTTAATAATCAGGCATATATTAAACGGATAAAGGACAATAAAAAGAAGTTCGTTAACAATATTAACTATGTTTTTAACTTTTAATATATTAGCTTTATGTAAAGCTTTTATTATTAATAAAAATTAATTTTAAAATCTTTTATCAGAGCTGAGAGTAAGTGTTATGTGCTTATAATTTTATAATGATTTTAGACTATTGATGATGACTGTCATGGTTGAAAGTGCTATGGCATACTTATAATAAAAAAAAAAGTTTATAAAATTAATTGCACATACATCGCTTACGATATTTCATAAAAGCTTCTGTTGCAGAAAAGCTTTAATCTTTATGTGTGGCACCGATGGCTTCTTGCCATTGGCGTAATAGAAGAAACGTCAAAGTAAAATAGTTAATTTAAAAATTCCAGATTGCACACATATCTAAAATATCAAGAAAACATCCAACAATTAAACAAATTTCAGAGGCATTATCTCTTTAGTTTTAAGAAAATTAACATCCCATAATATACTCACCTTGTACGAAGAAATGGCATTATAATTCCAGCACCTGTAGCAACTAAGAGAAGCACAACCTGTAGTACAGTGAGCAATACATTTATAAGTTTAACTACTAATGCTCTAGCATTCGAATTATCTAAACCCTCTAAAGTGACATATTGTTGCTGTTGGGCTGCTTGATGTTCCATTTTTTGAATCTAAAACAAGCTTATTTGGTTTAGTCTCACCCACTTAAACTTACTTTAGTTTGACAGTGTTCCAGCATTTCATGAATATCTCTTAATCTTTCTTCACTTTGGTATTGTACCTTTTCCTCCATATCAGCAAGAGCTTGTTTTAGGTTTTCAACTTCATTCTGATGTAATTCTGTTAAATCGTTTATCTGTTCTTCTAACCTTTCCGTCCTAAATCGTTCCTCCTGTAAAGCAGCATTCAAAAATTGGACTTCTTGCTGAAGAGCTTTGGTGCCTTCAATTTTTTCTCTTAGGCTTTCAATTTCCTCTTGTCTATCATGAAGTTGATTATATATTGTCTTTAAATTAAAGCTAACACTCTGACCACTAGCATCGGGTGGCCGGCTGTGATACCTAAATATTAAGCAAAAAAAGTTTAAAGAAAACAAATTTTTTCTAATAAATTCTGTTTTATTAAAAATGGTTTGTATTAAAACATAGAGGACCAAAAGTCGCACCCCTCCACCCCCCTTCAATTTTGGTATGATTAAAGCTTTTCCCGTTTAATTTGGCTTGGTTATATAAAAGTAAAATTGCTTTTTTTAACAGGAATATAACAGTTGAAAGCTTTAAATTAACATTTGGTGCCAACTTGAACTTTTCTCATAGAAAAGAGGATTGAGCAATACATCAATTTAAAGGTATTTTTGTTCTTAATTCAATTTGTGAGTTTGATCACATTTGATGTAGTAGTTTTCGCAAGCAGATAATTATTACTAATGGCTCTACGTACTTGACTTTTACTTGTTAAATTATTCAGTATTCCATAATAATGGCAAGGTAGTGTTCTTTAGAAGAAAACCAAAGCACTATCTTTGGCAAGGTTAATTGCAATTACCACGCTGCTTTACAAATATTTAATGAAGGTTTTCACAATGATCAGCATATAGAGACTTTTTCAAAAACTGTTGACAAAATTTCGAGCATTAGAGACAGTGAAAGACACGCCAAGATCAGGAAGGCCAACCATTGAAGAAGACGTAAAAGTACAGGTTGCAGTTGAATGGTTGTTAATCCCCATCAATCTACTAAGGAAGTGTTGAATACATGTAACGCTTCCTGTTCGTTAATAAAAAGAATTTTTAAAAGAAACAAATTTCATCTGTATCGAATGAAATTACTTAATGAGTTGGCGAAAGATGATCCTGATGGACGAATTAAATTTTGCAAAATTATAACAGAAAGGATTGCAAGTTATCCTAATCAGGTACAGCATATTTATTTTGGCAACGAATGCACCATTTATCTGAAATGTTAACACTCAAAACTGCAGATACTGGAGTGATGTAAATCCTCGTGTATTTCGTAAAGTACATATCCAGTTTCTTAAAAATTAAATATTTGAGCAGGCATTGTGAGTAACCACATCCGTAGGACCTCCATTCATAGAAGAAAATTTAAGTGGCTTTAAGTATCTTGAATTACTACAGGACACAATTACTCCCCTAATTAAGGATACGTTTGCCCAAAACCCACATGAATTCCACGCAGACATTATTTTCCAACTAGACGGTGCCCTGCCGTGTTATTTTACAGTGGTTTGAAATCATTTAGATGTTGCTTATCCAGATACGTAGATTGGTCGCCCAGAACATACAAAGCAGTAGTAGCGATTGCCAAGTCTCTTACCGTTAGATTATTTTCTGCGGGGTTACCTAAAAATCTAAAGTTTACCAAACAGCTCCAGAATTCCTGCATGAACTTCGTCAACGTATTATTGATGATTGTGCAAAAGTGACCCCAAAAATGTTCCATAATATTAGGAAGAATTCTTAAACAGGATGCCAAGATGTGCTAGGTAAATATTTTGAGTACCTTTTAAAATAAGAAGCTAGTGCACCGAGTTGCATTTTTAAAATTTTCTGTTTTTAAATTTTTTCATATTTGTTGAAGTTGATAGTTTTTATATGAAAACAACTGAATCAAATATGATCAAATTGAGAAATTGAATTAAGAACAAATATACCTTTAAATTGATGTGCTCATCCCTTTTTTCCATAAAAAAATAGGCTCAAAATGACACCAAAGTATTAATTCCAAACTTTCAACTGGCATATTTCTGTCAAAAATAATAATTCTACTCTCATATAAACAGCCTAAATTATACAAGAAAATTTTTAACCGTTCTAAAATTAAAGCAGGGCAGAGGACTTTTGCTCCTCACTGTAGATAGATAGATGAAATATTCAGGCACTAAAATGATACATTTTTACACAAGTCAATGAAATAACACAATATTATGAATACAGTCCAAAAGATTAGGATTGTATGTATTATTTAGGTGCAGTACAATATACTTGTGGAACATTAGTTTGGGTGAAATGAATTCAAAGTAATAATATTCATCAAAAGAATAGAATGTTTGTTCTGTAAAGAAATTTTTGACAACAGTTTTAAATTTTTTTAATGACAATAGCTTTATAGTTTGTGGGAGTTTGTTTAGAATTTTACAGCATAATAATTTAAAGAATACCTGAATTTTTCAAGTTCTGTAAATATATTTCTCAGAAGGTGGTATGCTCTTGTATTATGTGAATGTTTTTGTGAGTTGGTATCTTGGTATTACAATTTTTGTAGACATATATATATATATATATATATATATATATATATATATATTAATAAGATGTGTCAAGTTCTTTTAAACTTACGTCAGTTATAGACAGGAAGCGATGCTCAAAATTAGGGCTATAACCCAAGTATTAAATATATAAATACATACATATATATATATATATATATATATATATATATATATATATAGTAAGTTGATAAAATTAACGTATTATAGTTAATAAGATGAAATATGCAAAACCCAAATATTCATTTCAAATCGGCCTAATAATTGAAAGATGGAAAATAAGGTTCGGGCAGGGTATATATATATATATATATATATATATATATATATATATGTATGTATCCATATAAAACTGTTTATATATATACATATTGCTATGATAAGAAGGTAGTTTAAGGGTAGATTAAGTCATAGGGGTCGTAAGCTAAATATAAATATAATTAACGTTAAGAAAACCAAATAATTCCACAATTAAATAGGAGTAAATCGAATATTTTACAAAAAGTCAATAGCAAGCACACTGCATATAAATTATATTTAATTTAATGCATAAGAAAGAAGCTCATTTTGCAATAATTAGATAATATTTAGCTAAAATAATAATGTGTACATCTTATAATACGCTTTAAGTTAAAGAAACGAACAAAGATAAGGTTTTAAATACATCAAGTTTCATCAAAATAAACACGTAATCGGTAAAGATAAACCAACTGGCATACTAGCTATTTAACAATTTCATTAAAAATGTCAACGCATAAATAAGAAAACGCATTCAAATACATCATTATTAGAAAGGTAAGTACGTGACTGGAATATCATATTTGCATAAAAATACAACATGATAAAAGTTTGGACAATAATCGACAAACATGAAAGACGTGACAAAAATGCAATGGATATTTGGAAATTCTAAGAATATGCGATGAACTATTGAACGTCTACATGCGAGATTGCATAAAGGGACAACAATTAAAACCAGGGCATTTTGAGAAATACCGGAGTTCTACAAAGATAGGCGCCAAGTACAAGCCTTGATCAACAAACACACCAATTAAAAACGTTGATAGGTGGAGCTTATAAATACCATACGAAACTCGACAACATTCAGCATCTCTTCAACAAAGCACGAACTACGTCAATTTAAGGTGAAAGATTACGTACAAATGAAACTCAGTAAAAGTGAATAAATTGTTAACAATTGTGGAAAGTAAAAGTGCCAATTTATGCAACGAAAATAGCCATTTTGCGCTTAAAACGTAAGGTAAACTATTAATTGAATTTTATACTAATATTTTATAATTTAGGGCCCTAATAACACCTCTAATAAATATGCAATTACACGTCAAATTATACATCTACTTAACCATCGAATTAAATATCAAATTAAGCATTTAAACATACGTCTAAATAAACGTCTTAATTAAATATCCAAATATACTTCGACAATATTATAAAACGTGAAGATACTCAAATTGGACTGCAAGATACTCAAAGTTAATCCAGAAATCCGAGGGGAAAAATTCAAGCAACCATTAATAAATCATTCTGGCCAACAAGTGAAGCAAGGCAAGCTGCAACAATCAAGGGGTGCGGACCACCAATATTCAGAGGCAGTTCCTAGCAAGGAAAACACAGGTTGGAGAGCTCATTTATTATTATTAGTAAAAGACTGCTTTCAATTTTAATATTTTCTATATATCAAATATCTGTAAGGGTCAACAAAAAAATTATTTGAGATTTTGAAAAATAGAGAAAGCATCGTTTGAACGTTCAAAGGTACTTGAAAGTAATTACAGAGATATTTTTGCTGGCTTTCTAGAAATATAAATTTGGTGAAAGAAAATAAATGTTAATATTTTATTCAGGGGCTAATTTTTGAATGTTGAACAAATCACTGATATAAAAATGTACATATTATCAATCATTATATTGTGTAATTTTTGGATCGCTTCATTTAAATTATTTCAACAGATAGAAAGAAAAGGGGTTAAACAATCTTTATTGTTGTGAAGTAGGGCATTCTGTTTGATAGATTAAGCTAGCCGTGGAAAAACAAATTCAAGAAATCATAGAATATTAAAAGGGGTTGATATTCACACCAATAAAGATAGCAACACCAATCATAAAATGGCATATCACAGTAATAAATATTAGAAACCGATAAGACAAATAAAAATTGTTAATAAACCTGGAGTCTAAAGCATAAAGCAAACAGTTTAGCTACGAGAAAAGTATTAAAATTGTTTTAAAACCACTGCAATGTTGACTTAGGTCACAAATAAAATGTACAATTGCATCATGCTTTAAAGTCTACCAATTACTTCAGCAAACTTAAATTAGATAAATACAGTGCATATTTGCTGCCAAAAGAAATAACTCTATGTACTTTAGCTGCTATTGAAAAAAGTTAAAAATTTTTTCTAAAATTTGTATGTTTAGATAATAAGCACGACATAAAATAATATTCCATAAAGCGGACGTGGTCGAATATATTTTCTTCCTGACATTCCTGATGCGTTTATTGCAACTTAGCGTTTATGCAGAATACGATATCCTATTTTAAGTTTAATGTACTCTTTCATTACATAACTCGTAGCCGGGGTTAGATGTAATTGTGTGTAAGTGATGTGTTTCACTTACGTGCTTAGGTAATACATTTAAATGCAGTGTTGGGACTTAATTGTAATTGGATATAGGTAGCTGGGGCTTTTGTCGCATTAGTAGAGTAACGAGTTGGTTTTTGAAAATACGAAAACTCGAGAATTATAACAACGAACTTGCAGATGCGGTTGAAATTTCGAATGCTTATTGTGAAATCGTTTCTGTGCATGTAGTGATTGAGAATAGGACTTGTATATGTAAGTATTTCTTTAAAACATATGACAAAACAGCAGTCCTAAAGCTTTTACTAAAGTTGACTTAGGTCGGACATTTAAAAAGCAGTCCAAGAATAAAATGCCTTATAGTTTTTTTGTTTACCTAATTATTCTCTATCACTTCCTAAATTTAATGACATAAAACTAATGCCACCCTGTATATATGTACGATAATTAGTACTCGCCTTGTGCAATTATCTAATATTTGTATTTAATACTTGGTTTCAGTAATGAATTTGAGCGTCGCTTCTTGTCTATATCTGAGATAAGTCAAAAACTGGACACTGTCAGATATAATTGACAAAAATACCAAATGTACTTGAAAGTTAAGTTGATGTATGCAACTATTAACCAATCAATATAATATCTTTAAATACCGAATAGCAAATTACTGTTAGTTACTGCACATGACTTAGCCATGATGCAAAACTGTTAATATTCTTAAAATGATTACAATATTGTATAGTCAAAGTAATAATTGCTCACCTTTCCAAACTTTCACTAGTAACACTGCTGCATTCACTGCCTTCATCACTCGGAAATTTGGTAACCACAGCCTGCGAATGTGAAGTAGCATGCAGATTGGCAGGAAGTGTAGCTGAACCATGATGGGATTTTTCAGTATTATCACCACTGCCAACACCGCCATTTGCAGCTCCACTGTCTGATCCGCTATTTCCTGGCCCTATGTACCATGCTACGAATTATACGAGAGCATACAGTGCAAGGTGCAGCCGTGCCACAAATAGTAGTGCCATAGTATAAGCATTTATTACGCAATAGAAATTAGTAATTTAGTAAATATTACAAAATAAATCAAAATAATTAAGGATTAGAAAAATATTACTGTAATTTATATATAAGGGGTTGTTTAAGCTTTTGCTGCAGCCACTTTTAAAATATATAAAACTAAGTCTAATTCAATACTACATTAAAGGGTTAATTTAATCAAAACTGTTGTAAATACATAAAAATTTGATAAAGAATAGATAGTTAGGTTGTGCTTTATGAACCAAAGAAAACCCAAAACAATCATAAAAGCAGTGGTTACTAAAATATTGGTCTAAGAATTTTTAATAATACATTAGATATGACTTTTCCCCATTTCCCCAATAATAAACAAAAGTAATATTAATAAAGATATTGAAAAGTAAATTCTACCATTATATGCCAAACCAAATGATTTAATGTCACTTTATATCTTGTAAACTTTAGCATCTAACTTGTACAGAAATACCAAAAATTATCTTGGGCAGTGGTGTTCATGAAATAAAAAACGTTTGTAGTAGCTATTAACATCCACTTAAAATTTTAATATGTTTCACATCATTTGACTGCTCTAATAACAAAATAATAATCCTCATAAAGATTAAACGTATTATTAACAAAAAGCTTAACTAAAGTAGAGGTCTTTCAAAATCTCATGGACTGTTGCCCAGAACACCAATTTAAGTTATTTGCGTTAAAGTGCATCATAAAAACATTGACAACTCAGCTGTTGATTTTTAACTCATCTGTCATTTATTTGCATATTTAAGATTTGTGGTTCATTATTATTGTTTTTGATTATTATTTATGAGAATTCAGCCTTGATTCAACTTCAACAAGTTTTTTTCAAAAATACTAGAACTCGGTCTGTTTTTTTTTTGTAAGTACAATACAGGTTTCAATTCAAGAAGAATAATGTTTGGTTTTCACACATTATTGTTATTCCTGAGTTTGTAACTTTACAATGAGTAACCGCAACAAAACAGTCAATGGAGAGAAATTATTTATAGTGTGTATAAGTTTAGGATGAAGAAAAGAACAGAATACCTGTCATTCCTATAAATAATTTACAAGAATGATGTAATACTTTTTTTGTGAATCGAGCACGCCATGAGAACTATTTTGACGTTGGGCATCTGTGGAGCGATTTTTATTCTTATTATTTGACAAGAATTTATTTTTAATGTCATCACTTCCAATAGACTCAAATTTCAAAATATTCACGGCTTAGTCTGGGAATTACCCCAAGGGCGAGCAATGAGATTGGGCGTGGATGAAAAGTAAATTCAATATAGAGGGGGATGAGAAAAGGGAAGGGGAATTGAGCGCTACCTCATCTATATGGACAATAAAATACGAAAGTAATCTATGAGAAGATGCAGACACTCACAGGCTATAGTGACTATAAAAAACATACAACTTATACAAAACCTTTCAAATGTATCTACCTCAACTACTGCTGCGATGATCCTGAAAGGAAATGTCACACAATAAATTTTAAATCAAAAGACACAGTTTGCGTCTTAAAAATAATACAATAATACTCATAAATCCATCATGAAACCATCACACTAAAAATGTTATACCCAAAAATGGATATCACAAAGAAGTCGCTCACATCACCTCTATAACATCACTTTGCTTGAGTGTCCCTCAAGTTTCATTACTCAGAATTTATTTTCTTAAATTGTACTCTCATTAAATTTAAATACTCATAAATAAAAGACTTAGTGCTTTGCATCAAAAATATAATTCTTTTCTTTCTTTCAAATGCATGTAAACAAAATCACAAGTTGATATTCAAAAGTCAAATTTAACTTTATGGAATAAAAAATTTGTAAATTTTTTCTTTAAATAATGAAATGCTGACATTTGATACAATTTTCACAAACAAAAAGTTTATAACCCCAATTGACAGATCTTATAGATTGGTTCACAGTAAATTCCAAAAAAAAAATCTCACATACTTCTATTTGTCACAAAAAAGGTATTCAGAAACAAATAGATTAAATAAATTAAAATTATTCAGGTTGACATGGTATAGGAATAACACAGTTAACCTACTAATTACAAAGCATACTATAAATGGACATATTTAGTGAACTTGGACTTTACAAACTTTCTTATAAGGCCAC
This sequence comes from Platerodrilus igneus, assembly GCA_036346225.1. Taxonomy (NCBI): domain Eukaryota; kingdom Metazoa; phylum Arthropoda; class Insecta; order Coleoptera; family Lycidae; genus Platerodrilus; species Platerodrilus igneus. The sequence continues at coordinate 587,231 of JARFIW010001414.1, forward strand.
ATGTATATTTCGCATGTTTCACAAAATACTTTGATCTACTTCCAAAGAACAAAGTTTCTCTTTCTCTTATAAAACTTTAAATTTCAACTCTTAACAAAAAAATATCTGACACAATTTTTAGAACATTAAAACGAACATCAATTTTACGCCGACCTAAATACCGATTCTCAGGCACCAACTGGCACATAAATGCACCAACATTTTCTTCCACTCTTTCTGCTATCACCGCATTGAAGAAAATTGCTGTGTTATCTCCCAATCCCATGAATATAAAGAACACCACCTCGTGACACCTTTCACAAGTGCAATATTAACTTAATAAATCTTGACAATGGATACCAACCGCCTACGAATTAGGAAACACAAATTTATAGTATTTGTTACGATTGAATATATTCTTAAGATAAATTCAAAGCGGATTAAATGGTAATGACGTTTATTTCTATTACGAAATTGTTTCCTCTGATATTACAATGCAATTTAATGAAACCAGATGCCACAGAACTGTAACAAATAGAAACGACTTCAAAGGTTAGTACCTTAGAATTTATATTTGTTACAACGAGTAGAAACAGCAACTGAAGTTGGACTAAACACAACCAAACGAATTATTTCAGAAGCAAAGAGCAAAACGGAGGGCGCTAAATTTATATCTCCACAAAAGAAAATTAATAAAAGTAGTCCTAAATCTAATGTGAACCAATTTGAAGAACAAGTTCGAACCACAGTATATAATTATGCAAGCACTCATAAGTGAAGAACTACCACGAAAGCCATATTTGGGAAACTAGAAATGATGATCGTGTTAGTTTTACTGGATAATTGTCATCGTTTAGGCACATAGTACATAAATTGAGTTTTCAGGGATTGAAAATGCAAGATAATCGAAAAGTGTAAATTGAAAAACTGACATTCATAAAGTCGAATTTTTACAGCAATACAATAAAGAAGGAAGAAACATTGTATACTGTGACGAAACATATTTGCATAGCTCACATATGGTTCCTTTAGCCTGAAATGATAGCAGCAGTAAATGTTTAAAAGCATCTATAATAGTCAAGCGTCAACGTCTGATTATTTTTCATTCTGGTGGTAATAAGGGATTTATTCTGAATGCTTTGTTAATCTTTAAATCGAGTCTTAAAAAGGGGGATTATCATGATATGAACAATAGTAATTTTGCAAGATGGTTACGAGAGGTTCTTTCCAAATTGTGAAATGAATTCAGTTTTAGCAATGGATAATGCAGTATGCAATAATGTGACAACAGAACGTACTCTTAGATTTTCTTGGAAAAAGGGGATATGCGGAAATGGTTAACAGAGAAAGAAATTGTGTATAGTGTGCATGCTACAAAAAGTGAACTATATTCAAAAATACAAATGAGTAAACTTAGTTGTAAAACATATGTTGTCGATTCACTTTTAGAACAATGCGGGCATGTTGCCCTTCGTCTACCGCCTTACCATCCATATAGGCATCCGTTAAAAACTATGCTGCAGCACATAACACAACTTTTGAGTTAGACGATGTAAGAAAAATAGCAGAGAACAAGTTTAGTGTCATTGGTGTTAAAGATTGGGAAAATATTTGTTCACATGTTCAAAATTTAAAGACAAGTATCTGAAAAGAGATATATAATGGACGATATTGATGATATTATTATCATACTTAATGAAGATCAAAATGGATCAGATTTATATGTAGCTTCTGATGAAGGTAGTGATAGCGATGAAGAGACTTTAGCCTGCACACCATTATCATAGTATAATAATATTAAGTCTTCTTTCAAAACATAGTTTAGTATATATAAAAATTAATTTTGTAATTTATACATATTCTGCCTATATAAGGCATATTTTAAACTTTTTGAACTTATTTGTCTTTGTACACATTACAATTGTTTTATATTAATATAACATATCGAATATTTGTTGTTAGTAAACCAGTTTACCTATTTTGGCCATTTCATGATACAAATACATACTATGAAAAGCAACGAAACCAGTTGCAGAGTCTGATTGGAGTTGCCATATTAGTTTGTTTGCAATATTGTTGAAGCCCACTCGAAAGAAAATGGATCTATTAAAATATCAACATTAATAAATAACTGACTGCTGTTAAGCCTTTTTTGATAACCGCTTGGTAGAATGTTACTGGTAACTGGATGTGGTGCATAATCATGTCACTGATAAGTAAACACTGATGTGCAACTTAGATAGCATGATTGACGATCTTGTTAAATGTTGGGCATAGCAACTCTGGCAGTGATAGTGATTTTATAATTTTTCAGATTAAATTTCTATGAAATATGCATTCTTAAAAAATAATAAAAGGACAGTCTTGGCTGCCAAGAGCTATAAAACATTTAGCCAGAAACATGACACAAAAAATAACAATAAGCAATACACCAAAAAAGAACAATAAACAATACACTAAATAAGTTACACGTTCCGCACATACAACATTGTAATTTTATAATTTATATTATGTTGATAAATTACTGGTTAAGTTAATTCAGAATACGCTTCCGAAAAATTAATGTTTTTAGATTTCACTTGTATTGTTCCTTCTTTTTTATATGATACCTCTCCCTTTCTTCATTGCGCATCTCACGGTCCATTAGATTTTGAAAGACTATAAATGTTGGAATCTGCCCACTGCCTTGTGACTATAAAATTTTTCCTCTACTCAAACAATCATAACAATTTTGCAATATTTCCAATGTTTACTAGCACACTCTTCTGCAATTTTTTGTGGGATCTTGTTCCACATGCTAACAAACATTCTAAGGCAGCTCCCTGGCACAATTGGTATGCGGATAACTATTATTCCCAAGGTCCCAGATTCGATTCACAACATGGTCCGCTTGAAAAATGTTAGGCAAGGATTTTTCACAAAAATACGTCTTCGTTCGGATGAGAGGTAAAATGGAGGTCCCGTGTGAGAGCATTGTCACGCACGTTAAAAATCCCTACTTTGCTTGTAACAGCAAGGGTTCGGCAAAATTTCCAGGTAAAAAAAATTCTCTTCAGGTGGACCATTGGAAAATTAATTGTAGTGACAAATATCCTTATTCCTTTCAATACGTGATGCATCCTTGTGTATCATGTGTCTGATATATCCGGATTATGCACAAGGGTGCATCATTCTGTTTCATTTGTATATACGATATATCAAGTTTATGCATCAATTTTAAGTCAGAGTGGTGGTATTAAAATATTTCAAATGGAAGGGTTTAGGATAACACCTACATATCTATTTCTTCCAATACATTAGTAAAAGTTGTGGCCTTTATGTAAGTACACTTAGTAATTTAGTAGAGTTCTGTCAACTTAAAATATATTATTTTTAATTGCTCTTAAATTTTCTTTACAAAGGCTGATTTGTAACTGATTTTGGTAATGTATTATATATCTTAATGCCATAATGAAATACATTTTTTGTGGTTATCGTTTTATTCTTCTTGTAAATATAGTAATTGTCTGCTTGTCTTGTGCTGTAGTTATGTATATTTGACACTTTAATTAAGTTGCTAACCAAGTACGAAGGCAGCATACCATTTATAATTTTATATATAAAAACCATACTATTATATATCATTTGTTCCTGAACATTTAAAAAATTAAGGCATTCTAACATTTTACGGACTTTGGCAAATCTGCTACATTATAATAAACATCTCATTGCACGATTTTATATCTTTTGCAATCTTTCCAAATCACCTTGGTTTGAGACAAATAAAATGGTGCTGCAGTATGTTAGGTGTGGATAAACTATTGCTCAATATAAAGCTATTCGAGCAAAACTTGATAGCTTTGCACTAATTCTTCTCAGAAATCCAACCTTTTTGCTTACTTTATTTATAACCATCTGTAGATGCATTTTAAAAGTTAATTTTCGGTCGATTATTACGCCAAGGTATTTAATGTTCTCTACCAGTTCAATATCGGACCCATCTATTTGTACATTCCTATTTTCTGTTTTTATCATTTGATAACTTCTATCATTCCTTAACAACATCCATTTTGTTTTATCAACATTTATCTTCAGCTTATTTCCAACTATATATTTGCTAATTCTTATTAAGTCACTATTTACAGATTGAATCAGGTTTATTACATATGCACCTTCAGCATATATTAAAGTGTCATCAGCAAACATATGCATCTTTGTTTCCTTCACTACATTCACTATATCGTTTATGTGAATTATAAAAAGCAATGGTCCCAAAATACTTCCTTGTGGAACACCCCACTCAATTTCTGATGTACTAGATGTTTCCCGTTGCCATCTCTTTCTCGCTCACTGTTTTGTAAGTAGTCTTTAAACCACTCTAACGCATTGTCTTTAACTCCATATTTTTCCAATTTTTGAATGAGAATATTTCTACTTATAGTCTCAAATGCTCTTTTGTAATCTATAAAGATAGCACACACCGCCTTTCCTTTATCCATTGATTCTTTCCAGTAATTTATAATTTGCTGAATCGCTGTCTCACACGAGTGTTTCGTTCGAAAACCAGACAGATAGGTGGTTAATGTATTAGTCTCATCCAAGAATTGCTTCAGTTGCTTATATATTACTGTTTCTAATACCTTTTCAATTGTGGCCAACATATTTATAGGCCTGTAGTCTTCGCATTTCTTTGTTAAGTTACTTGTTGACCCAGGGGAAACATGTGATATAGATGAATGTTTGATGTTCTATATGGGTCTCTTGCATTTCAAACAGTACATAAAAACTAAAAGATCCTGGTTTGGTATAATAAAGGTGTTTTGTTTATGTCTAAGTGATCCTAAACATAGATGTTATATTTATAATTTTGGAGTGTACATTGGGAAAGATATTTACGATATATCGTATATTGATGATACAGAAAACTTAACATGTTTGAAAGGATTGTTGTTTACCTTATGCATGAATTACTTGATTGAGGTCGGAAAGTTATATTAGGTAACTAGTATTTATCAGTACGTTTGTCGGAATTGTAGCTAAGAAAAAACACTTACATCACTGGTATTATCAATGTACGAAGGGGTCTCTGAGGAAATAACAGAGGTTCCATTGGCTAAATACCAAACATGCTTTGTTCACAAAGACGATGTACTTATTGCACATTTTAAAGATAAGCCTGATTTTTATGTGGTTTATGTGTTGACAACCAAATTTATGGCCGATACTGCTTCAAGTTCTACAGAAGCCCCAACTTACTAAACAATATAATTCAAACATGGGTCAACATTGTTGATCAGAATTTGAAACTATAATGCTGCACAAAGAATTATAGCTGGTTCGAAAAGTTGAGTATTTATGTTATTCACAGAATGATGTTGACTGTCAAAATTGTTTACAAAAACTCAAATAATAAAGTAGTACCATTTTCGAAATATACAGAACAATTATGCGATAATCTGCTTCAATACTATGGAGCAAAATATAAGGACTTATGCAACACATATTATAACAGTATCAAAAATTAAAAAGAAGACTTCAAAGAATCGAAGATTCGGCACAATTTGATCCCATCTTTCTAAAGAGCAACAAAAGGGAAGAAGGTGTTGGGTGTGTTATAATGTAAATAAAACTATCAAGTTTACATATTTATTTTGTTCCGCTGGTGACAAACCATTTTGTATCGAAGAGCATTTTGAATAATACCACTTGAAATATTTGAAATAATATATTTGTATATACGTTTTATATCTTTATTTGTCTATATAAAATAAGTATTTCATATTTTTTAAATACATAAACATTGTAGTGTTAATTTTCTCCAAGTGTTTTTATTACCTAATTCAGTATGCGTATCACACAGCTTTTCTGGATATACAGGTTACCTAGCATTCTCCCAACCGGTACGATGAGGTTAACAACTTTTACAGTATGTCGAAGTACTGTCATGTTTTTTATGTATTACAGGCCTAATTTAGCAAAGTACACTAATACAATTTGTAATTCATACATAAACATCCTACAATGTTTAGAAAATACTTTCAAAAACCAAACATAAATGTTGGACTGTATTCCTAAATTCTGTTAAGCAGCACAGTGGTTCGGAAATATGTGTTTTGTGTTCTGTTAAGAAAACGGTCAATGCAAACTATAGTAGCCAGAAAACTACCAAAAAGCGTGTCAAATTTTGACAATAAAAAAATTATTTAACTTAATAAATTCAAGATGATGGATAAGCGATGCAATAAAATCCAAGAGCGACTTTAACTAAGATAATTTTTGTAATTGTGATTTATATATAAAATTCACTATTACTAGACTATGCAAAAATGTTTTGAATTCTTTACGAATTTGTTCATATGAATTGTTCTGTTTCTTTTATAGTTCAAATGTAAAGTTAGAAATTGGGGTACCTCGTTTCAATCTTTTTCTTGGTAACGAAAATATTATATTATATGCAAGGTCATTTTGAGGTGCAACTCTAAATATTACACATGCTTATTTAGAGTTCTTAATTTTATGAATATATTATGGCATAAGGTCAGAGTTATATTAATTTACAAGACAAACAACATTATTTAATTTTCTTGGGTGCAATTTTAAAAAAAAATTGGACAGCTGAACTATTCAGTCTCAAAGGATACAAGTAGTTTAAAGAAAAAGTTTAATTAGTATAAATATTGTAACGTTCGGTTTAATTCAACGTTTAGTAGTATATAGTTTACTTTAGCGAGCATATTAAACATGCCAATTTGTGATAAAGGACAGTCAAGTAAACTGTACACTTTTTCAAAATTGCGAAGAAGGCTAGAAAGTGACAGGAGGGGATTGTCAAATTTTTAAAAAGTGTCGAGTCGCGTTTTACGTTTGGGTGTGTTTTAATTAATCTTTTGTAGGTCCACTCTAACATCCGATGTTATATACCGTCATTATTATACCTATAAGATGCCAATTCATAGTGGGAGTTTATTTGGATGAAAGAAAAGTGACCTTAGATTACATTTGCCGTACGCTGTAATCAACCGATTTAGTCGGAAACCTGATGGATTAACACACACCTATGATAAAGTTAGTTGGGCTGTTGCATTATACCGACACCCACTCTCCTCGCTGTGTCTATAGTGACCTGATTCACCCCACAAACCCTTCAAGGTAAGCGTTGCACTGTAGTAGTTACTGAGTGACCAAACTAGTTCGCACGCTGGTATTGGGATATTTTACCCTGAACTATAGAATGTTCTTTTGCATCTACCGTCAGTGAAGCTAAAAGTAGATAATGTGTTTCGCCCCGTATTTACCCTACTTTCACTGTAGTCAACAGTGTAAAACAGGAAGCCGCTTGTGTGCGCATTGTATATCTATTAGTCCGTAAAATTTTAAAGCTGCGATACTTTTCCAAATTGTACAACTTGTTTCGTAACGTAAGACTGTACCAGTTGTAGCGCCTAGATAGTTCAAGTAGACTTACGTCTACCGTCCACATTGTTACCGGAGGTTTGCATGCACCCGGTGTAACACGCGTGATATTTCGGGCTATAGTCTACACTCTTTTGGTCGTCAAACCTAAGAACCCGTACTGCCGTGAGGCCAGGTGCATTCAACCCTACCCCATCTTAAAAATAATTGTACTCACAAGTATATCTTTGGTAGCCCTGGCCAGTGCGAACTTCCACCTAGATGTTAATTTTGGTTAGTTATCATAATTAATTTGATCGTAGTTGTATGCACTCAATATACGCCGTACCTACATTTGCTTATATACACCTTTGTTTATGTTACTTACTGTACTTAATTAATGTGTTCTTTTCAGCCATGTGTTTGTAAATAGAGTTAAGAGTATAATCCAGGTGCATTATTCTGTTGTAGTAATTTGCGTGAGTAGGGTGAATCAGTACATTCTACACCGTGAGTTTTCTTTATTTTTATATTTTCTTATTATAACAAGTGCAGGGGCGTTTGCTCGACCAGTAACGAGACCCCGATTATATCTAACACAGTGACATTACTGGTGGTGCCCACCTAATTTTGCCGTCATTCCCGATTTTTGGCATACTACCAAGTTTACGCCCCATTATAATTGTCATCTTAGGGCATTTAGCAATCCCGACCTACAACTTTTATCATACCCACCCCTCACCGGCTAGAGCTAGGCCGCGCACGGATTCCGATCCGTCCCTTGGTGTCGTAGTGCTGAATTGGCCCGTAACAATATATTACAGGAAGAATTTACAATTTAACACTGCCTTTAGATTATTCGTTTGGTTTTAATAATAGTTCAAATTGATACAAAAAATGATAACCTGTACTTGGTAATAACAAATTAAATTTGAAACTTTGAAGGTAACATATAAATGAGAATTAAAGCCACAATTTTCATAGACCGCTGTAAACAATTATTTCAAAATAAATTCTCTGATTTTGGTTACTTGCGCACAACTTAACATTTCAAATCTGAGTTAAATTTCATTATAATCATTGACTGACTATCACTTAAAAGCGAAAAATTCCCTGTAAATATTCGACTTGTTTTCAAATATTTAATTTACTTGCAAAAGTTAATGAACTCGATTTATATTTTATATTAAAATCAAAATAGCTTGAAGTGGATTATTATACTTTATACCAACAGCAAGGACATTTATAGTTGTTTATTGCACTGCATATAACCATTTTATATAAAATTGTTGTCTTTAAATAGTGTTTTTTAAGTTGGGTTATATCTCTTTCATATTCTTTTTTATTTCTTCATAGAGTCTTCTTGTATATTCTATTAGTAATTTATTTGTAATTTTAGAGAAAAGGTTAAGAAGACAAAGTAGTGCAGTGTTTAATGGAGAGTTCAGGCATAACGAGATCATTAACAAACTCTGTATGCAGTAAAAACTTTATACTAAAAAAGTGAAATTTTTAATTTATTTGTTTTGCTTTGTGACTCATTTATTGTTTAGAGTTTAGAGTAAAAAGTTGGAAATATTTTTGTAAATCGTTTTAAAAGGCGAATAAGATGATGTTTTGAAATGGCTTTGATCATGTTCAGGTATATAAGTCAGAATCTGTCCTATCAATAAGAATCACAATTGGCGGAAAGACATTTTTTTATCTTTTTCAGACATGTTCAACATGAAAAATTTACAGATTACTTGTAACGGCAATTGGTGAAAAATTACCTTATTAGTATTAGGTAGGCTAATAAGTTGTTGTGAAATTTGTTTAGGTGTATCTGTTAGAAATAGTTGGCTAAAAGCAAGCTCGAATGTGTCACAGAGGGGCAAAATAATGTCCCGTTAGTGTAACACATAGCTACGACAGGTAGTGTTCATGGGAAGTTAATTGTTAAAAGTGAGGATAAGTAGACCAAATTGGCAATTAAATAAAAAGGTTGCCGTTTAAATTTGGTTGTAACGTACACAGTATATGGCAAAAAGCATCCATTAGCTCATATTATTTGTTTTGGGAAAAGCACCCTGGTAGTGTAACATTCCCATTAGTTGTGGAATAACAGCAAGTCGTTCCAACTACAAGAATAGCAGATAACCATGAACGATACATAAACAATTGTAATTATAATGCAATTAAGTAAAGTGTGATGAGCACTTGTTATATTATGTATGTAATTTAAATATGAGGCTATTTGGTTTTGGGCTCGTATGTTTCCCATTATTAATAGTTTAGAGTACTTTATTTATGTGTTATTGAAATATTCTAGGTGGTTTCAATAATTATTATACATATTAAATTGCTTTTCTAGTACGTGTGTATGTGAACAAAATAAGGGGTTAAGACTTCAAATAGAGCATATGAGAGTAACATTTTGTAAATCAAATACTAACGGCATAAAATTTAATAAACAAGAGAATTTAATACTCAAAACTAAATATAAGAGGGAAACAGGGCTTTGACAATAATAGAAAGAGACTTGCAGTTTTTTTATATGTAGACAAGAAAACTGCTTAATCATTATAGACTAATAGTAATATAAAAAATAAACATGCGAAAGTGGACTTGTCTAATATTTATATAAATTGTTTTTATGGAGTATTATTTGTCTAATTGAGGATTTCAGTAACAAAAAACATGTTTTATTTCGATGGATTATGTAAACTATAACAATCCTCTAAAGACGGAAATCTATCTGTCAAAGGATTTTAATATAGTTTGAAAGTGCAGTAAAAATAAATTATACATTTGTACTCCTTTTTTGCTCACGAATAATTTTAAAAACCGATTAAACATCTAGCTAGTGGAAATGCATTAGGTTTAGTAAGAAATGTAATTTAATTACCAAAAACCATAATTTAAGGTAACTAATAAGTTTTTAATAAAATAAATATTGATAATTAATCACTTTATACGATTTAGACCACAAATTTAGAATTGTTATCTCAATGCTTAGAATACTTTGGATACTATACAGCAACAAGTTATTCCATAACCTAGTAATCACAGCTAACCATTAAGCGAACTGCACATCAGTGCTTAACAATACAAGTGTTAGGAATAAAATTACTAAGGTCAATATGGAAATACACAATGGCACAAGTAAAAAAAAGTAAATAAATGTAAAGTCCATCAGCATATAGAAAGATTATAAAAAATTACAGAGTGTAAATATTGTTATTAATTTAATATTTCTGTAAATAAAGTCATAACATATAAGTGCTTGAGTAGTAAAACTTTGTTAAACATCTATTTTTACTTAGTGTTGAATTAATTATACTGTGTTCCGTATAGATATCTCAAATCACAATACATTTCAATAATTGTTATTTTTGAGACAGAATTTAATCAATAATTTTGACTTGTTACTGAGACATGCTGTAATAAATAACATGAACTTATTCAGTGTCCTCCTTTATACAGGGAGGAAATAGAAAAGGACATGTCTAGGATGCTAAAATGAGCAAAATAAACTCATGTGTTCAATTCCGATTTTCATTTATTTCAGAGATAATTAGGTTTTTCTTTTTAAAAAGTTAATCCAGTAAACTTTGATTACATTGCTCCAAATGACAATTTGAAAGATAATATTTAATAAATACTCCCTGTATGTTTGTTGTGGTTTGTTTAGCATTCTTCTTAATCTTCTTTGGGAATTAAACCACTCATAGTTTTTAAAATTATCTTTATTTACGTTTCGATCCATGACCTAGGATCGTTGTCAAAATAATAAAAACTTCAAGTTTATCGAAACGTAAATAAAGATAATTTTAAAAACTAAGAGTGGTTTAATTCCCAAAGAAGATTAAGAATAATATTTAATAGATAAGTGTTGCAAAAATTAGTAGCAAGGCTAGTTTTATAAGAATGTAAAAATGTTTCACAAATTCAGTAATAAAGAATATGCAGATATGGTGTTTGTTTGTTTGTGGTTTATGTAATGGAAGTACTGTTCGTGCGATAGAGGAGTGTCAACGTCGTTTTCCAATTCAAAGAATTTCTAATAGGCGTTTTTTTCCAAACTGTTTTTACACGTGCTACTGAAACTGTGATATTTCCAAGTGCAAGTATTGTTTCATAAAAATGGCATATGTTCGGCTTGGAACACAGTTATTATTTTTGTCACTAGTTTTTCCATCTTGCAACTGGTTGGAAGTGTACCTACATTGATTTCTATTCTGAGCTAGCCTACACATTTCCCTGAAGTTCTCACAGCCTACATCTTTCACTATCTGTGTGCAGTAGTCTAACCTAGGTCTACCTCTACTTCTCTTTTTTCCTATCTCTGCTTCTAATATATTCCACACTATTCCCTCATGTCTTAGTATGTGGCCTATCATCCTATCTCTCCTATTTTTTACTGTTTTCCACATAGTTCTTTCTTTCCCTACCATTTCTAGTACCTTTTTGTTCTTAACTTTGTCTGTCCATGGTATCTTCACCATACGTCTGTAGCACCACATTTCAAAGGCTTCTACCTTTTTCTTGTCTGCTTCTCCTACTGTCCAGGCTTCACAGCCATACAGTGCTGCGCTTCACACATATGTTTTAAGCAATCTTTTCCTTGTTTCTATGTTTGTGGTCTTTGAACACAGTAGTTGCTTTTTCTTGTTAACTGTAGCACGACCTTGTGCTAATCTTTGTTTTACATCTTTTGTGCTTTTCCCATCTTGCGTTATTTGACTTCCTAGGTAGCATAAATACTTAACCTCTTGTACGTTCTCGTTATCTATTTGTAATCTTGTTTTTGATTTATTTTCCCCTCTTTTGCATACTACAACTTTAGTTAATTTTCATACCATATCTCTCTGTTAGAACTGTTTCCAGTTCACTAAGAGCAGCTTCTAACTCTTCTTTGTTAGATGCTAATACCGCTATATCATCTGCAAATCTAAGCATATCGATCTTTTGTCCCTGCATATTAATTCCAAATGACTTTCCTTTCCTAATGTTTACTTCTCTACGTTCCTGCTCTAATTCTATTACCGCTGTTTGCTCTTTGTATAAGCTATGTACTATCCGTCTACCCCTACAACTCATTCCAATCTTTTTGAGTATTTCAAACATTTTTTTCCATTTTACATTGTCGAATGCTTTTTTCAGATCTACAAACCCTATATATACGCTTTCCCCCTTCTCTATTGTTTTCTCCATTATCACCCTCAGAGCTAAAATAGCCTCCCGTGTTCCCCTGTTTTGCCTAAACCCAAATTGATCTTCTCCTAGTATTTCTTCGGCTCGTTTATCCATTTGTCTTGTACAATTCTAGTTACTATTTTTGAAGCGTGTGCTGTCAAGCTTATTGTTCGAAAATTTTCACATCTATCGGCGCCTCTTTTTTTTTGGTATAGTTACTATGATGTTACGTTTGAAATCTTTGGGTATCTTGCCTGTCTCATACAAATAGCTTACAAGTCGGAAGAGACCTTCTGTTACTGCTTGTCCAGCGGCTATTAGAGTTTCTGCTTGCACCTTATCTGTACCCGGCGCCTTACCATTTTTCAGACTCTTTAATGCTAATTCAAACTCATCTCTAAGTATAGGATATCTTAAGCCATCGTTTTCAATGTCAGATTCCTGTGCTAGTGCTGTTAGTTCCTCTCCTGCATATAAATTCTCAATATATTCTTGCCATGTATATTCGAAATCAGGAAAGAATGAATGCACATCATCAACCGTATTCGTATGCATCAAAATTAATCAATTGACTGTTTAATAAAGATTTCAAGAAATATTCCCATTGGAAATCGAAAATAATATAATAAAAACAACAAAAGATAAAAGCAAACCCAAATATAAAGGCGCAGTTATAAGTTATGGTTATGTTGTATTAAAAATGACATGTGTTAAAAAACCGCACAAATCAACTTAAAGACTTCATTAATATAAATGTAATATAGTTAGAACATGCAACAGTTTACTGTTCCCATTCTTTACGTATCAGAAACTCCACAGCGTAAGTCGTTACTAAGCTACTTTGCTCGAAACGCGTGCTACTTGTATTCTTTCTTTCTCTTACATGTTAAATACGCCTGCCCATTGTATATGCGGAAGTATATCTTGGATTGAATCAGAAATTAATGACGCGCATTCATTCTTTCCTGATTTCGACTATAACTACTTTCTTTACATTTTCTATAATGACGTTTCTTCCCGCATCTCTATATGATTTTATATCTCTAAAATTCATTCTACTTAATTTGTATGTTTCGTCTGTCTTTCCTATTTCCATCTTAGTTTGTACCTCGTTGCACTTTTCATCAATCCATTGTTCTTTAGCTAACAATCTCCATATGAAAAAAATATTCAATGAACTGATAACAGCACTTAATGAGAACCAAAACATTTTTCAAACAATTTATCTACAAAAAATCTATTAAAGTTTTCTGTAAGTGTGGTTACACTATGGCATGAGAAATCATCTTGCCAAAACCAAATTGTGTATCATTACTCAAAGCAGATAGCTCCTGCATAAAACTAAACAAGAATACATATAAAAAGGTCAGGTAAATACATAAATTAATATTTGAGAAAGAATACAAGTCACATATACAATTGCATTTCTAGATTATACACTTATTACTTTAACATCATTCTAGAATCAAGTCCAAACACAAAATGTGCAATTAATTTATGTATACACAATTTGAATACTAATAAAAAACAAATAAATATGAGATATTTAACTCCTTGTATTCCAATACACAACATACTTTTAAACAAACAAGATGTCATGAAATGCAATGTATACACTGTTTTAATATGCTGCAGAGAACCGATAAAGTCCTTATAATACTAATTCCTAACAAATTTTTAATTCTAATACTCTATGCACTTTACATTTACTTGCTTTTAGGTGGGAGCGTTAGTGTATTAAACACATAAAAATCTACCAAACAACTTTACCTTCCACTACAATAGGAATTGGTATTAATTTCACAAGAGATCCAATATTGTAGCATTAAAACAATAAAACATATAAGTAACAGTAAATATGTAATAATGAAGACAAACACTTACTTGATAATTGATTTATATTATCTGCACTGCCAAATTTATTTTTAATAAGATGAGCAAATTCTCTTGGTTTGGACATTACTGAACCACTAAAACCAGTTATACCATCGCGAATATTACCACCTACATTTCTAAAACAAAAGAGAAATACATTTCAAAGGCTAGATACCTCTAAAATTAGTAAGTAATTGAAAATAAAACTGTTTAATGTGTATGTAATGCTAGAATTACTAAACAGCAATTATGTTTTATTGCACTATTAAACTAAATTAGTTAATTAAACATTTTGTGAGATAACCTCCTTAAACATTGAATAAGATAAGATAATAGAAATAATAACTTTATTGAAATGTAATTGCAATTTCTTAAAGATGCAAAATAAAACAAAGAATTGTAACAGTTCAGCATGCAAAAGAATTTATATCCCAGTTAATCAAAGTAAATTTGACCTCTTAACATTTCGTATACTAATGGCCTACAATATGCATGCTGTATATCAAACTAATGATAACAAAATTTAAATAAAATCAAATACACTCTAATCAAAATATTTATTTGAAACAATAAAAATAGGCAACAGCTAAAAGAACATTTTATTGCTATAGTGGTGGACTTTCATACGAACAGTTCAAAATATTTTGAAAGATTGGTAAAGTTTTTCAGGGTTCACTTAGGTAGGGGAGAATATCATATGAATGGTTTCCAATATTCTTTTTCTACTGAATTTGAAGAAATACAATTTAGATAGTTTTTAAGTAATAAAGTGGTAAAGGCTTTTATTGTTTGTTATATAGGAAAATATTTAAACATGAAACTTTTTGAATTAAATAACAATTCACAATTGTCTTGAAACTGTATCTCCATTACTCAAGTTGCATAGTTTAGTTACTAGTACAAAAGTTTACTATGTTATACGTTTAATGTAAAGCTTAATACTTTGAATCCTTCATGTGAGACTAAGATTAAAGGATAGTCCCATGATACGGCTGCTGATCATAAGCTATTAATGAGCCATACATATACTCCACACTATACACACAGATACATTCTTATAAACAATACAAGATCAAGAACGCAAGAGATGTGTTACGCACAACATATAGCCTCTGCTCATCGCAGATTGTAGTTCACAGTGAAGAACTCTGCTTTTTGCAGGTATCTATATGGACTAATTGAACTCCAACAGGTATTAAAAATACAATAGCTGCCCATTCTACTTTAATAAATTTTACAATGTCTAATGTACTACCACAAAATTCCAATGGAGCTGTATTCCATCAAGATGCATTCAAAATTCTAATAGCTTCTGTACGTTGTCTTCAAGAAACACATGTTGCAGATACCACTAAATTTCCAGTTAAGGCTTTTACATAAAATCGTAAAGATGCAGATAGTATATAGAAATAAGGATGTGGTAGGCACACTGATAAAAAATGATTGCAGGGCATTGAAATAAGACCATGACATCAAGCAATAGCACTGCAATCTTTCATTCCAACCAAAATTACTCTGTGTAATCTATACTTGTCAGACAATTTTTGGACACATTCAGAAATGGTGAAACTTATTTGCAAATAAATACCATATAAATGGTGATTTTAATACCCTCAATCCTTTATGGAGATCATCATCATTATCATTAGGTCTTCAGTCCTCTAACTGGTTAGACGCGTACCCTCATTGTTTTCTATTCTGAACTAACTTACACATTTCCCTAAAATTTGCACTGTCTGCATCTATCACTATCTGATCTAGGTCTACATCTACCTTCTTTTTCCTATCTCTTCTTGTAATATATCTCATACTATTCCCCAAAAATACCTTAGAACGTATTCTGCTCTTCTATTTCTCCTATTTTTTTTCCACAGATATCCTTGTTCCCCTATTATTTCTATAACCTATTTGTTATTAACTTTATCTGTCCATGCCATCATCCTCATACATATGAAGCACAACATTCCAAAACGCTGCTACCGTTATTCTGTCTGCTTTTCCTACTGCCCGTATCTCATAGGCATACTGTGCTGTGCTCCACACATACGCTTTTAACAATTTTCTACTTGTTTCTATGTTTGTTGTCTTTCATCATAGGTGCTGTTCTTTCTGTTAGATGCATTTCGGTCCCCTTCTATTGTTTTACAATTATATACCCTATTTCTACGACATCAGTGGTTGTGAAAGGAGGATAAGCAGGCTGTCGCTGCCAAGTTCCCCCAGCACTTGAACATTTGCCGATTTAATATTTTTTACAATATATCTTTTCGCACAGTCAACATTAGTAGCAGATATTTCACAACCAACATCTGTAGTTTTTTATAATAATCATCATATTTATCTGCACATTTTTTCGTCATTAGGTTCTCCGTCTCAAAACTGGTCGGACACATATCTGCACTTATTTATATTCTTAGCTAGACAACACAGTTTCCTGAAAGTTAAGCAACCTGTGGCTGCCAAGATCCCTCACACTTAGACATTTGACGAATTAATAGTTTTTCAGTAAATCCTTTCACACAATTAACATTATTCGAGAATCTTGCCCAGCCAATACTTGTAGTTACTTTTTCGTCATTGGTTTATAAATCTTGGGACTGGTTAGATGCGTACCTCCATTGATTTCTATTCTGAGCTAGCCTACACATGTCCCTAAAATTCCCACAGCTTACATCTTTCACTATCTGTGTGCAGTAGTCTAACCTAGGTCTACCTCTACTTCTCTTTTTTCCTATCTCTGCTTCTAATATATTCCACACTATTCCCTCATGCCATAGTATGTGGCCTATCATCCTATCTCTCCTATTTTTTACCATTTTCCACATATTTCTTTCTTCCCCTACCATATACAGTACCTCTTCGTTCTTAACTTTGTTTGTCGATGATATCTTCATCATATGTCTGTAGCACCACATTTCAAAGGCTTCTACCTTTTTCTTGTCTGCTTCTCCTACTGTCCAAGCTTCACAGTCGTACAATGCTGTGCTCCACACATATGTTTTAAGCAATCTTTTCCTTGTTTCTATGTTTGTTGTCTTTGAAGACAGTAGTTACTTTTTCTTGTTAAATGTAGCACGACCTTGTGCTAATGCTTGTTTTATATCTTTTGCGCTTTTCCCATCTTGCATTATTTGACTTCCTAGATAGCAGAAATCCTTAACCTCTTGTAAATTCTTGTTACATATTTGTATTCTTATTTTTGATTTATTTTCCCCTCCTTTACATATTAGTACTTTAGTTTTATTTTTGTTAATTTTCATACCGTATCTCTCTGTTAAATCCATTTCCATTTCATTAAGAGCAGCTTCTAACTCTTCTTTGCTAGATGCTAATACCGCTATATCATCTGCAAATCTAAGCATATAATTTTTTGTCCCTGCATAGTAATTGCAAATATCTTCCTGCATTTGACAGTATTCATTGCCTCTTCAATGTACAAGTTAAAAATTAATGGGGATAGCACACATTCCTGTCTCACCCCTTTCCTAACGTTTACTTCTCTACGTTCCTACTCTAATTCTATTACTGCTGTTTGCTCTTTGTATAAGCTATGTACTATTCGTCTATCCCTATAACTCATTTCAATCTTTTGAGTATTTCGAACATTTTTTCCCATTTTACATTGTCGAATGCTTTTTCCAGATCTACAAACCCATACCCTATATACACACTTTTCCCTTTTTCTATTGTTTTCTGTATTATCAGTCTGAGAACTGAAATAGCCTCCCGTGTTCCCCTGTTTCGCCTAAACCCAAATTGATCTCCTAGTATTTCTTCAGCTCGTTTTTCCATTCGTCTTTGTACAATTCTCGTTAATATTTTTGACACGTGTACTGTCAAACTTATTGTTCGAAAATGTTCACATGTATCCGTGCCTTTCTTTTTTAGTATAGTTACTATGACGTTGCGTTTGAAGTCTTTGGGTATCTCGTCTGTCTCATACATATAGCTTACAAGTTGGAAAAGACTTTCTATTACTGCTTGTCCAGCAGCTTTCATAGTTTCTGCTTGCACCTTATCTGTACCTGACGCCTTACCATTTTTCAGACTTTAATGCTAACTCAAACTCATCTCCAAGTATAGGATATCCCAAGTCATCATTTTCAATGTCTGATTCCTGTTCTAATGCAGTTAGTTCCACTCCTGCATATAAATTCCCTATATATTTTTACCATCTACCCACTTTCTGTACATTTTCTATAATGGCAGTTCTTCCCATGTCCTTTATATTCTTGCTATACGGTTTTATATCCCTAAAATTGATTCTAATTAGTTTGTATGCTTCATCTGTCTTTGGTACTTCTATCTTAGTTTGTGCCTCTTTGCACTTTTCAACAATCCATTGTTCTTTAGCTTTCCTGCATTTGCGAATTATTTCCCATTTTATGGCTTTGTATCTCTGTTTTCCTCTTTCATCAATTTATTTTTGTATTTTTGTCTTTCTTCTATTAAATTCAGGATATCATTTGTTATCCATGGTATCTTATTTTCTTTTTGTGTATATCCCAGAATATCTCTGGCCGCCATGTCTAAGCTGAATTTAATGTTATTCCATTCTGTTTCTACTTCCTTAGTATCAGATATTATCCCGATACCTTTCAGCAACGCATTTGACTTTTTTTGAATATTTCTTGAATATCTTTATCTTTTAGTTTATCAAAGTCAAAGTGTCCTTTCAGTTTATTTTTTTCAATTTTTTTAATATAAGTGCGGCCTTCAGAATTACGATGTTGTGGTCAGTGTATATATCTACTTCTGGGTAGCTTCTACAGTCTTTTACTTGATTCCTAAACGGTTGTCTAACAAGAATGTAATCTATTTGATATCTTCCTATATTTCCTGGCATCTTCCATATATATCATCTTCTAGCATGATATTGAAATAATGTTTGTGATGATTAAATTGTTCTTGTCGCAAAATTCTACCACCCTATTCCCCTGCCGTTTCTCGTGCCTAAACCAAATAAACCTACTACTGCTCCTTCCTTTCCCTCACCTAACACTGCATTAAAAACCTCCGTAATTATTAAATTTTCATGTCCTTTTACGTATCTTAATATATCTTTGATATTTTGTTCATCGCTTCTACCTCTTAGTCACTGTAGCTAGAGGTAGGCATGTATACTTATATTATTATTGTGTTTACCAGTTTAGATTTTAATGTAACCGTGGGTACTCTTTCGTTCTTTTGTAAGTAATTTTCTACACAATATCCCATCTTTTTTCGCATAACTATCCCGCCTGCCAATCTAAGTACCGAAAGAGCCGCTGCCTTCTTTCGGGGACCTGTCTTAGTCTGGTTCCTCACTAACAACCCTACTACTTTGGTTGGACCTGTAGTTTGTCTCTTTAGATCATTAGAACACGCAAGCCATTTCACGCGTTCTAGTAATCTAGAACGTCGGCAAGGTGCAGATACATTCGAAACGGTTATGGAGATTATCAAACATAAACACATCAGGTAAGATACTCGAAAACATACATGAACTCGTATTATTTTAATTTTTCAGTGTATTCGAATCAACGAATAAATTGCATGACTTTAAAATATGTACTCAACAAAGTTCATTAAAAAATATAAATTGATACTTAAAAAAACAACGATATTTTATAAGTTTAATGGAGAAAACTAGCAGACAACTTCAAAAATAGCATTCTCTGTAAAAACTAATAAAATGTTTTATGGAATTTATTTCAAATTTGAAAAATTCATCGTTACAATCACTATGTAAAACAAAGTAGAATCAACGTATCTATATATAGTTTTTTAGCTGCTATTCTGTACCATAGTAAATAGAATAAAGTTTAAAAACAAACCGCTCACCAAACCTAAACATGTTAATTAACATCATGATATTGCAACTATACAAAATATGGAGTATTTTCTACCAAATTCTCTGACAATATTAAACTAATAAATTAAACACACACAACTTCATTTATTATATAAAAATGATTATCAAATAACTTTTTCATTCATCAAATTAAAGTAAAAATCATACCTTCTATGCATAAAATAGAAACGAAAGCAGATAACCTGGAAATTTCTAAATTTATATTAATATTCTCAACACCTAGAAATATTCGTAACACCTAAAATAATTCGCTTAAATTGCCAAATCCAAAGATAATGAAATCATACTTTGTGACATTATCTTATTATAAAGTATAAGTAGTGGGTTTTAGGTCTACTGGGAGATTAATTAGACTCTTTTTTATTAACCAAATTTTCAAATATATTTATATGCTTCTTCAGAGGTATAAATTGAGGTTAACATACATAAAAAGGCATCAAATATATATAAATACTTCTAGTTAAAATGCAAAAGGTTGTTAAAATATATAATGAAATAAAAAGGCTGTTCATGAGTATCGTACATCACAAGTACAATATCTGATCTTGAAGATTCAACAGTAATTTTGCAAAACAAAATGTTAAGCAGAATTGTAACTTACTTTAGTCCTTGTCCCATATCTCTTAAGACTTCCCGAGGTGGTCGATGAGTTTGTGCAACACCATGGGTCTCAAATTCTCTCATACGTTTTTGATAGTTATCTAATTTCTTTTGTAACTGAGAAATAACGTGGGCACTTTTTTGATTCTTTTTTTCAAACACAGCCTTAATTCTTTGTAATTGTTGCTTGTCTGCATTTGCTGCTAGTTGCAGATATTCATTTACATTATCTAAAACCAAACAGAATAATCACTAATTGAATTTACACATAAATGCTTTAATTGGTGACATAAATTGTTTTGCATTTATACATTTTGTATAACACCTTAACACCGAATCTTTATTCTCTATACAAAAAAGGGAAGTACTTCCTTGATAATTTCTTATTTTAAAGAAAATTATAATTTATTAAATATTATTATTATAAAAAACACTGCAATAATGTTCAAAGGAACAATTTCGTTTTATCAAATAACCTTAAAATAGCACTAAACTACATACACAATCATCATAATTTATTTTAACGATTGATTCAATCAGTTGGATAACTACTCCACAATCTAATGTTTATTTTATCTATTATTCACTATATAAACTTAGTCTGATTTCCAGTTATTTACATACTGAGATAGCAAAAACTTTTCCTCGTCAAAGATGCCCATAGATTTTAAAGTATCTTTTGTTGTGAGTATCTTGAATTTACTGAAGTCAAAATTTTTTCAATATTAATTTTTGATAAGTTTTCTGGTAAGATTCTCTTGTAATTGTAATTGGCATTAATCGTTCAAATTGGTGATATTGTTAATGGAATATGAGATAATCACTATTTGTGTTAGGAGAGCATTTTCTAAACTCAGTAGTAATACCAAAGGATTGGTTTCAAGCATGCATGATAAAATATGTTAGTGTATTTGCAAAACTGAATCTGTGATGCAAAAATAAATGTTGGTAGGTCAACTATATATGCCAAACAAGAAATTTTCCTTATGGTCACACAATCTTTTCTTCCCTTCCACTTTTTCAAATAACTCTGCCTCAGAATAAAAATAGTAGTTGTATGCTCAAGTAAGTTTCCGCCAAATTTATGGATGGGAGCCTCAAACGCTTCACACAACCAGAAAGATGTGCTAACCTAGACTTTTAAAAATTGAATTGGACGAATTTTCTTCGAACTCTGACAACACATTCCTAACAGACTTAATGGTAATATTTACTTCATCACATCCAGACTGTTTCAGCTCTTTAGTCAACAAAGAACCTAATATTGTCCTCTTCTCAGAAACAGCTCTACAGTTTTCAATTCTGCATAATTTTAATTTATACTTCAGTTCTTCCTTCTGCGGATAAACGATCTGGGACTCTTCACCATTTTCAAAGAAAACTAAATTAATTTAAAAACTTCACACTATAACTGAATAGTATTAGCCAATAAAAAAAATTCATACATTTTCTATATAAAAATGCAAGATCTGATCCATTTCAAAGAAAGTATTTCAAAGTTAGTATCAGGCACATGAGTCAAGCACTACTCTTAAAACAACTATCACTCTAACAAACTGTAAAACTCTACCAACCTTGATCTTAAAATATTTTTTCTAAAAGGAATCAACACCGACAAAAGGAATATGTAGTTTATTTTTAACTGAACCTACTACAACATGGTAGTTCTGGGCGATCAAAACACAAATCAAAAAATCGGACAAATAAAATCAAACTAATAAAAATTTTCACCAGTGAAAATCAAATTTGGTGTAACTAATGACAAGTAATCAATAAGATGACTCAAGCCCTACACTTGAAAGGTGCTGGTAAAACAAAAATAACTCTGCAACTATAATAAAACTGAAACCCCTGACTTAAAAAAAAAGAATCTTCATGTTTGAAACCAAAACTGACAGCATTGTTTCTTACCTTGATAGTGTTTCACATAACAATCCCTTTTATGTATCTTTTGTATGGTATGTTATGGCATACAATCAACTGTAAAAGAAAGCCTAAGTGACGATGGCAAACTGCCTTAGGTAATAGACACAACCGTTACCACAGTTTAGCTCGGGCATTACGCCTGCAGAAGGCACAAGAGTGATCATAAGTATTTGTACACTTGGTTAAATAACTAATGAGGAGTAGGGTAGCCGTATCTTTAATACTCCTACTAAAAGCATGAAACAATGCACAAATGGAGAGGTAGAAACTTTTATGCACAACAAACGAAAACAAACATTCTGAAAACACACTAACGATTCTTATGAGAGACCGCAACTGAAAAATAAAGTTCCAGTTAATACACACAATGGGATCACTATTTGTGATTCAAAATAAAACAGTAATAATATTCAAAGAATGTGTCGGTAAGTACCTCAAATGCCAAAACAGAACATCATCCTATACATAAAACAGTGTTACTTATTAGTGATGTATTGTACCTTAAAATCTATATCTTAATGTCCAAACTTTATAAACCTCTCAAGTTTCACCAGATTGATTCAAAAGCTTTACTAATACTTTCATTTTGATCTCTCTCTCTCCCTCTCTCTGGCTTTCAATATTTTTGTACGAGACAACAAAAAATTATAAGAGCATTACTCAATAAAGTATTACTATTTTCTAAATTAAACGATTTTCAGTTACAGATAATAAACAACAATATTTACAAGAATAGTTAAGCCTAAACTCAAAACAATTGACTTAGTTCATTTATGTTAGTTAATTAAATAACTTTAATAGGACACATAACATTTGCAGGAGCCCTATCAGATTCCTGATCTGAATACTTTACAGATGGTCAAGAAATACTTAGCAATATAATTTGCTTAGTTCAAACAAAAAAACATGAGTAATCTATATGTGTAAAATTTTTCATTTGACATAAACTTGATAACAAAGGTAAAGAATAAAATACTAGTGTTTAGTGTTGATAAGAAGACTTATAGTTAAGGAATTAGTTCAAGAAAATATTAGTGCTTGTAAATAGCATTAGCGTGATAGTGCTTCATTGTTAATTGGACTGAAAACATCTATAAATAAGGCATATACTGTTAATTAGGCTTGTGAATCGTGAGTAATAAAGACTTTTATTACTCCTTGTTTTAAATTAGTGGAACGCATTAGTAGTAGCCCGCTACAATACGATACCGTGGTCAAAATGAAATTTTGCCAAATATTTGTAAACTAACTAATTCTTTGAAACAATTTAAAAACACTATATAAAATTCAAATATATTGAATACTTAATTTTGTACATGAATTCATTCAATACTTTAATTACATGACGTATTAAATATGCAACAACATTGTTTTTAAATAATTTCAATCATACACAAAGTTTAGTGGCCATAAAAAAAATTTGCTTATCTTATTAATCCAAATAAATGATAAGTATTTAAATTAATTTACCAAACAGCAATAGTGAGAAACTCAATTCATCATGCGTAATAGATATTGTTTACAACCAATATCATTAAGTGTTCCATTAATAATCAAACGTGTACTTAAAATTCCATATCTACGTAAAACAGCATTAAAAGCCAACAGCTGTTCCAACATTAACCTAAAATTTGATACAGTTCCTGGGTTAGCGCTCCAATTGAAGTGTTAAAAATGAATTAAAATAAACAGCTTACAAACTATTGATGAAGAAATCAGGGCACTATGCTAGAATCCATGTCACCCACTGCACCTAAGGCAATTCTGAGATTGCATGTGCTCCGAAAAAGTTTAGACATCTAATCAGAATGTTAGAGGGGCCTACAATGCCCAGCAGGTACCAACACCGAATAACGGTCATCCATTGTGTCAGCGTAAAAAGACCGATTTGACTGTTTAAAACCACACACAAATGATTATAATAAATGCGTTTTAATGCTTGAAAATAATATAATCCACAATAAGTGTATATATAGCTTGGAAGCTTTTTAATTTATCAAGTTCTAATAATGGGACCTTAGAAGATATAAAGTAACCAATTATATGGAATTAGACCAATAATACGGCGAATTAATGAAAGAGTTAATAGAAGTAGAAATTTGATGAATTTGATTCTGCCAATGCCTCTGAATGTCTACACTTTCATAAGACTGCTGTTACCCAGGTTCTAAGCACCACAAGATGCTGCTCCAGTTACTATTAATAGATTGGAAAAGAAGACCCCTTAAAAGTTATCTGCACTGGTAGTTACATAGCTCATTCTGCTCTAAAAAATGGCATCGAGTTAATCTCTATGCCATATTGTATAGCTGCCGACTACAGTCAAACAGAGAAACTATCTCCACACACTGAGAGCTGAACTCAACGAGTGCCATTTGAAGAGGGAGAAAGTTACTATCAAATACATTAAGAAGATGTCTTCTATAGTACCTTCTAACTTTAAGCATCTCATAAAAACTAGATTTTTCCCATTTTGTAACTAAAATTTTATTATCAAAATGTTGGTGGCATCAGATCTCATCTGAAAGAGTTTAAGGACAACATCATTCTTAATATTGCTATGATGTGCTAGTTATTACTAAGAGTTGACTTATTGTTGCAAATTATGACAATTATGTTTATATAGTTTTTCGCACTGATAAAAATCATTACACTATTGTTAAAACGCAGGGAAGCAGTGTCCGAATCTTGGCATCTTATTGTTGGGGGTGTATATTTTTCTCCTTCTTCACCACAACAGGTTTATGAATCTATTTGTAATGCTCTAGAAGAATAAACTATCATAATGATAAATTTATATTATGCGGCGACTTCAATGTACCCCAAGCATCCTGGGTTGAAAACAAATTTATCTTGTGTAACCAATGGAACACAGCTGAAGCCTTAATGACTCTTCCTCACCACTCAACCTAAACCAACACAATAATATTTTTAATGAAGCCCTAAATCATTACTTTAACCTTATCGATTGGTCTTTTTGTATAACTCATCAACAATATTGATGATGTTATGGAAAATTTCAACTTAATTTAATATGACATCGAGTGCTTCATTCCCAAGAAGCGTATTAGACCCCATAAGTTCCCCAATTGGTTTAAAATGGAACTCATAAGTCTCATTAACCTGATAAATTGATTTCACAAACTGTATAAGTTGAAAAATAAACTGGAGTACTACTTATGTTTCAACACTATTGCAGTCTATCCAAACAGCTTAATACCCACCTTCATAGTCAGTATGTGTATCATACTGAACATAACATTCAAAGATCTTCGTAGTTTCCCTATATCAATACTCTGAATAGTAATCGTTTACAAGAACAGATGAAAATTAACAACACCTTGTGTAGTGATGGCCTGAGTATAGTAAACTTATTTGCAGACTACTTCACCTAAGTATACTTAATGGTAAACATAGTTCCAACTGAGACAACTATCTCTCAATCCCTGAATCTACACAAACTGCAATTTACTGCGTGTGGTCTTTGATCCAATACAAAAACTAAAGGACGTTACGCTACCTGGCAGGGATGGAATTCCTTCCATTTTACTTAAAAAATGTTTGTTCAACCTTTGCTCTCCATCAACCATTACTTTTAATCCCTCGTTATCTCAAAATAAATGTCCCATCATCTTACACACGAAACCACATTAACCCTATATCCAAATCTGGTTACAAAAGTGAAGTTTCGAATTAACGAGATATGTGTAATCTAATTGTCAATTCCAAAACTGCTTGATCTCTTAGTTTCAAAATTCTTATATTGGAATTATATGTAGTAACCAACATGGTTTTCCATAATGTAAATTTACTGGTATATATCAACTTAATTAATTATTCGATCTTTCGAAAAAAGAATCCAAGTAGAAGTTATTTATATCAATTTCACAAACCTGAATTTGCTGTTAAATACATAGGATTGGTATTAGTGGGAGTCTATATTTATGGCTCTCATCATCTTATTTGTATGGTAGATCACAATCAGTTAGATATAAGCAATTTGTATCCAATGACTTTCCTGCGAATTCAAGAGTTCCTCAAGGTTCTCATCTTGAACCACTTCTGTTCCTACTTTTTATAAAGAACATTGATAATTACTTCACGCACTGCTCATTTTTGTTATATGTGGATGATCTTAAACTCTTTAGTCCTATCACATCGTTTAGTAATTACTATTTAATTCAAGCTGATCTTAACTCTTTATTTGTTTAGCGTGAGGCTGATAGACTGTCTTAACATTAAGAAGTGTAATGTTGTCACTTTTTCACACCTTCTTAAAAATACTCATGGGTACTACTATATTGAAAACTCTGTTCTTCTCAGAGCATTTGAAATTAAAGATTTTGGAGTCATAATCGATTCAAAATTATCTTTCATTACTCACCTTACCAAAGTTTAAGCTAAAGCCTTGCAGATGTTAGAATTTATTCATAAGAATTCTAATCATTTCTCTACTCCTACTATTACATTACTTTACTTCGCATTAGTTAGAAGTATCTTGGAATATGGCTCCACCATTTGGTCCCCATAAACAAATTAGAGACAATACAGAAGAAGTTTCTACAATATACCACATATAAATTAAACATTTTCTTTACAACCTACTCTGATGATAATCTTTCAAAGAAACTCTAATAAATTTATATAATAGGTATATATTCAATGATTTATGTTTCTTATTCAAAGTCATTAATTCCCAAATTATTTGTCCTAAAATACTCATATCCTCATATGTGCGATTCTATCAGGGTTACTACACAAAATTTGTTGCTCCACCGTCATCGTCATGTAACTAATTAGGTATTATATATACAGGGTGCCCTATTTCTTACACGTTGTATGGGTGGCAACTGTTATTTGCGACGTTAGAGAAAAAGTTAAATAGGGAAAATAGTACAGTTTTTAATGCCGAGTTCAGCCATGAAGAGATAATTAACATACAGGGTGTAGCAAAAGCGTTATACCAAAATAACAAAATTTTGATCTTTTTTGTTCTGCTTCGTGGTCCATTTATTGTGATAGATACCGTAAAATGTTGTAGATGTTTTTTAAATTATTTTAAAAGGACAACAAGATAAACTTATTTGTTTTTACATGGCTTTGGTCATATTCGAGTAAATAAGTGAGGTTATGTTTTTTTAAATGGAAACCATAATTGACGGTAGTTCTGATAGAAAGGCATTTTTTTCTCTTTTCAGTGATGTACTACAGTGTACATGATCAACATAAATTTTTTTGAAAAAATTTTGTTTTTATGAAATATGAAACTTTGTATTAAATAATATGTGAATATTTGAGCTGATTTTAAGAATCAAGTAGTCATATCACACATAACAGCACACGTGTCAAAAATATTAACTACAATTGTACAAAGACGAGTGGAAACACAAGCTGAAGAAATACTAGAAGAAAATCAATTTGGGTTTAGGAGAAACGGGAACATGGGAGACTATTTTAGCTCTGAGGGTGATAATGGAGAAAACAATAGAAAAGCGGGAAAGCGTGTATATAGGGTTTGTAGATCTGGTAAAAGCGCTCAACAATGTAAAATAAAAAAAATGATCGAAATACTCAAAAAGATTGGAATGAGTTTTAGGGATAGACGAATAGTACATAGCTTATACAAAGAGCAAACAACAGTAATAGAATTAGAGCAGGAACGTACAGAAGTAAAATATTAGAAAAGAGGTGAGACGGGGATGTGGCCTATCCCAATTAATTTTTAACTTGTATATTGAAGAGGCAATGAATGCTGTCAAATGTAGGAAGACATTTAGAATTACTATGCAGGGACAAAAGTTTAATATGCTTAGATTTGCAGATGATATAACGGTATTAGCATCTAGCAAGAAGAGTTAGAAGTTGCTCTTAATGAAATGGAAACAGTTCTAAAAGATAGATACAGTATGAAAGTTAACAAAAATAAAACTAGTATGCAAAGAAGTGGATAATAAATCAAAAACAAGAATACAAATAGGTAACGAGAACTTACAAGAGGTTAAAGATTTCTGCTACCTAGGAAGCCAAATAACGCAAGATGGGAAACGCACAGAAGATATAAAACAAAAATTAGCACAAGGTTGTGCTACATTTAACAAGAAAAAACAACTACCGTGTTCAAAGACAACAAACATAGAAACAAGGAAAAGATTGCTTAAAACATATGTGTGGAGCACAGCACTGTACGACAGTGAAACCTGGACAGTAGGAGAAGCGGACAAGAGAAAGGTAGAAGCATTTGAAATATGATGCTACAGACGTACGATGAAGATATCATGGACAGATAAAGTTAAGAACAAAGAGGTACTAGAAATGACCAGAAGAAAGAAAAATGTCAAAAACATTAAAAAGTAGGGGAAATAGGATGATAGGTCACATACTAAGACGTGAGGGAATAGTGCGGAATATATTAGAAGCAGATAGGAAAAAAAAGAAGTAGAGATAGACCTAGGTTAGAAGACTATTGCACACAGATAGTGAAAGATGTAAGATGTGGTGTTCCCCAGGGCTCGCACTTGGGACCAATTTTGTTCCTCTTGTTTATTAACGATGTTGTCTCAGTCTTTTCCTATTCCTCATGTTTGTTGTATGCTGATGATCTTAAAATTTATTCTGTAATTTACTGCCCCGATGATTGTGTTAAACTACAGAAAGACCTTAACCGCTTTGTTAAGTGGTGCTCAAATTATTATCTTCGAATAAATATTAATAAATGCAAGATTGGGCAATGAATGTAAATTGGACTTCTTTGATCTTCCACTGAAACTGTTTAAAGTAAACTTAAAATGTTCATTGGAGCAATACCAAGATTAGTAAAGATATGACATCTATAGTTTATATCTCTATGATTTAGTTAGCTTTTATAGCATATAAGTTTTTATTTTAGTTTTAAAAATGGAAAAAACTAAAATAAAAACTTAAATGCTATAAAAGCTAACTAAATCATACAGATATAAACTATAGATGTCATATTTTTTCCTTTATTTTTAATTAAATTTTTTCTATCTTAAGTAATTCTTTATCAGTTTTTTAATAATTTTAGTTTTTAATACTTTATTTATGTATTAATTATGTACATTGAACTACAAATGCATAATGTTAATTCTGAAAATGGTGTACCATTAAAAAAAATAAATTGAAAAAATTAAGTTCAAATGTAAATTTTCTTGTTGCACTCTGTAATTCTTATTTCTACATTTAAACATTTTATAATACTCTTATTTGCAAAAACAATACAAATTCAAAACATGCAATTACAAAATATTTTTTAAAATTGCAAATATTGTGGATTATACAACAAAACAAGCACTTACCGTCTCTAACAGTTTGTTCAAATCGTATACAATCCCTTGTTCGTTTAATTTTGTTATTTAAGTGCTCGATAGCAGCAGTTAGTCCAGCATTAGTAGTACCATCAGTATCATCATACTGCAGAACATTATCAGAGCTACCATTCGATAAAAATGATGTTGTATAACCAATGTCCGATTCATCCGGATCTGGCGCTGTAGAATCATCCTGTATTAAGTGTACAGAATCTTCCATATCTGTCCGGTGTGTGCTCGATGTTGGAGAGCGATGCCTATTGGAAGAACGCTGAACTACGTCATCTTGAGACTGCAATAAAATCAAACATTACAAATAAAATACTACAGATAATTTCATTTTAGTTCAACCTGATATTCTTTCCAGATGTTTATTTTATATTGTCAAAGTAATACTGTATTCAAAACAATTCAACTAAACCTAGTTCTTCTATTGAATTTATTTAATAGTGTAAAGTAAAAGAATTCTCATCTTATTTAATTAGATTTATCTTATAAATATAATCAAATCATTATTTATTATCGTACATAAGTGTCAAATTATGTCATGTGTGTAAAGATTTCAAATAAACAATTAGTAATCATGCCAAACAACAACACATTTGAAGATATGAAAATATCATGCCCTCTGAAACACATAAAAACATTATTACTTTTATGTCTAAAAGCATTTACACCTGAATTTATACCATACTAAGACTAACAAATCCTTATGATCGTATGTCATAAATAGTCTACCATTATTATTAAACTTTTTTAAACAAACTACGTTACAATAAAACAAGGAACACTATAATTTGCGTTTTGAAGCTTAGGATTCTTTTTATTAGATCAAATTTTTATATTTCGATCATTTTGCTTCAAACACGTTTTTCGAGACATTGTATTTGACAGAATAATGATATTCCATGACCTTGAAAAGACTATAGGTATGCATTTTGAATACTTGTCTAGCCATGCTGGTACCTACTTTCTTCAGAATTTATATTAAGCCTAAAAAGATAATGTTGAAATGAAATGTAAATAGAAAACCATTTTTATTTATAAATTGCTACACTATAGCTAGCAACTGGCATTTTTGGTTTTAGATCACAATATTGAAAATTTTATTCAGATTCAAAAGCAAAAAGTTATTTGTGATTTTATCTACAAAATTTCGATTTATGATTGAAAATACATTACAGTTACTTGCTTAAGCTTAATTTTCATGTAAATATACATTTGCAGGTTTTTGATTTCTTAATTTAAATATTCAAAATGTTCTAAGCAACAAATGTTATTTAGAACATTTCTTTCAAATGCATTTTGTAATTGTGCTTTAATGATTCTATTTACTACTTGCTTACTTCTAATTCATTTACAGAAGTAAGAATAATTGTATATACTTTATCTTATAAACAAAAGGTCTTCAATATATGACCTAGAAATAAGCAAAAACAAATCGTCAGAACCACGAAAGAAAACGATGACGAGACTATTATTTTAATCTAAAATACACGTATATACATTCAAAATGTACCAATTTCATTATGAATATAATAAAGATAACAAGTAAATGATGCAGTTTATCTCGAAAATACTTATATGTAATTGCTTTGTACTGCATAAAAAAAGCAAGCTCAACATTATATGTCAGAACTTGCTACATATATGCAGATGTTTAACTAACCAGAATAGTATTCTGAATTTGGAGGTAACAATAATAATATAACCTCACTTCTCTCGTAATATAACCCCCCTTATATTGTTTTGAACATGTTTGCTCATTTTTCTTATTTCATTGTATTCATCGTCAATTTAGTGAAAAACTTCTTATTAGAACTCAATATTGCAAAATAAAGATCAAAGGTACAACTTCGAGGGCACAAGGTTTCAACAGTTCTTCCAGATAACATTCAAATGAACATCAGAGATACTTTATATTATGTTTGTTCAAAGTTATATTTAACAAAGCTTTAAAGTAAATGATAGTGTAATATTTATTATTTGCAGAAAAGCACAAACCTGTTCAATCGTTGAATGTGGGGCTTTGAGAAAAAGATATTACATTAAGTAATGTCAATTTGAAACACGTATTGCTTCAGATTGGATTTAAATTAAAAAAGGGTAACCGCAGAGTTTTGTTGGAGAAACCAAATATTGCTAGTTCAAGAAATAAAATTTCTATGAACATATAAAGACCTTATAGACTTAAAACAAGCCGACAAGTCATTTTTGTGGACGAAACTTGTCTCTTTTCATAAGGAAACCCAACAAAATCATGGCAGGACGATCAAATTAGAAGTGGTTATGCTGAAAAACGCTTTGTAGTAGTTTATGCTGGATCAAAAGAAGGTTTTATAGAAGTTATTCCTGTGTTGTTTGCTTCGAAATCAAACAGTAGCAATTATCATGGTGAAATAAACAGAGAATCATTTTTATAGTGAGTTAGCTAGAAGTTAATAAGCAATTTAGAAGAACCATCATTAATCGTGTTAAATGCAACTTGCCATTCTACATTACTCGACAAAGTACAGCATATTGGACTAAGACTGATATAATTTAATGGCTTGTTACACTCAGCATTCAGTATACTATGCAGATGTTTAAAAGTAAATTATTAAGTTTGGTTAAATCTCACAAGTCACAAAAGCGTTAAAAAGTAGACAAGCTTCTAAGAAGTCGTGGCCATGATATTCTGCACCCACCACAATAACATTGGGAATATAATGGAATAGAGATGATTTGGGAACATGCAGAAGGTTATTATAATAAGCACATTGAAAGAGATAACGATGGCCACGACGAGGTATTCAATATGTGGCACAAATCTTTACAGCAGTGTCCCAAAATGTATCAACATACTGAAACGTATATAAGTGAACGGTACCTACATACAAAGCACTAGATGTGACTGTTGATGAGTTAATAATACAAGTCAACTGTGACAATGATAAATTAACAGGAAGTGACAGCAATTAAAAAACAACTAACTATTTTAATTTCAACACAACATCGCTGTACTTTTTTTGATACTCTATTATATATTCAAAACTATTGTATTGTAACCTAAAGAAATTCTTCAAGTAAAAAATATATCTTGGAACATTATTATTTTATTTGTTAACACAATTGTTTTAAAATCCATATTATACTTCAGGTGTCATTTAAAACCAATCCTATTTGTACAAAAGCATTTAGGAAGTCGTACTAGTACTCGTAACTACTTATGTACACCTTAAATAGGTAATACCTATAAAAACATACATAAACCTGGAGAATTGTAATACAGTAACCTAACTTACATAGGTGTCGTGTTTCAATTAAGATAAGAAACTTTTTCCTTATTAATAGTACGTTATGCGAAATAATTTAATTTGTTCGATATAACATGTTTATTAACATTTGTTGATATAAATATGTAAATTTGTGTGTTTATTTTGACAATTGTCATTCTAAAATTTGTGAAACCTATGCCATTGCAAAGTTAAATTTAACAGAGTTAAAGCACCAATACAATATTTTGTGTATTTAAAGATTTACTATTTCCTTGCAAATATTTATTAATATACGTATGTATTTCTTTAAAATAAAACTTAAGTTATAGGCATGTCATATATTGTATTATTATAATTTTAGAGTGACTTAAATAAAAGTTTGTTAGTTATGAGCACTAAATTCTAAATAATCGAAATGTTTGGAAATAAAATTGAATTGGCAGTGTTGCTTTTTTCTATAACACTTCTCAATAAATGTAAGTAAATAGTCATTTGCTTTGGAAATTTATATTGATTCAGACCAATACAAATGATCATGTGGTGATCTTCTTTCGTGGTCCTAACTATAAAATAAATCATTACGTAATTACAATCAATCGAAAATCACTTCTAGGTCGAGTAGATTAGGTAAATTAAGCTTCATCCGTGGAACGAACAAATTAATAAAGTTGTAGCATGTTTGATTGCCCACTATTTATTTACATTAAATTGTAAGTGTAATACACCAAGCGTGCCTTATTCGTTATCATGATTAATAATTCATATTATACGTAATGGAATACTTGATACTGATGGTTCTTCTATAGTAGAGTATCTGGGTAATATAAATCTATTTCGTTTAGTATCTCTAGAAATTTATAGTGCATGCTTTTTCCAATCGCTAATGGTGAGTTCTTGGAGGTCATCAACATTCGTTTTGGGGAGTCGCAACCACGCTATCAAGCCGTTAAGATGTTTTTGAAATTAGAGGCGACCTGCAATTAGCAATAGGTGTTTGAAGATTTTCAAGTCATGGTGGACTTGAAAATTTATAATAACTTACATTAATGCACAACGCAACACAAAGTAAAGTAAAACAAGCACGAACGTAAAGCAAGATAGAATGTAGCAATAATTTTACTTCATAAACTGTGTCTGTGTTACAGGATTGGGATAACATGAACACGTGGTTATAGTTGCTGTTGTCCAGAAAATTTGTTAAAGCTTTTTAAGATTGGAATGGTTAATAGTGTTGCTTGTAGCTGATAACATTTCTAATGGAATTATCGGAAATTAGATGCAGATTTAAGTTTAAATTTTCTTTGAATGTCTATAAAATGTTGTTGGTCTTTGTTGAACAGATGGTCATGGAAACACGTTTGCTGTATTGTTTGTGACCTGTTTCACCTTCAATCATTTATAAACCAGTAAGTTAATAAACCGTAGTTGAATTTTGTTTGGTTAGGTTTATACTTACTGGATTTGTTTACATTTAAACGTCAGATAAATTTGAAATTCTTACCGTTAGAGGATAACCTCATTGTAGTTTTTCTAAAATTCAAATTTAACATTTCTCAAATTTTGAAGTCGGCTTTTAAAAACTTAGTATAAAGATTTAAATTCATTCAGTAATAAATGCAGTGTTTATATTGATGTTCATACAAAATTAGATCTTCAATACAGAAAATGCTTAATAAGAAATAGCAATGAACTTTTGTTTACTCTTTATTTTTTGGTATACAATAAAGTTTATCTCACTTCTTTGCAAATTTAAATACAAGTTGAGTGCTTATAATAAACCTGTAATCTATCTGATAAGATCTGTCCAGGATAGAAATGATATTTAAATGCATTTTGTTTACAAATTTTTGTTCAAATATCTAAAAAGTGTAAATAGACTTATGTTTACAGAGCCGTCTTTTGCTTTAAAAAGATATAATTTTGATTTCGTTATATAAATATCATTGTT
The DNA here is from genome assembly GCA_036346225.1 of Platerodrilus igneus. Taxonomy (NCBI): domain Eukaryota; kingdom Metazoa; phylum Arthropoda; class Insecta; order Coleoptera; family Lycidae; genus Platerodrilus; species Platerodrilus igneus. The sequence goes on from JARFIW010001414.1 coordinate 622,544, forward strand.
GTTAATTTACATGCTAAAAACCATGATTATCGAAAAGAGTTTTTTCTTGCTACATTATACCATTACATAAAACATTTAGACTTTTGTTTTGGTCAAACGCGATCAAATCTAATACTATAAAAGTAGAACTTCTGATTAACAATTTTTGTGCCAAAAAGCAATAACTAATTGGTTACATATTATCAATTATTTTAAAGGACACAAACTGAGTTCTATATTTTTTGTTTAACCTTTATAATTTCTTTCAGGAGCTGCATCTTATAAGACAGGTTTTTGTTAACGAAGGCAAACTTTTCATATTTGGTTATCCACGTCCGTCATTAGAATATTACTTTACCCATAACTTATTTATCTTAGAACTTGGTGGCACCTATTTAACTTTGTTTAGTTTTTGTTTAGAAACATAAATCGACTCCCCCATTACGCAATGCCCTATCCAGGAATAGACCCCTAGCTATGTCAGAAGATGTCCTTTTCTTCGATTTTCTGTGAAGGAAGCAGAAGGCTTTTAGCATGCTAGTACGAATTATTAGAATCGTGTTTCTCTTGACTAACGTGCTACATCAAAAAAACGTTACACTAGCACCCAAGAAAAAGAAGACATTACACTGGTGCCCAGCGTCAGAGAGCGAGAAAGAAAAACATTTCAAAGTGTTCTTTAACAAAATTGTTGATCAACTCGAAAATAAACTTCCACCTGTATTTTTACCAGAAATATGTAAATTGGGGGCATAACAAGTCACTTTACATTTAAAACAAAACTGTGAAACCAATTTTCATGAAAGGTCCTACACCGCACCTTTTATACTCTTGCCATGCGTTGCAAAAGAAATTAAAAATTTTGTTTCTCAAGGTATTCTAATCGAAGTGCATCATTCAGAATGAACGACACCCATTATCCCTGTAATTAAGAGAAAAAAATTCGTTTATGCAGTGATTTCAAGGTCACCTTAAATCTATAGTTAGAAATTAATAAACACTCTTTATCTACAATCGGCCATCTTTTTGCATCAATAGCTGGTGAATTACGATTTTCAAAAATTGACTTAAGCCAAGCATATCTACAACTATAAATAGGAGTTTAAGATCTGTACCTACTTACCTTAAAGACATATTTAATATTGCTGCAATCACTTAATGTATGGTGTAGCATCGGCACCTAGCATTTGGCAGCATAAAATTGGAAAAACTACCATAGGGAATACCTGAAACGACCATCTTTTTTTGATGACGTTAAAATTAGTGGTGACACAAAGGAAATACATATAACACAGGTTAGAAAATGTTTTAGCCAAACTAAATTAACATAATTTTAAAATTAATTTTGAAAATCTGGATCTTAGACAAAATTGAATATTGCAGATATATAATAGATAACACTGGAATACACAAAATGCCAAATAAAGCAAAAGCTATGCAAAATGCACTACCACTATGAAACAAATCCCAACTATACTCATTTATTGGTCTCATTAACTACTATGGTAGATTTTTGCTAACCTTAACACAATATTATTTCCATTAAAATATCTTTCACATTTATCAGACGCAATAAAAGCTAAGTCAGTTCACTCCACAAACCTTATCCTGGACTCAACAAAAATATTGTCAGCTCAATATCAGGCATTCATAAATTTTACTAGTACCTGTATGGTAGAAGCTTTATTCTGTACATTGACTACAAAATAAATACTACAAATTTTTAATCCAAAAAAAAGGTTTTTATTCTGTCTGCTACTTGAATGCAGCAATGGGCAATATATTTCCAAACATTTAACTTTGATGTAAAGTATACAAACAATGTTTTAGATGCAAATGTAGAATTGGTTTCACAGTTACCACTGTAATCTGAAAAATTCACATACTAGTATGAACTGAATATATTTGAAATATCCCAAATCAAAACTATACCTTTAACAATTGCAGAACCAAATAAAGAAACGTTCTGCAATTTAAAAACCATTACTAGAAGCATTACAACTGGGTACATAAATCCCAAAAAACGTATGCTTCAATATTGAGCAAAACGAATTTTCATTGCAACACAGTTGTATTTTATGTGGAATACGAGTAGTTATTCCAAATTCATTACAAAAACGAATATTGCAAGAATTACATAATTCAGAATTTATAAGATGAAAAGATTAGTTCATAGCTACTGTTAGTCGAATACTACCATTGACAGTGATTTAATAAGAATTAGTCGTGAATGCCTTAATTACAAAAAAATTATGAATAATTCCAAAAATGCACCTGTTCATTCTTGGGAGAGGTTAAATGAATCCCATCAGCGAATCCACGTGGATTAGGCTTGACCATTCTGTGGATGTTAATATTTCACTGCGGTTAACATATATTCACATTGGCCAAAAGTATACTGAACTAAAGATGTTACTTCTAAAACATCAATAAGAACTTGTCCAGAAATTTATCAAGACCATAGTATATTAAACTATTTGATAAGTGACAATGGAAGATAATTTGTTTTATAAATTTTAATTAATTTTGAAACAAAATGGTGCGAAACATTGCAGCAGCACCATACCATCTTTCCACAATGATTTAATGAAGAACTATGTTTAAACCCTTAAACAGACAATGCGGGCACTTGACCCAAGTCCTAGAGGTAGGCAAAAAGAATTGTGGAAAATTCTCCTGCAATACAAAAAGATACCCCACAATGTAACAAAGAAATACCCATTACAATTAATGATTGGTCGTGAGATTAAATCTCATATTGATTAAATAAAACCCCATATTTAAAAATATGATTAGAAGTAAAGAAGTTAAATGTCGATGAATCAACGTAGGCTGTAGAGTTGCCGCACGTGACTACATAAATAGTGATAAGTGGATATTTGGGCATGTAATGGGTAAAATTGATGTGTTACAGTATTGCATTAAATTAGAGGCCAACAGAATACGGAAATGTCATACTGATCAAATATTGATACAAACACACCACTTGATAGAAATTTATTTCACTCTTTGAACACTCATATTGCTGAGTCACAAGTTCCTTCACAAAGAACTAATTTAGATGCACCTGATGGTATATCCGATGTTTATAATGATATGGTATTAAAAAAACAATTCTGAGGTAATTACTGCTGCAGCTAAAACTGTAATTCCTGAAAATATAAGTACCAATGCTGACAATGAAGACAATGATAATGTTCCCTTTAGCCATGATAATAGTAGTGTGTACATTTTCCAGAATACACACTGCTGGCATTTCCGATCCGGATATCCAAATATCCGGATTAAATGACAAATTTTGGTTATTTGTGAATCTGGATAATTTTATTGAATATCCAATAATAAGGATATTTGTGAATGAACAAAATATTGTTTTTTTTCCAATTTACCTGTTACTTTTTTTAATACTTTTTCGCCTTTACAAGAGTTTCTTTAAATCACATTACGAAATGAATTAAAACTTTCATTTCCTTAATCAATATATTTTTAGAATTAGAGCTTTCATTTCAAATTAATCAATTAAAGCTTTTTTGAAGACCCTTGAAAAAGTAAGAGAATTTTAATTTAAAACAATTATGCATCAAGAAACAAACATTGTTCCACAGCAAATCGTGCTATAAACACAGCGATACCGGGTTACATATATATGGGGCAACGGGCAATAGATTATACAAAGCCGGGCTGGCATTAGCTAGTTATTGTATTCCCTGTGCTATCGTTTTTCAAATGTAACTCAAACAATGACTGGAAATTGAATAACTGTCAGCACCCAACTGCAGCATATGAAATGGAGTCAGTAGTACCCCCTTTCGTATGCTGTTTCCACCTTTCATATGTTTGTCGATAGTGCTGATTACCGACAACTTTATCCTGACCTGATCATGTCAGTGTATTTATGCCGATCAGTCTATTTATTAGAGCTACTCCTCCTCTAAAGAGATTTTTCATTCAGTTTTTATCGAATTATAAGCCATTTATTAGTTTGTAATCAATGTAGAGAATTATACATAAAATTTTGGTGCCAGGAAATTTATCTGCTTATTAGAGCTGTCCGCAAGGAGAGTTTTCAGTGTATATATTAATTACAAAGAGATAAAGTTAAATATTAACTATTTATTATTCATAAACTTATTAATTTTTTAATTTCTTATCCTTAAAAAATTTATCAATGTCAAAACGATCTGAAGTTTGGAATCATTTTAAGAAAAATGAAAAAATAGAGACATTACTTTCTGTAAGCATTGCACTAAACAACTAGGATGTAAAGGATCATCTAGAACATCACTTCTTAATCATTTAAAAATTCATAAGATTTACATAAATTCTTCTAAACTACTATTTTTTTAAAATACACATTTTTAAAAATAAAATAAATTTAAATGATATAATTTTTTTCTATGAATTATTAATGTAGTTAATTAAAATACTTAAATTAAATTAAATAAATGAGTTATAAAGCACTATGAACATTGAATTCAATCTATTGTTTTTAATTTATTATTTGTTATCCAGATAGATCCGAATATTATGAATTTTCTGTATTCGATACCCGGATATTCATTAATGTCGAATAATTGGAAACATCATGTACAGCACCTCAGAAATTGGATTTACAATTTGTTATAATTATAATTGTATAATTTAACATGAGGAGAGCTGTTAAATCTCCAAATTTTTTAGGTTATTTGTTAAATTAGCATGCCTGTTAATTAGACACAAAATACTGTAATTGACGTATCCCTGTGGACTCTCTCTTTTACGAAAATGATTGAATGCGGCAAGCTACCTATGGGATGTTAATAAAAGTTCTAAAATTGTATAAATATATATTAATAAAATGTTACCGTAATTCTACTACTACATTACCACATACCAAAATAACAGTTACTATAATGATTAAAATATAGTTATTTATTATACAAGGGGAAAAAGTACTAGATTTTAGCTTGAGGTGTGTATGTCTCCCGAAGCAAACCAGAGGGAGACAAAACACCGCGAGTTAAAATCTTAATTTTTACTCGCGTATAATACACTATTTTTTTCTGAAACAGGCAAAACGATAATTTAATATTGAAAAAAATATTACAATATATTAAAGTCAAAAATCAATCGATGTCAAATTTGAAGTTTCAAACAAATAGGTTGTTGTACTTATACGGACAGTAAGATTTGGAAACCTTTAAAGTAATCAAATATCTGTCAATTTAATTCCATGAGTGGTTTCAGAAATTGCTTACTTAAGTTGTTTACATCGGTTGTTTTGAAGGCGACGAAGTTATGATACGATGTTATGTTATACCCGAATGCTATAAGTGTGGACCCGGCTTTAAATTAAATATCTTCATGTTCTTACTTATTTGCACATACCCGAGAAAAAAGTACTCATTTTTTTCCCGGGGAAAAAAGTAAATTCATAAAAAGTGACATTTTGTTACCTGTCAAGAAACATTAAATGTCAAATTTTTTTCTGTCACAGAATAGAAATATTTGTTTCCACTATTCTGTCATTTTATTCATGGGCCACAACTTAACCCATATTAATAAAATAAATGTTTAAATTAAAAATGCTCCAATTCGTAAATACAGTTTAGTATAATAGCAAATATGCATCTTGACTATAGAACAGCTGATGATAACATTACAGTAAGTCTAATTTAAGCGAGGTATCATTCTCAATATTAGATTCCTTAACATTTGTTAATTTCAAAGTTGAATCGATACCTTCCAGGTAACGGAAGCATTTTAAGAAATAAAACAGTATTCATGTGTCAAATGCAGCATCAGTATTTGACATTGAAATTATAAAATTCTACTATTAAAAAGCAGAGTTCAAAAGTAAGTATAAGTGTAATTACTCAAGCGATGCAAACTAACGGTCAACATCTGTACAAAGAATCTTAAAGACAATCAAACATTGTGTCATACTCAGAAAATGTAAACACTTCATTTAGCGAATAGTTCACATAATTTATTTTACAAAAAGAAAGATTTGTTAGACAAAAGTTTTCCAAGTTGTGGTCATTTTAATAATCATTACATGTGTCATAAGTATGGCAAAGAAAACCTCCATGTAGTAAGTTGTTTCAGAGTTAATGGATGTTTTATGTTAATCAGGGTGTCTACTGAGAAAAAAAAACAAAAATTCATGACTTTTTAGTGACTTTTAGTGACCATTTTATAAAATATTAGTGACCTGTGTTTAAAAAAACTTACTTGTATTTATTCTATTGCTGTTAAGTTTCATAACATTATAATCACAAAATTAAGTAATTAGGACATTTGTCGTACTTAAGTATATAAAGGTTATTTGAGAACAACACAATTTAAATTCATAATGGTTTTAATTTTTTCTTTAATTTTTGCAACTCAATGTTCCAACGCTTTTAGTTCTTCAAAGTTATGCTTCTCTATGTCCTACCGTTTATTTTGTAAGTCTGCAACTTCCTTCACAATCCGCTTTTTACTGCATACTTCCTTTTCCTTAGATTTCTTTTTTTCGGCAATAGCTTCACGTCTTAAAAAAGATGCATTCCTCACAGCATGAAGCATTTTCGCAGTTATATCTAAATTCTTAAATGTTGCTTCATAAATTAATCTTCGTGAAATCAATTATCTTTCTTCTAAGCTGCCCTGTAAGCATTCTTTGTTTAAAGAGAACCCTCTTTCTACCATAACATTGCTATGATACATTGTCAAAATTATCCTCACAAAAGTAAGAAATTGTTTATCGTTTATAGAGGATTTTACAAAAAGTTCGCTAAAATATATATCCAGTCTTTCATTACGCCACTCTTTTAAAGAATCACGTTCTGATACACACAAAGTTTCATATTGTCTTATTATACCATCGGCACAACCTGGACTTATATGTTTCTTTTCTACAAATTCTTCTAATGCATCTTGAGTCCTCTGTTTCCTAAGTGTTTCACTTTTCATTACATATGGAGAAAGACATGATGCACCTCTAATAATTTTAAATGTAAGAGGTGACTTTTCACTGATTTTCTTAAAAAGGAGTTTAAGAAAGGTCTGACAATCTTTTTTAAACACTAAAATTTGAAGTTCTGAAACAGTTTTTTTCAAGTTCTTGATTGCCATTTTAGCACCAAAGCCAATATCAATCTGCATTGGTGATAACAAATTTTGTGCAACTTCAAGTTTAATATTAATTAAATCCAAAGCCGTTTTTGCACTTTTTATTAATTGGTTTTTTATAAATCTTTCCCCAATACAACGCAGCAACGAACTTAGATCGTGATGAAGAAAGGGCAAGATCGGCTCATCTGTTTGACATTTAGTTAAAAACGGTTCGAGATCAGACACTATGGACAAAAGAAATTCTAGTTTTGCTAGCAAGAAACTATCTGACAAAGCTTTACCGATTTTCTTAAAACTAGCACAATCTGGTGGACAAGTTGAAACTGCTGTAATATACTTTTTAAGAGGCTCTAATAGCTTTATTGCTCGCTGTAAAATACCACCATTTTCCACCCATCTTATTGAACAAAATGTGTGTGGAAATGTTGTTGTACCTGTATGATAGATAAAAGTTCCTCTTCTAGTAGGAGTGTCTTCGAAAAGGTAATACAATGCACGTAGAAATTCATGGATAAACCAACCAGTGCCTTTGTGTGCTGTTTTATATACTCCATGAACAATGTGCAGCTCACACGTACCAAGATCAAACATTACGGGGTCATCATCACTACCAGAAATTCAAATGTGTTCGTTTAGTTCCCGAAGCATCTTCAGATTCACATTAGGTCCATCCATGCTGATGTTACAAATTTTTTTAATGGGTATACTAAGAGAATCCAGGGTACTTAAAAAAACATTTAAAAGATCGATGGCAGTGATTTTTTCAAGAAAACACGAAGACAAATAATTCGGTTTGGTCATATTATCTTCATAATCTCAGTATCTGACAAGAATGTCCATTTGGCATTTTTGCACAACTTTATTCAGGCTTTCGTCAAAACGTATACACAAAAAAAATACAATGTTTAATTAAAAGTTCGTTTTGGAAAAACGGACTCACGCCAAAAGTGACTATATAACATATTTTGTCTTTGTGCAACTGCATGTCTTTCGCTACAAAAGAATCTGAGAACATTATTGGAAAAAGTTCGGTAGCATCCTGATGAACTCTTGACGAAGAATAAGATACTATCTTGTGCATAGTCCATAATATTTCAGCTTTAGTAATCTCACTACGGATCATGTATGATGCCATATTTTTATTTTCACGATCAGCTTCTTCAGAATACACTTTTGCAGGTAAATCAGCTGTTACTGACGCTGAAATATCATTTTGTTGAGAGTCTGAGACCGGAATATTTCTAACTACATTACTCAATAGTTGGTTGCTTCATATTGAGTATTGGATTAGCATTTTAGAATGCTTTAGTCTCTTAGAATGAAGTTTTACATTATATATTCCAGTTTTAAATTATCAAAATTTTTTTGGCAGTAGGCACAAAAAGCAACAAGAACATTTCCAGGTACTGGTTGTAACCAGCTTTTAAAAATCGGATTTGTCAGCCAAAGTTCAGAAAACGAACACTTTGCAGGCATTTTTACAAGAAAGTTTTCATTTTAAGTACATACGCACAGTGTAAACTTAAAAACGTAAACTCTTGTCGTGTTACAAATAATCAAAACGAAACACTTCTCATAAGGTTTTATTTACGACTGACTTGCGGTAATATTCTTTAAATGCGGTCGTCCGGCTCCTACCTACCCCACATTCCAATTCCCTATTACAATGAAGGTCATTGGTGCCACGGCCACAGTGTCTGGAGTTGATTACAATAGCAGGTATTTATTACGCATACAATAATAAAAAAGCATGTCAAAAATATACACACAAAACTGCTGCACAAGCATTGATAAGCCGCGATTTCTAGATTCCAGGTGTCAAACAAAAACCACGGGGTTTATATAACCCAACCGAATAAATGTATAATGAAAAGAGACAGACTGCTTTCGGTGAAGGAATTTTTTGTCCTTTAACATTTATTTGCTGCAACATTTGAAGTATGGCTATAAAATTTTACGACATATTTGTGGAAATACATACGATAATCAAACAATGAAGAAAAAATTCGTGACCAAAATATAGGATTTAGTGACTTTTCGTTACTTTAGTTACCACAAAACGAAATTCGTGTCTCTTTCATGACTTTTCGTGACAGTAGACACCCTGTTAATATTTGGGCAGCAGTAATAAAAAATTATGTAGTGAGACCTTATTTATTACCTAAATGATGTTTTTTATTTATTCTAATGAAATGGCAATGACTTCGATGTGACGGGCTCTGACACAAATACAGATTAGTTAAGACATAAGAATGCCCAATACAGACATCCCTGACACTTTGACCTAAAAAAAAATTATAGTCTGTTTTGCCAGTTTATTCTCAAAGTTGCTTAAAATACACAAATTCCAAATCCATGGAGTAAAATGTTATAGTGACAGTGGTTCAACAGATACCACGCCAATTGTTTTTTAAATTTGGAGACATTACTCATTTTTACAACACTAGGTGATGTAGAAGTGGAATTAGTGACTTGGATTCTTTCAGCATTTTATTGGTCTTCAGGATCATACACAATTATTTCAAAGAAATGGCAGTCGTGACTTTAAGTAATTTTAATGTAACACTGTTTTTATAATAAATAAAAAACTATGCACTTACAAAAATTGTCTAAAATTTTCTATATCATACCAATATCAAAGAACTTTATGGCAATAACTTGTTTTTAAAATATTTGCAGTGTTATATTATTTTTGAAAATTAGAAATAGTTAAGCTGTAACACATTCTATAAAGAAGCTTCCATTATAAATCTATACATGAACATTCTACTGAATGAACCAAAATTAAAGATAATTTATTACCAAACAATTAAATTAGCCTGGTAGCACAATTAACTTCAAAAGCAAAAATACAAAAAAATTACTTGCCTATCTATGCTTTTCAACTAAGCTACCACATGATCTTTAATAGGAATCCCTTGCAATAAAATTAAACAAGCACAAGCTCAATACAAAAGTAGATAAGTACTGTGTTTTGGGTTGCTTGGGTTACGTCAAACTATATTAAAGTATTAATGTTTAATGTTCTAGATCATTAAATATTAATGAAGTTAATCCTAACCTTTAAGAATGTTCAAAACTAATTTTAAATATAGTAGACAGTATAAATAGTTTATTACATTTAGTTCAATTTCAGTTAATATTAAAAATGTATACAGAAGACGTTTTTAAACCTATAAAAACAGATTTATTTACTGTTTGTAATAATTAGGAATAATCCAGACTGATTTAAAGAAAAGAGAGTATTTACAGATACTCTGAAACCATCTTAATGACCAACAAAAATATTTTTTCTTCAAGTGACTTAATAGTGGAGTGTTATAATACGGATATTTGTTACTAAAGTTGATTGGTTATTATTATAAAAATAGATCAGTCGTTATGATACACTTTTAATTTTACATCTTAAAAGTACTTTTCTCCATGACTTTAAGTAACTTCAGTAAATTCGCTATTCCAAAGATTATTTTTCGCAGTGATGTAAGCTCAAAAGCTTTCCTATAAAGTTAACTTGAACTTTTCTGCTTTTCAATTACATTTATAACAATTTAATAACAGAAATCGCATTAATACAATAATACAAATATAACAAACACTAAAGAAGTGTTCTGTTCACATGTATATGTTGTATATGAATGTGAATATGTATGATAATAGGATTAGGGCATATAAGGTCACAAGGGAGGAATACTTTATGTAAATATCATACAAATCACTAAGACTAAACGTTGAAATTATAAAATGTAAATAATTCATTCATTATGCAAAAGGCAAATACAAATCACCCTGTATAAAATCAACAAGCTACAGTTAATTAAAGGAAGCACATTCAGTAATAACTTAACCACATTCATCGAGATTAATAATTGCGGACGCAATTCAATCAATTTTATAACATTTAAACATCTTAAGCTCAAAAATAAATACAAATTCGGCATATTTGAAAAAAGACAACTGTAAAACGAAATTTCTTTCAAGACACATTTGCGTAAGAAAATAATCAATGCGTGTTTATAATAAACAAACTTTTTAAAACAAGCATACTTCATAAAGTTTAAAGAATCGAGACGAAAGCGTATGTGCCGTTTGAAATGTAGGAATTGCCACATTTAATAAAACCCAGCATATGTAAACAAAGTATGGACACTAAAATTAAGACTACGTGCAAAATCAAGCGTCTATAACATGTAATACCGAATAAAACGCAACAGCTTAAGATAAAAAAAGAATGAATTTGTCTATAAAACGAACCTAAGCAGATAAAGGACATTCATTCCATAACCGACGAATGGACTGTAATAGTCGAAACAAAAATATTACGTAAATGTCATATTAATTAAAAATTCCAAGTGGAAAACAGTGAAAGTGCATGATTGAAATACGTGTATATAGAACTCTAGCGTTGGTATAAAACGTAAGTCTATATTTAATTAATTATGAATGAAGTTTACATTTTATTAATTTAGGGCTCTAAGTATGGAAAATTAAAATCGACTCTAAGTACGGACACTGAGTAATCAACTAAATACTGAGCATTAAACTAAACAACCAAATATATAATTAAATAAATAAAACTAAATTACAACGCTAAAACACTAAAATACTGGTATAAAACTCTAAATAAATGGTATGATACTTGAAGCACAAGGTTAGTACTTCAAAGCATTAGACAAACGGCTACCAGTTGCTGGAAAATAGTTCAAGTACTGGGTTACACGCCAAGCGATGAGTCAATGACTCGAAACCACTGAACAAGCAACCGATTTGGATCAGGAAGCTCTAATAAGAAGCAGCAGGAGGAGTATCAGGTCAGAATTTTCTTTTCAATTCATAGAGCGTTACATTTATTATTTTAAATATTTGAAGAACTTAGAACTTGCATGTAATTTAGATATTTAGTGTAAAAGGTCAACAAAAATTTGGTTGATACATAAAAATACGTTTTAAAAGAGGAATAGTTCTTTGAATGTTCAACGAAACCATTCATAGAAAAATACAATTCTTTTTGCTGGCCTTAATTGCGATAAAAAGGTTTAAAAAGGTTATAAATTTCGTAATGAACAAATTTGATAGAAATAATTATTTTAATTTTGATTCAAGATTTCTGTAAATAGTAAATGATATTAAGAAGGATGTAGAGTTGTAAACTGTAAGTTGTCTTCGCTTATACAAATTTTGGTGAATTTCGCTTGTATTATTCAGGTATATGCAGTGTTAGACGAGAGCGGGTAAATTTTCTCTGATATATCGTCGTTCACTCTGTGCGGGGTATCACTGAGCTAGGTGGGGCATAATATCACATCGTCGTTCACTCTGTGCGGAGTATCACTGAGCTAGTTGGGGCATAAAATTAATTGTGTTAAATTTAAATTATTTTAAAGGCACAGAGAAGTGGCGATCAGCAGGCAATTGGTCGTTATACATCTGATGAGCGGCGATTTCTTGGGAAATAGGTCATTTATTAACATTAATTCTTTTTCATTTTCTTATTAAATTAATATAAAATACAAAGCATTACACGGTTATTATAAACCTTGGTCACATGTAATTAAAAGATCTGCAAACATGTGACCAAGATTTATAATAACCAAAACGCGTAATGTTTAGTATTCTATATTAATTTAGTAAGAAAAAGAAAAAGAACTAATGTTAATAAATGACCTATTTCCCAAGAAAAGAATTTTCTTATATTTTTTATATATTGTATATTAAATAAAGGTCAAGAAATATCAACATATATATTGACGTGATAAGGTCACGAGAGGTCATCGAAACCCAAATTCTATAAATAAAACCCACCCAAATAGAAAGAAACTGGAAAGAATTGAAATTTGTAGTCATTGTTTTACCCTGTATAAAAATAAAATAAAACCTATTTTCATTTTATTACCATTTAACAAAAAGCTTATTTCTCCATGTATTACTGAAAATGCATTTTTATTTTTAAGATATAAACTTTATACTTTATGCAAATCAATCATTCTTAAAGTGTACTGTAAAAACAAAATCCGTTAAAATGCAAATCAATCATTTTAAAGAGTAAATACAAAAACCATTCAATTTCATTAAAGCTCAAAAGCGATGTAGATTCTTGTAAATATCACAAAACATTTAAGCCGTGGATACCGTAAAAATAAATTTCAATCTTTAAGATATAAACCCATTCATTTTCATTTTTTATAAAACTACACCTTCCGTGCATAAAACATTCACTTTATTTAGCCTCAAAACAATATCAATTTATTGCCTTTATTAATTAAAATACTAAATGAATTGTGTGTAGATAATGACATGTAAATTCATTTAGCGGTTTTAAATGAAACAAATCTGGAATGTTCTTTATGAATCTAGAGAAATACATCAAATCCAAAGAAATATAGTATAAGCAAATTATGAATAAAATGCCGGTTCATGGAACTCTCATAATCGTTAAACAGGCAGTAGAAATGTCGTAAAATCGATAAGAATGAATTTATATTCTTTCGGATTTCAATATTAAAGAGGGAGACCACGAATCAACTCCGTACCTTAGGCAAAGATAAACAACAAGCATCACTATGAACATAAATCACGCCATTCGACACTAATTATGTTATAAAGAGAATCCTCGGAAAAATGACATTACGATGTATTATGTACCAAACTGAACAGAAAAATCTAGAATAAAGATAAATTTAATATATAAGTGAGAACTTTGATTCAAATTTCATTTATTCCTACACAAAGCGAGCAAAATGCCGAGTTGCATGAAGCTTATACATTTAAATAGTTCCAAGCATGAAAATTTGAAGTATCATTTGTTTTATTAAGATTAAAAATTCTTCAATACAAAAAGCTACTAAGGTTAATTAATTAAAGATAAAAAAACACTTTGGTAACTGATGTTCTAGGCTTTGATTTATGATACAGTACTGTCACTGTAAATTTCAAATATCAAAGCATCAGTTTGTAATAAATTATTAATGTCACTACTGGTAGTATTATTGTAAAATATAAGATCATAATAATCTTTCCACTTCAGAAATGAGGACATGATTCGTAATTATGGACAAACAGATTTTTGCAGTAGAGCTGCTTCTAGACAATATTCAGAATTGTATCTAACAGGTGGCAACCAGGACATAAGCTTTTAAGTATCTTTACGAAAAGTTGTGTGAAAATAGTATATTTTGCCCAAAAATTGATACTGGATGACCAAAATTGATTACAGTAGACGAAGAAGATGAAATTGTGACCTAAGTGTCTATCGGTCCACAGCAAATACAGGCACAATATCTGCATCTACTGGAGGTCATTCTTTCTTCTGTTCATACGATTTTCAAAAGAGAACAATTATATGCCCTTTTCACTTTATGCCAGTACAAAATTTACTATCACATGATCCTCCTCTTAGAGGCGGCTCTGTGGATCAGAGAGGTATTCATATGATTGCCGATCCCAAGTTCCTGGGTTTTTCCCGACACATGCTATTTGAAAAATGATAGGTGAGCATTTTTCAAAAGAGTCTGCCCTTGTTCAAATGAGAGGTAAAATGTAGGTCCCGCATGTGTGTTGTTCCTTGATAATAATAGCAAGGATTTGGCACAGTTCAAAATTTCCCGGTAAAAAAAAATTCGCTTCCTGACCAATGTAGTACCTTCAGATGGAGCATTAGAAAATCAAATGTAGGGGAATTCCCCACTTAGGTTGTATTTTCAGTTGTATTCAGAAATGTTCCCATGTTTCTGAATAAAATTTTATTTACTGACGAGAGGTTTATAACTGCCAAACCAACCATTCATCGGCAACTGCCAAACCAACCATTCGTAGGCAACTGAAAATATATACCTGCCAAAGGTGAATACCTTCCAAATGGAATTTTCTGTTAATGTTTGGATGGGGATTATTGGAAACTACATAATTACAAAATTATATGGAAGAATTCTTAGATAATATTCCTCTAAAAGAGTGTGCTAGCGCAATATCCATTCGATATTCAAAATTACTTAAATTTATGTTTTCCACATGGATGAATTGGACGTGGAAGCAAATTTGCTGGACCACTATGCAGTTCTGACACACCCTTTAAATTTTATTATTCAGCTACATAAAAACCCTTATTTATGATGAACCACTAAGGATCTGTCTGGATCTTTGGAACAAAATTCAGAATGCTGCTGTTATAATCCTACAAAATCAAGCAGATGAGTTGTTTAGAGTAAGACAGTCTGTAATTGCAAGTTTAAGAAAGAGTGTGGAAGTTAATGGCAAATACTGAAAATTTGCTAAGGTAATTAATTTATACATGTTATGTTGCTGTTTTATTCACTTTTTGTATTCATTTTTAAGACAAGGTCGTCTTTTGTTATTAACATTGTGCCATATTCTCTGTACCGATTCATAATTAAAAATAAAAAGTATCTTTGAGTGCAAATATGTCTAAAACCAACAACATTATCAATTGTCAATTTTAACAGCTTGTATTTAGAACATAAGTAACATTTTACCTAAGCATGTTTAGTTTAACTGTCTTCAATCAGAGAATCCTCAGTTCCATGCCCCATTCTTAATGGGACATTCTGGATTGTAAACATATTGTAAGCATATTGCTATAGATAAACTTAATTAATTTAGAAAACGAGAAAATTGTTCCAAAAATGTGCTAACTGTAAATTTACGAGGTGGTTATTAATATTATATGTTCTTTACTTATAAATAAATTGGAAAAACCTATAAACTCATAGTTAATTAATATACTTTTGAGAAGATGTTCTCATTTTCTGAATTTAAATTAAACTTATCTCTGTAGATGAATATATTTTATTTCTACTGAACATAATATTACGTAATGTTAGAGAAAATGGTCAATAGAATGGAAAAAATCTACTCACCTTCCCATTCTCGTTTTCCTGAAAAGTACTGCATGCCAAATATTACGTGTTTATGCTTCTCTTTTTTAACAAACTGACCATTTCATTATTATTTTTTTTTGGTTGCCCAATTCATCCAACATTTCAAATATAAATTATATACTAATTATTGTAAAAGCCACTATAATATATATTCAATCAAAAACTATTAACCATAAAAAAGTTCTCAAAAAATAAAAACCAAACATTGTATTATGAGCGCAGCTACATAAATAAGAGAGCCAGGTGAGTATTATACAGACATTATGATGATTAAAAGTACTTTTAAAATTTTTGTTAAAACTTAATATTTTTGAAAATAATGATTTCTTGAACATGTTTCTAATAATTATAAGGACTCCATAAAATCGGACCGGCTGCTGTATACATGTAGTTATCATAGAAAGTGGTTCCATCAAATGTGATTGATATAGACGGTTTTTCAAGTTTGTCCTACAAAGTGAGGCAAGTAATAGTTTTGAAATCTCCATCAGAAAATTTTCATTCTTGCAAATCTTGGAGAATTAATATCAAGAGTTGTGCAACTATCTTGATAGGTGAACAGATACAAAACAATTTTTCATCATAGAACGTGCATTTTCGTAATAAAAAATATATATAAAATCAATAAAATTCAGAGACCGTTATACCTTTACCTTACTATAACTGCATCAAATAATCAAAATACATCAAGAATAGATAACACAAAGAAACTTAACATTTACAAAATTATCATTCATTATTGTAATTAATGTTAGTTAAACTGTACCCAATTTATACAGCAACCAGTAAGTAATCACAGTAACGTTTGTTCATCATTTAAGTATACTATATGTTTTGGATTTGGAATCTGTGTAAAAAGTCATGGCTACACAACTAATAAGTTTAACTGTCAACAATATAAATTTTACCAAAATTTTCATGAATTAATCAAACTAATTGTATTCCTTTGTTCATAAAACTTTATCCAATTGCTCATTTAGAAACATATAAAATTTGAATAATCAAGTAACTAGGCGCTCGCAGTTTTATTTTTAAAAAATTATAACCTTTAGAACCACCGAAAACATTCAGTAATTATACACAGTAAATTAGAATTCAACTGATACTGTTCACTATATTGCAGAAAATTACAAGTACTAACATGATACACATTTATATCTCATTAACTAAAAAAATAAGCAAACAAGCAGGCTAATTTTATACTATAGGATGAAATGTAATTATCAGAGATGCCGTGTATTCATGACTTATAATAGCCAGACCTTCAAAATTCTTGGCAAAGAAATAAAATACATTAATCATGTAATTATGTATTAAAACACAAAAACCAGGTCATATTTACATTAGAGTCCTCGAAATTAATTGGTCATTAAGTGGATAAATTTTAGCTATATACTGTGTGTAGAAATAACCCCTACAAACTACTTCAAACATTTTTTAAGTTTCGGTTTATACTGCTTTACAATTACAGACATGCAACAATAATAAGCAACTACTAGTCAATAAAAAAGTGTCAAGAATTTCAATAAATTAACCAGTATTGTGCTACATTACGTATTTCACTTTACATAAACTAAATTATAGAAAGAGAAGAAAAATAAGAAGACTGCTAAAATATCTGATCAAAACACAATTAAACCAAAAAGCAGCTATTAACTACAGTACAGGGCATCGTTCTCACCTCGCCTTCCAATTTCCTCATATTGACTTTGTAATTGACTGTAAAATTTAAAGTTGCTTTAAAATAAAATCTTGAAAATAACACATGTGTATTTTAATATTTGATAGACAAATCTTAAGTTTGATGACTAAAATGGTAAAGCAAATGTTATATTACTGATAAAATAATCATGCCCATGTATAACAATAACATAATTAGCCAAAATAAAATACAGAACTTAATATTAAATAGCTATATGCTTTCAGTGGTTTAGATATTTGTCGATAAATGGCAACTTGAGCTAACAAGAGAAGCTGGGTTAGGGATTAATGTCGTAGAATATCTCATTCTACAGAGCAAACATTATTTTTAGTTTCTTTTATAAAAATAAACTTTTTCGTCGACCGTTTATTAATGTCAATATTAACGAATGATTTTGTTTTAAAAAGGATGCATTAATGGACGTCATTAATGCACTCTTTTTCAATAAGTAACTCTTTTTGTGACTTTGACGTTTTGATGTTTTAATAGAGGTATAACCTCAACCAGACATACGGATACGCATCCTTGTTGTTAAATTTGCATGCCATATATTTCAGTGGTGACTAGTTTTCCTTTAGCAAAAGTGAAGTTTATGTAAAAGCGAAAATGTATGAAATTGAGATTATGGTATTCTGACGGTCTTGTGGAAAAGTAAATTTTATTGTACTTGCGGTCGACGAAAAAATGTTGCAATCCACTCGTTTGTCAATAGGCGATTAATAATCGCAACAGTTCGATTATTAATCGCCTTCATTAACCAACTAGTTGATTAAATAACTATTAATAAGAAATTAGTTTTTGACATTGACAGGCTAAATAGCTGTTGCTGATATGTACTTGGCCTAGGAATATGAAACTTAAGCTTAGATAACAGAACCGTGCAATCAATCTAACTGTAAAGTAACTTATATAAAAATATTATGGCAATTGTCCTTCTACAAAACTCTAATGAAAGAATTATATTCGTTTAATAGCAGTGTTTCTTTCGAAATAACACCTTTCAATTTTAGAAAATATAAGGAATTTATGTTGAACAGGCTTAAGCAGCAATATTAGATGTTTATATAAAGCAAACCATTTTAGAAAATAGTATTCAAACTATGAATGAACAATGACTTGTAGAACACAATTAAGATTTTTAAGAAAAGAGTCAAAAGTTTGTATTATAAATCCTAGTACTTTAAAAGCAGAATTTACTATTAAATAACAAGACTGACGCTGTAAAACATTTTATTTTAATTTCATACATATTTACTTATTATCACCTTCAATATACACCCCTCCTCTATCTCTACAATGCTCCATGCGAATCTTAGATTTGTTCGAAACAGTGCTGGAAATCTTCTTCTGTCAATTCCTTCAGAACGCTGTACCATGTCAAAATTTCATAGCCCGTTTCAATAAATTTGTTATGCATCCTCAATATAAATATTCAATGAAAGGCGCCACAAGTAATGTATCAGCGCTGCCAATACCGTAATTAGAATATTCCCCACTACGACAGGAAATAACACGACGAATGAAGCTCAGTTTTGAATGGTCATTTTAACAGTTGTAGTCCGTGATAATAAGACGTCGTGCCTTAAAAAGCACGATGATAATGTTATGTTTGAAGTAAGCGATTAGAATAGCCATCATATCAGTGAAGCAACAATGCATATATGTGAATATGTCTTATAGTTAATATTTGTTAGTATAGTTCTTGAAAGCAAAAAACATTAATATATATCTATTTTAGCGAGTTATCTGGTTAGTTTTTTAGTTCTTCATATAATGCAGTAAGAATTATTTATTTTATGGTTTGTCGATTGATACGTATGTAATTATAAATTAATATTTCTGAAATTAATACAAAAATAAATGGTTTGCATCATGCTGAAAATACCTTATCTTTGCTGGTCGATATAATGGTTTGATAATATTTCGCTACAAAAAGAAGCACATGTTAGGAACAACAGGTCAAGGTCGATCCTTAAAGCGGCGTAGGTAATATGTCGACATCTGTCATATTTACATATGCTGGAAGCATAGTGAGTACAAAACTATTTTTGGAATGAACGTTTGGAACCTTACGTGATAGAGGGCATGCATGAACTAGTATTTTAGAATTATATATTAGTTGAAGATTAATTTTTGAAAATTTTGTTATGTAAAGTATATATGGAACAATGCGTATGATTCATATATGGTACTAAACATGTTATAAACAATAGTAAGAAAATTCAGAAACGGTATCGTTTATTATCAATTAAAATCTGTCAGATCATTATTAGAATCACATTTAAACATGTGTTTGGGATATTTAAGAAACAGCTTTGATAATATTTTTATAATCTAGCGTTGCATGAATTATTAGTTATGTGAACCCTCGTCAAAGATCTTTGAACCAGAAAGGGCCATTGATGACAAGTACGTCAATTGTAAATTATTGAAAAACAATAAGTGTTTTGTATTGATAGAGCTTGAAATTATTTTCTCAAATCAGTAAATTTTTTTGTAAATAAATAGGATAAAGGAAGCTTTAACGATCAAACCGAAAACAAAAAAAAGGAATTTAGTTCAGTGAGGAAGAGATTAATTTTGACTGTAAATAAATAACATGAATAATAATTGTAAGCAAACTTAGATGTAAATAGAGGAACTTTAAGCTTGCCTAGTTATTTCTCGAAATACTCACTCTGATATTTTTTAAACCGAAGTTTAACTGATTTGCCAATTAGTGACATCTTCGATTAGAATTAATTATGTTTATTTGAGGGCACAAATAGTGTTCTAATTTTTTTTATTAATGTTATTGATCGTGTATTTATTACAGGTTCAATGGTAACACTAGTAGGTAATGTACTTAGAAGGCTTTTTGTATGAAAGGAAATGTGTAAGGGTTTTCTGCTTTCTCCCTTAAACTATCTAATTTCGAATCAGACGCAGTGGCGCCATATTAGTTTTGAATCTATTGAAGTCAGCGGAAAACAGTTCAACACATGCCGCCTTCTTTTTCATAGCTTCAACGAACTCAAATCTTGTTCCTTTTAATGCAGATTTCATCTAAAGAAACAGATAGAAGCCGCACGGCACAAGATCCGGCGAATTAAGCGGATGGTCTAACACTGGGACGCTGTACTTGGCTAGAAACCTATTGAGAGACAATGCGAAATGAGCCGGTGCATTGTCTTGGTAGAGAACGCATGACTTGTTTTTCCACAATTTGGGTCGTTTTTTCCTTATTCTTTCACGGAGTTCAGCAAGAAGGCCAAGGTAGTAATATTGATTAATAATTTGACCTTCAAGAATCCAGTGAAGATACACAATCCCACGAATATCGAAAAAAACAATTATCATTGCTTTGAATTTGGATTTGCTCATTCGAACTTTTTTGGTTGTTGGTGAAGGTGGGGTCTTCCAATGCATGGATTGGCGCTTCGTTTTAGGATCATAAGTAAAAAACCATGGTTCGTCACATGTTATTATCCTTTCCAATAAGTCTGGGTCATTTTCAATGACATTTAAAGTGTCAGAACAAACACTTTTGCCAGCTTGTTGATGTTCAAACATGAAAATTTTAGGCACCATTTTGGCACACACTTTTTGCATGTTAAAATTGTTATGTAAAATTTGCCGTACGGACTCCTTATCAATTCCTACAGTTTCAGCAATCGCACGAATACTTAAACGAATGTCGGATCAAATCAGATTACGGACTTTTTCAATATTGTTGTCTGTTTTTGACGTGGAAAGGCGAACCAAGCGTGAATCATTTTGAATGTCTTCCGTCGTCTTGAAAATGCTTACCCCACTCAAAAACACGTGCATGCAATGAACATTCATTGCCATACACATCTTTCAATAAATTATAAGTTTCAGTAGCGGTTTTTCCAAGGTTCATGTGAAATTTCACAACAATTCGTTGCTCTATTGTTACACATAACATTTTTCCAGCGAAATAAAAAACAACTCTAATGCATGTTACGTGCAATTTGCACTTAAACAGTGTTTTTAGGTTAAGTTTTGATGTATGGAAGTTTCGTGCCATAATTTCAAATACGCGGTGCGCGGGAATTTTAAAAGATTAGGCGTGTGCTTCTGTACGTCATAGTAGTGCATTTGCGCAGTGTGCGTGTCCCTAGAGGGGTAGACGAATAACTTCGTGCGGATGTGAAAAAGACAAAGAGTGGGGATAAAGTGGTGAGAGTTTTCCTTTTTTCTCGAGAACGTGGCCTTTTGCCTTTGTTCTTGGAGTGGAGTGGTCGTTTTGTGGTGACGTATCATAGCTTTACCTATGTAGATTTCCTTTGTTGATTATCTTTTGTTTGTCTACCCTAATACCTTATTTTCCTAATCCGATCCCTGCATAGGTAGGTGATGAATTCGCAACCTTAGGCGAAACTGGACTCCACGACCCTGATGTACATGCCCCGCTAGCAGCTCCGGAGGAATCACCATCTTTAATCCCTCCGGGATGTAGCCGGATGGATTCCAATAGAGGCCTACCCTAGCGCAACTTTGTGCGAATGCCGGACTTTTGATGTAAGTAGATTATTAGCTAACTTGTTTGCTTTTAACGTGTTTAATTATGTAAATTCCCGATTATTGTGCAATATACCTTTTGTATCGGTGACGTCATGGTAGTTGGCCACGCAAAACCTGTAAAAGGGGTTCGCGCTGCCCTCCGCTAGAGACGTCACTCGCTTTTCTTATTGCGCTTGCGCGATGTATCTTATGAACTTTGGTAACTGTATTACCGACTTTTAGGAACTATCACCATATAAATGTATCACCATCTAAAGTGTAATACTTTGCAAACTGTTTTATCGACCATATAAATGTATCACCAAGTAACTTGTAGTATGCAAACGAAGACTAGGGCTATATTAATTCTGTTTACCAAAGCGAGAGGCACTACATACAAAAGAGAAGGCTTCACGATAAACAGCTGTCGGTCGCCGGCATTTGGTGCATACGCACTTCTGCTGTGGCAACATTAGTCTCGTTATTTAATAGCCACACCTCAGTTCAGCCCCACACAGAGTGCACAACGATACGATAACAGAAAGATGTTTATCCCCCTTTTTCTCTCTAACACTTCATGTCTAAATAATATAAACGAAATAACGAAAATTTTGTATAATATGCCCAGAAATATGTACAATTTGCACTTCAACAACCTTCGTAATATTATTTGATTTTTAAGGCCCTCGAATCAAAGTAAAAATATAAATCTGTTCACCACCAAATTATAACCCTATCAAAATATAAAGCCAGCAAATATAATTCTGTATTATATTGGAAGTCTCGTTGAACATTCAATGACCTTTCTTAGTTTCTACGTATCAATCAAAATTTTTGATGACCCTTCACATAAATATCTAAGTACATGCAAGTTTTAAATGTTGGAAAAATTTCAGTCTTATGCTATAAATTAATTATCGCTAACCTGGCATTTTGCTAAGTTGATTCCCTGGTTCGAATGTGTAGCTCTGAGTACACCCTAATCCGTTTGACCTTCCGCTATGTGCTGCTCACCAGTATCCTTGAGTTGTTTTCAGCTTGACGTCATCCGTACTTTGTTAAATTTCTAATTCGGTTGGTTTGGTAATTGTTTATTGAATCGCTTAGTCTCTTGTTTAGTGAACTTGCTTAATTAAATGCCCAGTCGAACGCTTAGTAAGTCGCTGAGTTACTTAGTTAGTTAGTTTGTTTACTTAGTTGATTGGTTGGTGCCGTTTTAATGTCGACGGCGAATTTCTATTGTATATTTGCACTTGCACTAGTACTTGGAACTTTTAATAACTGACTTTCACTTAAATTTTATTATTTAAATTCACAATTAAACTTGTGTGGTGTATTGGTTCAGATCAGTACAGATCGTGCTTCAGTTGTGGAAAGACCGACTCTTATCAGCTTATACACTATATAAAGGCACGCCAGCCCACCTGCTATTATTTGTTTACCGCGCTTATCTTTGTTATTCGATCATCGTGAAGACGTTGCGCCTAGCTTATCATCCATCCATTGGGTTTTACATGAAGTTACTTATTTTATAGTTTGCTGATATGCTCATCCCGATCACGTAGACATCAAAATTTTATATTGTGAATTTCGTCGAGAATGATACTTTGTACCTTCTAATGTCACATACTCATGTTTTGTATAGGAATTTATTCAAATTTTTCTTTTAATTCCGCATGTATACAAACTAGTTGTTCCATATTTTGCTTACCTAATCTACTGGGTTTTGTGTCAATTTTACATTGAAGATCACGTAGGCGAATTTGATAATGACGTAAATTAGGTGCGTTTATTTACTTCCTATGCTATGAGACATGTTTGTTTTGAAAGGTCTGTTTATAGTGCGCATGCATGATTATTTTCTTACACTAATGCGTCAGTTTTGAATGAGATTCGTTTAATGTCTGTCTTACTTTAGATGCTCCTGATTTGTATTTATTTAAAGTTTATGAATGTATTGCTGTTTCAAAAATGAATTGAATTATGTACAAAGTTATTTATCTTACTAAATGCGATCGAATTATTAAAGAATGAGTCTCCTTTCAATGACTAAAGTTAGTTGTGAATTTTATACAGTGTGTTTGATATTTGCTTTTTACATAATTGGCAAATTGTGTACTTATTATGATCCAAATGTTTAGTTTCCTTGACTTTGGTGTTGTTTACATGAAGTGTAATACCTTCGTGACCCCATATACCCTTAAATAATCATATTATCATAGCATCCCCCCCCCCAATTAAAATATAAAATTTTTGATCAATATCATTTTGGCGCCCAACGTGAACAAAATCCACATTGGTCCCAAAACTTTATATTTCCATTTTTCTACATTTGTATTTATTCCCTGAACTATCTGTATCATAACTGACTATATCTTATTCAATTATTCTCCTTTTTAATCCCCCTAGCTATTTACATTTATCTTATTCTTACAGCTATTTCCCTATTCTAATTTCCTATTTATACCTAACTAATTTTACAACTACTTGACTATTTATACCTAACTAATCTTACAACTACTTCCCTATTCTAATTCCCTTTTTACAAATACCTATCCTAAATCTTGTATACAAAAATTAATTAATTTCTTATATACAATTATTCCTATGTCTTAATCCCACTCTTTGTATGGATATATTAAATTTATGTGAAACTTAACCCGGATCGCCTAAGAGTCTACATCCCTAAGTTCATATGTATTTCCCCCCTATGATATTATTCACTACAAAGGGACCTACATATAGCAAATGTAATTTGGCACATATGTGCAGGTGCCTTCTTCCCACTCTTAGTTCTTTATAACTACCATATCCCCTATTTGAAAGATAGTTCGCTTTTTCACCCTTTCGTTCATTATCCTCGTATACTTTTGTGCCCTCTCTTGTAGCCTTCTCCAAGCCCTATGCATTTTTATTTCAAACTCCTCCTCCCTTGGCACAATTTCCCATGGTCGATCGGGATGCACGCCTTTCATCAAGCTTATGGGAGATTGCTCAGTGACTGTGTGAGGAGTATGGTTTATGAACAGCTCGACCATATGTAGGTTGATCTCCCAACTTCGGTGGTCCCGGTAAGATGTCATGCGCAGGAACTTGCATGTCTCCTGTATGTACCGTTCCGTTGGATTTCCCTGGGATGACAAATGCTGTAGAAAACGACCCCTATTCGTTGATCATCTCAAAGTGAAATAAACCGAGCATTATTAAAATAGGTGGCATTGTCTGCTAAGATTCTTCTAAATTTTCCCTCTTCTAAGATGAATTGTTCTAACTTATTAATGGTTCCCATTGTATTGCAGTCCCTAGTGAGAAACGTGTATACTTTGAGAAGACATCCATTACCACTAAGACATGTTTATTTCTCTTCCTGTTGGCCACTAAATTGCTTAGGTAATCTATCACAATCAAGTCTAAGGGATTATCTACTTGAATGCTTTTAATGATGTTTTGATTGACATGATTTTTATATTTTCCAAGGATGCAGAAATGACACGTGCTTATCACTTCCTTAATGAACCCAAATCCTCTGGGCATAGAAATTTTCTCAAAATAGCAACCATAGCTTCCTGACCCCCCCAAGTGACTATATTTAATATGCAACCCTTTAATAATTAATCTTGCAAACTTTGTCCTACAGATATAAGTCCTCCCCATTTAAGTGTTTTATAAGAAAGCCATCGACAATCTCAAACTGTTTACGATTAGGGATTTCCCTCAACTTGTCTTTTATAATTTGGAGACACTCACTATTATCCTGCATTTCCAGTGTTATTGAATTTATTGAGGAGTATTGATAAACTTTATAAATTGTAACCCAAGTATTCAATAACTTGTTAGAAAGTTATTCTGAAACTTGCTTAAGAAATAATCTAACATTTCATTACTTGAACATAAATGACTAACTTTATATTTTCAATTTTTAAATTCATTGTATGACCTACCACTTAGCATATAAGCTCAAATACAGACTAGTGCCATTAATACCAATTTGTAAATAGTGTTCAACCTTATTTTAGGACTCTTCTTCACTTGTAAATAAACTTTACTATAAGTTCAACTGTAAATATTTATTGAAATTATTAGGCAGTAAGAGTTTGATGAGTGCAATCTAATTCTACACTGTTGTAAACGATTTTGTACAGTATCATGGAAATTTATTAAAAGTTTAACATCGAGTGCGTTTTATTTCATGTGTTTAAACTGGTGTCTAGTTTTGTAAAGTGCCTACTCAATTGGACACTATATAGTTAAGCTATATAGGTCGTTCCACTCCTGGAAAGACCCGTAGAAATTCCATGCTCTTGTTTGATCATTATCCAAGGCTATTAATAGTAAGCATTTTTCCTAATCAAAGTTGCCCCATGTGTGAATATTGTTATAAGCATTTAAACACTTTTAGTGCTTAGAAAGCAATGTTTTGCTAAGATTTTCATTTTTCAGGTGTATAGTTTTCACTGTGTGAAGTACAACATTAGAATTAGGACAATGTAAAATAAATGGCAAATAGATAATATGCAAAGAAATACCACCTTCTCTGAAGCACACTGTAAACCTAATTTAATGATATTTTACATTACATCTGCATTTTAAAATTAGTCTAGCAACTTATTGTATTTCATATCAACTAGACAACATACAAAATCAGCTTGCCTTAAAATTTCCAATCACCTTCAAATACATTTTTGTCTCTATAATGAGAGACAAACTAAGATATCACAATAGTACTCAAAATTCACTAAAACAACATCTATAAAGATTGATATACGACACTATACTAGCAAGCAAATCTATTGACAACGTTCAATTCAAGGTAATAGGTTATACTTACTAATTAATATGAGAATAGAACAACTGGCGGTCTCAAAGAATAAAATCTATATTAATCAATAATGCAGTTCATGCACAAGAGAGTTCAAACAAAACTAAAACTCTGCTTTTAGAATTTAATTTAGCAATTTAAATATGTAATGGACTAGTATTCTGAAGCATATGTATATATCAATATTTAAAACGCAAGGCAGTTTTATATGTAGTTTATTCTAACTTTCAGTTACAACAAAATTTTCAATTTTATGCTATAAATTATATTTGAAGTACACTGTTAGCAAATTATAAAAGTTCAAATACATAAAATGACATGAATTATATTAAGAAATGATTTTTAAGCAAAATATCCACATAAATAGTTAGAAAATAGCATTTGTAATAAAAGTTTGTTACAAAGTGTATGAATAGTATTAATCGGTAAAATATTACATAGAGTATAAATCATTCGAATTATGGTGTTAAGATTAAGTTCAGTAGATTAAGAAAGCTATTTCAGGGAATTAGAATGCAATCATACAATAAGGTTCATTAATTTGTACACGTTATCACATTGGAAACACTTATTAATTTAAGAATACAACATGTTCATGGGAAACGGCCAAAATATAATTCTAAATATAAAACAACACATATAAAAGTCTTAATCTATGCTAATTAGCATGTTATTGAAAAGATTATGCAGCCAATAGGTGGAGTTAAACAATATTATCAGAGCAAAACACCAAACATTCTGCTATTTTGCAAGTCAGGTGTCTTCTAATCAGTCATTATCTTGTTATTTCCGTATGAGCATATGCATTACAGTCATTAAAAGTGAATCAAAATTATTTATTTGTAGGAAACTTTATGCACCACAAGTGTTGGGAAAGTTTCAATCTTAATGATAAATCCATTATCACGCGATTAAAAATCGTATAAATACCAGACAAAATCTAGGAAGGGATTTTGTTCTGTATCAGTATGCCTACGTACATAGAGAATATAGTTTTAATTAAAAATGTGAAAAAGAACTTAGTGAATTTTTTTAAAGTTTAATAAATAGCTTTAAATGATGATACTTTAAATGGTGGTCACGAAAAGCTAATTTTAAATGGTGGTAAGAAAAATTTAACTTTAAATGATATTGTAACATGTTTAATTTGATCAATATTTATTCGCATTGATTTACGAGGATAATGCGCTAAGCGTTGCCTTTTTCTTTATTAAGATTCCATATAGTACATAACGGAACGCTTCGTTTTAATAATCTTCTTATAGTAAAATATGTGTCACATAAAGCTATTTTGGCGAGCACCTCTATGCAATCCTGCTTCAATCGTATTTTCCCACCTCTAACGTCGCTATCGTTCGTTCCTCGCCTTGTCAAGTTAGCCGCTCCCTAGCAACCAATTTATTAAGATGTATTCTAGGCTAGAGGCATGCGACCTTCGGTTGAATTATTTGTGTGAGTGGTTCAGGTCATGCTAGACCTGGAACAATTTCAGTAACTTCTACTAACGCGCGCCTACGAAAAACGATAGAGAAGGACAAGTGAAGATTTTGGTTTTGTACAAGAACATGAGGTTGCAGACATGTGTTCAGGATTGCTGTCGTCCCAAGTTTGAAATGGCTCGTAGTATTGTTTGGAGCTATGAAATTTTCGTTCGGATTTGTCTTGGAGATACAGAGGCAGTTTGGTTCGTTATTACATTTAAGAAATTTTTGCATGTGTTTAGAATGTCGTTAGCCTTTGCTAAACATACGATCATATAAAAAGCACGGAAGTTGTTATCATGTTTACGAACATATGATCTGTGTCATTTTCAATTATTGTTGAACTGGTTTTACAAGCCGTAGAAAGAAATTTTGTCAGGTTAGGTTTATATAATTGTAAGCTTTGTTCCATTTGAACTTCAGATAAATTTCAAGGTATATTTTCGACGTTATAGTTTTTTTTGTGATGTAGCACATTTGACAGATGTTGCCATGAAAGCAGATGTTTCGTGCAGCTTTCATAAAATTCAAATTACACATTCTTCAATTTTGAGATTAGCTTTATTTACAGATAAATTATAAAAACTAAGTATAAAATTTAAATACACGCCATGCACTAATTATGAAATTGTAATCTACCTGATAAGATCTGCCCAGGATAGAAATAATAGTTCAATGCATTGTGGTTATAAATTATTTTGATCAAATATTTAAAACAAGCTTATATTTAGAGAGCAGTCTTTTGCTTTAAAAAGACAAAATTAGGATTTTGTTATAAACTTTATTGTTGAGAATTCTTTACCTGTTAAAAAGTTTCGAAATTTTAAAAGAAAGTTTTTACTTTAGTAAACAATTAGTTAAACTTTGAGACTTTTATTTTGGTCAAATGCGATCAAATCTGATAACATAAAGGTAGAATTTTTGAGTAATAATTTTGTACCAATATCTTATTGGATATACATTTTTTTTTTTTTTGATACTTTTATAGGACACAAATGGTGTTCTACATTTTATTTATTTAATCTTTGTAATTTCTTACAGGAGCTGCGTCTTATTTCTATAAGACAGGTTTTTGTTAACGAAGGCGATCGTTTTATCTTTGGGTTTCCACGTCCGCCCTTAGAATTGTGCTTTGCTCCTTTCGTGATTAATCTCAGCAACGTGGGGCCTATGTCGTTTTACTTGCGCCTCAACGTGTAGGGCTTCGAAATTTGTTTGCTCAAACTTTATTTTGTGTTTGAAATTTGTTTGCTCAAAATTGCTATTGTTCTCGAAATTTGTTTTGGCACAAATTTAGTTGTGATATTGACTTTCTTTCAGTCAGTTAATTACTTTAGTCAAATTTATTTTTAACTTTAATTTTATTTTGGCCTAATAAAGATTTTATTCGATATTGTTTTGGCAAAAATCTATTTTTACCAAATTCACTTTTTGACTTTGACCTTTCGTTGCCCAAAATTGTTTTGACAATTTTCTTAAAGCTTGAATCATTTAGATTTATCAATTTAATTTCATTAAAATATTAGACTATTACAAATATGTCTGAAAAATTTCAAATTGTTTGTTTACTTAAGAGGAACTGGAATATGAACTTAGGATTAGACGTGTAATAAGTGAGAAACCAGTTGTAGAGAAAAGAAAATTTTTTAGGTAAACTGTTAGCTAAAGAAGCTGATAAGCCTGGTTGTTTAATTCGCTTGAGTCAATAAAAAATATTTTGTCCGAATTTGATGATAATGCTACGGATTCTATTTTTAAGGGTACATCAGTTTGAGCTGTCGTCATATCATTTGAGAATTGCACTTGTGCATAGGCACGTTTTTGTTTTGATAGCAAAATTTTTTATTTAGATCAGCATTGCAACGCAATTTAGTCTAGGCAGAACTTGTCATCTTGGTTGGTCGCTCAGCAGTATGTTAGTCTAGACGAGACTCAGGAAGAGTTGGTCGCTCAGCATTACGTAAGTCTAGACGAGACTCGAGGTGAGTTAGTCGCTCTAGTAATTTATGCATCATAATTTTTTGAGTTGATGTAATTTTTGGTTGTTAGTCTAGGTGAGACTCGTAGAGGATTTGTCATTCAAGCAAACTTAGGCGTTGTGAAGCATTGTAGTTGTTTCGACAGTTCGGTTGGTATTAGGGCGAGAGTGTACCTGAACACTGATATTTTTTTGTTAGCTATCGTCGTGATTAGTTTTTATTGATGATTCTAAAGCCGGTAGATCGCACCTCAAAGATTTGAAGCCCTTTGCTGCATCGTACCCATCAGATGAGGATGATGATCCTGAAGATTAGTTTCTGTTCTGTCATTTCTTTGATTATGAGTAAATCAGTTGTTTGCTTGTTTCGTTTTGTTCTGGTTTTTGATTCGGTATAGTTATAACTTATAATAAATAAAGATTGTCCTTTTACAACTTATTTTGTTTGGGAATTTTGTATGGTTATGTAAAAACTTTTATTCGAAATTTAGTAGTAGTTTTGTAGTGTACGTTGATGTATATACTAGTTTAGTTTGGCGTGCGCTAGTAGAAGATATTGGTTGAAAGTAGAAATAAGTTGACTATATAAATTGTTAGTCCTGATTTCTACATATTTAGGTAGAGAGAATATTAGTATATTCTTTCCTTTGGTTTTGAACTTTCTTTGAACATTTTTTTGTTTGGTAAGGTCAGAGGTTTGGTTGGTAAACCTCACCGTTCGGTCATTCACTAATAGGTGATGGTATTTGAGACTTAGAAATAGTATAATCAGTAGGGTGAAGAAGATGTCAGCCCCGACTGGTTCGGTTTTGTGAGAAGAGTTTTGTTTTATGAAATATTTGTGTAGAAGTGTGAGTTTAGAAGAAGCAAAACTTCTAGCACTTTGAGTTATAGTGGTGATGAGCACTCACCTCCATTTTTGTAAGTAACCTGTTGGTTAGTTTATTTTGGTTTTGGTTATCGCTTTGAGCTGATATTATTTTGTATTAAGATGCTGTTTTGATATAGTAGTGTCTTTTTTGGTTAGTAAAGTTACGAAAACTCCAAGAAGTAGAATTAGTACTTTTGGAAGGTTGGATATTGTATGTTGTGTTTAGTTATAGTTAGCATGTACTAGCTTCAGATAGGTTATTCTCAACAGTAGGTGTAAGAAAATTCTTGCTCTGATAAAAGAATTCCCTTGAACTTAGATTAATTTTTTTTGTCCCGTGGAGTGTTTGACTTTTTGATTTGACTTCTCTCGATTTTGACCAATACCGATTATGACTTCCCGATCTTGTTTCCAAATGGACGTTTGGTACACGTAGTTACCGGCACACTCAAATTCATATATATTAGTCCCTCTCGTTTTCATAATTCTCTTAGTTATTCTGAATTATGATTAATTAAGTGTTTCTAATTCGTAAACTGTGATGTTTTGCAAATAATTGTGATAGTTGGGAGTTCGATAAAAGCTCTTATAATAAAAAAAAATCTTTTGTTTTTAGCTAAAAATTATTTCGTTGCAAAAGATTTTTTTTCTTTTGGGAAAGGGGTAGTGTAACATGTTTAATTTGATCAATATTTATTCGCATTGAATTACGAGGATAATGCGCTAAGCATGCCTTTTTCTTTATTAAGATTCCATATAGTACATAACGAAACGCTTCGTTTTAATAATCTTCTTATAGTAAAATATCTGTGTCACATAAAGCTATTTTGGCGAGCACCTCTATGCAATCCTGCTTCTATCGTATTTCCCCACCTCTAACGTCGTTATCGTTCGTTCCTCGCCTTGTCAAGTTAGTCGCTCCCTAGCAACCAATTTATCAAGATGTATTCTAGGCTAGAGGCATGCGACCTTCGGTTGAATTATTTGTGTGAGTGGTTCAGGTCATGCTAGACCTGGAACAATTTCAGTAACTTCTACTAACGCGCGCCTACGAAAAACGATAGAGAAGGACAAGTGAAGATTTTGGTTTTGTAAATTGTATGGTTTTGTACCTAACATTCAATTACGCTTGGCATTTTTGTCAATCATATCTGACCTTGTCAAGTTTTTGACTTATGTCAGTTATAGACAGGAAGCTACGCTCAAAATTACGGCTATAAGCCAAATATTAAATATATAAATATTTTAGATAGTTAATTACACAAGGTAAGTTGATAAATACTATAGTATTACAGTGAATAAGATGAAATAATAACTTAGACTTTTATGCAAAGCCCAAATGATCATTTCAAATCGAGCTAGTAATTGAAAGATGGAAAATATAAGATCTTGGACAGGACTTGAACCTGTATCCTGGTTTTGCCGGAACCGTGCGTTTACCAATTAATTGAAAGTTAGGTTTATGTATAGTTGTGTACACGATTTAAATTTGTAAATTTCCCAATTGTGTCATCGGTCTCGGTGGCGTATTTGGTAAACGCATGGTTCCAGCAAAACCAGGATACAGGTTCAAGTCCTACCTTATATTTTCCATCTTTCAATTACTAGCTCGATTTGAAATGATCATATATATATATATATATATATATAATAATAATAATAATAATAATAAGATGTATATGTAAATACACTCTTATGAAAATAAAAAAAACTTATTCACCTATACAAATTGAGTTAATAGTTATATAGTCATTAACAAAACAAAAACAATAGCTTTAATATTTCACAAGGGGAGGAAACATCCACTGATCGGTTTAAGCTTTCTAAGCTTCGTCAGAGCGAATTAGTTTCCAACAATTAATTTGCTTTGACAAATCTTAAGAAAGCTGAAACCGGTCAGTGGATGTTTCCTCCTCTTGTAAAATAATAAAGCTATTGTTTTGTTAATGGTTATACAACTGTTAGCTCGATTTGTATAGGTGAACAAGCTTTTATTATTTTCATAAGAGTTTATTTACACATACATATTATTTTTTATTTTGTTGTACACAAATTCCTTATTGCGGACTGCAAATAACTGATCTTTATATATATATATATATATATATATATATATATATATATATATACAGGGTGAGTTTTTAGTGTGGCAACGGTCGATAACTCCGTTATTATAAAAGTTATGTAAACCAAATTTGGAGGCGTATTAGGCATGCCTAAGGTGCACATTTTAAAAATATTTGGAAGCATACAGGGTGTTTCATGATTCCAGGGCATATTAAACTTATATTTTTTTAAATGGAACACCCTATATATTATTATATTGTTGAAAAGCCCATAAAAAGAGCTTTAATTTGATATTAAATTGTATTTGTCTATTCCTTTTAGTTTTTGAGATATTCAACTGTTTTTAGAAAAAATGACCCCGATTAGATACATTGCCACTGCACTAATACACAACTTATGTTAATTTACAAGATGCAGAAAATTTTACTATATAGCATAGTATATTTGTAATCATCACTTTTTTGAAATTTCTTCACAGTATACAGGGTGTGTCAGGTTTCGCAAAATGCAATTCTTAAAATTTTTTTTAAATGGCACCCTACCAATTTTATTGCTACAATGGATAGTCCATTAAGTGTCCTTTCATTTTTGTTAAGCATTCCCTATACCTAAATACTAATACTTTCTGAGATATTTTTGATTTTCTTCAAATTTAAAGAATGTTTTTAATTTACATAACTAAAAATAACTTACTATTGGCGAATATTATAAAACAATTAATACATATTGATTAACAATCAACTACACTTATCCAATAACAATTTTCACTAAAGATATAACAACCTACAATAATACGCTATCAACAGAATTCTGCCAGATCAACAATATGCATTTTATAGAAAATGTTCAAGCAGGAAATCAGGCAGGCTTTGAAAAAAATAACTATTACAATTAAAATGTCATTTAGGTTTATTAATTGTAGTGACGGGAAAAACGGGAAAAACGAGCTAAAGAAATACTAGGAGAAGATCAATTTGGGTTAAGCAAAATGGGAAAACATGGGAGACTATTTTAGCTCTATCCTAATCATGATGGTGATGTCATAGATGTTTAAATATTCACTTCATGTGCAAAGTAGGTATAAGCTAGTCAACAAAACACAGAAGGATACGAAGGGTACAAGAAAACTTCATGGTTTTTGGACTTTATATATGCAAACTATATATATTTTGTTGTAATTGTTTTTATACTTTTAATCTTTGTTTGAAGCCAAAAAAGGCAGATAAAAGCCAGTTAACAAGTGAAAAAATAAAATGACCTTATTAATCACAATAAGCTTGTAATTAATGTCCTTGTTGTTTATGTTTACATTACAAACTTGTTTAAGAATTTAGACTCATCGTGGAATCAAGTTTAGTATAAAAAAGTGTTGTATAATAATTATACACATATTATAGTAGTTTTAATCAGACTTGTTCAAGTGTATAACAGCAAAAGAAAAGTTAAACCTTATTTTAATACTACAGCATAAAATATGCTCGTTTTCCTTTACCAATAAAAATAAAACGTTATACATTCAAACAAATTATTCAAAATAAATACAAATTTACAGACCTTAGCACTGTCAGCAGAGCCATGACTTAAAGTTTTTGTATGCCGAGTTTGAGGATGTTGATCTGCACGTGGTCGGCATGGTGATGTACTCCTACTTGAAGTTTTACTACTGGTTTGTTGAGTTAGCGAAACATGCAAACTGTCCATTTCCCTTATCCTACAAAAAAAGGAGCAATGCACTAGTTAGATTAATACATTAATAGATAAATGTTTGTTGATTTAAACTACTATCGCATACAAAAAATAGTTTTTCACACTAGACATAATTTTTCTTTAAGAATTAAAGCAAAACAATAAGATCAAAATTCATTACTAATAATTCAAATACTAATTACGGAAGCCAATAAATTTCAAATTTTTAATAACACATCCATACACACAAACACAAGGAATGAGTAATGTTACTCAATAAAGAATATATGGTTAGTGCTAACTCAAAAAGTATGAAGGATTAATTAAAAATAATTTATTAATTTATTCAAGTTATAAAAAAATAGTAATGATTGTTCATAGTACAAGATTTTAACTGTTAATAAATGTAAACTATAACATGACGTGAGGGTCATTTTTAAGGTCTATTCCTATTATGAATTATGCAACATCACTCAACTAAATAAGCAATCCAAAACTTAAAAATTAAGAATCTGATAAATGATTTGACACTACATATATAATTACATAACTGATTACCCAGAATTCATATTTCCAAGAGGTTTATCTAAATTGATGTCAATAATATAGAAACTGTCATTCAACACCATACGCTAATTCGAATTAAAAATAAATTGAATTTCCAGAAAGCTTATACTACAGGCTGGTCCACAACTTGTAATGCTTTTCGAGCACAACTAATAAAATAATTTGATGCTTAAGAAAAGCATCGAACTCAAGTATGAAGCCTTTTATCTACAGATTTATTTGAAACACTTTTAAAAATACGGTTTTACAAATGCATACATGCAGTTCATTGTATCAACAATATCATTAAACTAGCATAAAGTGAATCTTGCATATATTTCTTGGATATAAATCAACTGTTCAAATGAAAAAATAACTCCCATTGTATTTTCAAATTGCACCATTGCATTTAATCGAAAAACACTACTTTGAAGTGTATATAGTAGTTTGATGATATAGATAAATAATAATTCTTAAGTTTCGATATGAAAATGAAACAAGTTAAGTGTTAAATTGGTGTTAGTTACTTAAATTAATTTTACTGTACAAAAGAGACGTAACAGTAAATAATACACCACCTAACCTTTAGTATACAAATTGTTGCACCTTACTCTTTTCTCGATGTTATAAAAAGAGTAATTGCACGACGAAGTATAAGGAAATACTTCGGCACAGCTTGCATCGACCTTTATGGTTTCGGAGGCTGCATGAGACTTGAAATCACAGGGTAAGGGGAATGTTTAGAGAATATCTGAATGTTAAAATTTAAATATCAAGACACTTGTTTACACAACTGTAAAATAACTTAGAGAAACAAAAGTTAAACCACGATAAGAGAAATTTGACTAAATATGTATATTAATACTCAGTTATTACAATTCGAAAGGCATGTATAAGATATACGCTTGTGTCATTAACATAGTAGACATCGCTATATATATTTTAACATGATATAATTCATATATTTAATAAATGCACTCGAGAAAATTTCTATAGAGAAATCAAAATAAATAATCTCTGTTTAGAAACTCTAAATTTTACTTAATGCAGGAGTAAATCAAGAAGTGATCATAATTGTAATAATGTCATGTAACAAATTGCACATGAAATGAAAGTTCAAGTGATAAACCTTTTCACCATAAGATTGATAATCCATTCTGTCAGCGTTCCACATGTAACAGAAGTTTGGAACGTAAGTTATGAGGCATAATTATTGTACAGAGTACAACCACGATTTTATTGCTTCAATATAAATAATATTAGCACAACGCCAAAAGCTAATTTTAATCTATTAAAAATAAATGTACCTTCTAAGACGTATACTTCAATAAATGGAACATTTTAATTAAATTGGAGCTCTAAAAATTTGAAACCAAGAAATTTTCAATGCAGATAATTCTAATGGAAACGATATTTTTATAAGCAAAGACATGTAGTCATATAGAAGAATTTCGCCATTCAAATTGCAAATATAATTTGTTTTGTAACCTAAAAGGATATTTAGGTATTATTAAGTAGACTAAGCTGAAATAACCTTTTATTTTGCATATAAAAATTATTTGTCAATGGATAGTTTATTTCAGCAGGTTTGAGGCCAGAGCTCGAATCATTTTGATCCTTACCAAATTTTCTACCCACGCTTGTTGCTCAACTACACTGAGAAAGCGGTTAATGCAAGAAATTATCCAGCAAAATTTAAAATAAATCTTGTGACATACACCTAAAATATTTTGAGGTTCTCCAATTATAATAGGTGAAATCTCCTTTAATATGTAAGTAGTGATAAGATAATTTTTCTTTCTAAACTTAAGTTGTAAATTGCATCTATAAGTGTTACTTATGTCTGTGCATTTAGGTAGATTATTTAAATAATGTGTGTAAAAGAAAGAAGTTTTTGAATGTATAGAGTATTGTTCATAAATGTTTCTTGAGATTTCTTTGTTTCTTTTCAATTTCATTAAATCCACAGGATATTTTTTTGCTGAACTAGCCAAAGAGGAAAAATTACACAAATTCGTATTTTCTATTAAACAAACATTCATTGCATCCTTATATTGGTCAGGGCAGCTGTACCTGAATATTCACAGCAATATATAATATATATATATATATATATATATATATATATATAATAATAATCTGAATTCAATATAACATTAACTGGGTCATACAAAACGCTATATAATTATATAGAACATGGGATTTTACAACAACATACAAAGAATTTATGGTGAAATTACAATGAAGAAGCTAAAATTACATGCACAACACACAAAAGACAGCAAAATTAATCAATCAGAAAGTGTTCGCGCCGCAGGAATAAGACGCCAGATAGCTATGAGCTGGATGATGCTGGTAGCTTTGGAGTCTTGTCTCGACGTTCTGTTCTGGGTTACAGCCTGCACCTCGGGGTTGTATTTGTACATTATAATCGCGTCGCTTGGGTTTGACGTAACTAAAAAAAATAACAATGTGAAATGAGAAGCCAAATGTCAATTTTGAGAACACGCAGTTTTTTAATTTATCGCTACCAATTTTTATGGTTTGTGTTCCACGGGTTTTCAACGGGTGTGCCAGCCGAAGATTGCTGTCCTGTTTCCTGGAGCAGTTTGTCAAGCAAGGCCACAGGTAAGTACTAGCAATCCTAGACTTGTAGTTATTTGTAACGTTGATTTCTTGGGGTACACATTCTCCACGCTATCGAAGGCCGCTATTATACAGAACATTGTTCGCTTTAGGGGGATATTGTACGCACCGCATCCTGCATCCCCATAAAAGTTTGATCCTAATCGAACCGGAAACAAAAAACAATCTGAAACTGCATTAGGTACTGGCATAATTCATAAGTTTCCGCATTGCGCTTCTTATCCGCTTCTTAACAAACATACTTGATTTATTGTTACCGGCGCTATAACTGCCATCATGCCCAGAGGTGCACGCGCATCTAATAAAGAAACCGCAATTCTTCAAACGAGTAAACGGACTGAAGAGGAGGCTCGTTTAGCTTTCTTGGAGTCAAAGTTTGCGTCGTATGTTAGTTACGCACAAAAGCTAGTTGCTGCTATTCCAGAAAAACAAGACACGGTACAGATAGAAAGTTTTTTGTCCAAATCTTTGCATGTTATCGGACTACGCAGCGAGTTTATGACGTTAGCGGATGAAATCAATAGTTTATCAATGCGCTTAATTGAAGAGTTTGAACCTGAATTTGAAACCGTGTGGTCATTTACGGAAATGTGCAGCTCTATTCAGTCTGCAAGGGAACGCTTTTTGTCAATGAAACAAATTGATAAACCGGAGATTGGGCATGATACCAAACGCAAAGAAAATTACTTTAAGTTGCCTCGCATTTCGCTAGCCCCTTTTTCTGAAAATAATTTGGTCGATTGGCCTTTATTTATTCAAAACTTTAACATTTTAATACATGAGAATGAACATCTATCTGATACAGAACGAATTCAGTACTTGTTATCCGTATTAGTTGGTAAAGCAAAAAATGTTTGTCATGGTATAACACCAACACCTGAAAACTATTTACCGTTATACAACGCCTTAATTGCAAAATATCAAGATAATCGAGCTTTAACATCTGCTTTTCTTGATCAACTGCTTGAACTCAAACCAATTAGTAACGCAACGTCAAAATCTCTTGAGTACTTTGTAGATAAGTTTACATCTGTTTACCAAGCCTTGGGTCAGTTAAAAATTTGTGACTTAAAGGAATTTATGTTTGTCCATATTGGATTAAAGAAGTTAGATTCTGATACTGTTAAATCCTTCGAAAATGGGCACCGAAAAGCTGGTGATATGCCAACTTACGACAATTTGTAACCTTTTACGTGAACAGGTGAAGGTTTTAGAACGCACATGCAAAACTGAGTCTAAATCACGCAGATACAATCGCATTCGAAGTTACAAGGTGGTTCTAAAATTACTCATTCTTTTGTAACCACGGGCAATAAATTATCAAAAACTGTGACTTGTGCCTTTTGTAGTAAGTCGAATCGTGTGTACTTGTACCAGTGTGCTGATTTTAAAAAATTAGTGGCTAAGGATCGTTATGTCTTTATAAAATCGAACCATGCTTGTATAAACTGTTTAAGCCTGTCGCACTCTAGTTATACATGCAATTCACAAAATGTATGTAAAACATGCCACAAAAAGCATCATACATTATTACATTTTGATGCTCTACCTGGTGATGGAAATTCTTTGGCTAGTAATGAGTTAAATTTCAACGCATCGCATTCAAACTCTACCGCATTATGTAATGTTGTACCGCCTTCAAATGACAATAACTCACACGTCACGAATGACACTGTGACGTTAACATCGCATTCTCGCAGTAAAACCTTGAAAGCAATCTCGCCAATGAACAATGTTTTATTATCTACGGCGCAAGTTTTCGCTCGAACCAACAACAATCCAAGAAAGCTTATCAGATGCTTGATTGATTGTGCATCGCAACATAATTTAATCTCTATAACGTGTTGCGAACAGCTGAATCTGTCCATAACTCCGTTAAATAATTCTGTGATTAAAGGTGTTGGCATGAGCTCCCGTCCTATACGTGGTACGCCACTCTTACTATAGAATCACGTATTCATCCGCATACCTATAACATCCAAGTTTTAGTAATTGATTGTATTACCGATAATTTACCTGCTCAATACATTGATTCATCGCATATGACACAGCTTAACAAAATGCCATTAGCTGATAGTCATTGGAATGTTCCTGGACAAATTGATTTAGTTCTGGGAGCACAGATGTTTCCGTTCTTATTGTTAGACGGTCCTATTGATACTCCTACCAACGCGCCTTCTTTATTGAAGACTACTCTTGGGCATGTAATAATGGGTCAAATACCTATTACCGCTCCAGAACAACAGCATGATTTTACATCTACCACATACTGCGCATTAAATAATAATGATTTGCAAGAATGTTTACAAAAGTTTTGGGAACTTGAAGAAGTTCCTACTACTCGCTTCTACAGTCCACGAGAAACCGCATGTGAAAATGATTTCATCAAAAATATGTCGCGTGAAAGTGACGGTCGTTACACTGTTGCTTTACCTCTCACTGGAGATGAACACAATTTAGGTAACTCTCGGGAGTAGCACACAAACGCTTAATCTATCTTGAACGTAAGTTTAAATTGAATCCAGACTTTCGCAAGCTTATAACGAAGTTATAGACGAATATATTAAAAATCGCTATTTGGTAGAGGTTCCACCAGAGTTGGACAACGATCAGGGTACTTTATACCTCATCACGCTGTTATAAAACCAGATAAAAGGACTACCAAGGTAAGGATTGTTTTAGATGCAAGTGCAAAAACCCATTCAGGGTTATCACTTAATGACGTCCTGTACCCTGGGCCGAATTTACAAGCTGATTTATTTAAACTTTTATTAAATTTTCGCCTTTTTCCAGTCGCCATTACAGCGGATATTCGACAAATGTATTTGCAAATTGGTGTTATTAAGGAACACCATCAATACCAAAGGATATTATTTCGCTTTGATAGTAACGAGAGATTTCGCTTTGATAGTAACGAGAGCATTCGCTCGTTCAAGTTCACTCGTGTTCCTTTCGGATTAAAATGCAGTCCATTTCTTGCTATGCGCACTGTCAAGCAGCTCGCCACAGATGAAAGATACAGATACCCGGATGCTGCTTGGATGGCAGCGTCAGAGTTTTTACATGGACGATTTAGTGTCGTCTGTATTAAATACTGAAGAAGCAGTGAAGTTATCGCACCAGCTGATAGCTTTATTTACGGCCGGAGGGTTCGATTTGGTTAAGTGGGCTAGCAATTCACTCGAACTGCTTAGCACCCTACCTTTATCGAGTTGTACACCTGTGAATTTTACCGACGGTAGTAACCAAAAGATTCTAGGTCTGTCATGGGATCCTAGAAATGATGCCCTTTTACTTTCAAACCGCAGAAATCTCAACCGCATCATGCACCAAACGAATAATTTTGTCTTGTGTTGAAAGATTATTTAATATATTGGAGTTGGTCTTGCCTGTAATTTTATACGCCAAATTGCTAATAAAAGATCTCTGGAATGCAAACCTTGGATGGGATGATGTACCTCCTAAGCATATAACTGAATATTACTTCAAGCTTGTATCTGAACTTCCATTACTAAAGAATGCAGTTATCCCACGTCATTTAAAGGTCGCTAATGATTGTACTGTAAACATAGTTGCATTCTGTGATGCAAGTTTAAAAGCCTTTGGTTGTGCAGTCTACTTGCATGTAACAGATTCAGATGGTCATATTTTAATACGCCTCGCTTGTTCAAAATCAAGGGTTTCTCCTATAAAAATAGTGACTTTAGCTCGCCTGGAGCTTTGCGCTGCAGTTCTACTATCCACATTGGTAAGAAACGTGTATGATATATATAATTCACGTTATCCCATAGAAAACTTATACGCATTTTCAGATTCTACGATAGCCTTATCGTGGATTCATTCTTCTCCTCATCGTTGGTCTACATTTGTCGCTAATAGAGTGGCTAAAGTTCAAAGCAACTTAGACCCTAAGCACTTTTACCATATCGCTGGGATAGAAAACCCCAGTGACTGCCTATCTCGAGGCATGTTGCCCTCCCAACTGTTGTCGCATGATCTTTGGTGGAATGGTCCATCATGGATGTCGTTACCTCCTCATATGTGGCCCATTAAACAGTTTTCCGCTTCGCCAAATGAAGAAATTCGGAATTATGTTCAAGAAATTTAGCTATTATTGTTCCCGAGCTTCCGGTATTGTATGAGAGAGCACAAGCTGTGTCCTCGTGGTCCAAACTTTTACGCATTATTGTATATGTGTTACGTTTTGTAAAATTGTTAAGCTTTCTTTTAGAATTGACGCTGATGATCTAAATGTAGCAGAACAGTATTTAATACATGCGCTACAACTAGTGCAATTTTCAGAGCTGATGGAAAGTTTAAAAAAGGGCACTGTGCCTTTATACATAAGAAATTTAAACCCCTTCTTAGATGAAGTGGGTCTTATTCGAGTGGGTGGTCGTTTATCACGATCGGGATTGCCTTTTGCCGCTTGTCATCCACTGCTGTTACGAAAAAGAGATCATATAATAAATTTATTAATTGACCACTACCACCGCATTAATTGTCACACAGGTGCTAATCTTCTTAATTCGCTTATTAAACAAAAATAAGAATAATGTAACATTGAATGAAGTTATCATTTTGTGCTCCTTACAGTATTACTTATTTGATTGATAAATTGTGCTATTTAAATATTATGTCTGGTATCATCTTGAAGCTATATACACAGGCATTCTAATGAAATAACTTTTTCATGAAAAAGGTGCATCACAACTATAAAATCATCGAATATCTAACAATAATTTTATACAGAAATTGATAATAATTATAAACATCTGGCTTTTATAACAAGTATTAATTACAACAGCAAACTCTTATCTCATCAAAAACAATTCATTTATTATTTGGTTTGTTTTATATACTATTGTGCAGGATTGGATTCAGCAGTATGGATAAGTGCTCACATTGTAAATCAATTATTAGAGA
This sequence comes from Platerodrilus igneus, assembly GCA_036346225.1. NCBI lineage: Eukaryota > Metazoa > Arthropoda > Insecta > Coleoptera > Lycidae > Platerodrilus > Platerodrilus igneus. Next base: position 665,740 of record JARFIW010001414.1, read on the forward strand.
AGATGATGAAACAATTTTATGTGATAGTTGTGGAATCTGTTTTCACATTGATAAAAATTGTAGCAATCTTAGCTCTACTGAAAAAAGGGTAATTGATTTATCAAAAGGGCCTTAATATATTTCTGTGATGAGTGTAAATCTGCCTTCAAACAAACACCAAATTTATTACGTAAAATTGACTTTTTACAAAGTGAACTTACTAAATTAAAAGGGGAAATAGTGAAATTGAAGTCTGATGAATCTAAAATTTCCATTGATAATGTATGTGCTGAAATACATGAGCGCACAGTTAGAGCAAGCAATCTGATGGTTTATAATTTGCGGAATCAACGTCAAACATTTTGGAGCAAAAGATTGATGATGATAAAAAGCTCTTAGTTCGATGCTTAATGAAGTGGGTATCAGCTCTAACGATATAATAAAGGTAATCAGAGTTGGTCGTGTGGTTAATAACAAGACACGTCCAGTTAAGCTAATACTCTCAAATAATTCTACTGTGTTACATGCTCTGAAATTGAAACGTAAGCTTATCTCAAAAAACATAATGATTGGCCCGGATAGAACTAAACTACAACAACAATATAAGGTAGTTTTGATCAATTAAAACAAGAGAAGCTAATGGGGAAAATAATTTAGCCATCATTTACAAACAGGGCATCCCAGTTATTATTCAACGCACTGATAAAAAAAACTAAATAAGTGTAAGCAATCGAGTATATGTTCATCCCAATTACAAGTTTATTGTCATAATGTAGGAGGATTACGTCAAAATGTGTTGAATTATCTAATGCAATTGCTTTATCAAACTATGATATAATTATTCTTGTGGAGAGCTGGCTCTCAAGCGACATCCTTGAGTTAGAAGTGCAATTCAAATCATTTAAGATCTACAGATGTGACCGTTCTGATAAAACTAGTGACAAATCACGGGTGGAGGTGTTCTAATTGCTATAAAAGACCACATAAAAGTGAAACAACTAGAACTTATACAACAATCAGTAGAACAACTTTATTTATTATGCTCATTCAATAATGTGAATTTCATTGTCGGTGGTGTATATATTCCTCCAGCCAGTCCTATTGAAAAGTATGTATGCCATATTGATGTAATGGATGACTTAGTTTAGATTTAATAAGCATACCTTTTATGTGTTCGGTGACTTCAATTTGCCCAATGTAAAATGGTTTAATTCAGAATCAGGTGTAGCAGTTAGTTGTTCACAAGACCCTAAGGCCATAGTTCTCACTCAAGGATACTCATTTCTAAATTTTACCCAAAATTGTTGCATCCCAAATGGTAATTATGTTTATTTAGATCTAGTATTCTCAAATAAACATGATTTAGCTATTGAGTCTGCAATAGATCCATTACTTCCTAAATCCATACATCATGACGCATACTCATTTGCAGTATCTTGTTTTCGTACTAATGATATTAAGCTACAATATACTGAACCTTCTTACGATTTTAAAATGCTGATTACAAAGCTTTGAATCTCTATCTTGCCTCAATAAATTGGCCAACTCTCTTAAATATTCCAGATGTAAATGAAGCCATTTCTAAATTTTACAATGTGTTACGATCGGCATAAAACTTTATGTACCTCAAAGACGTTATACTACATCAAGCTTTCCTAAGTGGTTTACAGTAGAACTAAAGAATCTCGTCTATCAAAAGAAAGCTGCACATGTGGCATATAAGCAATATCCAAATATTGCTACTTATCAAACATTTGCTTCTCTAAGAACACGATGTAAAATACTTGCAAAAACTAGTTATGCAATTATATTAATGATATTAATGACAAATTAACTACTGATCCTAGAGCCTTTTGGGCATTTTTAAAACAAAAACTCTTTATATGGATTACCGCATAGTATGTTTCTTGATGACCAACAAAAACTAAGGGTGAAGATATTGCAAATTTGTTCTGATTACTTCTCAACTGTGTACTCTCAAGAAGAAAATTCATTATATACGAGCACACCAAATAACATAACTCAATATGATATATCTTATCCTCAAATTACTAAGGCTATTATATATAACAAAATATCTACTTTACCAAATAAATTAACAGCAGGTCCTGATGACGTCCCAAACATTTTTCTTAAAAACTGTATATGTACTATTATCGAACCACTATTTCTAATCTTTAAACTATCTCTGGATTGTAGAACCTTTCCTGATATTTGGAAAGAGAGCTTTATTGTACCTGTGTTCAAATCAGGTGATGTAAGTAATGTACAGAACTATAGGAGCATATGTAATCAATCAGCTATGTCTAAGTTATTTGACAGTATTATCTGTGACCAACTAAGTTTCACTTGTTCAACAATCATTAATGATAATCAACACGGGTTTCATAGTGGAGATCTACTACAACTAACTTAATGGTCTTCAATCAAGATATTTTGGAAGCCTTAGAGATGAGGTGTCAGGTTGATGTGATTTACGAGATTTCTCCAAAGCCTTTGATCGTGTTGACCATAAATTTCTATTGATAAAGTTAAAATGGCTGGGTTTTGGTGATAATATAATTGAATGGTTAAAGAGTTTTTTGACAGGCAGATCACAAAAGGTCAAAATCGGCTCGTTCAGTTCCAGAAGTATTCCCATTCCATCTGGAGTTTCTCAAGGAGCACATATTTCGCCCTATTATTTAATCTGTTCATCAACGATATAGGAAAATGCTTTGCAAATAGCAAGTATCTATTATTCGCTGATGATCTTAAATTTTATAAAGTTGTAAACTCACAACAGGATGCTGACTTTTACAGGAAGATATAAATTGCTTGATAAACTGGTGCAATATTAACAATATGTCACTCAACATCAATAAATGCTACCATATGAGTTTCTACAGATCCAAAAATTTGATAGTCGTTACTTTATAAATGGAAATTTGCTCTGCTCTGTAAACTCTGTAAAAGATTTAGGCATAATACTAGATAACAATCTTGATTATAATGATCATATAAACTTTATTTCCCTTAAAGCCTCCAAAATACTAGGTTTTGTTCTCAGATATGGTGCCGAGCTATCTATACAAGCTTTAACACGCGTGTATATGTCGTTGGTTGTTTCAACTTTAGAGTATGCATCGTTGATCTGGTCTCCTATGTATAAGATACACATGTACACATTAGAAAGAATTCACCATAAATTTTTACGTTACTGTGCTTATAAACTAAAAATATTTATTGTTAATCACGATTATTCGAGTATTCTTAATGTCTTAAATTTACAAACGCTTGAAACTCGTCGAAAATGTAACGATTTGATTTTTGTGTATAAACTTCTAAATGGGAAAATTGACTGTTTACAACTTATCGAGAGAATTCATTTTAATGTTCCTAATAGACTTTTGCGTAACCATAATTTATTTAGTATTCCTTTTCATTCTACAAATTATGGACGGCACATACCTTTAGACAGATCTTTACATTTATTTAATAAGTTAAAAGTAGACCCTTTCTGTAATTCATTAATTAAATTTAAAAATGTATTCATACGGTAGAAATTTAAATGTATTTGTTATGCTGTAGGACTTGTATAATTGAACAATAGTCACTAGTTATACTATTAATTTAGAGCTATTTTAGTTTTTAGTATTTGTTATACATTTTGGAAGAAAATATTGTTTAATAATGGGGATTTCCCGTAAATAAATAAATAAATAAAAAATATTGGATTATTTCTGCAAGAGATATTATAAGATCAAGGATTAGATTATGCAATTTTTGTTTTCGAGTGAATCCAACACACCCCACGCCAATGATGGCAGACTTACCATCATGCCGTGTGCAGCAAACCAAAGCGTTCGCACACTGGTGTGGATTACGCTGGCCCTATCAATATTACGCTTTCCGCAGAAGAGGGCAGCGCTCTCAAAAAGCGTATCTCTGTATATTTGTTTGTTTGACTACTAAAGCTGTCCATATAGAGCTAGTCTCGAATTTGTCGACGAAACTTTTTGGACGCATTCAAGCGCTTTTGTCACGTCATGTCCAGTTTCCTGTATGTATTCTGACAATGGTACAAATTTTATAGGAGCCAAGTCCAAATTAAATGAAATCTATGATTTGATTACATCTTCAAATTTTCAAACTTTAAATCTTGAATTCAATAATCGACGATCTCCTGGAAAATGAGTCCACCCCAGGCTCCACATTTTGGTGGAATTTAGGAATCTACGGTAAAATCTTTTAAAACGCATCTGTACCGCATTGTCGGTGGTCATTTACTCACATATGAGGAACTTTTGACTGTGCTGATCCAAATTGAGGCACTTCTAAATTCAAGGCCCCTTTGCGTGTTGTCGGAGGATCCTTATCCGGAAGTGTTAACTCCAGCACATTTTTAATGCAAACTTCCTACAATATTTACCCGCTTACGATATGTCAAAAGAGCATTTGACAGTGAGGGATCGTAAACGCTACTAGATTCGTTAGTTCAATCATTTTGGCGCAAATGGAGGATTGAGTACTTGCACACATTACAGGTTAGAAAAAAGTGGTGCACGCCCGATAATCCTGTAACGGTCGGAACCGTTGTTATTCTAATGCAAGATGGTGTTCGACCATTAAGTTGGCCTTTAGGTATTATTGAAGAAGTGTACCCTGGGGCTGATGGAGTTATTCGCGTGGCTTTGGTTAAAACCAAAACTACTAAACTTAAACGCCCGGTAGTGAAATTGTGCCCAATACCTAATCAATAATCTCACATTCGGGATTGTTTAGTTATTTAGCTTAATTTATTACGCAATACTAGTTTTTCTTTTCTTTATATACTTATTTCTTTTGTTTTCAATTTTTTCACAACTTGAGTTAATTGAAAGTTCTACATACTTTCAAAGCGGGAGAATGTTCGCCGCAGGAATAAGACGCCAGATAGCTATGAGCTGGATGATGCTGGTAGCTTTGGAGTCTTGTCTCGACGTTCTGTTCTGGGTTACAGCCTGCACCTCGGGTTGTATTTGTACATTATAATCGCGTCGCTTGGGTTTGACGTAACTAAAAAAATAACAATGTGAAATGAGAAGCCAAATGTCAATTTTGAGAACACGCAGTTTTTTAATTTATCGCTACCAATTTTTATGGTTTGTGTTCCACGGGTTTTCAACGGGTGTGCCAGCCGAAGATTGCTGTCCTGATTCCTGGAGCAGTTTGTCAAGCAAGGCCACAGGTAAGTACTAGCAATCCTAGACTTGTAGTTATTTGTAACGTTGATTTCTTGGGGTACACATTCTCCACGCTATCGAAGGCCGCTATTATACAGAACATTGATCGCTTTAGGGGGATATTGTACGCACCGCATCCTGCATCCCCAGAAAGCACATAAAATCAACGAACAAACCACTACAACTACTAAAAAACAATAACCAATGAATAAACAACATACTCATAGATTCAATAGAATCATACTTACACTTGAAATCAAAGTTACATATACTAAGTTAGACTTGTTAAAAAATTCTGAGACCCTAAAGAATTCTCTACATGAATTTCTTTATTTCAACAGAAAAACTTTCAAAAACTGTTTATCAAAATCAAGAAGTTACACACAAAAAATTCAATTAACTCTAAAGAATCAAATACAAAATTCAATGTTATTCAAAGACAACAGCAAATGGTTGGTTAATTTAAGTAACATCACTATTCCTGAAGATATATATTAAGAACTTTTTATCGCTAGGATCAAAATTCAACTTAAAACTAATATAGTAAAAACAAATATAGGTAGACTACTTGCAGACATTGAATCAATCATAAATAGTTATGAAAGTACAACAGAGGAAAAAATAGTACACGAGCCAAAGTTAGAAATGTAATCACTAATTTTATATAAAAAAAAAACGTAACAACAATAAGAATAAGACCAAACAAAATTTTAATAATAAAAAACTATTAATATTAAAAGCAGACTAAGGAGAGGTTATCGTCATAATGAAATTTCAAGACCACACAAAAATCACTAAAGTCCGGGAATAGAAGATATTAAAGAAATACAAATATCCTTATAAGCCACAATGTTGTCAACAAATTTTTGTTATGTGATACAAATCCGTGGTAGCAATGATTGCAGCCATCTATTGTTGGTCTGAAAAATCGTAAGCTTAATATTTCAGTATCCTCGATTTTCATTGACATTTTGGTTTAGATGTTAAAAATGTTAAATAATCCATTTCCAAATCATTGGATTGGTAGAGGCAGTACCATAAATTAGTCAGAAAGTTCTTCCGATTTAGTATTACAAGACTGGTAAAAACAAAATTTACTAAATAAGCTACCAAGATATTGATTGTTTGAGAACAGCATAACTGCTGAATATACCAAGTTTCTCAAAAGTTCCGGGATGAAGCTATAAGTTTTGAACAAGCAAAGAAAAAAAGATTGAAAATTTGAGAATCACTAGAGTGATAAAAAGTACATTCTTAGATGGTTTAGAACTTCCATGCAACATAGAGTTTATAAGGAAATGACCACCCCAACATTTTTATAGCAACTCCTGTCGAGTTTCACTTTATTTTATAGATAATGAAAAAGAAGTACACACACAAATCAAAACCTGATATCTTAAATCTTTCAAGAATTATGCGAGGTTGACTACCAAATGGCAAAATAAAATGTTTTAATATTTTTTGCATGCTAATTATGATTTTTATAACAAATTTTCCAATTGTCGACCTTCTTCTGTTTCGATTATTTGTAATCTATGTCTGTATTTATACTTTTACATAACTATGGAAATAAAATAAAGAAGTAATAATACAAAATACAGATGTTTTGTTTAAAAAATAAGTGCATTTATCTAAGTATAAAGTGTAAAAAGTTTCAAAATGCTATTTGTTAAAATTCCTGTAAAAATAGAATAGGAATTACAATAGTACATATTCAAGCGCATGTACACCATTGGAAACTCACTATGTGACGTCATGAGCAGTGACAGTGATACTGTAACCTGTCATTTATTACATGATTTCAATTGCTGTTGTAGTGTTGGGTTAAATTTGCACCTATGTATTTACGTATTAGTTATGTTCTGATATTATTTAGTTATACAAAACTTGTTTTCTAAAATTTGCTTTCATTAACTCTAAAAATGTCACAAAAACTGACAGAAAAAGAAAGAATTACTCTTTTAATGATTCGTGGTTTTGGGGATAGAACAAGATCTTACGATATAGTGTGACATGTTTTCAATGATTATTTTCAGCAATGACCACCGATTTCTAAATTAACAGTCGACAGAACTGTTTGAAGATTTCAAGAGGAAACTGTGAAAGATCTTTCAAGAACTGGCAAACCGAAATCTGCAACAATTCCAGAGAAAACCGAAGAAGTGTTATTGTCTTTTATTGAAGAACCTTCAAGTTCCTTACTAAGAGCGTGTCAGGCTAATTGGTAAAGGTATTTTGAAAAAGTACTGTTTTCCCTATAAGTTGTAACATGTTTAATTTGATCAATAATTATTCGCATTGAGTTACGAGGATAATGCGCTAAGCGTCCCTTATTCTTTATTAAAATTCCATATAGTACATAATGGAACGCTTCGTTTTAATAATCTTCTTATAGTAAAATATCTGTGTCACATAAAGTTATTTTGGCGAGCACCTCTATGCAATCCTGCTTCTATCGTATTTCCCCACCTCTAACGTCTCTATCGTTCGTTTCTTGCTTTGTAGAGTTAGTCGCTCCCTAGCAACGATTTTATCAAGATGTTTTCTAGGCTAGAGGCATGCGACCTTCGGTTGAACTATTTGTGTGAGTGGTTCAAGTCATGCTAGACTTGGAACAATTCCAGTAACTTCTATTAACGCGAGCCTACAAAAAACGCCTACGAAAAACTATAGAGAAGTACAAGTGAAGATTTTGGTTTTGATTGCTGTCGTCCCAAGTTTGAAATGGCTTGTTGTATTGTTTGGAGCTTATGAAATTTCCGTTCGTATTTGTCTTGGAGAAACAAAGACAGTTTGGTTCGTTATTACATTTAAGAAATTTTTGCATGTGTTAAGAATGTCGTTAGCCTTTGCTAAACAGACGATCATATAAAAAGCACGAAAGTTGTTATCATGTTTACGAACGTATGATCTGTGTCATTTCCAATTATTGTTGAACTGGTTTTACAAGCCATAGAAAGAAATTTTGTCAGGTTAGGTTTATATAATTGTAAGCTTTGTTCCATTTGAACTTCAGATAAATTTCAAGGAATATTTTCGACGTTATAGTTTTTTTGTGATGTAGCACATCTAACAGATGTTGCCGTGAAAGCAGATGTTTCGTGCAGCTTTCATAAAATTCAAATTAAACATTCTTCAATTTTGAGATTAGCTTTTATTTACAGATAAATTATAAAAACTAAGTATAAAAATTTAAATACACGCTGCGTACTAATTACGAAATTGTAATGTACCTGATAAGATCTGCCCAGGATAGAAATGATAGTTCAATGCATTGTGGTTATAAATTATTTTGATCAAATATTTAGAGAGCAGTCTTTTGCTTTAAAAAGACAAAATTTTGATTTTGTTATAAACTTTATTGTTGAGAATTCTTTACCTGTTAAAAAGTTTCGAAATTTTAAAAGAAAGTTTTTTGCTTCAGTAAACAATTGGTTAAACTTTGAGACTTTTATTTTGGTCAAATGCGATCAAATCTGATAACATAAAGGTGGAATTTTGAGTAATAATTTTGTGCCAATATCTTATTGGATATACATTTTTTATTTTTGATACTTTTATAGGACACAAATGGTGTTCTATATTTTATTTATTTAATCTTTGTAATTTCTTACAGGAGCTGCGTCTTATTTTTATAAGACAGGTTTTTGTTAACAAAGGCGATCTTTTTATCTTTGGGTTTCCACGTCCGCCCTTAGAATTGTGCTTTGCTCTTATCGTGATTATCTCAGGACTTGGTGGCGCCTATTTAACTTAGTTTAGCTTTGGTTTGCAAACAAAATTCGACTTACCCCCCCACTTCTTATTGCTCTACCCAGGAATAGACCTCTAGCTATGTCGGAAGATTTTTGTTCACTGGCGCCCAGATATAAAGAAAAAACGTAGCACTGACGCCTCAACGTATAAAAATATGTTTTAAAGTTTCACCTTGTTCAGGAATTAAACGAAGATGACTTCGATAGAAGGTTGGAATTCTGTAAAATAGTACGTGAAAAATGTGATGTTAATAGAAATTTTCTTTTGAATGTTGTTTTCTCTACTAGGACTTTTCTACTTGAATGGTAAGATTAATAGCCACAATTGTTGTTATTGGGCTGACGAAAATTCATGTTTAATAAGAGAAGAACATACTCAGAGACCGCAGAAAATTAATGTATGGGCTGGTATTATGGGAGTGAATGTAATTGGTCCATTTTTTTATTAATGGAAATTTGGATGGGAACAGATATCTGCAACTGTTAGAAAATGAAGTGGTTCCAAGCGTATGTACCGCCGAATGCCCTAATAGTATTGACAATAAATGGATCCAACAAGGTGGTGCTCCTCCACATTTTAGTCATGCAGATCAAGACTTAAGTAGCACGTTTCCAAACCATTGGATTGGTAGAAAAACACCGGTTAGAGGCTTCTGAAAAGTATAGTGTTTGCAACAAAACCAGATTCATTAAATGATTTGAAAAAATCACATATTTGAAGAAATAACCAATATCACTAGGGATATGCTCCTGATGGTTCAATATTCCGTTTATAAATGTTTGGGGTCATTGCGAGACCGAAGAAGGTCGACAATTTGAACATTTGTTATAAAAATCGTAGTAAACGTGCAAAAAACATTAAAACATTTTATTTTCCCATTTGGTAGTCAACCCCTCATAATTAGTGAAATGTTTCTTTTTCCATTACAAACTGTTTTGATATATAAGTTTAATAGATCAGAGGTTCTCAATTGTACATTTATTAGTATTTGACCAAGTTTAAAATCATCCTTTTGAAACAGAAATTTACTTCACACTGAAATAAGTTTCACGTACTTTAGACCAGTTTCACAAAATCTAAGCTAGTCAAAATGCTAAAAGTTAAACAGATTCTGTCTGAAAATAATACCAAAAAGTCTACACTATTCTAAAAATTAAAAACTTTACTTCAGAAAAATGCCAATTTGAAGGTTTTCAACACAAACCACACTGTAGATAAAAAAGGCACTTCAGTTAACCTTATTACAATTAAACGAAAAACCGTTTTTAGCTACAACAGGACTGGATTTCTAAACAACCCCAGCATAAATACAGTATGTAGGTCGTCAATTAATATCTATTAAGTTAAATTACGCATAAACTCATAATTACACCTACCTACTAATAAAAGACCAACTGCCCCTGACCCAATGTTATTACAACTCAACAATTTTCTAAAGCTTTAACTTCTGAAATGTATTTAAAATATAAAATATCATTTGTATACACACTTGTTGAAATTTAAACCCAAGGCATTACATATATTGCATTATAATATGGCACTGACTTCTTCTGATAGACACACAGCATACACTAATGGAATTTAATATCAGCAGCAATTAAACTATGAATCAGAAACATGTGGAATGTCGTGCTTGGTACGATGTGAACTGTAGTATGTATCATTGTTTGTAAACAGTGATGTTTAATTGAAAGGGATTTATTTCTAGGTCTATAATAATAATTTAATCCCAATATAGATATTTGAAACTAAGAAAAATTATCTCCAATCAAATACTTGATACAACATGCTCCTTTCCTAAAATGTTACTTCTTAATAAAAGATCATCATTATATAAAATATGCAAAACTCCTAAGATCTTTGATTTATATTTTTCAAAATGCAATTTTGGATAAACTAGATTAGAATAGCTATTACAGTTTTGGTAAACTCCACCACGTGCATATCGCATCAGAGATTTTAATCTTAATACGGTACAAAAACTATGATTACATATTTTATTTAAACAACTTCCACTATAGACTTTGAATGAACCTGACCCCTTGAGTCAAGATCAAACTGTCATTATATAAAAACAGATATCAAAATTAAGCATGTAAGGTTATTATGGACGATGGATGAACTTCAACAAGAATAAAAAAAAATTATTCATTAGTCCTAATGAAGTAATTACAGTATAAAAAGAATAATTATTACAAACATATTACAGTTAAATTAGAATGTTTGTAGCTCAACAGCTACCGATGAAGGGTTTCAAAATCAACTTAAAATATATCTTCCCAAGAATTTATAATATATAAAATTTAAAACTTAAGGTTAATACAATAAGTCCAGTGATAAGTTTTTGAATTTTTAAAAATATAGAATATCTGATTTTTGATCCCTTATTAAAAAGTGTATCATACATTTATATAAGAGGTTTCTGTTCAACATCTCCACAACTAACATATGCATCGAATTTGCTTTTAAAATGTGATGTCAAAATAATCAAATTAGTTTTGGGTAACCATAAATGAAAGGCGATAAAATAGCAACTTAATATAATTAATGTAAGTACAGCCTTCTGGAACAGATGGATATCTAATTATTTCGTTCAATAAGCAACATTCTCTCCCTACAATTCACAAATTCCCCTGTACCTTTTCAAAACAGCTCCTATCATGTTAAAAGTTTTACAGAAATATTTTTCAAAACTTTAGAACATTTGCAATAAAATGGTTTATACATTCACAACGATCTCGAAACAAATTAGTTGACGTATATGAATTGTAATGCTTAAATACTTAAAAAATGACAGAAATATTTACTTCAGAGAAAATACAACATTATACCGGGTTAGTATAAAGTCCGGGAACGATTGACTAACTTTTTTATTTGAAGTGCACTTTTTTTTAAATTTGGTGTGGATATGTGGTTAAAATTAACGAATTTATTTATACCATTGTTAATTTTTTGTCACTTCCTGTTTAACCAAAAATGCTTATCTTTTTTTTTAATGAGACATTATATTTTTCATTTTCTAATGCAGAATAAAAGCTACCTTCAGAAATATTAACATTCTTTTTCATTCTTAAGAACGTATTATAAAAAATAATAAATACTACAGATAACGCAAAAACAAGATGTTTTTGAAAACTATTTGAAATTTTATTGAAGGTGTAACATTTTTTGATTTACTGGCGGCAAGCTAGATGCTGGTTAGCATGAAATCTGTATGGGGTATTGGGGTCAACAAACGCGCCCTCTCCTAAAGTCATATCCAATAAAGATAAAATTTTAATCCATAATAAGGAAATTTGAGAAGACTTCCAAACTAACTCTAAACTCTTAACTTCATAGGAGTTTGACGAGACTAGCAGGGTGGTTCGTTATGGATTGCCCTTCAGCTCACTACACTCAACAAGTATTTACCAAGAATACCGTCCAGAAAATGTATGAACTAAATGGTAACTAACGGATCTAAACTTAAATGCTAAAGTTGAAATATTCTCGTTGTGGAACCTGTAAGAAAAAGATACTCATAAGCTTATGAACCTTATTTATAAATGTTAAGTAACAAGATATCATTACATGTGATTTTCCAATGCTCCACCCGAAAGTACTACATTGGCCTGGAAGCGAGTTTTTTTACTTGGAAAATTTGGATTTTTGTCGAACCCTTGCTGTTCCAAGCAAGATAGGGATCTTTAACGTGCATGACAACACTCACACACGGGACCTCCATTTTACCTCTCATTCGAACGAGGGTGCATTTTTGTGAAAAATGCTCGCCTAACATTTTTCAAGCGGACCGTGTCGGGATTCGAACCTGGGACCTTGGGCGTAGTAGTCACACACATATCACTACGCCACGGAGCCGCCAGTAACAAGATATCAGCATGAAAGGAAAAAAACACAAAACATAAATGTACTGACCTTGTATACTTGATCTCATACCTACATGGACACTTTACTTATTATGAGGAAGATTACTCATCACTTTAAGTATAAACCTTTTATCATTAATACCTTACACTTTTGCTGGGAACCTTATAGACAAGTGTTCGTCATACTTTCAGCATAGTTACTTACTGAAATCATAAGACTGAACAAGGAAAATTACATTTCTATTGCTTTTTATATAACGAAAATTACGTTCATTTAGAATATTTACACAAAAATATCAATTATTTTTACCAGAATGAAAACAAGTTAAGCATTTGTTATCTACTTAAAATTACTGGGAAGTCAAAATCCTTAAGATGGGGTTGGCAAAAATTTGCTTATCTTTCAGGTCTGAACCATAGGCATTACAATTTATGTCAACTGTATTTAATAATTAAATTGGGATTTTATAAAAATATTGTTAAATCTTTAAAATATATAGTTTTCCACATTAATCACATTTTGATATTACATCAAACAAAACTAGATTTTTTTATCGTAACAATTTAGATTTTTTTTAAAAACCAAGAACGCAAAGTTATTTAATTTGATCTAAACTAATTTTTATAACTTCAGATTCATGGAAGGAGCGAAAACAGAAAAGAAGATCCTTAAACTATAGAACAACACTCGCCAGAAAGATTGCATAGTGTAATTTGAGAGTTGAGTTGAGTTGGCCTTGTCTCTACAAATGTCGACAGAAAGATACTACTGAATTTTCATAACCAATTTTATAATGGAATATCGTCAAGTCACATCAAATGATCAGTGGTTTATCACTAAGTGAACCATCATATCTCGGACTTGATACAAAATTTCTGCATTCGGACTCATATGTTGTATCAACAGATGATAGAATAAAAACCCTGAATACTTGAAAGTCTTAGTAATTAAGCATAATTATTTATTATATAGTTATCAAAAATTTGCTGTAGATATATTGGTATACAAACATAGTTATTTAACATTGTTATAAAGATGTGTTATAAAAATGCGATGGCCCTGAAAAAAGGAATTTAGATGTATTTAAATTAAATCAAAATTTCTAACCACTTGATCTGACTGCTCCAACATGCCGTACCTATCCATTCAGACAACCACACAAATATATTTTAGAGCAAGTCATCAGTCGCTCAAGGCCAACTTCATTACCATCCTGTTTAGATAAAGGACAGAGAGCAACTGTCGGAATAGAAAAACAATCTTAGTAATGCAAATCTGGGTCAGAACAAACATCCGCCAGATGTTGTTTATCTAGTTTTATCGTGGTATAATGCAACGAAACGACTCTAAATAACTGGAAATATATCAAGTTTGTTACCAGGCCAAAGATTCATATACATTATTTTCAATAATTTGAATGACTAAAACCAAACATTTGTTTTGCAATATGCATTCACTTATAATTTCGACTTGATAAAAAACAACAAACGTATACAGGGCATGTCATATACAAAATGAACTGAAACTAAATTTATTTACACTTCCACTCCCTTAGGAATTTTAACACGTTAAACGGTACAAAAAAATGTTCAAATTGTGCTCCGTTTAAGACCTGATAATGTATCTTTTGTCCCGTGATACGATTAAATTCTTCAACTATGCGTTCTTCTCATTCTTGTAGATTAATTGGTTGATTTTATAGACTTGACATTTCAAGTGACCCCACTAGAAAAAATCGAGTGGTGATAAATCTGGAGAAATAACCTGCGATTCAATTCATTCTTTGCGCCTAATCCAGCGTGCGGGAAATATTTCGTTTAAATAATCACAAGCATTTCGCACAAAATGTGGATGCTTTTACTAATTTGACAACTTGGATGAATATTATTGAATAAAGTGCAAACCTCTTCAAAAGAATGTTTGCAGTCACCATGCCCATGAGTCATCAAAATGTCAATCACTCAGATTCTGTTAATTTCATTGCCATTTTCAAAGTGTTTAATAAAGCAATTACAGAGATAGTGACAACAATAATGTGTGCAACAATTATAATCTGACAAGTTGCAATAAATTTATCTGTTCTCAAGGACATCTTGATTTTATGTCATCAGTAGTTTTATTATTTTTTGTAATGTGTTCTTAAAAATGAAAAATATGTTAATATTTCTGAGGTAGTTTTTTATTCTGCATCCGAAAATGTAAAAATATGAGTGTCTCATTTAAAAAAAAGTGATAGGCATTCTCGGTTAAACATGAAGTGACACAAAATTGAAAATGGCATATATAAATTCATTAATTTTAACCACATAACCATGCCCAATTAAAAAAAGTACTCTAAATAAAAAAGTTATTCGACCGTTCTGGGACTTTAAACTAACCCGGTATACAATTCTTCATCTTCCTTAACAATATTTAGTAAATTACATTTTATACAGGGTGATTCACAACTCATACTAATATTTTGATTGATGTTTAAGAAGGAGAGGTAGATTGACGTTTACGCATAATAAAAATTATTCCTTAAAATAAACAAATTAAAATTTAAACTGATGTTTTTGAAAAAGTTTGTACGAGTACGTATAAAGTAAAGAGACTGTAACAAACATCTCAAAACGTGCTCAAAAAAAAAATCATTCATGTGCACAGCTCAATTTTTTAAAACAAACTACTAAATACTTTTATAAATTAGAAAATTTTAAATCACTTTTGTTTTTCTTACTTGTGGGTTGCTGTTATTATACAGTGGACGAATTTGTCGACGATGGCTTTGCAGATATTTAATTTTGGTCCCTAGGATAATATTGTCTGTGTATTTATATATGTATTTATATTTGTTATATTGATGTATTTTTGGAAACTACCACATATCTGTCGATGAAAATAAAATATCTATCTCTCTAAGAAATGTCAGCTTTGAGGATATAGAATAAAAAAAAACAAACTATAAATTAATTACAGAATGTATGTCCATCCTTCTGATCAGAAGATACACCAATACACATTTAGCAAAAATTTATGCTTTTAAAATGTTTCACGGGTATTCCTATTATTTATAGTTTGACTAAAAAATCATTTTTTTAAGTTAACTTTGTTACATATCTTAAGAATAATGTCACGTTTTAAATGGCATGCTTATTATATAGCTCAGTAAATTCCATCAGTAAGTCTGGTAGCAAATTTGTAGCGAACAAGCAAAAAGTAGGTATTTGCTTTAAATATAATGTTTATTATGTTCTTTTTTCTGATTTACTTCTATTTTTACTTTTAAGGTTTATGTTGTTGATAGTTGATAAAGTAATTTAGTATTTTGAATATAGAAATGTATTTGCTAATGTATAAGCGATTTTAATTAATACAATAAGTAACTCTATAAATATTTACATATCCAAATTACTATTAAAGAATTACAGTTTCAAATTCGTTCATAAAATAGCAAATATGCTTGTGCTTTAAGTACCCTTTTTTCGGGTACTTCTAAAACATAAGAGTCGTTAACATAATACCACTTTCCTGGCAGAATTTCAGCATTGGCTTTGCTATTTTCGCAAGATAAAGGCAATACGCCATTTTGATATTGAAATAGAAATTGCCAACGGTAACTGTTGTTGTCTAAAGCAGTTCTTATTTTTATATATGCGTCATAATGTCCTTTGTGAATTGAACCGCTATGTTGCACAACACCATATAATGCATATAACACTTTAGTTTGATTATCAATTGAACAAAATGGCGTTAAATCCAGTAACAGGGGAAACGAAACATATTTATTCACCTTTGCAGATCGGAGTCTTAAAACCGAAATCGTTTTAAATGTAAAATCAATATAGCAGGAGGACTACATATTAGAAGTTGTTTAGTTGCGTTTGTATAAATAAATCCTTTTTTAGTTTCGCCATGTTTTTTTGTGCAAAAATTGCAACTTACTTTATTATTTCCAAAAAGCAGATCAGAGTCTGTGAATTGGCTTAAGCAGGATTGTATGGAATATTCATCTGCATATGTATCATCGGTTTCCTTATCGTTATTAAAAGGCTGTAAAATTTCTCTTTTCGATATTGGCAAACTTAGATCAAAAAAGAATTCTTCTTGACGTGAAATATGTTTACAGTCTTGGCACTGTAATGTACTGACTAAGACTCCTCTGAATATTTGTTCAGTTGGTAGTTGTAACTCAGAAGCCTGCTTTTCATAAAATTTTATAATTCTTTCTTTATCACTTTCACAAGATGATGGAACTATTTTACAACTAAACCTCCATTTTCTAAAATTACGGTTTGATACCTTTTAAGTCATTTTCACTCAATATTTCTAATAAATGTCGTAATAGTTCATGTGAGTCATGTTGTTGACCATCAGAAAACTGTGGTATTCTTTCTGTGACTCTTGAAAATAGCATACTTGGATCATAAATTTCTGGTCTATCATTTTGTAATTTTTTTAACGTTTGTGATAAAATATGTGTTAATGGTAGCCATTCTTCTAAAGTCCCATTAAGTGGGCCTAACACCAATGAATCTTTATCATCTGGATTTAACCTCCGCCAGGAAGTTTAAAATATTGTCCTGGCTTTGAAGTTTCAAGAAGTAATTGTAATAAGTATGGTGTTTGTCCAAGACATTGTAAAATGGAATTGAAAAAACACGTATTGCCCAAATTTACTAATCCACATGCTTTTGGGAAGTTATTTTTTATTATAGGTCGAAGGCTTAAATTATTATTTGTTGGTGGTTGCCGTTCTTTCGTTTCAGGACTAGGCTGTTTGTCTTTGTCATGGTCTGTTATGTTTGCAATTGGGGCATCTTGTAGTGGTTTTAGATCTTTTATATCTTTATGGAGATCATCGATTATTGTGTTTATGTAACGTCCCATTATTAATTTACCACTGTCATCAATATCTGTTTGTTGATCTTTTTCTGCTTGTTCATCAAGTGAAAATGGTTTTTGTATTTTATTTTGTATATTTACAATCTTGAGTATATTTTCTTCTAAATATAGAAATTAAATAACTAGTAGAGATACACAAGGTAGTTTAGAATATAAATGTAGGTAATAACAAAATGATTGAAAATGAATATAAATCTTCCAAGAGTGCATCATCACACAAGTATCAAATTATAAAGTCATTAAAGAAGACAGAAATCCAAAGTAATGTAACTTTTATAAGAGCTCAAAGGCAAAACTATAGTGGCTATGAACGAAAAATATTAATTCTAAAAAGTATTAACGATTTAGAGGCCAAACGTAGATAGTTTTGATGGGGGACTAACGTAAATTTTAAAAACAAGTTACAGAGGTTATTAATATATCTAATGCATTATTCAGCTCCGGCATAAATACTATGTAAAGTAATAAATTTTCAGCCAACTAAGATGAATTCATTAATAGCAGCACAATTATTTTGAATTTAATAACAAATTGAAATAGAAAAATTTGGTCTTGTGGAAAACTGTAGTTTTCTGTTTGCAGAAAAATTCTTTAAACAATTCATAACATTTAATTAAAAAGTGGTGGTTTTTCAGAAATTCCTATATTTGAGAAAATATGATGACAATTATACTATGCCTATACAATGACTATTATCCAGATTCCGGCAGGTAATTATTCTGCATAAATTATTTAAATAATTTACACTCAAATATTGTATTTGCAATTGAGTAGGTGAAAAATAAAATTACCAGTTTACTTGTTCTTTATCATTTTACAAAATTAATAACACCCTTAGTTTTCAATTTACCACAAGCTATCACATTATTGCTCAGATACGTTTCACAAATCAGTGTAGTGATGTCACACCTGCTAAATGCTACTATGTTGTCATACTGTGCCATTAAATACAAATACTAGAACAATAGCTGTATTGTAATAAATATAATAAAGAACTACTTACATTTTGGACAGCATGTAAAGGAAGTAATGAACCACTATTATTAAGTTTCAATTCAAAATAAGCAGTAAGCCTTAAAACCATTTCTTTAGAACTCTTGTCTAGAGCTTTAGGCCTGTTCTTCACAATTAAAGTTCAAAAATAATTTAAAAAATGAATTGTTCTGAAAAGAACAGTTTTAAGGCAATTTAAACAAATATAATTCATAAAATCGATAAAAACCAAGACTCGCAATTACAGCTGGCAGATACAATATGACAGGAACTAATAAATTAGATGAGAGTCTCCTAGCAGTATTGACTTGGCACTTGATCTTGATCTGATGACCACATAACACTTAAAAATTCACATTTATATTGTAACCACTAACAATTTAGTCAAATTCAGAAGTATATAGGTGTCTGAAGTTTCTTTTATTGTTTCTAATTGCTTTGTGAAACTTTGATAATGTGAGATGAACAAACGAAGGAATATGTTCAGAATATCCTAAATTGATTAATAAATTAGAGTACAAATAAATGCAGGTGCATACTCTTCGGCTAACTGCATTTATACCAATGTCATATTGACCAGAAATATTTAAAACCAGTTGCTGTCAGTAACAAATTATATAGAAACGTTTTTTTTAAATTATTAATTGAAAATTTGGCAATACAGTAATTTTGAAAATAGTTTTCTAGCTTTTCACCTTCACATCTTCAACGGCACCATAATCATTAAAAAATTCGGCCACAAAGTTCCTACCTACAGTGCTATTACTGGAATATTGAAAATTTTCAAGAATTAACAATGTTTCGCTATCACATTATTTCAAATTACACATAATAATTGTTGTTCATTTTTGATTCAAAGTTGTCAGTTCGACAACCATTTATCTTCCTGTAGGACTAAAATTTAGCTTTCATTCTCATATTTTTAAGAATCTAATATATTAGTTTATATAAGTTTGTTGCTATTTGAACTCCATGAATGCGTAGTGGAAAGTCCGTTCTTTATATAATCAAGTTCAAGTGCCCACCCATTCCATAGTAAAAGTAATAGCAGCAATAGTGCAAAGTGCTGGCAATCTGTAGCATATATTTTCCCCTAATAATTATGTAGAGCTAGTTGGAGCTTACACTTGGCAATAAAAAGTTAGGGTCGTGACATCACTACACTGATTCGTGATTTAAGACATGTTTGTATACTAATGCCAAAGATTAATTTAGATAAAGCATTGACCAATATAAAACAAGTAGCTGTAAATGGTAGTTATAGCTAATATACTTAATGAGAAATTTAAAAATAAGGTTTTTAGAACATAATATTGCCAAACCTATAAAAATGTCAATCAAAATTCATATATATATATATATATATATATATATATATATATATATATATATAACTTTCTTAAATAAACCAAGTATTCAGATCAAATCAGTATTGAGACCTTGAAATATTAAAGTGGGTTTTAAAAAAGGGACAATATTCTTAGGAAGTTTATTAAAAACAGTAAGGCAAAAGCCAAAGTACGCTACAAATCTGGCTTGCACAATTTCTTGGCATGTGATTGTTCTTATAAGCATTATATTTCTCAGACGAGATGATTCTCTAAACAGCAAATTTCAGAACACATCTTTAGCAGTTTTCATATTACAGTGGCGATTCTCACCACCCAAAGAAATAACTACAGGTTTGGAAGTGCATGCTAGTTGTTAGTGGTTCCTAATAGTCAAAACACCTAGGAAGAAAAACAAAAACACTAAAGCATAATGTATAAACAATTTAATGCTCTGCTTGTAAAAACCAAACAAATGAATGCAATAAGGGTCGGTCAGTGCTTGAGCATCAATTTATTAATTTGTTGAATTAGATTTGCTGTTTCTAGTGAATCTGCTAGACCTATTCCAATAGTCATATAGTACATTCAACAAACAGTATTGTTGACTTAAAGAATTAGTAAAAATAATCAAAATTCAACAAAATAATTGCATTCAAATAGTGTCAAATAAATTTGATCACTGGTATTAGAACTTACTACTACATTCAATAATTTTAAATTCTGCTATGCAGTCACAAGTGCTGCAATGTCCTTTGTTGTGAATATCACATTCTCAAGAAATACAGAAGAAACAAGAAATGATAGAAAAAAAAACTGTTTACCAATTTAAAAATCACTACTGGAAGTACCAACAAAATAAGATAAATGTCCCTTTTTTATGACCACACTAAAATATATATTATACTTCTCATAATGGACATATGAAACAATTTATAAACAAAAAAAGTATTTCAGTACAGTTTTGAATAGGGCAATTCATAAAGAGCAAAAACAGGCACTCAAAACGATAGTGTGTGCTATGCTAGTAGGTAAAGAACTATTCTTTGGCAATCAAGATATCGAGTTTAATACATGCCAAAAAAATAAAAAATAATTACTTCTTCTGGTACTTTATTTTATTTAATCATAATATGAGACGTTCCTCAAATGGGTGGTGAAACTCCGGAGATTGAATTGGATATGAAAAGTTACTATAAATCTTAATTCAAAAATGCAACTTCCCAGAGTCAGTCGTCCACTAAATGTATGAAAAGCATTAAATCAAAAACGTTTATTTATATCTACAGAAGTTTTTGAAAATGTGCGAGTAGTTAATCAACTAGTATTTAGCAATCACGATCGTTAATGTAGAAAATAAAAAAAAATCATTGCGTCATACTTTATTGCATTTATTCACAATACAGGGCTGGGAGCGAATTGGAGTAGTCATGAGAACAAATGTTATAAATTTAAGTCCAAAAACGAATTTCCTCAGATGTTCCTACATTAAAATGTATGAAAGACCACGAAGGAAAAAGGTTTGCATTTGTTTACTGAAGTTGTTATGTATCTATTTTAACTAAAACATACACTTTCATCAATTTAACCATCAACCGTCGTACATGTTTAAAAATGTTAACCATATTTATTATAATCTCGCAGCTGTTGGTAATGCATTTATTTAATTCTTCAACATTAAAGAGGTATAATGAAAAGTCTTTAATGACATCCCCAAGAAGAAATATAGATAGCTGCATTCTGAGAAAAGTAGGGACCGTGCAATTATTTCTGCTCAAGTAATCTAAATATTGATGTTGAGATTTAATATTAACATATAGATTAACATTTGCACAATAATGATTATTGTGAATATGAACAATTTTGTCTCGCCTATTAAGTGTTTTATAGAAAAAAAAAGTTAGAAATGATTTTGTAAAAGCCACTGAGCAAGCTGAAGATGTTTAAGAAGTCATCTTCTGAAAATGATTCACTGAACACTGATTGATTCAATTAAAAAATTTCAATATTAATATGACTGTATCTTTTGCCAAATCTTGGTTCTATTCTTTCAAGTGCTTTTTCGTCCACATCTACGGTTCAAATGTTTCTGTGAACTCTATAATCAGTTACATCAATCTTAAAAACCTTCAATAAGTGCTAACATTATAGATAAGTTTGATGGTATATGCATTATACTAAACTGGATTTTCTAATTACACAACCATAAATAAACAAACATAGGTAGTTCGACTTTTAAAAAACATTCAATTTCAAGTTTATTTTCAATTAAAACAAATTAGAGACAATTTTTTAGTTTAAGTAAGAAAATTAATGGTATCGTATGATACCAATTAGTAATTGCAAACACGGATTACTTGATTAATATACTTATTTTACCTTTCAGTAACAAAATTAAGTATCTTCAAAATATCACCCAGAGGGAAGACAAACTTGTCACTAAATTAGTAATTCATAACTTGCAAGAAAAATATTCATTCTGAATATTTATACTAATGAGAAAACAAATTGCCTACATACACACAAAACCAAGCCATAATAAATATAAAAATATGAGTGCCCCTAATAAATTTTTAGAATGTGGCTTTATCAATAATATTTGAATAAATTTATTTATCTTTTAAGAACAGTAATAATACCACAAAAAGAGAAAACTATTTAAGTCACATTTATATGATTAAAAAACATTTTAAAATATTTAATTACTTACAGATGCGGTTTAATGAAAGACGCTCTGAATTCACAACAATTTTGTAGTCAAATCAGCAACACTTGTACACAAATCATAAAACAATTCTTTAAAAAATTCTAGGCAATTATATTATATTATTCAACATATTTTTATGCAACTGTCAGAGAACCTAAGCAATTTTTATAGCTAAAAAATCAGCAGTTGTGAGCAGAAACTAAAACATTTTCAGTTTAAAATTCAGACTTTTTACCGGCTTAGATTTTATGTGGTTTAAGATTAAATATTCCAAGTATCGATACATTTTTGTTATAAAGTCAACAACCTACAAAATATTAAATATTTGTATAGCTAATGAAGACATACCACTTAATCTTCCACTTACTCTTATCACTTTTGGAAAGTATATAAAGCACTTTTGACAATTTGAATCTGTGAAGGCACACTGCTCGTGGCAAGCCTGTAATCGATAATAACTATCTATATAATTTTGTGTGCAATTATTAATAGAACAAGTAGAGTACTATTACACATTTTTTCACAGAATTATATTAGTACTTAAATAAATATGATAAGAAATTTAGCCACATTTAATATGATACTGAAATGTTTACTTAATGTTTCAGTTTTAGTAATACAATCGCACTAGCTTTTACAGTTAATAGTACCTATCAATAAATAAATAATTACTAAATGTCATTAAATAAAAACAAAGAGAAAGTACACTATAAAGCACATTAATGTGATTCTGCTAGTAATATGATTCGTGTAAGTACAGCTACTAGAACAGTACAACTACTGAGAAATGATTTCTAAGAATAAAAACTTGTCAAATATCTACAAAGATTTCAACTTACTACTACTTAAAATAATAATACCATTTTGTAATATAGGATATCTAAGATAATACTACACAACACGAAATTTTGGAAATAGGAAACAATATGGATTTAGTTAGATACAGAATATGTAGCACAATTATGGTAGTATTCAAACCTATACATCTTAATAACAAATTTTTGTTTGAGTTATTTCAGAAACATCTAATTACTTTCTATTTCCTCTAATGCTATTAATAAAATAAACAAAACTAAATATATTTTAAGTAGAATTCTTGAAGATCTTTAAGTGGTAGAATGAATTTAGCTACCGAGATTGTTGCCATTAAACCCTAACCTCTTACTTAATTAATTATTAAGGTTCAATCGTGCAAATTTCTATCTACCCATTACACAATGAAGCAGTAATAAATTACATCAATCTGAGTACAATTTCTCGTACATTTAATTTTTGTACTCTATTTATTTGATTCTTTTCAAGGAATTTAGATAACCAATTTAGCATTTTTCTGTTTTGTGTGTTGTCTACATTCAGGCATGAGTTGGCATGGTATTATATCCGTCCTTTAGAGATTCATCATACTTGTAATTTCTCCGCACGTGTTTTAAATCCAAATGATTAGTTGTTATCTACGTTAGTGCATTCTCTCGCATGACCACCTAACGCCAAGATGCCTAAAGCTAAGTCGGCATGGGAGTACTGATTCTATATATGTAATATAGTGCTTTCTCCTAAGCACTAATTAGTTGTCGGTTCGTTTTGAAGCTATAACTAATCAATGTGCAAAAATATAGAAAGTGGAATTTGACTGCAATGGCATCATAATGTTTGAATTTCTAAGAGCAATACTAATGCTAATTTCACTCGAGAATTAAACATCTATTTGATATCAGTTTGGTGGCCAGATGTTTTGGGTATGGCTTTCATCAATATTCGTAAGTAGATTGAATGCATTTTGGTGGGTAAGAGGACATGTTCTTCTTGTCTATACTCACAATGAAAATTAAGATAAATCAACTCGTAAGGAAAAATCTTACATTTTTTTATAATTAATATATTAGAAGTATTAGTAGAACATTTATTCCATACCTAGATAATTTTTCTAAAGGCGTTAAGAAACAAAATTGCATTTCTGTTAATGAATTGCAAACAGATGTTACGTAAGATAAACTCGTCGATGTACGTCAAGGTTGTGTTAACAACAAGCTAAAATTGTTATATGTTCATCCTATAAACTCTCGTCTCTATTCCATTTATTGTAATTATTGAAAGTTACTGATATACAAAGAACCATAAATGAGATATTGCTAAGTAATAAATAATCATGTCAACCATATAGATCTTAATGAGAATTCACCCTTAAATTATATTAGTTAAACTATTGGAAAGTACATTAGGATGCTTCACTAAAAATTATACCAGAAACTTTTGATTCTTGATTTTTATTTATCAAACTGTAAATATGTCATTGAATGCAAATTACTTTAATTCTTAATTTTTATTTATAGACTTGGTTTTAATTTTACTCGTTCTTATTTCTTTTTGTCAGATATTGAAAGATCTAAATTTTGGATCGATTTAATTAAAGGAGAGAGATGAAATAAGTTTTGTTTAAAGTGCAAGATAAATAATAAAAATATAAATCATAAAAGAATAATTCATAAAGATACTCATAGAAGTAGTGATTTATAGAAATTTTACGGCATGTGTTTTATAACTTATTTAAATTGAACACATGATGAAAGGAGTCAATTAGTGAGTTTGACAATAACAAGCTATATTGTCGTCTTGAAGTTTTACTTGGATTTTAATAACTATGCTACTTTTTATATGGAACAGAAATGGTGTTCTCTGATAAATTTAATATTTTCTTTCAGGTACAACTTAAGCAAAAAAATAGGAGTTAAGTTCTTTTTAAGTCGCCATTAATTTATGGTACATTTTGGGTTCGGTGATTTCTTTGTTTTCCCAGAATTTATGTTTTTACAGTGATTAAGGTTCCCCCCCCCAAGTTTTTCTTTGAGTCAAAACAAAATTGGCCACTACCTTTCAAATCATCCTTATAAGAATTTTCTTTTCCACTTTTAGACTTTTCTTCTAATTTATCCTGGGCCATATTCTTATACAGAAACTCCCCAAAGAAAAGAAAGATTTGTTCTATATGACCTTAACAATAGTTATTAATACTTATAGTGACCTTGGCTACGGAACTCCTCTCGGGGTCTTAGTGAATTGGTTTTCTCAAATTTAATAACGTTGTTCTCTCCGATATCTCTGTAGTGCCCTATAAAGAAAAAGGTAAGAAAGGGCAGAAACGAGAAACTCAAGCACTAATATTGAAACACACGGTAATGTACTCTTCCAAAGAAACACAACTGCTTCCATGAAGTCCAGCATTAAACGTATCCACATAATTCCCCTTGTCACAGAACTCGTTTCGTCCCATACCGGATTGGAATATTCAAATCGGCTGATGTCTTACATCCAACTAGAATAGAGAATGCCATCGCGTCAATAGCGCGTGTTCACATCATTTTCCCGAGAGCGATAAAAAACCTCAGGTATCTTAACGTATTTATGCATGTCAAAGCCATTTTATTCTAAAAATGTAGATAATAATTTATAAAACAACCAAAGCCGGATTTAGGAAACAAAATACAATAGATTTAATACAAAGGATATCCAATAAATGAAAGAGCATGTTACAAGTTAATTCACTTGATATGTAACAAGTTGCTTTATAAAAAACATATTAACAAATTTTAGAAACCTTTTATAATTTGCATCCATCAGGAGTTAGAACATTAAATACAATGTATTTTCAATTAATTTCAATCAATCTCAACTATCATAATTTTTTTTAAAGATACTTCTAAATCTAAAGAATAATGATCATACAACTAAAAATCTTGCATATTTGGTACAACAAATCGTCAATGGATTTCCAACTAATTACTAGATGAAGCTTGGAAAATATAGTTAAATAATAAATAATAAAAATCAGCTGTGGATTTTATTTACTTTTGTTGTTACTAAAAATCCATTTATCATTGTAACTCACATAGTTAATTTAGAACCGAAACCAAAAATCCAAAAATAAAACAATATACAAAGTAGGTACTGTATTTAAAAAAAAACATAGTGACTGCTCACTACATTGAAAATAATAAAATGGGATTCAGCACATTCTAAAATACCTAAACCACAAATTTTGTTCATCTTTAAAAATTCTAATTCTGTCTAGATATGCATAATGGCCGCATGCGAGTCACACGAAAATGTGGGGAACATGCCAATGTTAAATTTTCGGTTGAAAAACATGTGCATCAAACGGCGGGGGCTATGGTACGGAGTGCTATAACATATAGAAGTAAGTCTCATTTGTTGTTCATCCAAGGTAATATGAACACCAAGCGCTACATTAATTAAGTTGTAGAACCCCATATCCTTCCTTATCTCCATCACCTCGAATACCAACTTTTCCAGAAGGATAATGCTCGTCCTCACGTAGCAAGGACTACTTTCAACTGATTTGAAGATGCCCATGCCAATATTTTATCATGGCCACATCTCCCGATATTTCGCCAATTAAACATGTGTGGGACATTATGGGTAGAAGGCTGGGAAGTTTAGCAAATCCTCCACATACACTGGAGAAGCAGGTTGCTTGGGACATTGTACCACCTACTGGATTCGAAACCACAGAGAGCGAGGGGGTGTGACAAATGGCGGAGGGGGGCATATTATTAATAAAAATTGGGTTAATCTTGGTGTTGCAATTTCCATGTCACTGAGTGTATAACAAATGTATTCTATTTACATTGAAAATAGAACATAACAAAATATTCCATTTCTGGATACTAAAATAATAAGAAGCTTCAACAACAAGCTCCTGCCTGACTGGTTCCAGAAATCTACTAGTTCGCATAGTAACATTAACTATTATTCGAATCACAGTATTAATTACAAAATTTAGTTTTAAAAAACAGAATTACAAGAACTTCATATTCTTCATTTCACAGGAAAAATTTGACACTTCTATCAAACACCATGATAAATAATGGTTATTCCGAAACCTCTTGTAAATAAATTAATATTTAGTTCTGGCAGTACTAAAAACTATCAAAACAACGAACAATTGACAAATAGTGTTGTGTATAAAAAGTTACAGATGATAAAAGGTTTAACACCAAAGTTAGTAAACATGTTAAAAGTCGATTGTACGGTTATTTCAAAATATAATTCATTCACAATTGGCCAACTTTTTTCAAACATAAAAGATAAAACTCCTAGCTGAATCATTACAATGTTGTGTATTCCATTCCTTGCCAAGGATGTGACAAAATTTATATAGGGCAGTCATCACAATGGCAGCACTATAGAATTGTTCGGCATAGGAGCAACTGCTGCTAGTCGTCACTTTTAACTAATTGTTATATATATATATATATATATATATATATATATATAATACAGAAGAATAATCCACATTTGGAATGCAAATGAATGCTTGATATTTATATATATATATATACACACATATATATTGCTGTGTTAATAAGGTCATTTAGGAATAGTTAGGACTAACAGTATAGCGCACTTCATATAAACTACATGAAGGCTCAGAAAACGAGACAGTTTTCTGAAGAAAACAAGAAATACGATCATTACACTGGAAAATAAATGACAACGCCATGTATATAAACCATAATCATAATTAATTTAGTTAACGAAAAATATTTTAGAAGATTTATTTGAGTAAACAAATTCGCAAGTCATAAAACAACATGAACGGAAGCTGAAACACGACATCATTATTACGCCTAGGACCCCAATTAAAACAATCAAGTTTAAAAAATGCGTAAGATAGCAAACACATATAATTTAATACATAAATTGTATTAAGTCTACGTAACTAGAAAGCGAAAATCAACACCTGATATATTGGAAACAAACACAGCATGGTGAAAAAATCAAAGTTCAATAAATTTATTATACAAATATTGATCTACGTGATCTAGAAATATAAAAATCCAATAGAATGAATGCAATTAACTCGAAATGCTATGTGCCGAAATCAGCGCGTCACTTTTAATATACAGCAAAATACCATAGGAATATCCAAAACTTTGTACACAAGAATCACGTACGAAGCGCAATTGATTAAACTATGAGCTAGTCAATAGATAGGTGATGCCTTTATATACGACCGGATTTGTAAACAAATCAGTTTTACCATGAATTGAAGAACAGTACACATCGCCCAGAACAAAGTATTTACACGAATAAATTTGAAGTGTTTTAATTGTTAAGTAATAAATTATATGACAGTGTAACATTAAAAGAGGTTTTGTCGTTTTTGATCCTGTAAAAACGTAAGTAATAAAAGGTTATTTATAAATTAAATTCTAATTTATACATTAACAAAGGGACTCTGAGTAATATTAGGGACTCTAAGGAATTACGAGATTTTATGTGGACATTTAACAAATATTAACGATTGTAAATAATTACTCGATTCTATATGGGGAACTCTGGATTTGATAAATATTTTACTCTATGACTTATCAGTGGATTCAACCATGAAGTTTGGTAAAGACGCTGGAGTAATTCATGAAGGAGAAGCAGTATTAAGAAAATGCAGACGTTGAGACTATATACAAACCATTAATACAGAAGCGGTTGGAGCAGGAACGAGTTCAAACTGGAGATAGCAGGTTAGCGAATATAAATATTTTTTGTAATTTGTTTGGGAATATTTCGTTGTATTTTTATTTATTTGAACAGTTCAAAAATTTGCTTTCATGAATCTTTATGTTAGGGTCAACAAAGATCATTATTAATACACGTTATAAATTACGTAAATAATGAAAGAAGTTTATTGAACGTTCATGGGGCTTCTAATAGCAATAATAATAAGGGAGATTTTTTGCTGACTCTTTTGAGTAATTTTAGAAATCATAATAATTAAAAGAATTTGATTCAATTATTAAAAACAAGTGCTATTTAACGTTTTATATCTAATAAATATTTATGAAAACAGTAACAGGAAGTAAAAGAAGAGTTTAAAGACTCTGTTTGTCCTATTGTCGCAAGCCCTGTGCATAATTAAAAACTAAGCTAGCCGAGGTAATTAAAATTATATATTAAAAATCAAAAATTGACAGAATAAAAATGTTAACCTTTTTAATTAACAAAAAGGGTGCACCGGGTTATTGCTACCCTATCACAATATACAAGGAAAGTGACATGGATGAAATGGATCTACTCCTAAACGGTTGGCAAAATAAGTACGTGTCTGAAAATGCTGCAAATGAGTTTCCAGAAGTATTTAATGTAATTGATATGGATGACAACGTAATTACTTCTGAAACTTCTACAGACCTGGAAATTGTCAACAACATTATACAACAGAATCAGGATGACGGAAAAGTGACAGCAGAAATAATTCGAAACCTGAGAATTCGAGTCCATATTATAATGAGCCATTTCAAGCTAACGCTTCGTTACTTAGAGTCTTTTCAAAAAGTTGATGACAAAGTTTATAATGCTGGGTTACAAGTTTCAAACTTTTTAGAATGTCAAAAACCATTGGCAAGGAGGCAAACAACAACCACCAATTTTTTATGTAGTTTGAATTTTTATTCCAGTTGTCAATGTGAGAGGTTACATATTGCATAAATATATACATATGAATGTATCCATGTAGATATTATGCATTATGTATGTACATACATATTTTTAGAATCGATATTATATATAAGTGTATACATACATACATGTGTATTTCAATTATAAAATGTTTTTCAACCAACTTTATTTTATATTTCTACCTACTCATATAAAAGACACAGGTTATAACAGACAAATAAAATTCCCTAAAGAGTCCATTATCAACAGAATCTACTGTAGGTGCTGAATTGAATTTGAGGTTCATAATAATACATTAAAAAATAAATAGAACAGCATTAATATGATCTTGTAAAATATAAATATATATATATATATATATATATATATATATATATATATATAATTAATAAGATAAAATAATAACTTAGACTTCTATGCAAAGCACAAATGATCATTTCAAGCCGAGCTAGTAATTGAAAGAAGGAAAATATAAGATCTTGGACAGGATTTCAACCTGTATCGCAGTCTTTCCAGGACTGTGTGTTTACCAATTACGCCACCGAGACTGATGACTATAATTGGGAAATTTACAAATCTAAACCATGTACACAACTAGAGGAAAGTGCCCAAAACCGGACCCCTCCCCCTAAAGTGGACCCCTGGTCTTCTGGCTCTGTACGGTGCTGAATTTTTTCGAAATCAATCGTAACTATTAGTTTAGACTTCTACCAATACAAAGTGGAGCGCTCACGTCACCTGCTTCACCCGCTGGCTGTCAGTTCACCGTTACGTGTTTTGTTGTTAGATAAACATTCTTCAGTGCAATACGTTATTTGACATTGCTCCTATATTTTGGCAGGTAAGGTTTTTAACATATATATATATATATATATATATATATATATATATATATAATACTTTTTCTTTGTAGGTTTTTAGGTCTGCTGGATTTAAATAAATACTCTTTTTTATGGCCTAAATTTTCGCATATGTTTTTTTTTTATGCTTGATCACAGGCTACAACTGTATTAACGCTTTATAAAGGATGAACAAAGATAAGAAAAACTTACAGTGAGGATGGTTGAAATTGACATCAGTGTTTGGAATAAAATAATGTTTTTTATAGAATAAATATTAATGTAAATAGTGAAAGTAAAATGACAGTGTCATTTTTGATAAAAGTTTATTATTTGTTTTTAACGACAGTGTTGGTTTGTGAGTGTATGTGCATGTAGGTGTGTGTGTGTGCATGTGAGGGTGAATGTGATTGTGTAATTTTGTATGTTTGTGTGTGTGTCTGTGTGTGTGTGTGTGTGAAGAGAAAAAGAGAAAAAAAAGAAAAGAAAAATAAAAAGTGGTTGAGGGTGAGAGGTTTGAGTATTATTGAAGGCATTTAATGTTTAAATTTTAATAAATATGAATATATTACGCTTAGGTTGTCAATGTCCGTTTTTTTGTTGAAGTTGTTTGGGCTTTTATAGATGTAGCACATCTCCAAGAAAGTCCTTTTGAAAAGATTTTGTTCCACTTCAACAAAAACGGACATTGACAACCTAAGCGTAATATATTCACATTTATTGAAATTTAAACATTAAATGCCTTCAATAATACTCAAACCTCTTGCCCTCAACCACTTTTTATTTTTCTTTTCTTTTTTTTTCTCTGTTTATTTTACATTTATATATACTCAATCGTTGATAACACAGATTCCAATTAAATCACTATTACACACACACACACACACACACACACACACAAACATACAAAATTACACAATCACATTCACCCTCACATGCACACACACACCTACATGCACATACACTCACAAACCAATACTGTCGTTAAAAACAAATAATAAACTTTTATCAAAAATGTCATTTTACTTTCACTATTTACATTAATATTTATTCTATAAAAAACATTATTTTATTCCAAACACTGATGTCAATTTCAACCATCCTCACAGTAAGTTTTTCTTATCTTTATTCATCCTTTATAGAGCATTAATACAGTTGTAGCCTGTGATCAAGCATACAAAAAATATATGCGAAAATTTAGGCCATAAAAAAGAGTATTTATTTAAATCCAGCAGACCTAAAAAAAACCTACAAAGAAAAAGTATTATTCCTGCAAGGTCACCAAGCATTATATTATTAATATATATATATATATATATATATATATATATATATTCTTGAATAATAAGGAATGTAGATAATATGCATCGTGAAGCCATCGTATTTGAATGTTCCATTAAAAAGTTATTATGTAAACAACATTTAGGCTATAGTCGCGCAAAGGGGACCCCGTAAGTTTCCTAAAGTGAACTCCTTATTTGTCATGTTTAAAAACCTGCTGTATATGTCTTTGCACACTATTATTCTCTTTGAATTCTGTTTTAGATTTCAAGAGGATAATGGGGAAGATTGATCATAGGAAGTGGAGTCCTTCGAAAATGGCTAAAGCTATTGACGCAGTTCGAAAAAAGAAAATGGGTTGGAAGAAGGCTTCTAAGCAATTTAATGTACCAAAAACAACTCTTATGCGGTTATCAAACATGAAATACGGTACACCTGAGGAAGCAGCTAAAACAAACATAGGCAGGCCTACAGTTTTGGGCAAAGATCTTGAAAAAGAATTAGTTCAGTACTGCCTTGCTATGGAAGCTTCTTTTTTTGGTCTTACTCGGAAGGACTTGAGAAGGATGGCCGTACAAGTGGCAGAAACAAATAACATAGAACATCCTTTCAAAGATGATATTGCAGGTAAAAAGTGGGTTAGCCTTTTTCTTAAACGCCACAAAGCAGAGCTGTCAGAAAGGAAACCTACTGGAACGTCGTACAGCAGGGCCCTAGGGTTTAGCAAAGAGAACACAGAGACATTTTATAACCTTCTGGAAAATGTCTACGACAAAGGAAAATTCACACCAGACCGAATATACAACGTCGATGAGAGCGGCATTACTGTGGTTCAATCTAAAATAGCAAAGATAATTGGCCTTAAAGGCAAAAAACAGGTAGCTGCCCTGACATCGGGAGAATGTGGTGCTCTAATAACTGTTGTTGCCTGTATGAGTGCTAGTGGCTCATTTGTTCCCCCTTTAGTGATTTTTCCAAGGAAAAACATGAGTGAGCAGTTGAAAAAAGGGGCTCCACCTGGAACAAAATTTGCAGTTCACCCATCAGGTTGGATCCAAATAAACTCCTTCACTCAGTGGTTTAGACACTTCGTCGAGTTTACAAATCCTAGCAAGGAAAAACCAGTGTTGTTGCTATTGGATGGGCACTTTAGCCACACACAGAACATTGAGGTTATTGATTTGGCAAAAGCCAATTTCATTACCATTGTGTCACTGCCTCCTCATTGCTCACATAAATTACAGCCGCTAGATAAAACCTTTATGGGTCCTCTAAAAGTCTACTACAGTGAGGAAATCAGGCAATGGTTGCGACTCAATGAACGTGCTCTGAGTGCTTTTGATGTAATGGAACTGTTTGGCAAGGCCTACATTAAATGCCAAACAGCTGAAATAGCCATAAATGGTTTCAGAGTAACAGGAATATATCCTCTGAATAAGAAGTTGTTCTCAGATGCTGAATTCACTGAAGAGGCAAACTAGAAACGAGATTTATCTTTCTACGAATCAGTGCTAAAGAAAAAAACCACAGAAAATCAGATGTTTTCTGAGGCTACAGAGGAATTCAATGTAGACGAACCACAAGTAATTGCACGGTTTGACCCTAACCAACCTTCAACATCTTCAGCAGGGCAATGTACAAGTCCATTTGATATTGCACCTATACCAAAAATCAAAAAGAGGACCTCAACTAGAGGATGAAAAGCTTGCAGTTCCACAATAATCACATCTACGCCTTATAAAGCCCATTTTTTGGAAGCTAAAAAAGCTAAAGAAGCCAAGGAAGCTAAACAGCAAGCTCAGAGTGAAGCTCGAGGATGCAAAACTAATCGTGGTCGTGGAAGTAGTTCAGCAGGACCTTCAAGAAAAGGAAAAGAGCTTGTAAAAAAAGGTCTTAACTTTGATAAGAACGCCAAGAAAGAATCAAGCAGTGACGATGACAGCATCTCCTCTGGGTCGTCTGTAATGGAGCCTTTGCCAGGAGTAATGCCATCAAAAAATGATGCTTTGTGCATATTCTGTGACAGAAGATTTTCTGAAGACTTTAAGGGGGAACTTTGGGCGATGTGCATGATGTGCTCACAGTGGGCCCATGTGGACTGTGCTGGGGCAGAAAAAGACATTCATGTATGTGATTGTTGCCGTTAAAAATGTCATCTCTGTACTGTACTATACCACTATTAAATACTTTATAATTTACTTTTAACTTAATCATGTTTTAAGTGATTTAATCCCTCTTTAAATTCATTTAAGTGTTTTTTCCATTATTTTTCCAAGGGGTCCACTTTAAGCAACTTTTTTTAGAATTTCTGAAATGTAAGGTTTTGTAAAATATTTTGTTTCTTACTAATTTATAATAATATTTCCTGGAAATAAAACTTAAATGGCGCAAATCATTATCAAGTAATTATTACGTACTTTTAAAACATAGTTTTAGTTGTTTTCAATTTTTAAATTAATAAAAATAAAATGGGGGTCCCGTTTTGGGCACTTTCCTCTATACATAAACCTAATTTTCAATTACATTTAGTATTTTTGTCAATCATATCTAACATTGTCAATTTTTGATTTATGTCAGTTATAGACAGGAAGCTATGCTTAAAATTATGGCTATAAGCCAAGTATTAAATATATAAATATTTTAGGTAGTTAATTACACAAGGTAAGTTGATAAATACTATCGTATTACAGTGAATAAGATGAAATAATAACTGTCCAAGACCTTATATTGTCCATCTTTCAATTACTAGCTCGATTTGAAATGATCATTTGGGCTTTGCATAAAAGTCTAAGTTATTATTTCATCTTATTAATTGCAATACGTTAGTATTTATCAACTTACCTTGTGTAAAAACTACCTAACTTATATACATATATATATATATATATATATATATATATATATATATATATATTTCAATACAAGATAAACAATGCTAATTACAATTACCAAAAATACTGGTTCCAGTAATCCCAATTAGATAACAATCTAATGTTATTTTAATTAAATTATATTCTTTAAAACATTGCAGTTCTGATCTTCGTATACATAGCACAAAACAAACAATATAATCCAATCTAAATCACTTCCTTTTAAAATTAAAATACATACTACGATATCATTATGATAATAGTTAACATTATCTTGTGGTTAATAATCTAAACAGGAACTTGTGTAGTAACACAAGTAATCGAATTCAATTAAACAAGGGTAAATAAACTATCAAATTCAATCAATTTTAAATCGAAGATTAGAATAATTCAAGAGTGCAATGAATCACACTTACCTATAATATAAAACATTCTTGTCAAATCACAATGGAGAGTACCTACAATGGAAATTGTATAGGGAGATTTCTAGTCCTTTTAGGTCTAGATATCTTGTTTGAAAAATCCACTTTGTACTATTCATTTAGAACTTAATGTCTATTTCACGACTTACGATTAAGTTTCATTAATAATAGCAATAAGATGATCCTTTCTAGATCATATAAAAATTCCTGAAGTGCAAATGTCATTTTATTCACTCATTGTTTTTGGGTATATTTACACGGGTCATTAGAAGGTCACACAGAACAGCCAACTGACAGGAATGAATCAAACATAAACATAACCTATTTTGAGTTTGTTTCACTTAGGATTGTTAATTTAGAAGCAATACATTTACCAAACGAATCTGTAAACCGTGGACTAATTTCGTTCAATAAACTGTAAGGTGTTTCATAATACTGAGCAGTTTCAATTGTTTGACTATCTAAACACTTTCCCACAATTCGAAATCCATTTGCAGACAATTGGATGCAATAATCTTCCTCTTCCAATGTGGTTATATTGATGAAGATTCGTTGATTATTATTTTGCAACTTTGTGGATATCCAGGCAGATTTGACATGATTTTCGATGTCGTAAATAACACTCTGCGCTTCTAGTTTCCAATTTTCCTGATCCAAAACTTTATCGCTGTTACTGTCGCACATTTTTTAAAAATATCTGGTTATTAGGCATAAATAATAACCTATATATATGAATTTCAGTATGTAAACACGAGACAAGATTAAAGTTTTTTCATACAACAAACGTCAAAGTAATAAATTAATATTATCAGCGAATAACAATAACTTTGTTATATAGGTTGGCAAAAATACACAACATAGCGGTGGCTAAACTATCAATTGCGGAATATTAATACAATGTACTATCGTTATAAATCCATTCAGTTTTAGCAATAAATCACAAAAATTTGATCGCCTATTGTAAATGGATGTATGAAAGCATAATGTAAATCAATTGCAAAAAAAAAACTGGATTAAACCATTGCCTATTCGTCCAATGCAGAGTCTGTAATTTTACAATGTCTACTAATACAATTGTTCTAATCAAACAATAACCCTGAAGGGGTGTGACCTGGTTGCTAGTGGCAACCATGGTATCTAGTAGCCTGCATTTGGTGTAAGGATCTTTATGAGACATTAAATACATTTTCTAGGTTAGGTATTATGATTATTTTAATAAATTAATGTAGTCTTTACATTAACAAAATAACAAATAGTGCTTTAGTCAACGTATACTAATACTAAATCATAGTAAATTTATCACAAGGAATATTCCTATAATTTAGCCAAGAGACAATATTATTTCAGATATGACTATTTTTAAGTTTTATTGGAATTATTTTACATATTTAAAAACACAACTGTTGATTACGTACATTTCAATACATAACTACCTATTTAAAACAACCTTATAATGGTTTTGGCTCAACATTTCTGCTATTAAGTACGTATGTTGTCATCAGATTTATCTGTATCGTTTTCTGATGATCCGGCGTTTACAATATAGTTCAAACTTTCAACAGTAATGTCTAACAAGTTATTCTTACAACAAGCTTCTTCTGCCTAACGATGAACATAGTCCACAATGGTTTACCTACTGTAAATCATCAATTTTGGTAAATGCATTTTACACAAAATTTTCATATGTACTGTATTAACTAAATTTTATTATAAATATTATGGAAAGAGTGGTTTAGAATGTAAATTTTATTTTGTCAACATGTTTGTTAATTTAATTGTTTAAGTTATCGAGCTTTTGTAATTTGTTAATATGTATTCATCCTGTTACATTATGCAAATTTTGTCAATTAATTTCAACCGCCTAGTAAGTTATTAATAATCAGGGTAAGTTGTCGTCTTGATATAAATATTTGTTTGCATCAATTCTATTGAGAAAGGTACAAAATGTTGCTGAAAAGTTTAGTTCTTGATTAAAAATGCTCTTTACATATTCTTTTATTACTGGACAATATCCGCAAAAAACCTTTCTATATTTAAATATATATATATATATATATATATATATATATATATATACAGGGTTATTACAAATATAGACAGTTTGGATAGGTTATAGAAAGTTTATTTTTGAAAAGTTAAGATTATTACTTATATGATTATAAAGAAGAAATAATTAAGTTTTTATTTAAAATTTTTACAAGTGTTCAATGTGTGCACCTTTGGTAACACGACAGATATCAACACGGTAGTCGAATTCTTGTTACGTACGACTTTATCACCGGCATTTAAACTTTGTACTAATTGCAATTTATACGGTTTCATTTTCAAACGTTTCCGCAGAATTTTTCACACAGTAGGTTGAGGAATTTGCAATTCTAAACTTGCTGATGTAGTCGATTGTCTTGGACTTCGTAAATAAACATCACGAACACTATCAATTTGTTCTTTTGTAACAGGAGGTCTTCCAGTACTCTTTCTTTTACACAGACATCCACTATATTCAAAACGTTTATACCAGTCATAGATTGATTGCCTTGTTGGTGGTGTTTTACCGTATTTTGTTCTGAAATGACGCTGCACAACAGTAACAGACTTTGTTTTGGCTAATTCAAGAACACAATAGGCTTTCTCCACTTTAGTAGCGGCCATTTTGCTAAACTGGTCGTTGTTTTAACAGCAGTACCAACCTAACAGTTGTACCAACATAAACTTTAAGAAATTCCCTATAAACCTATCTTGCTTACTATATTCAAATACACCAGTCTGATTTTTTAAAGGCTATCCAAACTGTCTATTTCATTTGTAATAACCCTGTATATATATATATATATATATATATATATATATATATATAGGATGGCATTAGTTCTGTCATTAAATTTAGGAGGTGATAGACATTGATTAGCTAAACAAAAATCCTATAAAGCATTTTACTCTTGAATTACTTTTTAAATGCCCGACCTAGATCAACTTAAGTAAACGTTTTAGGACTGCTGTTTTGTCACGTCCTTTAAGAAAAAACTTTCCTGTGCTATTGTTATCCTGCATTACACAAAGCAGATAAAATGATTTTACAGTAAGTGTTCAAAATGTCTACTATATCTGCAAATTCGTGGTTGGTATAATTTTCGGGTTTTTGTATTCTCAAAACACAGCTCATTAAGATACTACGTGACAAAAAACTACAATTACCTAGATCCAATTACAATTAAGTCCCAACACTGCGTTTAAGTGTATTACCTAAGCACGTAGTGGAACACAAACAAGTGAAACACACTTGCAACATCTAACCCCGGTTACGAGCTATGTAATGAAAAAGTACATTCAACTTAAAGTAGGATATCGTATTCTGCATAAACTCTGAATTATAACAAAGGCAAGATACGGGGTCAGAAACCCAATACAGTCGACCACATCAGCATTTTGTTGTGATTATTATCTAAACATGCACATTTTAGAAAAAATTTTAAACTTATTTCAGTAGTAGCTAAAGTGCATTGAGTTATTCCGTATGGCAGCAAAAATGCACTCTCTTTTACTAATTTAAGTTTGCTGAAGGTCACAACTTAATTGGTCGACTTTAAAGCATAATGCAATTGTAAATTTTATTTGTAACCTTAGTTAACATTGCGGTGGTTTTAAAACAATTTTAATACTTTTTTTGTGTGTCCGTTTTTAGCTGAACCATTGGCCTTTGACTCCAGGTGTATTGACAATTTTTGTTTGTCTTATAGGCCTCAATACCACCTTTAAATTAATGACATAAAACTAATGCCATCCTGTATATGTATATAAATATAGTGAATAAGATGAAATAATAACTTAGACTTTTATGCAAAGCCCAAATGATCATTTCAAATCGAGCTAGTAATTGAAAGATGGAAATATAAGATCTTGGACAGGACTTGAACCTGTATCCTGGTTTTGCCGGAACTATGCGTTTACCAATTACGCCACCGAGATCGATGACGACAATTGGGAAATTTACAAATTTAAATCGTGTACACATCTACACATAAACCTAACTTTCAAGACCTTATATTTCACTCTTTCAATTACTAGCTCGATTTGAAATGATCATTTGGGGTTTGCATAAAAGTCTAAGTTATTATTTCATCTTATTCACTATAATACGATAGTATTTATCAACTTACCTTGTGTAATAGACTACCTAAAATATTTATATATTTAATACTGGCTTATAGCCGCAATTTTGAGCGTAGCTTCCTGTCTATAACTGACATAAGTCAAAAACTTAACAATGTCAAATATGATTGACAAAAATGCCAAACGTAATGGAAAGTTAGGTTTATGTATAGTTGTGTACACGATCTAAATTTGTAAATTTCCCAATTGTCGTCATCGGTCTCGGTGGCGTAATTGGTAAACGCATGGTTCCGGCAAAACCAGGATACAGGTTCAAGTCCTGTCCAAGACCTTATATTTTTCATCTTTCAATTACTAGCTCGATTTGAAATGATCATTTGGGCTTTGCATAAAAGTCTAAGTTATTATTTCATCTTATTCACCATAATAAGATAGTATTTATCAACTTACCTTGTGTAATAAACTACCTAAAATATTTCTATAATTTTATTATATTTAGCCCCACGACTTGGGCGTACATCAAATGCTGTGTTACTTCACCAGGTCCTATGATGGTTTTATTTATTTTTAGCCCCCCGGTTGGGCATGTCAAAAAATGCTATGATATTTCTGCCCCACGATTGGGCATACCATAAAATGCTGTGATACTTTCCTTGCAACGATTCCTTAGTGTAATATAATACTCCCTTTATATTAATCAAGCGCGTATGATGTGAAATGTTAAGTTATGGATTTTCTTTGCTTCAACTAGCTGATTCAATTAATTAAAACAATTCTACAATACACAATATAATGATTAAATATTTACAACCTTTTTAAAATCTTCCCTTTCTCAGAATATTTACATATACCAGATTTAAGAAATTGAAGCCAGCAAAACGAGCCTTTTGTTATATTTAGAGATCTTTTGAAACGTTTCAAGATGCCTATTACCTTTCATAAATTGATCAATGTAACTAATGTTTTGTTGACTCTTACTTGTACCAAAAATATTGAATTAAAACAGTTTTCAGTAATAAATTAATTCAATATGGCTAACCTGGAATGGTCCCATAGTTCCTCTGCATCCCCCAAAAGTTTTCGTGCCCAGTCTGAATATTTAGAGTCGAATTTGGAAGTCGACATCAAACCAAAATACCATCCCAATCGTTATTCAAAATCCCATAAGTTAATCCAACTTAAGATTGAATTTTTATATCTCCAAAGTAATTTAACAGGAGGTGATTAACCAGAGTATTCTCCAGAGTATTCTCCAGAGTAATCTCCAGAGTCGTCTCCAGAGTCGTCTCTAGAGCCCTGTTTATAATAGATCGACTCACTTGCACAATTTTTACACTTTTATAAAATGATTTTCATTTACTTTCGTATGACTGGTTACGTGAATAATTTAGCACTTCTGAGTATCGTCTTAGCCCAGTTTAAAATTTATACTCAACCCGTCGCTCCATTATTATCGTATTTATAAGCCGTGCCTCTTGTTTTCTATTCGTTTATTCACGTGTTGGGGCGATACCTTTTGCGTTTATCTTTAGTGTACTCCGGGAAATTTTACCAATTGTATAGTTCAAATACTTGTATGAACGCTTAAATTGTCACGTATTCATTTACATACCATGCTGT
The DNA here is from genome assembly GCA_036346225.1 of Platerodrilus igneus. Classification (NCBI taxonomy): domain Eukaryota; kingdom Metazoa; phylum Arthropoda; class Insecta; order Coleoptera; family Lycidae; genus Platerodrilus; species Platerodrilus igneus. The sequence goes on from JARFIW010001414.1 coordinate 707,070, forward strand.
TTAATTGAGAAATCCCACGAATTTTCGTTTATTTAGTCACGTATTCATTGTTGATTGCTTATTCTAATCTAAACCGAAATAAATTTGGTGTTTGTTTATTTCCTAGTTAAATTAGATTTTTGAACAAATGTAATTTTTTATGTCACGTACGATTTATTCAAATAATGCATAATTTTAGCCTGCGTATTTAACGCACTTGTTAAATATTTATCAAGCCAATTCATATAGGTTTTCCGTTGATTTAAGTTTGATGCATTTCGTTACGTTTTTAGATCTTATCTTTGCTCGTAACTACTCTTGGATATTTCTATTTGTTACGCGTTTAATCTATTGTACTTTTATATACAGTGTGCTCTCAACTAACAATATGTATAGTGACCTATTTACTCTTATAGTACCTGTAATTATGTGCTTTTGTTAACTGGAAGTTTTTTTTATTTATTCTACGACCCCTGTGACTTAACCTACCCCTAAACTACCCTTATAATTATAGCATTAAATATATTGATGTGATAAGGTCATATGAGATCATTGAGCACTACATTTTATGATGAAAACCACCCAAAGTTAAGAAAAATAAAATTCCCCAATTTCTAATTTTTGTCCTGTATAATATTTTTGCAAGATTTCTTTGCACATAAGTAAAGTTCCATATAAAGTAACACGCTCTAAGCGTTGTGCCATACCATTGAAACAAAGTCCAATGTTAAAACTAGTCTAATCCGTGAAAATACAAGAGCATTCATTGATTTAAAATGCATGTGTAAATATTTATTTTCTTAAAAAATGTCTTAAAAATAAGTTTTATTGCATTTATACAGACTGAAAAGACCGTAAAACGAATATAAAGCCAAAAGATTCATCCACTTTAAGAATACTAAATAACTTCAATATCATTTAAAATAAGTCCTAGCGGACAAATTATAAAAATACATTCTTTTCTAAACTGTAAGTTCAATAATGCATTCGTCCTTTTTAGAAATATCAGTCAATAAACATTTATAACATAATTGCGAGTTGCTAATCCAAAGTGGTATACTTTCAAAGAATCCAATTTCGAGGTTATTCTGGAATACATTATATTTAAGTTAACAAGCAATGTGAATAAATATACGTCAAATTGAAGAACGCGAAAACACAGGAAAAGAATAATAAAACCAGATAAGATAACAAGTTTTAATGGCGATACAGAAGCTCGTAAAATTACAATAGGAGAGAGATAACGGACTATTAGTTTCCTCCATTGATAAAAGATGGGAAACTTAAATGATCATAATGAATTTTGATCCGAAGGCTATTAAAGATAACAATATACGAAAGTTAATAACAAAGCGGCTTTGAAAATAGTAGAGGAAGGTTACATGTGAAAAAGAAATAGAAGAAATATAAGTGCAGGATGCGTTCTAAAGCATTTTTGGGGAATAGTGCGAGATAAGAAAAAGAGAGGTACTACGCGCACACACGCACGCACACACACGCACCCGCACGCACCTACACACACTCACTCACACACACCCACGTACACACACGCACACGCATACACACACGTGCACGCACACACACACACACACACACATTATAAAAATAATGGACTGGTCAGTCTTACAGTAAAGTAAACCTGAAGAGTATTAATATTGTGGGATATACTCCAATAAAAGAATCCATAAGTCAATGTATTTCATCAATCACTTAATGCTTCGGCAACCATTTTTGCTTTTTTCAAAACATTGATTTACATAACATGTATAAATATTTAAGTAAATCGAAAAGATTTCTTTTGGCAACACCTGGCTATGATCAATCGTCTAGTGTCTGTAGCTCGTAACACCTACGTCGTGTGACCGAAACATAACCTACATATACACTGAGATGGCGTTAAGGCGGGAAGGTTTGAAATAAAACTACAATAGTTAGCATTCCTAATGTAATTATTATACGATAACCTCAAAATTAGGTTACCATCAATTATGCATGAATTACAAGAGCAAACGCTGCAGGACTCCCGGGTTAACGCTGAGGAAAGAGTATCGGCAGATAAACCCTCAACAACCCCGCGCTTCTAACTGCATAAGTACACTTCTCCAAGGATGGGGCGGCGAACAAGCACCCGGTGCACTTTTACAGGATGTCAACTGTTACTCGGACATACTACAAACAACAACTGAAGAAATGTTAGTGTAGTCTAGCTAATATTTTCTAGAGGGTACTAGGGACGGCTGAGCCATTACTACCTGGGTAAAGTTAAAAAAGGTCGAATATCGGGAAGATATGGACCTTGACTACCAATGTTTAACCTTGCACGGACATAAAGTGTTAGTAAATTCAACAAAGGCCTAAACATAAGCTTACCATACAAACCATTAACAGTTTCCAGCCCGTTTGGCAGTATGGTTAACAATGGCTAACCTGCATTCTATCATTTGCATATAAACACAACCACAAATACATTGACAAAACATTTTATAAAGTTAAATATGAACGTATGCTATGATAGTACCAAACAAAAAGCACATAAGTTGAATCGACTATCTCCAACATAGTCATAATGCAAACACGTTATTTAACGGGATCATAGCAGAGGTTCGCTATAATTACATCGTAGCAAAAATAAATAAATCTCAATATTAGTTACCGATAGAATTATAGGTTGGAATATTTAGTCACATCAAACAATCTTAAAGTTAAATTTTAAAATCGAGACATGAACTATATGCAGTTATAGTCGCACAACTAATACTGAAATAAACAATTACATAATCATCATCAGTTATTAGAACATTGAAAACAAATTAAAAATATGTTGGTAAAAAATACATACCAAAATTCTACAGAAACAAAAGCCCAGATTCGAGCTCTTTAAAATTTCATAAATGTATATTAACAGAATATATTCAATCTAGTAAGCAAACGTTAAAAATTAATATTATGATTGCAACAGCTAGATGAACGCGTATTAAAAAATGAAACGGACCAAGTGGATTAAAAATTACAAACAAAATATATACGACAACATTATCATTAATTTAATTACTATCTTAAAACACAACCAAATAACATCAAATAATTAATAAGGTTTCGATGCAATCGGATAACTTAAAAATAGAATGTAATTGAAAATATTACCTTTAATAAAAACCGCCAAATGAAGCTTTTCGACCTTCCATTTTAAAATTCCGAAGCAAAGTCTGGTTTAAAAGCGCCGGTTCAAAACTTATCAACCGAGCGTGAGCTCGCTCCTGTCCCCTGCGCTCCTATAACGATAAATTCTGACGTCACGGAGTGCGTTCGGAATCCTGAAAGTGGTTACCGTGCTGTTAAATAATACCTTATATCGAAATGTATACAATAATAGTTGCAATAATTATCAACCAAAAAGAATCGACTGAGGAAATACTACGTATTACTACTATCTTCAGGTTTATTTTACTACTGAACTCATAGTAACTTCCACTATCCAACAGTCGTAGAATCTCCTAACTATATAAAAGCAACTACTCCCATGACTATTTCAGGGGGTAGAACACAAACTCTCTCCGACTCAAATAAATTGGCAATATTAAATTTTACAAAGAAATTTTAAGAGTTAAAAATATTTACAGATAATATTAATAATAAAAAGAAATGAGAATTAATGCAAATCAAGTTACATAAAACTTACAAGAAGTACGACAAAGTATCAACTTAGCTTAGCATACAGTAGCCACGACCTTTCAAGGTTAGTATATTTTTATTTACTAGATTATTGCCACAGAGCAATTTCTCTGTAATTATTGCTTTAAAAATATACTTTTAAACACAAAATATGTGAAATTGCTCTTCATTATAAATAATTTCCTAAACAAATATTTGAATTAATTAAATCTTACAACTACAAAGTTTCACACTAAATATTTTAGAATACACAATGTACTTTTGCAATTGTCCTTTATAAAAAAGCACAAAACTTAAAAGCTAAACTGACTTTCAATCTCAAAGATTGATCTTCAAACAAAATTTAAAACTCACCCAAAATTTATATCAAAAATCTAATTCCTAACAAATTCTACTGCACAATAGCACGCCAGCTAAGTTAATACTAGTATTTGCAGCAAAATTAGAAATGATCCAGTGAAGCTATGAAAGTACTAATAATTGAAGAAATACTTGAATTAATACTTAAAACTTTCAATTGAAACCTATTTACTTAGAGTTGTACTCCAAAGATGGTACTTAGGATGGTAGTTAAAGTCGTACTCACAAGCCGATTTTAAATCGGCCAATTAAAATTCACCTAAACTACACTTTTCAAATAAAATATTTTTATTCTTACCTCAATTATTAGAACTTCACTGGTTTACTGAAAATGCCTTATCCCTTTCAAAGTAAATCTACGTCTGTTTATAGTGTTTGATTCAGATTACAAATCTATTTGCTTCAGAAATACTCATTCCATGCCTCGTGCTAAACTTGGTCAAAAGCACATATGCCTTACTATTGAGTTAACATTATATTTGTCATTTGCTTTGAATATTGTTAATTCGACGTTATTATCATATGTAAATTCCAGTAATTTTAATTTTTCGTTAATAAAGAATTTATTTTACCATCAGCAAAATCTAGTCCATTATTGAAAACCAATTATATACAGGGTGGCATTATTTTTATGACATTAAATTGAGGAAGTGATAAAGATTGATTGGCTAAACAAAAATTCTATAAGGCATTTTACTCTTGGACCGATTCTTAACTGCCCGAGCTAAGTCAACTTAAGTAAAAGTTTTAGAACTGCTGTTTTGTTACATGTTTATAAAAAATATCTTACCTATGCTAGTGTTATTCTGAATCACATCACGCACATGAAATGATTTCATAATAAGTGTTCAAAATGATCATCGCGTTTAAGTGTATTACCTAAGTAGGTAGTGGAACACAATAACAAACTCAAACAGGTGCAACACACAAATCATCAACCCAGGTTACAAACTATTTCAATAAAAGTGCAATCAATTTAAAGTAAGTTATTGTATGCTGCATAAACGCTGAATTGCAAAAAACTCAAGACTGCGGGTCAGAAACCCAATACGTCGACCATAACACCGTTATAGAATATTATTTTTTGTAGTGATCACCATCTAACCATGCGAATATTATAAAAAATTCTTAACTTATTTTAGTAGTAGGAAAGTGCATTGAGTTATATCGTTTGGCAGCTATAATGCTATCTATTTTACTAAATTATGTTTACAGAATGTTATTACTTGGTTGGTCGACTTTAAAGAATGATGTTATTGAGTGTTTGATTCGTGGCCTGGCTAATATTATAGTGGTTTTAAAACATTTTTGATACTTGTTTGGTTTGTCCGTTTGTAACTTAACCGCTTGCTTTAGACCACAGGTTTATTAACAATTTTTGTTTGTCTTATCGGGCTCTACGCACTTTGAAATTAATGACATAAAACTAATGCCACCATGTTGTAACGATTTTTTTTCTCTCTCTAATTGTTGGCTCCGCTAGCCTCACGCATGGGCGCTAGTGAAACCTTATTAACACCATGCTTCAAGTTAGGTGTCTGCAAAACTAAATCTTCCGACGTAACTAGGGGTCTATTCCTTGGGTAGAGCTATGAGCAATGGGGGGGTAAGTCGAAATCTGTGGGGGGTCACACTCAAACTAAAACAAACAGGCGCCACCAAGTCCAGATTGATTTATATTAATGGCATAGCAAATTTCTAAGGGCGGACTTGGAGACCCAAAGAAAAAAAGATCGCCTTCGCTGACATACAAACTTGTCTTAACAGAATAAGACACTGCTCCTGTAAGAAAGAATAATAGTTAAGTCACCTAAAAAAAAATGGGAACACTATTTGCGTCCCTCAAGTATACCTAAAATGCATAGAGAATATTTCCTACATACTGGAATCATAAAAATTTAACTCTTGCTGTCTTTTGTTTATCAGGTCTGATCAAACCAGATCAGAATAAAAAACTTTAAATGTAGATTATTAATTTACTAGAAAGAATTTTCTTTGTTTCAGTAAATAAAATTTCATTATAATTAAATAAAATAAATATTTGATATTCTTGCAAAATTGTTGTAAGGTTTATCAACTGATCCTTACTCAAATATATTACAGTTCAGTGTAACTAACAATATTAAGGTTTTTATAACCCAACCAGATCTGTGTAGGTCACTTACAAATGAATATACGAAATTTTCTCATTAATTTAACAAAATTAATATTAGTTTGAAGTCAAAAGAATCACCAAGATATTCTCTAATTTTATCAAAAGTGGCAGTACTGTAATGCTAAACATCTGTAAGCCATTGTGCAATTGTTGACGGCATTGTTCAAACAAACAGGTGACGTAATAGCAGCTGTTAATTTACGTTGTGGCCACGTGTAGTCACATATTTACGGAACTAAGTGAAATCAAACCCGATACTGGGGAAAACCAGTCTAATCACAGGTAAAGTGAATAACAATTTTGTATATCCAACAAACAAAATGAAATAATGTACTTTCAGAAGGAAGTACTGAGGAAATTCTTAATTCTATTACGAACCCAATACCGGCTGTCGTCCTTGGTTGCAATGGAAACAACTACGCAGTGCGGGGCCTGCAGCTAAATATGCTTGTTTTCCATGCTTTAATACAGATGTAGGAGCGAAGCGGATTTCTCACATTGGTTCACGGCAGCATTACTTCATAGCGTACTCCTCCGTTGTCTAATTTTATTTACAAATATAATCTTTCATTGTGTAGTCCATAAGTTAAGGTTTCTAAATTGTAACTTCAAAGTGGTCGTGCGGTTTCTAATTTATCGTTGCAATTTCTGACGTATTGTTGCGCTAAATAAATTTTTAAATTAGCTAATATGATAACGAATATGCAAAATGTGGATTAAGTACTAACCGTTACTCAGGAAGTGTTTCACCAAAATAAGGCGACCCGGAGGTCACTCGCCATTCTTTTGAATGCATCTTCACGCTGCTTTTAACTATCGACGAGTGCGCTCGCTGCGTTCTTGCATGGTGGGAGGATCATAAGTGGGGTTCTCGAACCTCTCATGCGCGCGCCAGTGGCTGTGGAATTGCACCGAACTCCGAAACAAATAGACTACTAATCCTAGATATAGTAATACTATAAAAATTTGATTGTTACTCGAATCTTTATTTTAGTTAATAAAGGTATTTCAATATTCATTGTACGTTTAATGAATAGGTTCTTTTACTGCTAAAATAAAATTGTTACACTACCCTTTCCTAAAAGAAAAAATTTTTTTAGAAAAACTTCAAATATAACAAATACAAAAAATTTTTATAACAATACTAGCCTTTCCTACCTTCCTAACTAACTATGCAATTTTATAAATTTATTCAAATGGGGGACAAATATTTACAAATGAGTGTGTTGGTAACTACGCGTACCTGACGTCCATCGGGAGACAAAATCGGGGAGTCACAATCGGTAATAATCAAAATTGGGAGGGTCAAATTAGAAAGTCAAACACTCCACGGGACAAAAAATTCAAATTTACAATATTTCCTGACTTGAGATTCATACTTCTAACAAGGCTAATATTTCTTACTTATAACCAAACACTTACGATTTACTTCTGATTTCAAAAAAAACTTCACTTCCAGGAGCTCATTTAGCTCTATCTACAAAAAAAAGGAATGCTTCCTCATCAAGACAGCATAACTATTCAAAACATCATCACTACGAGGTGATAATCAAAAGTAAGACCCTACTAATAGGTCTATATTTAAACACCATCATCACAAAGTGATAATCAAAACAAAAGTGACCTAACCATAAGGTTACTTATCAAATGCAAATACAAAATATCATCGCTTCATCGTAAAGAGATGATCAAAACAAAGGTAACCTAACCATAAGGTTACTTATCAAATGCAAATACAAAATATCATCGCTTCATCGTAAAGAGATGATCAAAACAAAGGTAACCTAACCATAAGGTTACTTATCTAATCCAAATACAAAATATCATCGCTTCATCGCAAAGAGATGATCAAAACAAAGGTAACCTAACCATAAGGTTACTTATCAAATTCAAATACAAAACTGAGCCAGTCAGGGCTGTACTATCCTACACCCTACTGAATATTTTATCACTAAGTTCTAACAAACAACTGATCTCATTAGTGATGGAGCAAATGGTGAGACTCACCAAGCCAACTTTGACCTTATCAAATCAAAGAACTTCGAACGGTCAAAAGGAACAAGGGAAAGAATAATCTAATATTCTCTCTACCTCGATATGTAGAAATCAGGACCAACAATTAAATAGCCCACCTACTTCTACATTGTAAGGATATCTGTCAAAGACATCCTTCAAACACATCTCTGAGCAACGCGCGAGCAAAATGTCCAGCGTGCACACCAAGGCACACCTCAAACCTACAAAATTTACAAAATCTCTAACCACTTATTTCACTTCTCAAATAAAATACTCAATATTAGTGAAACGACACTAAATCAAAATCGGAACAAAACAAAACAAACCACTACGTCATTACTTAATATCAAAGAGATGATCGGACCGGAATTAATCGTCAGGATCATCATTTTCCTTTGGATACGACGCTTCAACTGGTTTCAAGTCTTTTACGTGCCATTTCCTGCTCTTGTCCCATCTTCGTTCTCTAACTCATATACTAAATTGGAATGTTTTTCCGAACTTTACTCATAACGAACTTAGGGGCTAACTTAGCGGAAAATTTATCACTAGCACTCGAGAGGACCTTATTAGCTCTCCAAACACTTTCTCCGACTCGGAATGAAATGTCTCTTCTCCTAAGATTGTAGCGTTTACTCGAACGTTGGTAAGCTACATGCAAATTTTCACGGACATTTCCAAAAATATCAAACAAAGGTTGACGATCCAAAACATAAGAAGGTCTACTACTGGAGACGACATCAACATCTTCACCCGGTTATATTATCATTATAAGCTTTTCCACTTAAAGGTACCTGACGACCAAAAACTAAAAAATTTGGCGAATAGTTGGTGGACTCATGTTTTGCTGAGTTGATCGCGTATTGGATCTTTGATATCTCCATATCCCACGTATCATGTTCTTCTACGTATGAACGGATTGCTGTACCAACTGTCTTATTGATTCTTTCCACAAAATTGCATTGAGGAGCATAAACAGCATTATACCAAATCTTTTGAATTTCGTACCTTGCACACAAAGCTTTAAAAATACGTCCAATTAATTGTGGACCAATATCACAAATAACAAACTGTTGTACACCGTAGACAAGAAATACTTTTTCCTCCAAAATTTCTCGATCAAATGTGCCGTGGCACTTCGTAAAGGTTGCAAAATCGAATATTTCGAGAACCAATCACCAACAACTAAAAGTCATTTACCTGCTTATGAGTCATCAATAAAAAAACTAATCATGACAATAGCTAACAAAAAAAATCAGTGTTCAGGTACACTCACACCCTACTACCAATTGAACTGTCGAAACAACTACAATGCTTCACAACGCCTAAATATGCTAGAGTGACAAACCCTCTACGAGTCTCACCTAGACTAACAATACCAAAGTTTACATCAAATCAAAAAAGATGCAAAAAATTCTAGAGCGCCTAACTCACCTCGAGTCTCGTCTAGACTTATGTAAAGCCGAGCGACCAACTCTTTCTGAGTCTCGTCTGGACTGACATACTGCTGAGCGACCAACCACGACGACAAGTTCCGCCTAGACTAAATTGCGTTGCAATGCCGATCTAAACAAAATCTGCTAACAAAATCAAAAACGTGCTTATGCACAAAGAGCAATTCTCAAACGACACAACGACAGCTCACTCCAATGTACCTTCAAAATAGAATCTCTAGCCTTATCATCAAATTTCGACAAAGATGTTCTTTATTGACTCAAACAAATCAAACAACAGACTTATCAGCTTCTTTAGCTGACAGTCTTCCTAAAATTTTCCTCAAAACTGGTTTCTCACTCACTACTCCCGTTCTTCTTTAAGCAGACAAACAATTCGGAATATCCGACATGATTACAAAAGCCTAATGGAATCAAACTGAAAGATCTAAATGATCTGAACCTTACAAAAGTGATCAAAACAAATTCGTACTGCTAAAGGTAAAATCAAAAAATGTTTTTGGTAAAATTATTTTTGCCAAAACAATATCAAAAAAAATTTAAGGGGTCAAAACAGAATGAAAGTTAAAAATAAATTTAACTAAGTTAATTAATTGATTGACTGTGGTTTAACGTTACAACCAATCTTTTATCAAAAGCGAACAAACAAATCTAAATGTCAAATAAACTTTAAGCAAACAAATTTTGGAGCAAAATAATTTTTGGACAAATGGACTTCAAAGCAAAATAAATTTTGAGCTAACAAATTTCAAAGCAAATTAAATTTTTGAATAAACAAATTTCGAAGCAAAAATAAATTTTGAACAGACTATTTCAAAGTAAAATTATTTTTGAACAAACAAGTTTCAGAGTAAAAAATAATTTTTGAACGAACGAATCTCGAAGTAAAATTAATTTTGAATAAACAAATTTCGAGGTAAATCAAATTATGAACAAACAAATTTCGAAGCCCCAAACGTTGCCGGCGCCAGTGTAACGATTTTTTTTCTCTCTCTAATTGTTGGCTCCGCTAGCCTCACGCATGGGCGCTAGTGAAACCTTATTAACACCATGCTTCAAGTTAGGTGTCTGCAAAACTAAATCTTCCGACGTAACTAGGGGTCTATTCCTTGGGTAGAGCTATGAGCAATGGGGGGGTAAGTCGAAATCTGTGGGGGGTCACACTCAAACTAAAACAAACAGGCGCCACCAAGTCCAGATTGATTTATATTAATGGCATAGCAAATTTCTAAGGGCGGACTTGGAGACCCAAAGAAAAAAAGATCGCCTTCGCTGACATACAAACTTGTCTTAACAGAATAAGACACTGCTCCTGTAAGAAAGAATAATAGTTAAGTCACCTAAAAAAATGGGAACACTATTTGCGTCCCTCAAGTATACCTAAAATGCATAGAGAATATTTCCTACATACTGGAATCATAAAATTTAACTCTTGCTGTCTTTTGTTTATCAGGTCTGATCAAACCAGATCAGAATAAAAACTTTAAATGTAGATTATTAATTTACTAGAAAGAATTTTCTTTGTTTCAGTAAATAAAATTTCATTATAATTAAATAAAATAAATATTTGATATTCTTGCAAAATTGTTGTAAGGTTTATCAACTGATCCTTACTCAAATATATTACAGTTCAGTGCAACTAACAATATTAAGGTTTTTATAACCCAACCAGATCTGTGTAGGTCACTTACAAATGAATATACGAAATTTTCTCATTAATTTAACAAAATTAATATTAGTTTGAAGTCAAAAGAATCACCAAGATATTCTCTAATTTTATCAAAAGTGGCAGTACTGTAATGCTAAACATCTGTAAGCCATTGTGCAATTGTTGACGGCATTGTTCAAACAAACAGGTGACGTAATAGCAGCTGTTAATTTACGTTGTGGCCACGTGTAGTCACATATTTACGGAACTAAGTGAAATCAAACCCGATACTGGGGAAAACCAGTCTAATCACAGGTAAAGTGAATAACAATTTTGTATATCCAACAAACAAAATGAAATAATGTACTTTCAGAAGGAAGTACTGAGGAAATTCTTAATTCTATTACGAACCCAATACCGGCTGTCGTCCTTGGTTGCAATGGAAACAACTTCGCAGTGCGGGGCCTGCAGCTAAATATGCTTGTTTTCCATGCTTTAATACAGATGTAGGAGCGAAGCGGATTTCTCACATTGGTTCACGGCAGCATTACTTCATAGCGTACTCCTCCGTTGTCTAATTTTATTTACAAATATAATCTTTCATTGTGTAGTCCATAAGTTAAGGTTTCTAAATTGTAACTTCAAAGTGGTCGTGCGGTTTCTAATTTATCGTTGCAATTTCTGACGTATTGTTGCGCTAAATAAATTTTTAAATTAGCTAATATGATAACGAATATGCAAAATGTGGATTAAGTACTAACCGTTACTCAGGAAGTGTTTCACCAAAATAAGGCGACCCGGAGGTCACTCGCCATTCTTTTGAATGCATCTTCACGCTGCCTTTAACTATCGACGAGTGCGCTCGCTGCGTTCTTGCATGGTGGGAGGATCATAAGTGGGGTTCTCGAACCTCTCACGCGCGCCAGTGGCTGTGGAATTGCACCGAACTCCGAAACAAATAGACTACTAATCCTAGATATAGTAATACTATAAAAATTTGATTGTTACTCGAATCTTTATTTTAGTTAATAAAGGTATTTCAATATTCATTGTACGTTTAATGAATAGGTTCTTTTACTGCTAAAATAAAATTGTTACAATGTATATATATATATATATATATATATATATATATATTACTCATATTTAGACCAGGATAGAAAATTAAATAATCACATCAAATAATTTTAATCACCGTGTATAAGGAATTTTATTAGATAATACGCTTTATTAAAACACCGTGGAGAATAAAAATTCATTCGTTCAGTAAAAATAAGAGATTTAAAATCATGTACAAGACACTTTATATCAAAAGAAACAGTATTAACAAGCTCTGCGTGTAATTTAATTATTCCTAATACAGAAACAAATGGAAATTACGTGCAAAATTTATATTAATTAACCCTATTTTAAGTAACCGGTAGTAAAACAAAGTGTACACATAATAATTAATATTTAACTTGTATTCGCTAAAATGAAAGGATAGAAGTCAATTTTAATTGAAGTTAATTGAATCGTTAGTAACAGATAATATCTATAGAAACTTGTAAAACCCAATAAAATGAAAATCCTAGAAGTGTTAGTTAGAAGTAGGATGTTTGAACACACCTGCGTATTTTAAAAGGCAATTTCAGTTTAATTTGTTTAGATAAACATGTCGATTCTAAGGATATTGAAACGGTCAGATGCTTTAGCACAAAATACAAAACAGGGTTTATTTAAAAGCTCTGAGAATTAATATTATTTTGAACACCTGCGTAGTTTAAATATCACGTACGGCGAAAATTGTGTAGATAACAAATGGTTTCAAAGAATCTTGGAGAAACCGGGGCTTAATATTCACGAGAATGTGCGATACGGGGTTATTTAACCCAGATAGTCCACATGGACTAAAATATAATCGATAATAAAGAATATCAATTTGCACCAATACGAACAGGTTAGAAAAGGAAAGAGAAATGCGTCAAGCAAAGACACATATAGTAAAAGGCGTGATTTAAGCAACGTCACGAGGGTCACAATTGGTTGAAAATAGGATGCAAATATCAGAGGTAGAAACAACAATTTCTGTACAAAATTAATTAGTTTTTCTCGGACATGTTTTCGTGCCGTGTGAAAATTTCTGAGATTTAAATGGGGCGAGTGAAAATTTCGTAAAAACCGACGCGCGAGCGACGGACTGGGAACATAGAATGAGAAATTCTTAAGAATTGTCTGTTTTGGGAACAGACCGACAGACAGGCTTTTGCTATATATACCGGTGGTAATATGAATTTCGGTCTCTTAGACTTTTGACTATTCGATGCGTTAAAAGCTCTTACATCCGCGACTTGATTCAAGATGTTAAACAGTGCATTTTAGTTTGATAAAATAATTTAAAATTTTGCTCGTATATTTTAGTGATTCAAAATAGTTTGTTATTTACGTGCTAACATGAATGTACTTCAGTGCACTTAGATACAAGGTAATAAAATTTAGTATCACTGTACCAACTAGCAAAATTTACGACGACAAATGTATACACAAAAGTAGGCAGTTTTGGCGTATATTGGTGAAAGACGCATGAATTTCTCTGCTATTTTCGGGGTGTTAATAATTAAATGGTTCAAATACGTGTCTGGATCCACGAAACAAGGGTCAGATATACACAGATGAGTTCCGGAAAAGCCCAGAAACAACTTTAAATAAATGGTGATGGAGAAAATTTTAAAAGCGTTGAGAATTAGAAGCCGTAAATATAATCCTGTTGGAATGGTGTGATTAACTAAAGGGACGATGTACATTGAAGCTTCGAGGACAGTAACCTTCAGGTAAATTATACTATTTTGTTTGACATTTTGTGTGTGTTGAATAACTTTATAATTGATTTACTTTAAATGGACATTAGTAAAATTGTACTAACCATAAAATTTTAATTTTAAGATGAAATTTGCTTGTTTAAGTAGAAAGGGGTATTTAGTATCGATGTTCGGGAATATGATGAAACTTTGGGTATGTCTTTGAGCTCAATTAGACGAACCTCGTTAATTAACGTAAAGGGGTGGTAGATGCTCCCTTTATACTCAGACTCCGGTCTGCTTATATTGTTATATTAATTAGTAGGCATCCAACAAGGACTTTAATTCTGGATGCACGTTAAAGTGATAATAAAATTAATCTTGAAATTCTTTTTAAAACTGAATTTTATGCTGAAATTTAATTTGAAAATTTAATGTATTCTGAATATTGATGTAAATAGAGTTAACGTTGATGTTTGTGGTAGGAATGTGTTGTTTAATTTTATGAATGAGTAGGTTTATAAAATTAGGTGTTCAGCCGAGGCGAAACAGGATCACAGCAGTTTATGACGCCCAATCGGTGGGACTAGAATTTTTTTGTTGAAAGGACCCAGTTCCCGCATTCAAAGAAGTATATCACAGCAATATATATATATATATATATATATATATATATATTGATTATAATTATGTTTGTGGGTATTAGATCTGCTGGGGTAAAAGAAAACTCTTTTTTATGGCCAAAATTTTCGCATATATTTAATGCTTTGTCAAAGGCAATAACTAAAAAGTAATACAACTATAATAAAGATGCTGGTAGTAATAAGCGTTACTTACATTGAGATTAATAAAAATTGCTTTCATAAATAAATTTAAACTAAGTTCCTTTATATAATCTTATAAAATTGAATTGAATAAAAATTTTTTTAAGTATAAATAAAATATTGGCTTGACATAAATAAAATTTTTGACAGAATGTTAATGAATAGTTGGAAAAGTTGATTTTGCTAAAGAATTAGAATAAAAAAAAGAAACGTACTTGTGTAAATAAGCGGTGTTATATATTCACATGTATATCTGAATATCATGTAAATAAATGTATATGAATTAATATACATATATGTATACTTTTACACATAAATACATTTTTAAAGATATATATTCATATATGTAAACTAATTTTCTATATAGATGTGCAAACATACACACAGACACACATAATATATACATACACGCACATACATGTACCAAAACATATACATACACATAAACACACATATATACATATATATATATATATATATATACATATATACACATATACATACATATACATATACATACACACATATATATACATATACACACGCATACCCACATACACACATACATACATATATACACAAACATACAAACACACATACACACACATATATACATATAAACATACTATATAAATCCAAACAAGTCCGTTCCACGGATGAGTGTAGTGTCGTCGTATAAACCAGCAGCTGCTAGCCATTGTTAATCCGGAATAATAATACAAAAAGCGTAATATGGTATGAAGAGAATAGTTTTAGTACAAAACAAACATGAAAAATTCATAAAATTGATAAAAGCAACAACGGATGCAAAATTAAATGAAATATAACAAAGTGCTAAGGACAACAGGGCAAAATGATGGCAACCTATAGCATTTATTTTCTCCTACATATTACACGTACGCATTTTTGGATTACATTTTTCAACAAATACTACTGATTGTAGCTTTTATACACTGTGTAAATGAAAAGTATTCACAAACTTAACAGTTTGTATTTGTCTTTTGGTATTATGAATATAAATAAATGTTTAATAATAAAATTTTATATTCTAGATGTTCTTAATCTAAGAAAATCTGAAGCTAGTGACCTTGAACGATTATGACGATTCAAATTTTTTTATGGGAAATAAACACATTCTATTTTACAATAGCCAATGTTTATCATGTTTCAAAGTTCAAAACTTTTTAGAATTATCAAGTTGTGCAGTAATGTGGAAGAGAGATCACTTAACTAAAGGTTCATATAAGTTTTTATCCTTCAAGAAGGAGGTACTGATAATCATAATAACATAGTATCACGAATTTCACTTGTATTTTGTTGGTTAGATATGTCTAAATATTTGTAGTTGATATTTAAATTTGAATATAATCAATATGGTGCAAGTTATAAGTAAATTAGCACCCATTAAAGTAACATGTATGGAATATGTGCATCCATGGACCGACAGCTGCTTGGAAGCAGTTTGTGGATTGTATTTTTATTGCATGTTAGATTCCTTTCGAATTTACACTACAGTTTATATTGTAAGTATTTTCAACCTAAATCTAAATTAAATTTATTTAATTTTTCTCATGTGCCCATTGTCATCCTTTGTTTTGTAGTTGTGATCGGTGATTATGTATTGCTTATTAAATTGTTTTTAGTATTCCTTCAAAAATTTATATAAAAGCAATATTCGTTTGCTTAAAATCAGGTAACGAACTACAAAAAGCTTAAAAAAGTTTTGTTTCATATACTAGTAATTACAGGTTAATTTAAAACCTTTTTTTAGAGCTAAACTGCAATTTCGGTCATAATGTTAGTTTCGCGTTGAACTGCTGGTAGCTTTATAGTTCGATTTGTGTGTGGTATAAAACCCAAATTGTTAAAATTTTCTCCTGATGAAATGATGATGTGAAATACCTTATCGTACTTCTCCGTTAGCTTTTGTCAAGATTGTATTTTTCATTTAGGATTGTAATGTAAGAGACACATTATGCCAACTTCTTATAATGCTTACGATAAAAATTGAACCATATACAAGATGGAGATAAGATTTAACTTTGTTATGATTGTAGTTAAAATTATTTTTCAACTATAAATCGTGCTTAACTGTAATGGTAGGGAAAACCTTTTGTTTTTAGGAGAAATAAGCTTAAAATGTAGCAATTCCTTAAGTAGGTAGTTGGAAAAAAATTTTAATTTTTCCAATCTTAGGTTTAATTTTTCAAAAATGAATTGTAGTAAGGGCAAGACAAAAATTTTTTAAAAGTTTTAAATAATTTTATTGTATTAACATTAACTTTCAACGATCACATTTTTACTCTAAAATTACTAATAATTTAAATAGCAGGATCGACTTTTAAATTTTTAAATTCTTGATCTTTTATAAATAGGTCATTCTATACCAAACCAACCAGTCACCCAACTTTACCATCTTCGATCTCTTTGAAACTTTCAGGAACCATTTTTCCAAAATGTCTAAATTAAAATATAATTTTAGAAAGACTACATCTTATTAGTTTTTGATGTAATTCATTTTTAAAGTTTGCATAAAAACAAGTTTTTGTTTGTGCTGATATTTACAATCTTGATTAACTCTATTCTATAAGTCGTGAAGAGCTGCTTGACCCAACATTTTAAAGAGAATTCCATAAGGTTTAATTTGATTTACCCCTTGACTATTTTGGGTAAAGAATAAAAAATATCGAAGGAAGCAAAAAAAAATTTTCCAAAAATTTTTGAGTAGTGCTTTTTAAAAATTTTGAAAAAATATGTTTTCAGTTTGTTATAAACTATAAAACCTGAAATTTATGGCGTTGGATCCCAATGGGATAACGAGTTATGGCCAAAACTTAAACTTACAGTGAAAAATTCTGGTTTTAGTATTCTTCTTAATCTTCTTTGGGAATTAAACCACTCATAGTTTTTAAATTCATCTTTATTTACGTTTCGATCCATGACCTAGGATCGTTGTAAATAAAGATGAATTTAAAAACTATGAGTGGTTTAATTCCCAAAGAAGATTAAGAAGAATACTAAACAAACCACAACAAACATACAGGGAGTATTCTTGTTTTAGTGTTTACATGATAATAGTCTGAGTTTTTAAATCGTATTACATTATCCATCATACTAAATACTAATACATAGTCAAACACAAAACAAGGGAGAACAGTCCAAAAAAGCTAAAAGTTTTACCTGGTAAAAATTAATGAAAGCTTTTATAGAGTTGGCAGTTAGAGAAGTAGTTACGCCAAAATAGCTACAGGTTAGTTCTTCTTTAATTTAACAAATAATTTTTTGTTTGCTTTTTTGGTGTCTGAGTCTGTAACTCAATAAATTCTTCCTGTAGCTGTTGTAGGATAAACCTTTGTTAAAACCCATTTTTATTCACAACTAGTATATCATTAAATTGTGGGTATTCGAAAGACGGAGAAAGGCCATGTGATAATAGTCTGAGTTTTTAAATCGTATTACATTATCCATCATACTAAATACTAATACATAGTCAAACACAAAACAAGGGAGAACAGTCCAAAAAAGCTAAAAGTTTTACCTGGTAAAAATTAATGAAAGCTTTTATAGAGTTGGCAGTTAGAGAAGTAGTTACGCCAAAATAGCTACAGGTTAGTTCTTCTTTAATTTAACAAATAATTTTTTGTTTGCTTTTTTGGTGTCTGAGTCTGTAACTCAATAAATTCTTCCTGTAGCTGTTGTAGGATAAACCTTTGTTAAAACCCATTTTTATTCACAACTAGTATATCATTAAATTGTGGGTATTCGAAAGACGGAGAAAGGCCATGTGGTTCTAAAAAAAACTTATTTTTACTTCATCTTCTTCTATTCCTAACACACAAGCCAACAACCACTTGTCTGAGTATTGACATGTTACAAAGCCAACAATGTCATTAATGTCCAGTTCATCAGCGTCATCAGCTGACGCTATTTCTACACCGGATTCCTCTGAAAATGAGTACCGTTTCACTAAAATTTTTGTCTCATTCATAGGATTGTAACTATTGTTGAGTACCTTTTATTTTTGTTGCTGCTGTAAATCTACTCTTAAAGTTCTCTACCTCATTTCCTATGTAATAGAATACAAAAAACATAAGTTGACAATATTGTCCTTATTCCAATTATAAAGTTGGCGAAAGGTTATCACACTCAACCTTTCCAGTAACCCCGCCGGGGCAAATGAAATAAAGTTATTAGAAATCTATATAGACGTAGATTATCCTGTTGTGGGTTGTGGAGTCGCTGCGCCGGCTCTTGTTGGTAGGGTTTCACTGACAAGACAGTAAGGATGGGTTAAAGGGGTTGGAATGGAATGCACTCATGCCAGTACTACTCGGTAATGGTACGATAAGTTTGTTTTTGCAGGAATGGGTACGATAAGTTTGACGAGCTAAGCAGCGGTCCTCGCCTTAAATGTCTTTCCCCTCCAACCAAGATTAACGTGCTTCGGCCTGCGTTCATGGGGAGATGAACTTCTTCTCACAACAGTACAATTGCAAAGATAAGCAACTGACGTTAAGACTCGTGTGAACGTTACTAATCCTGGGGTTTCACATTGTCAACAAAATTGCACTATTTAACGGGGATTTTTTCAAATTCTAAAAAGGCCCTAACTGTAAAGTAATGAACCTAATTCCTAATATTTTTAAAATAAAGCGTAACAAGGTTATAATTTGATCATTGTACACCATTTGGAAATGGGCCAATGCTGCTAGTCGTTTTAACAGTTTTTCCATGTGACGATGCAAAGAAGTTCCATTCTGCCTTAATGCCAAACTCATTCTCATGATGACAGATATTGAGAAAGTTTGATTTGTTTTTATATGTGATGCTGCTCCATCTGAAAAATAAATCAGCTTTCCAGGTTTATGTGGGGTAGATTCTGTTTAAGAAAGTCAGTCATAATAATATAATAGTGTTTATTAACGGTATGGAACAAAGTTACAATTGCCATAAACAAATGCATAAAAAATATGTCAACTAATTAGATTACAAGAGAATACTACATATTGGAAAACAAATGATGTTTGAATGAATTTTTGAAGGAGTATAGTGTGTCAAGAAAAAAGTCAGTTTCACCCAAATAGTTGGCATTTTACAACATCTTTCTAAAGGTCTTTGCATTCCATAATTGGTTTGATGTAAACAGACATTAAAAAATATAGATGATCGAGTATTTCTTGGTGGCACTTGAAACTGAACCCTGTGTAACAAATCTGAACAATCTATCAGCCCATTAACAATTTTAAAGAGCATTAAAATGTCTAAATAATTACGACGAATTTCTAATGTTGGGAGATCCAAGTAGCATAAAATATGAATGTATTTAATTTTCCCATAAGGGATGCCTAACTTATAAGTCATTACGAAGAAACTTTTTCTTACATTTTTCCAGGCGTTTTATGTGAACAGAGTAAAAAGGTGACCAGAAAATACTTGCATATTCTAGTAAAGAGCGAACTAAGGAACAATAAACCCCAGAAAGACTGTATATTACTAAAGTCTGAGAGACTTCTATTCATAAATCCAAGAAGCTTGTATGCTCTATGCGTTAAAAATTGAAGATGTTCAGAAAAATTTAGCTTATGATCAAGGAGTATACCCAGGTCCTTAAATGTAGTGACACATTGTAAAACTTCGGAGTTGATGTTGTAATTAAACAAAACAGTATCTCTGATTCTATACTAGCGCATCACTTTGCATGTGCTAATATTTAGGGATAGTCCATTTGACTTAAACCATAAGGCGAGTCGATTAATATCATCTTGAATAAGCGAGCAGTCACTCACACATGTTAGCATCTTAAATATTTTTAAATCGTCTGCATAAAGCAGAAATTTACAATGATGAAAGCAACAAGCAATGTCATTAATGAAGCAATTTAACAAATTGTTTCCTCTGAGAGAGATAACTATGTAACCAGGTAAGCAAATTACCATGAACACCAATTTCGAGAGTTTGAATAATAAAATTTTTACTATGAGTGAGTCAAACGCCTTAGAAAAGTCAGTGTAAATCACGTCAACTTGGTACCGCTTTTCCATGGCATCAAAAATAAATTCTTCGAAGACCAAAAGATTTGTAGGTGTTGACCTGCCTGGAAAAAATCCGTGTTCTTCAGGAATAATAACTTTATTAAGAACAGAAGAAATCTGAGAACTTACAATGATTTCAAAAATTTTTGCGAAAACTGATATTATCGAAATAGGTCGATAGTTTTCCACTTTCTATCACCATTTTTAAAGATTGGTATAACATAACTATGTTTCCACCTCTCCGGAAAGACCCCATCAAATAATGATTTCTCAAAAATTTTATGCAGTACTGTAGATAACACAAATCTACACTGCAAAACAAAGTATGGAGATATTTCGTCAGGCCCATGCCCTGAATGTAATTTAAGTTTAGTTATTTGCAATAGAATCTCAGTAGGTGAAAAATAACAATTTTTAATGGATATAGCATTGTTAATGACTATGTTAGGAACAGTGGTGTCAGATAAGTTATAAACTGAACCAAAATGATCCGCAAATTGATTGACAAATTGTGTAGGATTATCAGATATTGTATCTTTAAAAGACATGATATTGGGTAATAAATAATTATTTCTTTTAGAATTGATGAAATTCCAGAAAGTTTTTTTACAATTCACTGAGCTTTGTAGGTCTAGTAAATACTTTTGATGAGTAGTTTTGTATAGAAGCTTGCAATTCCTACATAAGTTTGAAAATACTATATAGTTCTCAATCCGTTTTGACTGCTTAAAAGTTTTGTGAGCACGTTTTTTGTGCATAATTGCTTGTTTTAATTCAGAAGTGAACCATTTCGGAAATTTAACATTCTTACTTCTGGATCTAGGTACAAATTGATCGATGCAAGCATGCAGATAATTATAGAAAACATTTACAATATGGTTAATATCATTACTAGTGCTAAACAGTAAAGACCAGTTAATATTTTCAAGATATTCGTTAATTAGTTAATTGATGATTAGCGGATTTAAAATATCTAACGTAGAATCATATTGTACTTTGTCAAAATCCTTTGATACAGAAATGTTAAATTCTAGCGCCGGATGATGTAGATTACAAGTTAACAAGGAATCGTTTACCTTATTAACAACAGCATTGCAGCCGGAAAAAATTAAATCTAAGGAGTATCCGTTACAGTTTGCTATCTTATTAACCTGAAATAGATTATGAAATGCTAGACCATTGGCAATACGAATAACCTTGTCATTGATTAGTCCTGAAACACTAGAACCCAACTCTGCATCTTCCCAATAGATGTTAGGAAGATTAAAATCACCACATAAATATACTGAAGAGAATTTAATGTTTCCTAAGATTTCATTAACTGAGTGAATATAATCCTTATACAATACCACGGTAGACTTTGGAGGAATGTACACACATCCTATAACAATCCTATTATTATTAAGTGTTACCTGAACAAATATATTTTCAATATTATGAAATGATGAGTGAAGTTTTATTGATGGAATGTATTTCTTCACTGCGATTTAACCCCCCCCCCAAGCGCTCATGTAAGCTTGTTTGAGGTGATCTATCAACTCGATAAATTGCATAATTAAATAAATCCAACTCATTGTCATTTATATCACTATAAAGTGATGTTTCAGTGAACACAATCACATCATAATCGTAAACATTTATATCAGCTGAAAGTACTTGTAACTTAGTGCATAAACCTTTAACGTTCTGATAGTAAACGTGAAAAATCTTAGCTTTCTTATTACGAAATTGAGGACTTTTATTGCTGCCAAACGCACGAGTTGCATTGTGTGGTGGAACAAGATGTTTGGTTAGCTTTGGTTTACCCCTAAAAAAGGAGCGGAATTAGGCGTTTGAGGAGCTGGTGCGGTAGTAAGAGGTTTAATGTTCCGTGGTTTGAAATCAAAATCATGAATATAGACATTGCTTCGCCAATATGATGGTTCTATAAAATAATTTCTAAGGTGTGCGGGGACACCTAATTTGAATGAGCTGAACATATTGTTACTGTTTATTCGAAAACAAATTGCATTAGGTGCATCAGTTTTTAAATAGCTAATAATATCCTGGGCAGTACGTGCCTCTCCATTCTGATTATGAGCAATTTGACTTAAGTGTAACCACGCACGTTTGCCTACACCAACTAAGGCATCAGAATTATCCAGGACAGGTACAGCAGAGCCCACGATAACAATCTTTTTGGGTTTTTATGCATGACAGTGATCCATTTTGAGCTATTTTCAATGGGTGTTAGCATATTAGTGTTCCTAATAACATTTATATCAGTCTGGACATGTGAATTAGAACCACCAAGATTTTGGTAATTTGTAATATTTGTCTTATCTTTATTCGTTACGTCCAGATCCACAGTTTTATGAACATGACGCAAATTTGTTTTATCAATTAAGTGTTTATTTACAACATGCTTATCACCTTTGTTCTTAATTGTAGCAACCATTACATCTGTTGTGCCATAAGAATTTACAAAATCATTCCTATCATTAGCTATTATGTTAGGAGAAGCTAAATAATAATTAGAGTGATGTGGTCTGCTATTTAGTAGTTTGATCAGATCTATATTGGACTCTTTGAGGTTATTTATTTCTAATTGTAAGTCATCCAATTTATGCATTAAAACCATGGTTTCACTTTTCACAATATTCTTGATTATGTTACTAAATTCACAACTATGAAAAAAGTTCAATTGCATAGTGTTATTGTTATCTAAATGTAACTCAGCCTTATCAATAATATCATGACTTGAAATTTTGACATTATGGATACAATTTTTGCAAACCAATACTGTAGACCCATCTGCAAGTTGTTGAATACTGCAAACTCTATCACTACAGGAAGGATGCACTCTTAACACACTTACTACACTCTACATATTTGTTTAAAGCTGTTTTTCTACAATACAAACATGATTTTTGTGAGGCTATTTTTGAGACTGCTTCATTTACGGCCATCTTGTTAGAGGCTTTGAAATAAATGAACAGTAAGTGTATCAACAAAGAGCAAACATCAGTAATAGAATTAGAGCAGGAACGTAGGAGAAGTAAACATTAGGAAAGGGGTGAGACAGGAATGTGCTCTATCCCCATTAATTTTTAACTTGTACATTGAATAGGCAATGAATACTGTTAAATGCAGGAAGACATTTAGAATTACTATGCAGGGACAAAAATTGATATGCTTACATTTGCAGATGATATAGCGGTATTAGCATCTAGCAAGGAAGAGTTAGAAGCTGCTCTTAATGAAGTAGAAACAGTACTAACAGAGAGATACGGTATGAAAATTAACAAAACTAAAACTAAATTACTAGTATGCAAAGGAGGAGAAAATAAATCAAAAACAAGAATACAAATATGTCACACGAACTTACATGAGGTTAAGGATTTCTGCTACCTAGGAAGCCAAATAACGCAAGATAGGAAAAGCGTAAAAGATATAAAACAAAGAATAGCACAAGGTTGTGCTACATTTAACAAGAAAAAGCAACTACTGTGTTCAGATACAACAAACGTAAAAACAAGGAAAAGATTGCTTAAAACATGTGTGGAGCACAGCACTATACGGCTGTGAAGCTTGGACAGTAGGAAAAGCGGACAAGAAAAAGGTAGAAGCCTTTGAAATATGGTGCTAAAGATGTATGA
This sequence comes from Platerodrilus igneus, assembly GCA_036346225.1. Lineage (NCBI taxonomy): Eukaryota > Metazoa > Arthropoda > Insecta > Coleoptera > Lycidae > Platerodrilus > Platerodrilus igneus. The sequence continues at coordinate 731,625 of JARFIW010001414.1, forward strand.
TGAAGATATCATGGACATACAAAGTTAAGAACGAAGAGGTACTAAAAATGATAGGGGAAGAAAGAAATATGTGGAAAACGATAAAAATAGGAGAGATAGGATGATAGGTCACATACTACGAAATGAGGGAATAGTGCGGAAAATATTAGAAGCAGAGATAGGAAAAAAGAGAAGTAGAGGTAGACCTAGGTTAGACTACTGCACACAGATAGTGAAAGATGTAGGCTGTAGGAATTTCAGGGAAATGTGTAGGCATCCAACCAGTCCCAAGATGGATAAATTAATGACGAAAAAAGTAACCATACTTAGACATGATGATTATTATAAGCAACTACAAGTATTGGTTGGGCAATATTCTCGAATAATGTTAATTGTGTGAAGGGATTTACTAGATAACTATTAATTCGGCAAATGTCTAAGTGTTGGGGGATCTTGGCAGCCACAGGCTGCTTAACCACCTTCACTGAATCGTGGTGAAATAGGGTAGTAGTAGTAGTAGTAGCATTTATTCGAAACATTTACATGTGTTGAACATAAGTCATATTGTACTAAAAAATACAGCAGATAATATAATAATTTCTAAATTAGTATAAGTACATGGCAACATTAAGTTTAACGTATAACACAATTATATACTACCAGTAGTTAAAGTTTTAAACAAATCTTTAAAGTTTACAGTTTTAAAACAAGCTTTACATATTTAAAGAGGAAACTGACTTAAATATCTTTATCTGTAATAAATTCAAGAACTGAATAGTATGCTTTCTCTAGTAGTATCGTTTTCAAAGCCAACTTAAAGGCATATAGTGTCTGGTTCTTAAATCTGTTTGGGAGGCTGTTGTATAATTTGGGTCCCATATATAGTATGCTGTTTTCAAATTTCTTTGTATTATGCATAGGAATTATCAGTACCTGTCCAGATTGTCTAGTGTCATTTTAAAGACTTTAAAAAGAGAATTTTTGTATTTGTGAACAAAACAAAGAGATTCTAAAATGTAAACACTGGGAAAAGTAAGAATCTGTAAAGAAATGAATAGTTTTCTACAACTTTGGTGCCTATTGGTTTTACTAATTATACGAATAGCTGTTTTCTGTTCAAGGAATACTTTACGTGCAAAGGTTGACATGCCCCAAAATATTACTCCGTATCGTAATGTACTGTAGAAATAGGCATAGTATACAATCAACAGTGTATTATGTGTCACCACACTGATAAGTTTGCGCAATGCAAAATTAGCTTTACTAGCCGCTTGTGTATTTTCAAAATATGGTTATCCCAATTGAGTAAACTATTAGTGGTGATACCTAAGCATTCAAGGGTATTTACAGCTTTTATTTCAAGAATATCCATAGCCTTTCTATCTGGTTCGCCCATTAACATATAGCAAGTTTTATCCAAGTTCAATGTAATTTGATTTAATTTACACCATTTACTAATACCATTAAGACCCTTTTGCATTGGATTCAAGATTTACCAAGTTTTTGCTGTGTGAATAATAACTGTATCATCTGCATATAAGTGACAAGACCCATATTTAACGTTGCAGGAAGATCATTAATATAAATAAGAAAAACAGGGGTCCCAAGATGGAGCCTTGAGGGATTCCACAATTTACAAGAACTTCTGATGAGAAAGTTGTTCTTCCATCACTACTGGTGATTGCAACACTCTGTTTACGATTTGTTAAATAAGATTTTACTAAACTGTATGCTACTCCTCTAATTCCATAATGATATAATTTAACTAACAATATTTGATGCACCACTGTGTCAAATGCTTTACTAAAATCACATGAAATACAACCTGTGTGCATCTTAGTGTCTAGACCAAAATATATATCTTTGGTAATGCTAAATAGTGCAGTATCGACATTCTTGCCTTTAATGAATCCGTGCTGTAGTTTAGATATAATATTGCAATCCCTGAAAAAAAGTAATTAACCTATTGTAAATAACTTTTTCATAAATTTTAGAAACGCTAGGTAAAAGTGAAACCGGTCTGTAGTTGGATATGTTGTGTGGGTCGCCCTTTTTTAGGATTGGAATAATTTTTGATATTTTAAAGCATTCTGGAAAAATGCCATGTTCCAATAAAATGTTAAATATATGCACAAGATGGTCAGCAAATATATTCTTACAAAGTTTGATAACTGTTATAGGAATTTCATCAAAACCTGCCGATTGTTTATTTTTAAAACCGTTGATTATTTCTAGTAGCTCTTCTTTATTGCAGGGAGTTAAAAAAATTGATTTAGCATTGGGAGAAGCTACACGATATAAATTAGCTTTTATACTTTCTAAGTCGTTTAGATGACTATAATTTTGTGAAAGCAAAAAGTGTTCTTTGAATAGATTTGCAATCGTTGTAGTGTCAGTTATTGTGACGTTATTCATTATTATTGACATATCAGTAGACTTAAAGTTTATTGAGATTTCTTTTCTAATGATTTTCCAAATTATTTTAGATTTATTATCTGCTATGGATATTTGTTTATGCAGGTGGTTCTTTTTTTGCTTGCATAATTAGAATTTTTAATTGTTTACAATAGCTACGCACATAGTTACAGAACCAAGGTTCATTAAAATGTTCACGAAGATAAAGCAAAATTCTTTTGTTATTACAGGATATTCTTATGCCTTTTGTAATCCATTCGTTCATTATATTCTTTTGTTTAGCTCTCACAAGTGGAAATGATTTGTTAAAAGAAATTACTAATTTGTTCATAAAATCATTGATCAATAAGTGCGCATCCTTAGTAGTTAACTGAATAATATGCCCAACCTCATTAGTAAATTGTGCAATATTATGATCATTAAATTTGCGGAAATATTTAGAGCTCATATTTTTGGGAAATTTATCGTTACTGACATTTTTACTAGCAATTTTTATGATTGCAAATATTGGCCAATGATCAGATATTCGACGTGATACTACACCTGACTGTAGCACAGAAGAGCAGTTTGTGAATATATTATCAATACAAGTATTACTTGTTGCAGTTGTTCTAGTTGGAGCTTTAATTAGGGGTTTTATACCATACGATTTAAAAAAAGATAAAATACAATGTTTTGACTTTTGTCGTTTGGAATAGGCTAGCAAATCCACATTAAAGTCGCCACAGAGTAAAACATACCTGTTGATTATAGATAATTTGTTTAGTACCAATTCACATATTTCAATGAAAATATCTAGATCACCATCTGGCGTTCTGTAGATGCATATAATGTATATGTTTTGAACACAAATTACACTTATTTCAAAGTGTTTTTCTACACAAAATTCATTTACAGAATAGATTTGCATTAGGTCAATACCCTCCTTTACAAATATACAAGTACCTCCCTGTAGAAGTTTGGATCTACAGGAATAAGATACCATTTTATAACCTGGCAAGCAAGATTTATAAAAATCTATTTCCTCCAACCTTAAATGATGTTCTGTAAGGCAGATAACATCATATTTAATTTCTGAACTATCCAATAGCAGTTGTAACTGTAAGTACTTAGAATTGCGTAAAGATTGAATATTAGTATGAAAAAGTTTGAGTGTGGTGGCATTTGATGCGATGTCAGTAGTCATAAAAAATGTAAATTTGAAGTTACCTTTCTTTGCAAAGGTGCACTTGTCAATTCATTTAATTTTGTCTTCTTTGAAAACTTCTTTGCTGGTGAAATATCTATATATGTAGACTTTTTTTGCTTAACTGAGTAAATGTCACCTGTCTTATCACCACACCTATCTAGCACAAACTGACCAATCACACGTGCCCTTTTTGCCCTACCTCTTCCATTCAAATGTAGACCATGTTGCGTGTAATCATTCCTATTTAAATGAACATTCAACTCCAATAGTCTAAAGCTCTCCTTTCCAGTTTTTAATTTAATCATCGCTTTATGAAGGTGATTATTAATTTCAAATATATGTTGGTTTAATTTAGAATCATCAAACCGATAGGGTATGGAGCAGACTACTAAATTTGTTTCTTTACTAACTTGTTGAAGTACTTGCAAGACCTCCTCATTAAACGGTGCTGTGTTCTGATTTAGTACATCATTGGTACCACCCATTATGATTACCCAATCATCCTTTGTATAACCTTTATCAAATTACCAAGATCTGAGATAACATCTATCAGTAAAGCATTAGGTTTGATGATATTTAGAATATTAAAAGCTTGGGATAGTTCTGTCATTAAAGATTCATACATATTTCGGCCATGGCTATCTGAGACTATTAATAGCCTAGGTTTTCGATTAACAATAATTGGGTCGTTAGTGATACTAGGTAATCTATGATATTGGTCTGATGAAAAGGTGTTATTTACATCAATGTTACCTGTTTGCTGTTCTATAGATTTATTTTATAACTGCCCTGACCATTGGCTAAGAAATGTATTTTATGATTAGTACGCTTATTTGTTACTGATCTATTGGTCTCTCTGTTATGGCCCATATTATTATGGTTGCAGGCAACATGTTGATGAGCACTATTATTTATATCTGCAGGTAAGTTATGGTTCTGAATCGTTTTAAGTTGGTCAGTCGATATGGATACTTTCCTGAGATGTAGAAATCTTTCTACTTCATCTCGAAATTCAAATATTAAAGCTGATAAATTTTCCGTTGTTAATTTACATTTGTTTGCTAATATGTATGCAAGAACAGAACGTTTTTTTATTAGCTGGGTCTCGCTTAATTCAATTGTTGCAGCAAAGCTAAAATCTAGTTGTCTATTCATTATTAAATCATGCAAACAGAGTTCAACCATGAAACAAGTAAATATTCCACAATCATAGCTGTTATTCTGCCTTGGTCCTCTTATAACACAAATTTCCGCTTTAGAATTACAATTTAAGTAACCTGATAATTTGTTAGCTAAAATTTCGGCATGGCAAAAATTTTTCCTTTCTAATGAATCATAGTAATAAAAAATATTACTGTGCTTTGAATAAATTAGCAGACTCCAATGAGAGCCTTCCGCAGAGTCCAGTAAATTAGCATCGTTCACTGGTATAAACAAGGTATCTTTGTTTTTCAGTTCCAAAGGATCCAGAAAGTGGTTGAAGTCATCAATACATTTAACAGCATGTCCAATTAGAGGATTTAGTATAATAAAAGTCTTAGAAGTGAGGAAAATGTTATTAAGTAACTCAAAATATTTTAACAAGGTCTGGTCTGTTATCCAGTCTGTGCTCAAAAGTTCAGTGATTGTTGTAAATGCATTAGCATTGCAATCCGTTTGGATAGAAATTGATTCAAAAATTTTTTTTGGAGCTGTTTTAGAATTTTCTGTTGTAACCTCAATTTTGAGAGAATCATTACAATCCAGGCTATTATCAGTAGTTGATATTTTGATCATTGCATTGTTATTTGTATACCCTTTTGTAGTAAAATAAAAATCACCAATTTTATGAGGAAGTTTATTAGTTAGTAGATAAGCTTCTAATTCCTTCTTTGACCTGAAAACTTTCCCATTAGGGGACCTTATATAAATGTCTGTTTTTCCTTTGTTTACACCATTTTTCTTACAATTTCATCTCTTATCCATCCTTTTGGCAATGTAAAATCTTTTGTTCTAAGCTCATTGTTTTATCCATAATTTAAATTTAGAAAAGTTAACAGCTGTAGATTGATAAATGTTGTTTCTAGTTATTACATAGATATAGGAAACCAGTTTAATTGATAGTCCTTATTCCTTATCTTTAATGTGCATGTTCTTATTTAAAGAAGTTAATATTTCACTTTAAATCTATGAAAACTTCCCTGGTTATACCATTTGCACCTACAAAACACTCAACACATCTATGAAGAAGAAGAAGCTGCACAAAATGATACCAAAATCAAAATTTAAAGTTCTGTATTACCATTAAAATTTCACTTTATTAGCAAGAGCACTTTTCTCTGAACACACATTCTAATCAAAATTAGAAAACAATAGAAGGGGAACCGAGCTATATACAGGCTGTGTGAGAATTTCAGGAAACTGTGTAGGCTAGCTCAGAATATAAATAAGTGCAGGTATGTGTCCAACCAGTTTTGGGGCAGAAAACCTAATGACGAAAAAAATAAATCCATATACATCTGATGATTATTATAAACAAGTACAGGTGTTGGTTGTGAAATATCTGCAACTAATGTTGACTGTGCGAAAAGATATATTGGAAAAATATTAAATTCATAAATGTTTAAGTACTGGGAGAACTTGGCAGCCACAGGCTGCTTACCCCCTTCACAACCACTGAATGTCGGAGAAATAGCTTATATAATTGTAAAACAATAGAAGGGGACTGCATCTAACAAGAAAGAACAGCACCTATGATGAAAGACATCAAACATAGGAACAAGACGAAAATTGTTGAACGCATATGTGTGGAGCACAGCACAGTATGACTATGAAATACGGGCAGTAGGAAAAGCAGGCAGAAAAACGGTAGCATCCTTTTGGAATGTTGTGTTTCAGATGCATGAGGATGATAGCATGGAGAGACAAAGTTAATAACAAATAGGTTATAGAAATAGTAGGGAAGAAGGATATCTGTGGAAAAGAAATAGGAGACATAGAAGTGCAGAATACATTCTAAGGCATTTTTGGGGATTAGTATGCGATATATTATAAGCAGAGATAGGAAAAAGGAGGTAGATGTAGACCTAGGTCAGATAGTGATAGATGCAGACTGTGCAAATGTCAGGGAAATGTGTAGGTTAGTTCAGAGTAGGAAACAATGAGGGTACGCGTCTAACCAGTTCCAGGACTGAAGACCTAATGATGATGAACTGTATCATGCACCATACAATCATAAACAATAACTAAGCTTAGGTGAATCAATTTTTTGGTGTTCTCGTCAATATGGTATATAACAAATGAATGTGTTGTTGCTTTAGCATTTTTCCAATGAAAGCGTTGTGCAAAATCTTGAAGCACAAGTGCATAATTTTGAACAAAATCACAAAGTACAATGCATTGATTTAGAGGTAGAGGTTTTTTTTAAGTGTCACGAATAGGAAGACTGTTGAATAGCGATGAAAGAGTGCTTTAAAAGTTTTGACAAACACTGAAACAAATAATCCAAAACTCTTCTGCCGGTTTTGTAATAGTTTTCAGGTCACACTTGTTTTCAATCTGCAGCCATTGTTTGACATTCACATTCTCAATGCTATTAAGTTCAAAAACTTCTTCAAACCAAGCCTTCAAATCATCACTTCCTGGGCAATTAACACAATTTCCAAAGTAACATTTAGATGTTGATTTAGAAAATCCAATTCTCTGATCAAGATAACGTTCCTTAAATTGTACATATGATTTGCTTAATGTACTTAGAATTAAATACTTTTGAACTTTAGTGAATCACCTTATATGTTTATTATGCTACAATTACACCTGTGACTTTTACATAATATTTCCTGTGTGCTTAAGTATATTTTTAATAGTGTTTGGAAGCTACTTTTCACTTAAATATAGGCTTATTTTGGATTTTTAACCATAAGCAATATTTTATTGTTTTAAGACTATTTACATCAAAAGCAAATTTTAGGTTCTTACAGTAGCCCTTGGCTCGGCCAAAAGTGCTACTTGTTGGTTAAATTACTGCTAAAGTATTGTAAACGATTACTTGACTACGTGCCATTTTGACGTGTATGAAAATTTTTTTTGGTGTTTAATTTTTGTATGTAATTTTATCATAACGTTTTGCTTATATTAAACACCTTTTTCTGAACATCTACATGACTTTCTGTTGGGAATTGTGTGGTTGGCTTTTAACTAAGGTGACCAGATTTTTAGATGGGCAAAGCGGGATAGCTCTGAAGGGGGGGGGGTATCAACAAAAATTTTCATACAGAATAAAAATAATATCGTAATATTTTTTTATTTTTAACATAAGTACAATTTATAAATATAAAAAAATGTATAATATTTTATTCCTTGACATTTTTTATTTGAGTGAATTTGTTTCAGTAGATTGTTGTCATTTTTTAAAATATTGTAAAAATCTTCACAAGAATTTGTGAAATTATATTTGACACATAAAATGGCTTTCAAAGTTTCAACACTTAATTTTGATTTTTCTGGTGTCCACAGTTAATTCTAAAAGTGGGGACTTTTGAAAAACGTCGCGGGACGCGGGACAATGTGTGAAAAATCGGGAATGTTGTAACATGCCTTTTTGCGTATATTTTTGCATGTTACATCTGTGCTTGGCACTATTAGCATATAAATGCTAATATCTACATTTAAATATAAAATTACTCTCTTTATTATGTATTAATATTTTCTATAAGAATTTATCTTGCACAATCCTGGATTATTAGTTTTAATCCACAAGTTACTAATTTGTTTACATAAGTACAAATAAATATATCTATATGAAATTTTCCTATTGGTTATTTCTGAAGTGTTTATTCCAAAAGCACAACTGGTGTGGTTCTAATTTTGTATTATTGAGAATAATCGCTAGAGATCGTCCATCCCGAAGATGGCCGAAAATAATTTATTAGAAGTGTCAAATTTTCATTTCTCTGATATCTGATTGCTTATCTGGCACTGTTGAACATTTGTGATTTAAATTTCTACCTTGCCTCATGTGTTTACCTGGTATGTAAATTTTCTAATTATAAATCCTAAATTAACATTTAAATATATTTCTAGATGTTTTGTATAATGGATGAAGAAGTTGTGTATTCCTTAATCCCATCAAGTAGTTATAAAGATGGTAAGATATTAATGGATTTAATTTTCCTTTGCACCTCGTGTTAGATTGTCACTTTTGTAACACAACTGAATTTTCTAGGGTGCTCCTGTAACATATTCTCCTCCGGTCAAGTATTCTCCGGTAAAGTATTTTCCGGTCAAGTATGCTCCGGTCAAATATGCATCACGGCGACGTGTTTTCTCTGCTTCGGATTTTCTACATGGAAAAGTTACTTGTCGCACAACCATATGATGTAAAATAACACTCATCACAAGAATTTTATATTTTGTTTCCTACTACCTTAAATATTACTGCTCAGTTATTATCTTATTGAAAAATATCTACAAATTTAATTTTATGGAACAGAAGTCTGTTAAGGACAACGTTTGAAGTTGACCACATGTTGTTTTTGTACCTACTCTAGGAGATCCTCCAACGCAGGATATCTCAGTTTCCTGGATATTGAAGGATTCCTATAAATTAAGTAACTTTAGTTCAGTTACTGATACTACAGGTAGTATGAAATTTAAACTTTTACCTTATCGTTTTTCTGTTAAAATAAAGAGGCCTAACCTCTATTTAAATTTGTCTTTGTCACTACAAATATTTTGTATTGATTATTAATTACCTTTCACTTACCTTAATTGATTTCAAATAGAATTCTCTAATATATGATCTTATCTTAAATGATTTCAAATAAAATTCTTTAATACATAACCTAAAAATATGTAAACATTCGAACTTCATGAAGTTTCTTATGGTGAAAAGGTTTATTACTTGAACTTTCATTTCATGTGCATTTTGTTACATGACATTACAATTAGGATCACTTTTTGATTTACTCTCGCATTAAGTAAAATTTTGAGTTTCTAAACAGAGATTATTTATTTTGATTTCTCTATAGAAATTTCTCGTGTACATTTATTAAATATATGAATTATATCATGTTAAAATATATAGCGATGTCTACAATGTTAATAACACAAGCGTATATTTTATACATGCCTTTGGAATTGTAATAACTTGAGTATTAATATACATATTTAGTCGAATTTCTCTAATCGTATTTTAACTTTTGTTTCTCTAAGTTATTTTACAGTTGTGTAAATAAGTGTCTTGATATTTAAATTTTAACATTAAGATATTCTCTAAACATTCCCCTTACCCTGATGATTTCAAGTCTCATGCAGCCTCCGAAACCATAAAGGTCGATGCAAGCTGTGCCGAAGTATTTCTTATACTTCGTCGTGCACTTACTCTTTTTATAACATCGAGAAAAGAGTAAGGTGCAATGTCCCGCCAAAAGCGGGACATCTGGTCATCTTACTCGTAACGGTTATCTAACCATCAATGAAAATTGACTCTTTAGCGTGAGTGAGGATGTGATAGCTTTCCCGACAGTGAAGTGGATACTTTTAACTGCTACCTGGAAGTGTGAGTTGTGCAGACGAGGACCCTTCCCTTATCGCTTTCCTCCCCTCTCTTTATTTAGCTTGTTCCTTGGTCTCTTCTGCAGAAGGTGCAGCAGATTTAGATAGCCATAAAATTTCTCCCTTCCCCCAAAATTGTTTTGCAAGAGCTAGGTTAAAACTTGTAAGTAGTCGTTTAATCATTTTATCTTAGTGTGCCATACCGCGAAATTTAAAGCTGTTTTATATAGCTGTCAAATGAATATTAAAAATATCCCAATTAACTTTAAGATATCTCAATATATTAAATTGTAACAATTTTTAATTGTAGCAACTTTACATTAGTATTTTTCTTACATAGCTTTTTGTTCTATCATTGAAACTTCTGCATTCTAACCTCAATAGTTTTACTCTAATATTGGAGTACCTTACGGCAGATTCTGTTGACCAGTGTGAATTTAATGACTAATTTTCATCAAAATCATCTAAAAAAAGGCTGTTACTTCTACAAAAAACTAAAAGAATTAGTTTAAAAAATATCTCTGCACTAGTGCAATATTCTTAGGGACTAAAGTTCTGTCTTCAAATGGATATATGTAAGAATTTCAGTTACAGCAAGCAGATTAAAAATAAGGTTAAATAGTAGTTGAAAACTACACTGGTACAAATGCCTTGCAAGACATCTTCCATGCAGAAAAAGAATTGCAATTAAAAATATTTTTGTGTAAATTATGCTATCGTTAACAAATGTAGTGTTAAGCTTCGTTACTGACTATGTGGCCAACATGGCAATGGCAAGCTTTAATTTTGTACCAGTTTATGGCATTCGTATTTGATACCACACAAAGAAAAGTTTTCACTGGCACAAGAAGAAGAAGAGGCAGCCTTATAAGTAACAACAGTGTCAACAGTGATTTATTACCAATTTTAATAAAACTTGAAAGTAGATTTAGTAGTATCTTTATACTATACTCCGTTTCACCAGAGAATAAAGTGACGAAAAGCAAGGGGACTAAAAATACTCAATTTCATTAGTTGAAACATGAGATCGATTTACACTGCTTAAACACAATGATTTCAGGGATCAGGCTGTGACAAAAATATCACCGACGGATATTCATTATTTTAACTTCCCATAAATTGTATTTACGATTATATTTTAAAGGATTACTTGCCAATAAAGTAGAAGTTGGTGGAAGAAATACGAACAAATTCTTCAGTGATCAGATAAAAAGATTACCAATGTGACACTTTCAAATACTGGATATCGAAGTAACGTTTATTAATTTTCGTGAAACAGACTGATAGCTAAGTTAAATAAATTTCTTGGCGCAATCCATCAAGAAAGGTCTACCAGTTAGATGTTTCTGTTATAGATCTTTGTAATATATGCGCTTTCTAGTTACTTCTGTTTCATTATGTTGAACTGTTATAAAAAATTAGCTTAAATGCAAAATTAAACTTTTTTTCTTAGAACAATTATTTATTCTTATAAGAAATATTTTAACTCTAAATTTTATGTTTATTTGATGTTAACACCAACAAATCAGTTATATATTATTTGAAGTGTGTCATGTTTTTCTATTTTATCATCCCGTTGATCTAGTTTCGACTTTCATTATTCTTAACAAATTTTACTAATTAGTTGCTCAAAATAGGTGCCATTCTTTCAAAACGTAAAAGCAAGGTTTAATTTTTTTGAATCCAAAATAGATGTTGCCATGGAAACTATGAACATTAAATGTCAAATTCAAACCACTGCATTGTTCTTACGAGTACGTGTAATTTCGTACATAAAGGCACACTTTTTATTTGACATTTAATTGTTTTTCGCGTCTGTATGGCAACTGATATTTTGACTACAAAGGTTGAACCTTTTAATTTTTTTATAAAATATGACGATATATTGAGTAACTAATTGATATAATTTGTTAAGAATAACATACTCAATAACTTTTGTTTGAAACATTTTTCTCCAAAACATATATTGGAGATATGAACTGCAATTGAAAACCTAACACGATAAAAATCCGAAATGGGACATACGGTATAAAATAATTAGTTCGAGCTTTATATACATACTATTTTGACTTTGCAAAAATTTTAGTAATTTTAAAGCATTATCAAACGTCCATTTTAAGTAATTCTCTTGTATTTCGTTTTATTCTTTTATATATTTTTTATTCTGTGAAATTCAAAGCTTATGTATTTGTCTTTATGGTCTGTGTCCTACATTTTGCATTTAAAGTCGTTTGCATGAAATCTATCTACACCACTCGCTTCTTTCTTTTTTGTATTACTACTTCGTGTATTTATTACGTGAATTCATATAACTGTTCTTCATTGTAGTATTATTTCTGCATCAAAGCAAATTGTTCCAGTATTGTATAAATGTGTATTATGGTAACAGAAGTGTGAGTGGATAATAAGAAATAAATGTTAGCGATTATGGGCAAAGTGGTGCACTCATTCAAAAACTTCAGAAAGTAAAGAATCAAAAGTGATCAAAACTAATGGCATACAGTTTGTAAGTGTAACATGTCGAAGCAATTAGTAAAACCATAACTATAAAACAGACTGCTATAGAACTTGGCATTGGTCAATGTACTGTATTGATAGTAACCAATAACTCTATATCATTGTATAAAGTCTGAGAAAATCCCTATACAATATTGGAAAAAGGTAGATATTATGGATTGGCTTGTAAATAAGAAATTAAAATTGAAGATCATTATCTAAAGCTCCAGTAATTGGAATTGGTTAAGTAGTACCGCATTTTGCATTCCACAATATATGTTATTGCTGAATTGGTGAAAAATAAAAGAGGAATTAGTACTGCGATTACTCCCTTACAATTGCCGTTTCAAGATCCTATAGAATTGGCATGGATTAAAGTTAAAAATATGTTGCTGTACATAACATTACATTCAAATTAAATGATGTAAAAATCTGTTTCAAGATGCCACTACAAGAGTAATTTCCGCTGCATGGAAAATTGTGTCGATCATGTTATCTTAAAGGAAGAAAAACAATTTTGAAATTTGGAATTGCAGATGTGGTTGAAAAATATTGATAGGTGTGAATTTGAATTCAGGTACTAATTCAAATGATGATGATATGGTTTTGTTATAAATTGCTTATGCAGTAATGTCTATATCCTTTCTCGGTATTTTACCATAAAGTTTAATCACATTCATCATGATTCTATGGCCTTATGTCATTTACTTATTTCTGTAAATGTAGTGGAAAATTTAAAAGGCGTAATATTGTATTGTTAAAAGAATGTGTTTTATGTATAGCTACTATTAAAAATTTTAAATAAATAGTTGCATTTCCTTTGGTTATATTGAATGTCAAATAAATAAGGTTAAGTATCTATTTTGAATTTCCCACTTGTGCTATTCTATTGGTGTAAATGGCTCTCAGTACGACCTATCCTCTACTTTATTCTCTCATGGGACAGATTATAGTTATGTTTGGTGATGAAATTTTGAACAATGTAACCTCAATGGAACAGTGGAGGTTCCACAAGGTTGCTGAAAGTATTAATAGTTCATTACCTATACTTTAACAATTATTATGTGTCATGGCTTCTTTAGTGTCTGTTGAAATATTCTCGACATTTAGATTTTTGCACTCAAAACTGTAATCAACTTGGAACTGAAGAATTCCCTTAGATTGTATTATTTTTTTAATATTTTAATAACATTGACAATGACAAGTAAAAGTAAACACTAAAAACTATGAATTTTATTAATAAACAATTAATCATAAATTAAGAAAGTTATGTTCTTTTTTTATTATTTTTAGAATTATATAATCATTCTTTTAATAAAATAAAATATATTAGTTTATTATTCATAATAGTATATTATACAACGAGGCTATAATGAAGGATATTATTCCCGAGGATGAAAGTTGCTATATGAGCGAGCGAAGCGAGCGAGCGTAGTAATTATCAGAGTGAATAGTACCCTTCATTATAGCGAGTTGTATACTATACTTTATCTATAACTAAGTATCAATATAAGAGAGCATTATTTATATAACTTGACTTTCCAAATTATCGAAATTCTACAATAAATTAGTGAAAACCAACATGGCTAGTTGTTTGTGTTATTGTATTGAGACATAGTATTTGATGTTTGGCTTTTGACGTTTGTTTTAAATTTCAAAGGTATTGGGATTTAATAATATTATTTTCCAGTTGGTCTGTAACAGGGAATAAAGAGCCATATTCCCTCTGCTCATCATTATTTCCTAGCATGATTAATATATATAGAATTATACTACAAAAACCACAGGTTTAATACGTATATTATATATTAGTTGTAGATAAATAATATTACTCTGGTTGAAAACAAAGTTTTATGTTTATAAAATTATATATTAGTATTGAAATGGTTTATGATTTTTTTATAAACTTCACTGATTTACAGTGATTTTTTTAATCTAACTCAGTATGGCTTAGCGGATATTTCTCTTGAGCAGATGCCTCTTTAAGCAGGTAATTTTTAGTCCTGAACTTTCATTAAATACACTTTATGTATATCTGAACCTCTCTTGAAGGAATATAATTATATATTAAGCAGGGTGTTGCTGAATTTGAAGTTGGAATTACAATGAGAAATAGACGACACACGTAGATGCTAAATCTTAAATTTCAGAAAAATGTTACTTAATAATATCGGTTGAAGTGGGTACATTTTAAGAACTACAGATACTTTAATGTAAGTAATGGTGTTGTTTTTCTGTTGCTGAACTGACATTGTAAATAGTCATGCTCGTAACAATTTACCTTGTAAATGCTTCCTGTGCTTATTATTAGGAAATTAATTTCCGTTTATAGTATAATTCAGCAGACCTTAAATGTGTTAATTATCACATTTCTTATTTACTGTCATTCCACTTTTTAGAAAGAATATAAGGTACAACATAGTAAACTGTTTCCTGTTTTTTAGTAGATATACTTAATTTTCTTTGCAAGTTTGTTTATATAACCGTTTATATTGGTCACCGTAGAAACACTTTTTCTACCATAAAACAACACACAAGACTTGCATGTATTTTCTATTTTTGGAGAAATGTCCCAAAATGTAAAATTACTATTATGCATGTTTTTAATAAATCTATATTTTAACATAGGTATCTATAATAACTTTCTTTGTCAATATTTTATTTCAGTGGTTCTCACACAATATACTTATTTATGCACGTTTTTTATAGACTTTACCATGGCTAATATACCATTTAACCTTTTTCCTCATACTGAAAACACTTTGTATAATTTCAAATTGAAAATATAAACAATATAAAAATAGATTTATATATATATATGTATATGTTTATATATGTGTGTGTGTGTGTGTATATATATATATATATATATATATATATATATATATTGTTATGTAAGGGGAGGGGGTATAAGGTTTCTAAAGGTATATTTGTATTAATAGGGGTGTATGCCAAACGATAGGATCAATATTTCAGATTTAATAATTTAAAAACTATAAATTTTGCTATACTTTACATACGTTAAAGTATGTACCATTTCAGATTGAAACTTATATGCCAAAAGGTAGATAACATGACTTTATGACGTTGATATAATGCACGGTACTTGAGGTTTTATACTGAGTTGATATTTCATGAGCCAGTTGAGAGTACATTTGCCGTCGGAAAGCCGAACGCATTTATGGATATCTGCAATATAACAAAGCGTCCAGGTCGTGTATAAATTATTTGGCTTTTCCTTTTATAGAATCAAACTTTTGGACGAATTGTAAATCAAAATTTAAAGTGAATCAAAATGTAAAGGTTATTGGAGTTTAGTGAAGTGTTTTGGACCAATAGTAGAAATTTAAAATTATTATAAAGACTGTAGCGAAGGTATGTTGGACACTGAAAGAAAGATGATTTGTTATTGGATGTTATATGTTTAAAAATGTTATTCTAGTAAGCTAAGTTTGTTGATTTAATAACTAAGCAAAATAAATAAGGGACTTCCTTTTCGAAATTGTTCAGATAAAGACCTATTTTATGAAACCTGCGTTAAAGTGTAAAATATTTTGAAATAAAAGTTTATATAAGTATCATCGAGTATTATTTAATCCAAGTGTGAAAGGAATAAGAAGCTTCGAGTAAAAAAAGGCGACGAGTATTAAAAAAAGTAAAAGTGTTTAAAAGTGCAACGGGAAAGTCAGCGTGTATTTAAAGAAGATTTTGGAAGTGGTTATTAGTGGAACGGGGAAAGCGACGGATATTTGTTTGAGAAGATTGGTGTTGGTTTTGGTATAGATTTGGTATAACGGCAGTAAGGGATAGGAGTGGATAAAGAAGGCATCGACGACATAAGTAATTTGGATTGAATTGAGAAGATTAAACGGCAGTAAGGACATTGTATGGATAATTGGAATAGCAGGACTAGGAGTGATTTGTATTAGGACAGCGGGTTTGAATTGGATTGTACGAAGAGAGGATTAAGTGGGATACGAAGCAGATGAACAGGAGATCGATATACGAAGAGGAAGAATTAACGCAGGGGAAGTAGACGACGTTTTTTTTGCTAAATTCTAAATTGGGGTAACATTATTTCAGGTTTGGGTCATCGAAATTGTTTTTAAGAACACCTGGAGGCAGTACGCAAGCGGACAAAATTGGAGAATCTTTTTGTGAAAGTGCGTACGTCGATTTCGAACTTGAGCCAGCAGTTAAAGGAAGGCCTTCAGCGCGGTATATTTCTGGTAAGTACCGTGAATATATCATAACGTCAGAAATTAAAGTCATAAAAGTTACATAAATTAATTTGACATCATGCAACTTTGATCTATTAAAATTTGGCATACATAATAAATTCAGTACATTAAAAAAGTGGTAAAACAAACGAGGGTGCAGTTTGGTTGGGTAGCGTACATCTACTCACGATTGAACTCACGGTGAGTAGGTGAGAAAACCCTGAGAGTAAAGTTAAAAATAGTAGAGACAAAAAACATAGTAATAAATATAAGAATATATATATATTGCAGTGATAAGGAGTGTTTAGGGGTGTATTGAGTAGTAAGGGTTGCGTAGTAACTGTAAATAGCAATGGGAATCAGAAAACTGCATTTATTTAGCAGGAAAATAAATAATTCACACATTATGTAAATAGCAAGCATTTAACACCCTGTATATGGACCATAATTAACTTTAATCAATGCCAGTAAGCACATCTTCCAATAATAGAATGCGTATTCAGCAGAGAAATAATCATACATGTAATTAAACTACTTTGAGAATCGTTCAACAAGTTTATAAAACAGATACGCAGAAGATAAAATAAAACCTAATAAATCTTCATGCAATTACGCTTGTAATAAAGATAGAACAATAAGCGCTTTGATAAGAAAACGCACTTTCAAAGATGAGTTTAAATAAATACATAAACGAAAACAGCAATCGTGTTACATCATTTATTTTTGTACAATTCTCCAAAAGCTTTATCTTCACAAAACAACAGACATAAACTAAAAGTCCAGCGACGATGACAAGAACAAGGCAATCAAAGATTGTAAATAACATGATATGAAACTCCAAAATAGTTTCATCAGAAATCAGCTTGAAAATATACTAGGAATGTCCAGTACAAATATTGTTGTTTGCAAGGCTGCTTGGAAAACCAATCCAAATGTAGAGGGAAAAAGCTATATAATGCCCAGAAGTGATAAGAAACAGTCAGTCTCAATTTGAAACACGTCGAACTTGCAATTCTCTTGATCAAATATTTACGTGTCAAATAAATAAATTTTATATTATTGTGCAAAACAGTGCTGTGTAAGAATTGCGTTAAGAATGCGTGAAAAAGCTTTTGCCGTTTTTTCAGAAAACGTGAGTAGAAATTGGTTAATTAATTTAAATTAAATATTTATAATGATATAGGGCTTCTAATCCGTGTCTAATACAATTCTGGTTCACTTCTAAGACAATTCTAATCCATGGTCCTAAGGCTTGTATTCTAATCCACTGCCAATCGGTTTCTAAAACAATTCTGGTCCACTTCTAATACAATTCTAATTCATGATACTAAGCGTGGTATTCAGAAATTCATTCCAAGTGGTATTTAAGTGAAGAGGTTTAAGGCGTATACAGAGAAATATAGAATAAAGCACGAGGTGAATTTTGGAAACAAGGGGTAACCATACTGAATTATTGGTTCAAACATAAGGAGTATAAAGCAGAGCATTGGTTTTCGATTGAAAACAATAAAAGGTTGTTGATCCACAACACTCAACAACTCATCAAAATATCACGGATCAGAGCTGCCTAGTTTTAAGGAATCTTTTCAAATTTAAATTTTAACACTGAATATATTAATTTTCTCTAAAGTTTGTAAGGTGTCAACAAGAACATTGAATACATTGAAACTTACGTAAAAATCATAAAAAGGTCTTGAATGTTCCAGATTTTTTTGGTAAAAGGTGTCGTTTTTGGTGACTTTAAATTATATTAATAAGGATATAAATTTTGGGATAAATAATCCATATAATATTAATTGATTGAAGGGTGTATTTAAAGGATTACAAAAATTGTGAAGTGTAAATATTATTTCTTTTCATTATATGAATATTGATTGAATTCGTTTTATCAACTCAAACAGGTAACCATAAAGGGGTAAATGAAAATTGATCATCGTAACGTTGTGCACTCTGTGTAAATTAAAAAGGGCTAGCCGTGGCATAATTAAATTAAAAGATTTGAGAAGAACACAGAGCGGCGGCGTTCAGCTGGACGTTTATCACATCGTCGTGCGGCGTTACCATATCAATATATATATATATATATATATATATATATATATATGTCTTCTATTATGTTATATTATGCATATGTTACAATGTACATCAAGGATTAAAAGCAACTTAAGTTTGATTACGCATTATATTACCCAAATTGTTTTTAAAAATATTTTCCTTGATTGATCATTATGTTAAAGCAAACAGCTTTTCCTCAGTTCAAAAGATGTTCATCTGAAAGATATTTTGTGTGTGTATGTATGTGCGTGCATGCAGGCATGTGTGAATGCACACACAATGTGTATGTGTTTGTATATGTGCATGTGCGTGTGTCATAGTATTACTTATTAGGTGATAATACTTTTATTTTGAATAATAGCCAACCAAATATATTTAAATTTGTTAGATATTGTTGTTTCATTCATAATCGATTGTACGTAATTTATGTTATGAACAATTCAATTTAGTATGTGGGATGCTCGATATAAT
The DNA here is from genome assembly GCA_036346225.1 of Platerodrilus igneus. Taxonomy (NCBI): domain Eukaryota; kingdom Metazoa; phylum Arthropoda; class Insecta; order Coleoptera; family Lycidae; genus Platerodrilus; species Platerodrilus igneus. Next base: position 750,984 of record JARFIW010001414.1, read on the forward strand.
TTATCGGGTACTGACAACACTAGAGTCGCTAGGTGCGATCTGACGTTTCTAACTTAAAGTTTAACATTTTGGACAGTGTACATACTTATAACATTTTCCATATGAACATTATTTGTTATGTTTTGATTGAGTAAAAAAATTTTGTCTCGGCCAAAAATGGAATTAACTCGTGACTCGTGAACATTTTCGTACGATGCTTTTTTTACGATTTTGGACATGCATTATCTCCACAACAGCGCCTGAATCAACTTATTTCGACTTTTGGGGAAGAAGCTCCAACTAAAACCACAGTATATCTTTGGCATAGTGAATTCAATGTAAACGTAGTTTGCTAGCAGATGAATTTAAAGGTTGTCCAAAATTGGCTGTTGTGCCAGAAAACATCAATGCTTTGTGCGAATTGATAATGAAAGATCGTCATGTGACTTATCGTAAGATTTAGGCATCCCTAAACATTAGTATGACAAGTATACATTCGATATTACATGAACATTTAGCTGTGAAAAAGCTATGTGCACGTTGGATCCCACATAATTTGACAATCGCTCAAAAAAAAACTCGTGTCTATTGGTGCAAAGAAATGCTCAAAAAATACTATTGCGGTGCATCAAACGCATTGTATAACATCTACATAGATGAAGAATCTTGAATTTATTTGTATGAACCCGAAAGTAAACAGCAGTATGGGTCTTCAAGATGAACGAAATCCAACAAAAGTTGTCCATGCTGGAAGCACTTTGAAGAAAATGTTTGCGTTTTTCGGAATAAATGGACATGTCACGACCTTAGCTTTAGAGGATCATTGAACAGTTAATTCTGCTTGGTATACAACCATGCGTTTGCCACAAGTTTTGGAGAAATAAGAAAAATAAACCGACGATGCCGAATCATTCTCCATTATGACAATGTGAGCTCTCACACATCGGCTCAAACAAGTGACTATTTGAGCACTCAAAACATCAAATTGATGGGTTATCCGCCGTATAGTCCTGATTTGGCACCTAATGATTTCTTTTTGTTCTCACACTTGAAAAAAATACTGCATGGACAATGATTTTCGACACGAGAAGAGGCGGTTGATGCGGTCAAAACCCATGTTTTGGAGATATCTCAATCGGAATGGAAAAAATACTATGAAAATTGGTTCTAACGTATGCAAAAGTGTATCAAGCATCGTGGAGAATATTTTGAAAAACAGTAAAGAAGTTTTCGCACCTTAAGTTTTGTTTTTGTTACTTATTCCCGATACATATCGAGCACCCCTCGTATTTAAGACCAGGTATCTTCATTACCACTTTGCTCCTGTTGCCATAGTGATGTCTATACAGAGAGACTGTTACACATATAAAATAGACACACTAATAGTTTTAAAACTCCTATTGGGATAGAGATTAACCAAGTTCTGATTAACGGGTTTTACGATAGGGTTTTTTGGATTTTATCACAAAACTTTATTACAATTTATAGTAGTGCTTTAAATGTTTAATTATTAATCACTATTTCTTTTACAGCTAGCTTTGTTAACTAAAGGACGAATACCAACTAAGCAAGATATAAAGAAAACAATATATGGAATAATACAATCAACAGCATTCCTTAGTGCAACTTCATTTGGATATACTGCTTTCCTCTGTGGCTTGAGGTAGGTGTTCTTTGTCTTCATTTCCTTTCATTAGGCATTAGTATTTCGATTTTTATGTTTCTATTACATTTATGATTAATGTTTTAAATGTGAAATGTTCTCAAAACATGTTTAGGAAAATCTATGACAAATTGAGCAAATAAAAATTATGTAAGTGCACTTTAAGCTTTTTGAATATTCTTGACGTTTTTTTAAAATTTACGAATTATGCATTAATAATCCTGAACATATTGATGTTACTAATTATTTAAAAGCTTGTTAGAACTAAACACTTAGTAATTTATTGCCACAATCTATTTTGCTATTAATCATTCACCCACATTAGCAGCTGTTATCCCCGTCTCATATTTATGGTGACATTATACGATTGTTTATGAATAAACAGTTCATTCTCATTTATGCTGCAGTTTAAAATTATGAATGCCTCTAGACACCCTGCAATCAAGATCCATCAAAACATGTTTGTATATAGTCAAAACCAAACAAGGTTCCTTGTGACTCATTCATAATCGTATGCTGTAATACCATAAAAACTTATGTCCAGTAAGCTCCGGAATGCAATGCGACCTTGGAATATAACGTTCTATTAACATCGACAGATTTAAGTTATGTTAGTTCTATGTTGCATTTTGGCTATAAACAAATATAAGTTAGTAAGTCTTATAAACAAATTCAAGCATTTACTTAATCCAAAGAATCTGAATAGTATTATAAATAATTTGATGAATTAGAAATGCTTTTATTAGCAAATAAATAAATATTCAAGACTGGATACTTCGAAACAAGTCTTCATTACATCAAAAGTAAGTTATTGTACGTCTTAATAAAAGTTATTTAAAAAATGTTGTTGTAATTTAGAACAATATAACGATTCTTCTAAATCCATTAATAAACCACCTAGAATTATATTATTGCCAACTTCATACTGCACTCAGCATTGCTAATGGAATACTGTTCAAGAATTATGTAAAATTTTAGTCCTTCTGCAAGTGCAACTAGTATTGTTAGTGGAGAAAAATATTTTAGTGCATCAATAATACAACGTCAAAGTAAAACCTGTACAAAACTTTTAAGCTTACAAAGTTTAGGTTAAATGTCGATCGAAATAATTAATCATATTAGAATTGTAGATGTGGAATATAGTAATACGTTAGCTTCCACTATATCTTGAAGATATTGGGGAAACAAGTGAAGATGCTGTGCAATGCTGGAAAGTTAATTAATTAATTATTTTTTTCTAAGTGAGATAGTAAGAGCAGTGTTCTGTTAGTCTTCTGTGCCATGTGAACGCTTATTTTTCAGAGTTGGAAATATATTAAGCAAAAGCTTATTTATGATGAGTTCATCAATTGTTATTCCTGTAAATACTCCCTGCATGTTTGTTGTGGTTTGTTTTGTATTTTTCTTAGCCTTTTTTTGGGTATTGAACCACTCAGAGCTTTTAAAATTGTCTTTATTTACGTTTTGATCCTTGAGCCAGGATCGTTGTCAAAATAATAAAAAATTTTAAGTTTGACATTTATGACACAAATTGAAGGTGACTTTGATTTATTAATTTTTAATTTAAATACATTAGGTGAAAATTCTAAAGTTTAGAAGAATGAGTACTTTCAATTTGTGTTGCGCCCTGGGAGCACTTTTTAAGGTAGCCAATACACTTAACGTGAAATCAGCTGATTAATTTTTATGTAGTTAAATTTCATATAAATTCAATACTCAAATTGAAAATACTCATTCTTCTAAAGTTTAAAATTTTCACCTAATGTATTCAAATCAAAAATTAATAAATCAAAATCACCTTCAATTTGTGTCATAAATGTCAAACTTAAAATTTTTTATTATTTTGACAACGATTCTAGGTCATGAATCGAAACGTAACTAAAGACAATTTTAAAAACTCTGAGTGGTTTAATACCCAAGAAAGACTAAGAAGAATTGTTTTGCCTGTGTTGCATTCAAAAGGATATTAATTAAACAATCAGTATATTTATAAATATTTATGGTTCGGGTTGGGACCGTGTCATTTTATAAACTAAGGTCGACGTTTTGCCCACTTTTGTAAGGGAGTTCTTCAGGACAAGAAAAGAAAATGAAATATAAATATAAATAATAATAATAAAAATAATAGAGATAAGAATGATAAAGTAGGTGTCTTGTAGCAAAGTAACTTTGCAAAGGAGAGAAATTGAGTGAGATGATTGGACGATACAGGCATACACGCAACAGTTTTGTATTAGGTAGGGCAAATATTCAGCTGGTGGAAACATATGTGAAAAGGGACTATATGAGCAAGAGGGATGAAAGGTATTTGGATTAGTTTGAAGGCATGAACATAATGGGAATCGATTTTTGGTTGAGACTAGTTTTCGTGGAAAAGCAGGGACGGTTGGTCGTTATAAATGTTTTACCAAGTATTTTAACATGTTTGTTATCATAATTCAGGGAAAACGAAGAGCTGTTGGAGCTTTTCACGATAATATGGAGGCGTTTAGGTGAGAAGTTTTAAGAAATGAAGAACGGTTGGCACTTTCACATAGAATATTGTTATACGTTAAAAGTTTATGTGCAAACTTGAAAACAGAGGAGGTGTAGCAAGCCTATATAACCCACATTCAACGGGGGTGGTGCTCTCTTAATTTTTTTTCATTCCTTCGCATATCATCAAGTTACTTTTAGTGGAAATATTTAGTAAATAATTGCACATAAGTTTATGTAGTGTGATGACAAGTCAAGTCAGTTAAAAATCAAATGAAGCATTTTAAGCGAACAGTAGTTGAAGGATGTAAGTACTGACGATTAGGATTTTGGTTTTGGAATGTCTGAAAATTATTAAAATTTGGGAGTATTTGATGGTGAAGGCAGCAATTAATTTATTATAAATGGTTATCCGAAGAGTAAATGTTGGAAGTTGGATGCTTATGGTTTTATTTTAAATGAAAAGATTTTGGGGTAGCAACATAGACAGAGTGGGATGTATTTTTTGAATTGCGTTATTTTGAGTGCGTGTGTAGGGTGTGAATGTCTTATAGGTTATAGCAGAGAGGCAGTGAGCGGGAGTTTTTAGATTCAGTGGTACCAGCTAAGCGTCTCTGTTAATTTTAAGTGGTTTTTAGTTATTTTAAGTAATGCAAACAACGATATTTTTCAGTAGAAGCACGCGTATTTAGAAGAGAATGATAATAAATGTAATTAAACACGCATTCAAAAGGTTTCTAATTAGTTATGATATAATACGGAGATACGAGATAAAACTTAACAAAGCTTTGTGTAAGTGCGTAGAAACAATCAACATTTTTTGATAGTAAATGTAATTAAAGATGCGTAAATAAATAAACATACATGAAAATCGAAATTAAAATTACATCAGGTATTCTTGTATAATATGGAAAAGCGATTATTTACTCAAAACACCGTGTGGTCTGATAACGAGGTATCTATAAGCAAACAACTATTACCTTGGAAAAGAATATGTTACATCAGAAAACCACTTCAAGTGTAGGAAATACAAAGACCTCATTGGTTAAGATTAGCGACGGACTTGTAAGCCAATCCCACATCCAAGTGGGATCAGCCCATATATTAACAGCGAGCAATGATAACAGAACTCAGTTTTAACTCAAGAAGGCCGAGCTACGATACTCTGAATCGAAAAGTCACGCGTAATAATATTTTAATAGTGAAATTAGTATAGTGACAGATAAGTGTTACAAATATGAAGAATTCTTTTGCCGAATAACGTAAGTACAATTTGGGGAATTTATTTAAACTAATAAGATAATAATAGGGCTTTGAGGCAGATGACCATAAATCAAGTTATATGATAATAAATTTGAGGCAGATGATAATAATTTCGAGGTGTAATAATATAATAATTCAAGTGGAAGATTCTAATTGAGGGTATAATAATTCAAGCGAGTGGTTAGATAAAATTCCAAATGGGTGTATAATAAATTCGAGGGTGAAGACAATAATTTGAGGCGATGGTAATGATTCAAATGGGTGTATAATAAATCCGAGTGTATGGATAATCTTAGTTGGTTGATAATATTTCAAATGCGTTGATGACAATAATTCTGAATTGATGTTGGTTGATAATGGATGCGTCGATGATTTTGGGTACAATTTTGAGTTGCGAGAATCAATAAAGAAGCACGAAGTAAGCAGAGCAGGTTAGATCTTATTAGTTTTAAGACATTTTTTCTATTTGAATTTGAATATTGAATTTACTTAATTAATATAAAAGTGTAACAGAATCAGCAACAAACTTGGCATATGTTAAAAGCACGTAAGATTATAAAGGGGTTTAGAACGTTCCAGGCTTCTTTGATAAAAAGAGTAGATTTTGGTGACATTAGATTGATTGCAAAGCAGATAAATTTTGAGATAAATAAAACTTATAATATTGATTGATTGAAAAGTGTATTTTAATAATTTTCAAAACCTGTACATAATATTTCTTTTCATTATATGGAATTAATTAACTTCATTTTATAATTCAAACAAAGAGGTACTCATAAAAGGGTAAAAGAGAGAAAGATTGATCATCGTAACGTTGTGCACTCTGTGTACAATAATAAAAGCTAGCCGTGGCAGAATAATTAATAAAATTAGTGGGAGTGAAAGTGGATTAGGAAAACACAGAGAGGTGGAGTTAAGTAAGAAAACGTCATTGACACCGAGTACAGCGTTATCATATCAATTTATATTGGACGGCCCAACGTCGGGGCTCAATAGTTCCTGTTAATACATAGTGCATATATATATATATATATATATATATATATATATATACAGGGTGCCCACAATCTATCTCCGTATATGGGTAACTTTTTTATTATAGAAGATACAATATTGGTTAAATTAGCAAAGTTGAAGAGAAATTTACGAGTAGTATGATGCTTTTTAGAAAACTCACCTAGATGCTCAACTTTTTTAGATATTTGAAAAAAACTGAAATTTGCCATTTTCTTCAAACGCTAATAACTTTTTAACGGTTTAACCTATAGAGAAAATAAAAACTGCTTGTAAGGTAACTTTTTACGTAGAATTCAATAGCGTATATGACAATTTTAATTGGAAATGGGTTTTCAAGCTACAAACATAACCTCACTTTTTTTAAATGGAAACCATAGTTCAATATAACCCAAATGGAAAGGTTTTTCTTTTCTGATTACACTGATGTAAGGGTTGATGTACTTATTTTCAGTAGTTTCTTCATAATAAAGAAAAACGATTTATTTATTTGCGGACATCAAGGAGTCCATGGATACATATTACAAACAAACAAAATGTGTAAAAATCAATAATGGAAACACAAGTTTATTGTAACTAAATTTATTATAAACTAAGAAAAATAAAATACTTAAAAAATAAACTATCCATACAATACAAATAACTTAATCAAAGGAAACAAAAATTAATTAATGCGAATATGCCCACTCCTACATTAACATATGCTCAAAATGACCTCCATTAGCTTGCAAACACATTTCGCACCTTTTAATTAGGTTTTGGTGCACCTTATTTAACGTTTGTGGTTTTATACTTGTAATAGCTGCTGTAATACTATCTTTGAGTTGCTCAATGTTATTGGATTTTTTAGCATACACTACATCCTTTACAGTACCCCAAAGAAAAAATCCAGTGGCGATAGTTCTGGTGACCTTGCCGGCCATGGAACAGGACCTGCATTGCCAATCCAATTTGGAAAACTATTATCAAGATATTCAGAAACGGCTTGAGCATTGTGAGCAGGTGCACCGTCATGCTGAAAATATTTTAAGTTTTGCAGTAAATGAAGTGGCAAATTATCGAGCATTTCTAATTTGTTTTGTAGAAAATTCAAATAGTGTACACCATTTAAATTATAATTATAGAAGAAAGGCCCAAGTATTTTATTACCAAAATGGCACACCACACATTTATCGAAAATTGATGTTGATCCCGCCTTTCTTCTGTTAAATGGGGATTTTCCTGACTCCAGTAGACTGTATTGTTTCTGTTAAACATGCCTTTGTTAGTAAATTTTGCTTCGTCGGTAAATATAATAGTGTGACTAAAACCAGGATTATTATTTGTTTCATTAAGAAACCACCTACAAAACTGTTGTCTTCTCTCACAATCCCCATGATACAGTGTATTGCTAACATGGGTTTTGTATAGTTTGTAGCGGTTTTGTTTTAAAATTAGGCGAGCTTTTTCTGTAGAAGTAGCGCACTCAATTGCAGTTTCTCGGGTGGACGCTGTTGGCTTAAAATTAATGTAGGCTAACACACGTTCTTCATCATCAGTTTTGAATTTTCTTTTATTAGTACTGGGTTTTGTAAAAGCACCAAACCTTTTTAAATTGTTTTCTAATTTAGAAAACAATCGTTTATCTGGCTGCCTTCTTTCCAAATATCTTTCATAATACATATCACCAGCAGCATCACAATTTCTGTTACAGGCATAGTAACAAAAGAGCATGTCATTTTTTTCGTCGTTTGTATACATTCTCTATTATAATCAAATAAATTTAAAAGTCTTCTACACAAAATTTGCAACCCAGAGCAAATAAACACTTTAACTAATAATATCTGACAAATGCCAGTTGTTTTTTGTTTATTTAAAATATGTATCCATGAACTCCTTGATGCCCGCAAATAAATAAATCGTTTTTTCTTTATTATGAAGAAACTACTGAAAATAAGTACATCAACCCTTACATCAGGGTAATCAGAAATGAAAAACCTTTCCATTTGGGTTATATTGAACTATGGTTTCCATTTAAAAAAAGTGAGGTTATGTTTGTAGCTTGAAAACCCATTTCCAATTAAAATTGTCATATACGCTATTGAGTTCTACGTAAAAGTTACCTTACAAGCAGTTTTATTTTCTCTATAGGTTAAACCGTTAAAAAGTTATTAGCGTTTGAAGAAAATGGCAAATTTCAGTTTTTTTCAAATATCTAAAAAAGTTGAGCATCTAGGTGAGTTTTCAAAAAAGCATCATACTACTCGTACTTACATCAGGGTAATCAGAAATGAAAAACCTTTCCATTTGGGTTATATTGAACTATGGTTTCCATTTAAAAAAAGTGAGGTTATGTTTGTAGCTTGAAAACCCATTTCCAATTAAAATTGTCATATACGCTATTGAGTTCTACGTAAAAGTTACCTTACAAGCAGTTTTATTTTCTCTATAGGTTAAACCGTTAAAAAGTTATTAGCGTTTGAAGAAAATGGCAAATTTCAGTTTTTTTCAAATATCTAAAAAAGTTGAGCATCTAGGTGAGTTTTCAAAAAAGCATCATACTACTCGTAAATTTCTCTTCAACTTTGCTAATTTAACCAACATTGTATCTTCTATAATAAAAAAGTTACCCATATACGGAGATAGATTGTGGGCACCCTGTATATATATATATATATATATATATATATATATATTATATATATTACCAATTTTTAAAGTAAACCAAGTAATTTGATTACCTATACTATTGCTTATCTGATCAGCGTAGTTTACTACACAATAGCCAACAAAATTTGGTAATGGTGCTTTCAAAATTTAAGATGATATTCGAGCAAAAATTTACTCAAACCTAACAACTCCATCCAAGAATAGAAAAAAACCTGGCTTTATACAATATTGTGTACATGTAGAAAACAATACACAAGCATAACCAAAACAGATCTTAGCAAATAAACTAACATATAGTTAGACTATTATCAACCTAAGCAAAATACATAAATATATATAATTATGTTTCTCTTCGTAAAAAGAGGATTTTTAGAAACAATTACTTTATTCAATAAAAGTATTTGTCGTTTAATAGTAATATTTAAGAACTATTATTCACAAGCGTAGAGCATATAGGAAGACAAAGTTCTTGAAGTGAACTTGTTTCAATATGATATAAGACTAAGTTAATGTGTAATTGGAAATATTGCATGTATAAATTTCTGATAATTGCCTGAAGGTTGATACTACACTTTTCGTTATTAGTTACAGTCTAACATCTATCATAAGAATGTGAAAGTACAATGGTAATTATAGATAAGATAATGAGGTTTAATTTCATAATATCATTATTATTATTATTTTACATTAGCATCATCTGCTATGTAATTATATGTATATGTACAAACCATAAATGATGTTGTGGGTTATCTGATATTATGCAACTGCCATTAGGCAGTACTTAGTTAAAACTTATAATTTTATAAATGATGTATTACTACAAACTAAAATCATATATAATAATGTTTTTCGATACTACAATTGTATTCATTTGTCTGATATGGGGTTTAATGCATCATAATTGTGGAGTCTTTACTTGTATATAGCCATCTTTAAGTTCTTAATTTTGTCTTTACAGATATTTTCCTTTTTATTGCAAACTTTTTTGGAATCTACTCAATTGTGGGAATCCCTTCCATATCTCAGAAAATTGTGACTATCACTTATCACTTTTCCCACAGAAAATTGTCTTTGTCTTCTTGGGCAGCGGAGAGTCCTTATGAATGCATTTATGGACTCCTATTTTGTGGGAGGATCCCAATGGTGTATCCAGGTGTCATCCCTAATTACAGTTCTCTCTTCATATTAGGATAAAGCAATTTGACAATCCATATCTTTTCTCATTTAAAAACCTTCGTATAGAATTTTAATTACACCCGTTTGTATATTCCTATTTCTTTATCAATAACTAAACTTTTACTCGATTGTCATTCAACATTAAATCTTCAACGTAGTTTAATAATTCTTCAGTTCGTCTTTCCAGCAATCTTCCACATCATCATCAATGGATTTCCTGTTCTATTTGAACTGCTTGCAACAATATTTGGCTTTGAAATATGACATTCGCTGCCACCATTGGATATTCTTTAGTCTATTACTTTTTTTTTATAGAAATTTTATGAAGCTTCTGTGTTTAAGTTTTAAACACACCATTTCGCTTCTTTAAACTGATAGAGATATGACAAACGTAAAGCGATTATGACCAAATTTAAACATAACACTACAAAATGTCACAGCAATGATATAAGAAAATTGATTTGCTAGCTTATTGTTTTCATAGATATATATTCCTCTTATAATACCAGCGAGAACAGAATACAAACAAAATATCAGATCGAAATTTTTCTTAAATTTTGTTTTAATTACCAATTGATGTTTAACCGAAATGATTAACACAGAACTGTCCTAATTCCAACCTTAGTTTAACCCCATTTAATATAATCTACTTTAACCTTACTTAACCCAGACTAATGTACTCTGCATACAAAGGATCCAATAGTGATATTTAAATGAGGGTTTAGATTTATTTAGACATGCAACACTTTACTACTATTACCTTGGTTGCACTTTGTTTTTAAAAGTTATTTTGAACTTGGCTATTGTATGCATAAAACCTTGATATGTAAATTTTTATTTAATACTTTTGTTTGAATTTTTAACATTTAACTGGCTATCTTAATTATTTTGGTAACAAGATGGTAGTATACTGGGTATGAAGTCCAAGTAATAATAGTTGGTGTAAAATTTAAAATTTAATTTGTTCTAGCTTAGCGTTTCGGCAAAACTTTTGCCTTTGTCAAAAGCATCTATAATTAGAAGTGTTGTAATTTAAAACTAACATAATACAATAGATAAGTTCCTCACTATATAAAATCGATAATTGTCAAATTTAAAAATAGCAATATTTTCAAAATTTAAAAATAACATGATTACGTTAATCAAAAATTTTTAATAAAATCCATTTAGTAGGAAGCAGGTAGATCTATTAACAAATTGAGCCTTAAAAACTAATAGATTGGAAGGTTATTATGGTTGAAATAAATTATGTGAATTTAATGTTCGTGTGATTATTATGTAAGAAAGTTCTTAATGAATTGCATTAGATTTGAAGTGATTTAAACTGTATAGAATAGAATAAAATCTGCGTGCATCTTCTATATCTTGTTTATTGTTCAAAAATTGTTGTTCTTTCCTAATGTGGTAAATTTCTAGAAAGTCTGGTTTTGTAATTGGAGTCTGTCTAATATTTTAGTTTTTTCATATGCGGGAGTATGTTTGGTTACACAAACATGTTCAGCTAATGCACATTTGTTGGAATTGATCCTGCAGTCACTTTTATGTTGCGGCGGACCATTAGGTAGTTTGGCCTATGTAAGATGCCTGGCCGCTACAGACTATTTTGTAAATCAAGTTACTGTTCAATAGTTTAAGGATAGGGTGCTTGAGTCTAGTAAATAGGTTATTAATAGTATTGTTGTACCCGAAAGCAATGGCAATACCAGGTTGTTTAAGTACTCGTACTAGTGACGGAGCTAAACTCCGAATAAACGGTAATTTTTTGTATATGGTGGTATTTAAATTGTTAATGTTGTTGTTAGGTGGTAAACTAATGTTGTTGTTATTATGGTTATTGTAATTGTTGAAATTGACATTGTCTAGATTATTGGTATTAATATTTTGAGATACATTATTGTTTATATTTTTGTGAAAGCTGTTGTTTATATCCAAAGTGTTGGTGTAGATGAGTTTATGTAAAAATTGGTTGAGGTAAACATTGTTTAATAAAGCGTAGAATAGAATTCTTTTATTTTTATTTAAAAATTACGGATGAGAAATCCTTTCGATGCGATGTTTCATGGCATTGACTGTGTTGACTTTTATGTTTCAATAAATGGTTGCAAAGAAAATTCAAATATCTACCTGAATTGGTAGGTTTAGTATAATAGTAAAAGATTAAAACGTTACTTTTTCCTCTGATAACTAAGATATCAAGAAAAGGTAATTTTCCATCTATTTCTCTCTCACTACTGAATTGTAATTGTTTATTGAAACCATTGAACGTGGTTATTGTTTCATTGATATGATGGGGTGAGGTAGAACAGATGATGTCATTAACATACTTGACGAGGAAAGTCATTTCATAAGGTAGCCATAGGAGCACAGAATCTATGAGAAAATAAGTGTTATTAAAAATCAAATTAACAGTAGTCAGAAAATAGTCAAAAACTTGCAGTGAGGTTCAATGGAGTGCCATTTTTCATTGATGATATTAAAGATTAGAATAAGAGGAATGTTTGTAAATAACAATGCAATGTCTGGAGAGACAAGAAATGATTTTCAGGAAGTTTAACGTTTTTGAACTTATTGATGAAGGTAAAACTGTCTTTGATATTTTAGTCTCCAGGTGGTAAAGCTAGTTGAAGTATTTTAGAAATGAAAGTTGTCAACAAGTATGTGGGAGTGTTTAAAGTTGGAATGATAGGTCTGAGTGTAAGGACAGGTTCGTGGATTTTTGGTAACCCATAATATTTACCTGGAGTTGAATTATAATTGGAGAACCGCTTCTGTTCAGTATCATTTTAAATGCCTTTTTTATGGAGTAACTTTATATGATCGTTGACATGTTTTAGGTGGTGAAAGTAGGATCTTTTTTAAAAGTTTATAGGTTGTAGTACCAATTAATAATTCTAGGGATTTATAAACATATTGTTGTTTGTCCATGACGATGGTTACTGCACCTTTATCATTTGCTCTATTTACAATTAAATCCGGGTTATTGGATAAGAACCTTGCAACTTTATAGAATTGTGATCTGAATTCGTTTTTTGTTAGTTGTTTATCGGTTTGTTTGCAAAATTCAAAATTATGTTACTAATTTTACCTCTTTTTAGGTCCTTTTGCTTTTGTGGTAACTCGGTTGAGTCTAGAATATATTCTATTCATCCTAATAATTTGCCAATGTGAGTATCTTTGGTTGATGGCGTTGTGTTGAATTTGGGTCCTAACGGCAGAAAGTTTTTTTACTTCGTCAGGTAGTGGAACAGTACTGATATTCACTATCCATTTTGAATTGTCAGTAAAGGCAAAAGACAAACATGTTTGTTCATTAACTAATCTTGAATATTTATTAATACTAAATGACTTAATTTTTTTCAAAATGACGACCACAGCATACTGACTGTCTATAATCAGAAGAACGTATAATATATGGGGGTAAAGCTGGTCTTTTTAGACAGTTGTTGATTCTTCGTTGAATCTTTTGGTTTGTGTTGTTTGATAGGTGGTTATCAAATTGTTAATGTGGTTGGGAATGATTTTGTTTCTTCTACATTGTTCTAAGAAATGAATGTAGTTGAGTCACTTGCTATTAAATTTCATTCTTTGATATTATTTTAAGACTCATTAAATTTACTTATTCTTTATAATTATAATCTTTGGCTATGGAAAAAGGCAGTTGAGCCGGATCTCCTCCGTGCCGACTGTTGATAAAACCTGCAAAGTCAGGTGAAACAGCACGAAGGCACAAATTGTGGGATAGGTGATGCTGTACTTCCCATAATGTGTTAGTGTTAAATGTTACATCTTTGCTACTCCTGTCCTGATGAGCCCCAATAAGCGCGAAACGCGTCGAGAGGATGCCCTTGTGGCTAATATTGAGTCACTTGCCATTAAATTTCATTCTTTGATATTATTTTAAGACTCATTAAATTTACTTATTCTTTATAATTATAATCTTTGGCTATGGAAAAAGGCAGTTGAGCCGGATCTCCTCCGTGCCGACTGTTGATAAAACCTGCAAAGTCAGGTGAAACAGCACGAAGGCACAAATTGTGGAATAGGTGATGCTGTACTTCCCATAATCTGTTAGTGTTAAATATTACATCTTAGCTACTCCTGTCCTGATGAGCCCCAATAAGGGCGAAACGCGTCGACAGGATGCCCTTGTGGCTAATATTGAGTCACTTGCCATTAAATTTCATTCTTTGTTATATATATATATATATATATATATATATATATATATATATATTTACAAGATCGTCTGTAGCTGTCAGGCATCCTACATTGGTCAAACTTCCCAATGGTTGAGGAATCGTCTGACACAACATAGAAGTGACTGCAGGATCAATTCTAACAAATGTGCATTAGCTAAACATGTTTATACAACCAAACATACTCCGGCCTATGATGAAATTAAAATATTAGACAAAGAATCCAATTACAAAACCAGACTCTTTCTAGAATCGTACTATATAAACAAAGAAGATCAATGTTTGAATAATAAACAAGATATAGAAGACACACACAGATTTTATTCTACTCTATACAATTTAAATCACTTTAAATCTAATGCGCTTCATTAAAAGCTTTCTTTTATAATAATCACATAAACATTAAATCTAAATCATCTACTTCAACCATATTAATCTTCCAACATATTAGTTTTTAAGGCTCAATTTGTTACTAGATCTACATCCTATTTACTACTAAATGAATTTTATTAATAATTTTTGATCAACGTAATCATATGTTAATTTTAAATTTTGACAATTTTGCTATTTTCAAATTTGACAAATATTGGTTTTATACAGTAAGGAACTTATCTATTATATTATGTTAGTTTTATATTACAACTCTTCTAATTGTAGATGCTTTTGACAAAGGCAAAAGTTTTGCAAACGTTAAGCAAAAGAAATTAAATTTTGAATTTTGCATAAACTAGTATTATTTGGACTTCATACCCAGGATACTACCATCTTATTACCAATATATATATATATATATATATATATATATATATATATATTGATGTGTTAATAGGGTCATTTAGGGGTAGGTAGTATTAAGAGTATAGCGCACTCCACATAAAATACATAAGGGCTCAGAAAACCACACAGTTTTCTGAAGAAAACAAGAAATACGATGATTAGACTGGAAAGTAAATGATAACGCCCTGTATATAAATTATAATCATAATTAATTCAGTTAATGAAAAATACATTGAAGATTTATTTGAATAAAACAAATCCGCAAGTCGTTAAATAACATAAATGCAAGCGGAAACGCGACACGTGTGGATAACGCATCATTATTACCACAAGAATCCTAATTAATACAAGCGGGTTTAATAATGCGTAAGATAGAAAACTCAGATGATTTAATACATACATTGTATTTTGTCTACGTGACTAGCGAATTAAAATCGACACCTGATTTATTGGAAACAAACAAAGCATGTTTATTAAAAATCAAAGTTCACCAAATTTATTTAAACAAACAACGGTTTACTTATCTAAAAGTATGAAAATCCAAGCGAATCAATGCTATTAACTTGAAATCGTACGTGACAAGAGGAACACGTTGATGTTAATATACAACCATAACACCATGGAATATCCGAAAACCTAGTTTATACAAACAGCGAACTTTGCACTTATCAATAGATAGACAGTGCATTTAAATATGACCGGATTTGTAAACAAATCAGTTCATCATGAAGTAAAGTATAGTTCACGTCTTTGAAAACTAAAATATCCACGTTAAGTGAGTAATTGTGAAGTGGAAAATAATACCGCAGAATAAGAAAAATTAATGGTTTGTCGTTTTACCCTTAGATAGAAAAACGACCTAAAGTATCTCTAAAGAATCACTGGAGACAGCTCCAAACAATTACGGGAGACAAATTTAAATAATTACTGGAGTCCAGTCTCTATAAATAAGGGAACAAGTTTAACTAAATGCTGAAGCAATTATTAATGGAACAAAAGAGTTGATTTATGGTGAAGGAGTTTAATGCAGTATGCTAGTATATTTAAGGCGCTAGATGAGGGATGCACACAACGGTTGGACCAGAGACGGATTTAAGTGGAAAAACAACAGGTTAGCCAATCTGAATGTTTATTATTATTCTTATTATTTTATTCGTGGATATTTCATTGCACTTTGCTAAACTGGAATAACTTAAGATATAACATTTAATTTAATATTACAAATTTAAATACCTTAAAAAATGCTTTCACGATATTTTATGTGGGGGGTCGGCAGGATTTAGTTTTCGGTATACGTTGTAAATTACGTAAATAAATGAGGTTAAATGAACGTTCATCAGGCTTCAATTAACTAGTAATTTTGCTGACACTTTGATCATTTTTGGTAATAATAATTATTAAATTTATTGATTCATTTCCAGTTAAACAATTTTAACCTTTTCAATACGTTGTAAATATTTTTGAGAACATTATAATAATTTGTGCTTAATGGTGTTTTGGTTTAAAGATTAAAACAGGAAGGAGAGCTAGATGGTAGGTGTAAAGGCTTTGTTTGTCGTATTGTCGCAAGCTCCGTGCATAATTCAAAAACTGAGCTAGCCGACGCAATCAAAATTATATATTAAAAATCAAAAATTGACAAATTAAAAATTTATACCTTTTAATTCAGAAAAAGGGCGCATAGGGGTATTGCTACAGAATCACAACAAAGATATTTGTCCCAACAACGTGGGGCTGGATCAAAATATAACACCGAAAAAGAGATTTGGCGAACGTGGGACTCTACGAAAACATCTCATCACAAAAGAGATTTGCCGCAATAACGTAGATCTGAACCAAAATATCACATCCAAGCGATCAATTGACGCCCGAACGTAGGGCAGAACTAAAAATAAAATAGCACATCAGCCTGGGGTTAAAGCAAAATAAATTAAGCAAAAATTAAAGGTAAAGAAATCGAGGGTTTTATTTTGAATTTAAAATAATTGTAGAACTGTAATAATGGATAAAGGAATGAAGGAAATGAGAGAGACATTAAAGAATCAAGGAGTAGAAATAGGTTCACAGGAAAGTGTGATTCTACAGGACACATCAATGGAAGCTGCAGGAAGAATGTTGGAGAGGAGTCAGAGTGAAGAACACCGGTCCATCCAAGATTCGAGAATAATAGAAATGTTAATGGTACTAAATGACAAGATGGAGAAGAATGAACAGGCCACGAAAAACATGTCTGAGAAGAATGAACAGGCCATGATAAATATAACAGAAAAGAATGAACAGGCCTTCATTAATATGACAGAGAGGAACGAACAGATCATGAAAAACATGATGGATAAGGCTATGCTAGCATTTGAAAAAAATTTGGATAAATTGGGGGAAGATTTAAGTTCCAGAATAGATAAATTAAGTGATGATCTTAGGGAGACAAATCAGCGAATGGAAGAAATGCATTTCCAAACCCAAAATAAAGTGATAAATCTTATGGAAGATATTGACTGCGTAAGAGATGAAGTTATTAAAGTACGATCAATACAAGAGGCCAATGAAAAGGAAACACGGAAAAATTATGAATTTAGGGGTACAGAATATTGAAAGAAGTTATGGAATGGAAATTAGCCGAGTAAATAAAGAAATAGAGGATATAAAAATTAATGTAATGAATTTTGGCAGGAATAGGATGACATATAATCAGGAACCCTTAAGATTGAATCACCCAAATATAACATTGGATCAGTATACGAAATTTTCAGGAGATAACAAACAATCCAAAATTATTCTTAAAGGATGTCAAAACACTGATGCAGGGCATAACGGATGAGCTGTACAAATTAAATCTAGTAAAAGCTATGATAAAAGGCAATGCAGAAACATGGTTTGATCTGATCAAGGATGAATTGACAACGTTTCAAGATTCTGAGAACAAATTTTTGAGACAATTCTGGGGGATACTCAACAATATAAGGTGAGAGACGATTTGATTATGGGGAGATACAATAAAAATTTAGGCCTGGCCAGGGAACAGTATGCAATTAAGAAATTTAGTATAGCAAGACAGTTGGAGCCTCCTTTAGAAGAGAAACAAATTATTAAATATCTGGCAGCACATTTTGAAGTAGAGGTGAGGCAGTACATCGCTCTAGAAAATATTCTGGATCGTGACATATTCCTAGAATACTTGCAGCGATACGATGATATGAGAATGAATCGCAGAGAAGAAGGTTGAACGATCACTCAACCAACAAAACCAGAGAGAAGAATGCCGAGGAGTATACCAATCAACAGGATACAATATGAGAGGACAAATCAGCATTATAGAGGAAATTTTAGAAACAATTGCAACGGCAATATGAGGAATCGACCCTGGTACGAATCAAATAGGTGAAAACCAAATAGGAATGATAACCGAAGCCAAAATAACCAAGGTCATGAGGAAGGATCAACGGAGTCAAGAAGAGTTAGTGGTGCCTATGCTGAGGTCACGAATCGACCAGACCCATCTAATATGAGTACAAATTTTTAATTGAAGACAAACCAAATAAGCCCTTTGAAATAAACAAATATGAACATCAGTGGAATTCATAAAACTGGAAATGGAAAATGATTTTAGTAAAAATTTATTGCCTATAATTAATTTAAAAGTAGAGGATAAAGTAATTGGGATACTCATAGATATCAGAGCAGAGGTATCACTTGTCTCAGAAGATTTTATTAAAGGAAGAAAATTAATGAAGAAAATAATGCCGATGAAGAAGTGTAATTTAATAGCACCAAACAATAGAAAGTTTGCATGCGTAAGTAATATAGTGATTCTGAAGTGTGAGATAGGAGAAGAGAAATTTGAAAATGAATACGTTATAGTACCTGGATTAAAAATGGACGCTACATGGGGGATGAATATTATAGATAAGTTGGGGATAAAAATAAATGCAGAAAGCAGAGATATTATGTAAAGGGAAATGCATCAAATGGGATGAAGTATTGAAAATAAATGGTGAATGTGTGAAGATAAATAAATTTGAAGGGAACTAGATGATGAAGAAAATGAAGTAAATAAAGGTACTAAGTGTCCAGGTGATAGGAAAAATAAAGTTAGGGCATTATTGAAAGAAACATTGAAAATTATAGTTAAAGAAAAATTATTATAGGTACATAAAGTCAGAATAGATATTGATAGGTGAAAATTTGAGATAGGGCGAATTTCAGGGGCCTTATATTGGAAATATTATACGACAAAAAGCATAGGATGGGTTAATGAAAATGGAATAGATAAGTAAATAAAAACTTATTGTAAATATTAGAAAACAATAAAGCATAGGATAGGTTAATAATAATTAGGATAGATTTAGGAAAAGTAGGAGTAGTATAGGTTGATGGAAAAAGAAGAAATATGTAAATAGGAAATAGTTTAGTAGAAATATTCGAAGAAAACAATATTTAGCATAGGTTGATGTAAATAAGAAAAGGAATAGGTAGATAGAAAAAGTATGTATAAATAGAAATTGAAATGTTGGGAGACGATGAGACTTCGTGTGTTTTTTATGAGAAAAGAAGAAATATGTAAATAGGAGTGGTTCAATAGAACTATGAAGAGATGATGATACGTCTATGAAAAATGGGAAAAGCGTTTGTAAATAGGAAAAGTGTAGATCAATATGAGTGCTTTATTAGAAATAGGAAGAGATGATGATAAATTTATGAAAAATGGGAAAAGTATATGTAAATAGGAAAAAGTATAAATAAATAGGGATAGATGAACAGGAGAAATATGAAGAGATGATGATACATTTATGCAAAATAGGAAAAGTATAGACAAGTAGAGATTGAAATATTAGTAGATTACAAATATAGTGTAAATCTAGGAAAAATAGGAAAAGTATAGACAAATAGTGATTGAAATATTAGTAGATTATAATATGTAGTATAAATTTAGGAAAATAGGAAAAGTATAGACAAATAGGGAGTGAAATATTAGTGGATTATCATACATAGAGTAAATTCAGGGAAAATAAGAAAAATATAGATAGATAGGAAATAGGGAGATAGAATGTTTAGTATAAATTTACAGAGCCTTGTGTAGATAGTAATCATTTTGAAAATATTATAAAATATTTGGAATGGATAGGTATATAATTATAGAATAGGTTAGATTAAAATAAGAATAGTGGGGTAAAAATAATTTAGGAGTTGTGTATATAGTAGAAAATAAAAACAAAATAATTTTGTACCAATGTGAATTTTTCTCGTCACGTTGGGCGCCAAAAATAACATTTTTCAAAAAATTTTTGTTTTAATTTGAGGAAAAATGCCGTGTTAATAGGATCATTTAGGGGTAGTTAGAACCAAGAGTATAGCGCACTCCACATAAAATACATAAGGGTTCAGAAAACCACACAGTTTTCTGAAGAAAACAAGAAATACGATGATTAGAGTGGAAAGTAAATGACAACGCCCTGTATATAAATTATACTCGTAATTGATTCAGTTAATGAAAAGTATTTTGAAGATTTATTTGAATAAAACAAATCCGCAAGTCATTAAATAACATAAATGCAAGCTGAAACACGACACGCGTGGATAACGCATCATTATTACGTCACGAATCCTAATGAATACAAGCAGCTTTAATAATGCGTAGGATAGAAAACGCAGATAATTTAATACATACATTGTATTTCGTCTACGTGACTAGAGAATTAAAATCGACACCTGATTTATTGGAAACAAACAAAGCATGTTTATTAAAAATCAAAGTTCACCAAATTTATTTAAACAAACAACGGTTTACTTATCTAAAAGTATGAAAATCCAAGCGAATCAATGCTATTAACTTGAAATCATACGTGACAAGAGGAACGGGTTGATGTTAATATACAACCATAACACCATGGAATATCCGAAAACCTAGTTTATACAAACAGCGAACCTTGCGCTTATCAATTGATAGACGGTGCATTTAAATATGACCGGATTTGTAAACAAATCAGTGCATCATGAAGTAAAGTATAGTTTACGTCTCTGAAAACTAAAATATCCACGTTAAGTGATTAATTGTGAAGTGGAAAATAATACCGCTGAATATGGAAAATTAATGGTTTGTCGTTTTACCCTTAGATAGAACAACGACCCTAAAGAATCTCTAAAGAATCACTGGAGACAGCTCCAAACAATTACGGGAGACAAATTTAAATAATTACTGGAGTCCAGTCTCTATAAATAAGGGAACAAGTTTAACTAAATGCTGAAGCAATTATTAATGGAACAAAAGAGTTGATTTATGGTGAAGGAGTTAGCCAATCTGAATGTTTATTATTATTTTTATTATTTTATTCGTGGATATTTCATTTCACTTTGCTAAACTGAAATAACTTAAGATATAACATTTAATTAAATATTACAAATTTAAATACTTTAATAAATGCTTTCACGATAATTTATGTGAGGTGTCGGCAGGTTAAATGAACGTTCATTAGGCTTCAATTAATAATTAATAATACTAGTGATTTTGCTGACTTTTTGATCATCTTTGGTAATAATAATTGTTAAATTTATCGATTCATTTCCAGTTAAACAATTTTAACCTTTTCAATACGTTGTAAATATTTTTCAGAACATTATAATAATTTGTGCTTAATGGTGTTTTGGTTTAAAGATTAACAGGAAAGAGAGCTAGATGGTAGGTTTAAAGGCTTTGTTTGTCGTATTGTCGCAAGCTCCGTGCGTAATTCAAAAACTGAGCTAGCCGACGCAATCAAAATTATATATTAAAAATCAAAAATTGACAAATTAAAAAATTTATACCTTTTAATTCAGAAAAAGGGCGCATAGGGGTATTGCTACAGTATCACAACAATATATATATATATATATATATATATATTGACGTGATAAGGAGTCACGAGAGGTCATTGAAACCCAAATTATACAAATAAATCCTACTGACGTATAAAAGAATTAGGTAAAATACAAGCGTACTTTTATTCATTAATGTTTCATGCAAAAATGCATATTCCACGTGTATAAATAATCACCCTGTATAATATAGGCATATTGTAAATAAATGACAAGTAACATAAGTTGTATATATAAAAATAATTAATAGTAAGATACCGTAAAACGCATTTAAATTTGAATGCAAATTGATACTTTTTTTTGATAACTTTTGTTGTAAGTAGCATAAAATAGTACTTAGCTTTATGCATTTAGTTTAAGAAACTATAATCAACGTGTATTTTAAACCTAAATTTTCATATTAAATTTATGTACTGAAACACGAAAGCAAATATTTTCTATGAAATGCAACCCCTTTTGCATTAAAAAGCAATTAAAGTTTAAATTAATTACCCTATGGATTACCGCAATTTGTTTTAAATAAAGAATTTTCTAGAATATAAAAAGATGAATCATTGGTATTTAGAACTACATAAATAACTCATTAATAAATAAGCATTCCAAGAAGCGGCCGGAGCACGAAAACCCTCAAAACATTCGATAAAATCGATTATCTTTAGTATTAGTATGTAACGCCACATTAATAGTATATGTGTAAAACAAGGACATACAAAATACGTCACTGATAACTGGAACAATATAGGTGGAATAAACATCGCGATTTTAGACGCTAATTAGTTTTTTCGAGAATCCTTGATTTACAATATTCCACAACATTCTACTAGCTTCTGGAGATAGATAATTTAGAGTATATAAAGAAGCGTGTTTATTTATTCGAAATTCATTCGTTCAGTCGATTCTGAAATTTAAGTTGCGAGCTGTTTCTATGCGAAAATAGTATTTAAGTATGCACTAAGCGTACCGTAATTTAATAGTTGCGAGGTTGTAATGAATATAGAAGTGATGTTTTTTTTTAAAATGCAAATTACATACAAAAGTGGAATTTTTAATTACAATGAATAGGGAAAGTTCTTCAATATAACGCTATTTTAAAATTCTATTAAATAATTGAAAAGAAGAGTTGCGGATAATGTACTTTGGTAACTGCAGTTTGAAATGAAGATTTTTTTAAATATGGAAAAACTTGTGAGCTGATTTGACGTCAATTTAAAATAAGAATTACGATGAACATTTTTGTGGATTCTGCAAGTATTATTTTTAGATTTATTTGTAACTGATATTACAGTATTTGTATCTAGTTTAAGATATTGTTTTTGTGTAAAGGATTTTTACCAGGAGTTTGTGTTCAGAGTTTGAAATACTCTAACCTTTTAATAGATTATCTGTCAATGATTTTTTGGCCAAACAAACCTTACAAGCATGGAGGTAAACCTCCATAAGAATAAATTTATTCTGTAAATGTAAAATAAGGTAAGGAACATTTATTTTTATACTTCCTAGGAATTATTTTATGTTTGAAAGGATCGATGTTGTAAATGCTTTTGTATGAGAGAAAATATTTCATACTGTATAAATGCTTTGTGATATTGCTGTCTTTTATTTCATTTTGAAAACTCTGTCAATTCCGTTGAGCTAGCCAGGCAAAGTTAAAAAAGGAAGCAACGCTTAATGCGGGCCTTGTCACAGCACTATATATATATATATATATATATATATATATATATATATATATTGCTAGGATAACACTGCACGCCGATGTAATTAACGTTCAGTTGCCTACTGCCTGCCACCGCCCTGGCTCTAAACAACCTGAAATTTAAATATGCCTCAACTAGTTCAGTCTAATTCGTACAGAGTGCACAACGTTAAGATAACAAAGAATTTACCCCTTTTTTATCTAATACTTTCCTACTTGAATGAGACAAACGAAATTGACCAAGATTTGTAAAATGACAAAGGAACAATATATACACTTTACAGCTTAATATCATTCACTATTCGACAAAATCAAAGTATAATAATATCAATTTGTGTATCCCCAAAATTATAGCTCTCTTTAGTTAGTTTAAAGCCAGCAAAAATGACACTGTACATTTTGGAAATACCTTTGAACCTTCAATGACTTTCCCTTTTATGTAAATTTTTACTTATAAAAGGATTTTTTGATGACTCTTTACATAAATATTTTGGTATAATAAAAAATATAGTAAATGTTCAGTAAAACAGAAAATAATGCCTTATGCTATTTAGATAATGTTCTGGCCTGGAGTTTTCCTTGTGTGTCTCTTTGTTCTCCCTATTCTTGGATCTACTACTGTGTGCTGTTGACCAGTACCCCTGGATTGCTTTCAGTTGAGTTCATTTGTTGATTTTATAGTACCGCTTGGCCCAACACTCATTCAATGCTTAGAAAATCCTCCGTTTTTTGCTACGATGCGTAGATGCTAACCAATATTTTTATGTAATTCTAGATCAATTTAAATTTAGATTTATGTACCAATCTAGAGTTTCCCCAGATTTTTCCAGATTTTTCCAGACCCATTATCCAGTTAACGGCAAAACTTCTCTCGTATATTTTTCACTATTATTTTAATTTCAAAATTTTTCTATCACTACTTCCACGAAATATAATTATTTAATTTTACTATGTTCACTTTTATGTCAATTTTTAATTTGAATTGATGTGAGGCATGCTGAGGTTGAAGGAAGACTGCTTGTTTATCAAATTTGAGTGATATATAAAACAACGCCTCCATCTGACACCATTGGTTATCAGTGTTTTTTGGTCAAAGTTTAAGGCATGTTTAGGATATTGTCAATACTCTGGGCTTTCTCATGTATGAATTTGATAATAGTCCGTCGAGACAATGCTAACGGTCATGTAGTATTCAAGTTCTACATAGTGGACGTACTTTCACCCGTCTGTTTTGTGTTGTTGTAGGAAATTTTAATTCGACTTCTCACGTAGACAAACTTATGGCTTTATTTTTGTCAAGATAATGTTTTGGGTTTTGAATTTACTTCATGTTAAAAATCAAGGCGAAATTTCTATAATGCCGTAAATTGAAATGCGTTTATTTACATCCTGTGTTTCCGAACTAACGTATCTAAAAATGGTACTGCGTAAAGAATAAAAATGCAGTACCATTTTTAGATACATTAGTTATTAGAAATACAAATAATGTTATTTTATTAGATTGGTATCAAAAACCAACCAACTCTGGAAGGTACTTAAATTACTTCTCATATCACTCTTACAAAATAAAAATAAATTTTATTTTAACACTAAAAAACAGAATTAAAACAATAAGTCACCACACATTTTATCAAAAAAATTTAAACAAAGTTTTTAATATTTTAATAAAAAACAACTATCCTCCACAATTAATAAAACGTCTTTTATATAACCACACCTCAGAAATTATGGATAATAATACACATAACAACACAAATAACAATAATAATAAACAAATAGACAGTACAGTTACGTTTAAATCTCTTCCATACATTGAACACCTTACACCAAAATTAACTAACGTTTTAAAAAATGTAACAAAAATAATTTTTAAAAATATTTTAACCTTAAATTACCTTTTCTCTAAAATTAAAGATAAAACTCTTATTTTAAATAAAAGAAACATCATATATAAGATTGTCTAGATTGTAATGAGTGTTACGTAGGACAAAGCAAACAAACCCTTTAAACAACGAATAACTCAACGTACGAGCGATATACGTATAAAACCAAATGCTTGTGCCCTATGTGTACACGTAAATACTAAAAACCATAAAATAGATTTTAACAATCCAATTATATTACATATGGAAGACAAAAAATAAAAAAGAGAGTGTCTAGAAATGTACCACATCTACCAACAAAAAAATACTATGAATAAAAGAACAGATGTTAATGACTTAAACTGTATCTACACGTATCTTCTAAATATCAAAAATAAAAACAACCATAAAACAACAAATTTGTCAATGGATCTATAAGATGAATTTCTGTTAATAATATTAAAATAAAAAAAATTTAAAAACACCGCACACACACACACATACACACACACACACACACACACACACACACACACACACACACACACACAGACTCATACATACACTCAGTGTTACACGCAGATACATACACAGAATAGTTATAATGAATATTTTTTAAGGTTGCCTTTTAATAACAATTTCTATCAAACTTTCGACTTTTATTTATTATCAATATTTTATTTACATAATAATTTTATTTCTTGTTGCATTTTGAAGTTGTTATATACATTGTAGAAGATTTATAACGAAAATAACTTTTTATGTTAATTGCCAATTTATTAAATTTATTATAACCTCGCCTTAGTGAGTATAAAATATGATTTAATGTGTATTTATCAATTCTGTAATTGTAGTATCTTTGAAAAAGGATTAAAATAAATCTGAAAGCTCAGGTTTATAAAAAAGAGTTTTCTTTAATAATCCAGCCGACCTAAAACCCACAACATTTATAATATATATATATATATATATATATATATATATATATGTTATATATACTGTGATCCTACCTTATCAGTGATAGGCGTAATATATCTATCTGTCACTCCTTGTCTTATTTTAGAGCCTTGTTGAGTGATGCCACACAATTTATCTTTAAATATTTTACACGGCTGCTGCACTTAAATATTTTACAGGGCCGTCAAACACGTGGCGGAATTTACCTAGGGTGGGTCCGTCCTAAGCAAACACCTCTCAACTAGACACCCAAACAAATATTCAAGGATTTTCAAAATAATTTTAAAAGCCAAAAGTATTCCCAAACACTAGTTCCACTTTTATAAATTTGATTAAAGCACTGCGTAGATATTAAATACTAATACCTGGAATCCAGATACAAGCGCCGCCTTCCAGCCGTCCTGAAGCCAAGTGACCAACTGCAGGCACCTCCTGTAAATAATAAGTAACTCGAGCAACTGGTAATCTCCAGACTATAAAACTACTAATATTTCTACAAATTTTATGTTATACAAATACTCAGATAACTCCAATTCCACTATGCTTTCGTCTTCAAACAATAACGGTACAGACCAGCACTCCTCTTTTAATTAACTTTTATTCGCCGTAAAACTGCTACTATTTGCTATCTCCAGGTACAACTTGACTTTCAAAACTTTCTCGTAACTTTTAAATGTAATAAAACTCATAACAGTACAAAAACACGTCTATTTTTCAGTAATATAAATTTGAAGTCCCTTATAAAATAAAAACCGTCTTCTTTTGTTTCCGTTGCCATGACAACTATCTCTACGCACACTATGTAATTTATAATTATTAATAATTGATTTATAATACAGTTGTTTTCTCTAGATACATTCATTTTCTAGATGGTTTGTAATCCAGTGATTTATGTATATTGAACTTTTACAATATTGAAAATAGCTAACAAACTTTGATGGTTCAGCTTTTAAATTGTACGCAACAGACATTTATGTCTTATTCAGTAAACGTCCTGTCATTACATAACCAATCTTTAATTGTTAAAACATATTCAAACTGAAATTGATTTACAAATTTTACGGAGTATCACTTAACTCCTTAAAATTTTAAAAGCGTGCAGTATACCAAGCAATTTTGATATTTGTTTTACATTCAAATGGTTCTGAAAACGCTAACTCCAAATTAAATTTCATATCGTGCAACCATAACAATTAAAATACGTATACAATGCAAACTTATAACTAGCTTAGCCTGGTCTATGGCGGTATATGTTGTTGAATGCAATGCAGTTTCAAAACTTTATAAATTTATAAACGTGGAATAGTTGTTGTTAATTTATAAACCAAAAATACCTGAAAGAAAATACTCAAACAAAACCAAATATACCCCCATTCTAGCAAAGTCGTTTCAAGCCCTATTTAAACATTTTATAAGCCCACCCCTTCTTGACAGTATATAAGGCCCCACTGATTTTAAATAAAATGAAAATTTACTTCCTGGATATAAGTAATTCTTTTAATGGTTGAGAAATTTTAAATTTTAGTTAAAATCACTATAGTTTTTTTTCTTTATGTATGAGGATTAAGTGTTAGTTTCTGTATGTTCTGTATAGTTTTAAGCTCGTTAGTATTATTTACAGTGTTAATTTTATTCTTGCGATACTTTACTTTCCACATGGAAATATGGATACAAATTTTCTATATGAAAACGTCCCGACATTCACCCTGTCATTCTCCAATTCGTAAGTATTCCTTCTGCAAAAATTCTTCTCACTCGATAAGGACCTTCGTATGGAAATAACAACTTGGCACAAATATTTCTTTCCCAATTTGACATTCTCAATCTTTTAACAATAACAAGATCCCCAACTGAAAAACCACTTGCTTCTTGATTTTCTTGTTACGTTTCTCCAACTCCCTTCTTTGTATCGTTTGAATTGTTGTTTGGCTTTATGCAACAACTCCGTTATATCCTCCACTTTTGTTCAGCTCTCCACGGTCTTGCTGGAATCACCTTCTTCATCAATGTCACAGGACACATTCCTGTCACTGAACTTGGTACAAAATTAATATATTCTTCTATTTGCGGTAAATACCTTACCCACCGATCATGTTGTTCCTGCGTTATTAACCTCAAAAACTTTATTACTTCTCGAATATATCTTTCACACGGATTTCCTTGAGGATGTCTGATACTACAGAATGTCATCTTTATTCCATCCTTCCTTAATTTACTTTCAACCCTTCGATTACGAAAATACGTTGCATTGTCCAACAATACCCTATTCATCTTACCTATTCGTTCTACAAACTTTCTTACAGAACTCAATACATGCCTAGAATTACATCTCCTCGCTGGATAAAGCTGCACAAACTTTGTAAAATATCAACTACAACTAAAATATGCTGATATCCGTTCCTACCCGGTATCAAATTACTCAAGTAATCCATTGCCACAATATCTAATGGACCTTCCGCTCTTATACATCTAACTTGATTCTGCAACACCACATTCTTATCCTTTCCTAACAAACACGTCTCACACAGATTTATGCAATTTTTCACCAATTTTCTATCGTTTCGTGCATAGAAAGCTTCCCTAAATATCAAGAACGTCTTACGAATCCCTATATGACCAAACGAAGTATGAATTTCCTGGATCAGCTCAACGGCTACCTGTGTCGTTAACACTAATAATTCATCATCCCATAACCTTTTCACCAAAACTCCCTCGACCATATAAAAACCTCTGTCTTGTTCTAAATTCTCTCTGAATAATTTTTCTCTGATCACCCTTATTTCTTCGTGTGCTTGCATCCGATGAAATCTGGCATTCGACCATCTTCCCAGATCTTCAAACACTTGCAATGCAATCAAAATCCATTCCTACTATCCGTTAGCAACCCTTCATCCTTCCTACTAAAGAAATCAGCCGTAACATTTTCTTTACCAGGTTTTTGTCTAATCTCAAAATCATATTCCTAATTCTAAATTATCAGATTTAGGCACAACCACTACCGGATTGATATAGGGTGTTCTCGCTGATTCAATAATTCCTCTTTAACATCTTTTTAATCTCATTTTCACTCGACCCTTAATGCAAATGGTATTGGATATACCCTAGTACGAAAACTTCCTCGTCTGTGACCTCTAACTTATGCGTATACTCCTTCGCAAACCTAGGCTCATTACTAAAAACTCCTGCATGTCTATTAAACACCTCATATAACATTTCCTTCATATCCACCCCTATTAATCCTATCTGTTCCTCATCAAATACCTTCTCAAATATATTACATAACCGTAACTCATCAATTCCATCATAAATTCTATTCTTAGTCTTTCCTGATCCTATACTATCTGTATTTATCTCATCCCTAGTATCCCGATTATTCTTAGGCACCACCCATTTCTTCTCTAAATTTAATACCTTTACCATTCGTGCTTTACCATCTATAACCAGTCCAAATTCCTCAATTACATCTATCCCTACAATAAAATCTAAATATAATCCTCTTGCTATCCAAAACTCTACTTCACCTAGTCTGGTACTTCCTAATACAATCGATACTGCACAACTTTGTCTATCGTAGTTAACTTCCTCTTAATCGCAGACCATAAATTAATACTCTTAACCCTACAAATTTTCCCTTTGAATAATTCTGCATGTTTCAAAACTATTTCCTCTCTCACCAGCGATAACTGCGACCCTGTATCTATCAATGCCGTGTAAACAGAATCCCCTAAACTAATATGAATAAATGGTAACTTTCGCCTTCTTTCAAACTTATTATCTAACAACTTATCTACTAAACTAATACTATGCTGTGTCCCTAAATCTGATTTTCCTAACACTAATAAATCGACGTTTTTTTTTGTACCGTGGGTTCATCGTGGACCTCCACTTTCTCTATCCTATCCTCCGATCTCTGTCGCGTGTCTCTTGTTGTTACGTGTTGGATCGTCAAGTTTCTATCTGTCTCCGTTCTCGGTCTCTAATCCCTGTCGGTATTTCCCCCTGATCCGTTGATCTCTGCTCCCTTTCTCTCTGCCATCTCTGCCCAAAACCCGTCCTTTGCTGTCCAAAACCTCTGTCATTCCTATCCGTCCTGTTCCAGTCATTGTTCCCCCTATAATTATCGTCTCTATTAAAACGTTGTTCCCAATTATTATTCGTTCTCCTTTGATTTCCTGATATTGCTTTCTGTAGTTGTCCTGTCCATTCTCCCTATAATTGTATCCTTGCACCCCAGTCCTCTGGTAGTCTGTGCTATTCCTATTCCTATCCCAATTCCTATTATCACTATTTTCCCTGGTATTCGTTTCAAACGTCCTAGCTACGTCATAATTTCGCATCATTTCCAAAAAGTCTCTTAAAGTCCGAACGTTTTGTATCGCTACGGCCCTAGTTATTTCCGCCTCCATATGCCTTGACAACAATAATATAATTTCATCTTCTCTTAATTTAGGAATCAGGTGCTGCGCCTGGTTATACTTTTCAATCACATAATTTTCTCTCGATCCCTGGTATGACCTATAGTTCCCAGTGTTTAAATCCGTTCGAATATTAGCCTGATGCGTGTTTCCCCAATATTGTTCTATGAATAGCCTTCGAAATTCCTCGTACGAACTATATTGCCTCCTCACGATACAGTGCCATTTCTCTGCACAACCCCCCAATGTCACGCTCACCATCTGCATCTTCACCCTCTCAGGCTCACTCTCTACCATCTCGTCCAACTTGCTAAGATAGACCATCGGCTGCTCATTCTTTCTGCCTTCAAACCTCGGCAAGGTCTCTTTCCCTAGCCTATACTGGTATCCTGCATCACAAACAACTCTTCCCCTTTCCAATTCAACCAACTGTTCTCTCATCTGTCTAACATTCCCTTCAAGACCAGACAATCCATTTACCGTATTCCCCAGAACCGTCGTATCCCTTCTCAGCTTCTCTGCCACCTCCTGACTCGCCCGCAATTTGCCTATAATTTCGTTTTAGAGTTAATAT
Organism: Platerodrilus igneus; assembly: GCA_036346225.1. Taxonomy (NCBI): domain Eukaryota; kingdom Metazoa; phylum Arthropoda; class Insecta; order Coleoptera; family Lycidae; genus Platerodrilus; species Platerodrilus igneus. The sequence goes on from JARFIW010001414.1 coordinate 782,529, forward strand.
TGTCCTCCGTCTGAATCCGAACTATTTCACCTAAATTCTGCAATTTTTCTGTCTGTCTAACTTCGACCATGTACAGCTCTTCCCTTAATTCATTTAAACCTGTTGTTACCTTCCCTTCTACAACCTGGACTCTATCCTCTACGTCCTTCAGAACTTCATCCTTAAATGAACACAAACTGCTCTGTATTGATACATTAATTCCTTCAATTTTCATTTCCATCATATCAAATTTTTCCTTAACTTCCGCTTGTGAATTTCTAACCTCGCCAACAATGATCCTCTCAATTCTTCATGCGACTTAGTTAACGACCCTTTTAATTCCAACAAAACCATCATCACATCTTGGATCTGCATATTCTCTTTTCCCTTATCAATTTCATTTTCTCCCGATGTACCCCCTGAATTCACAATAATCATCTCCGGCTCCACATATCCCCCAGCTTCATCCCTAGCATCCCCTGCCGCTACAGTCTTAACCACCGGTTGCCCTCTCACACCAGTCTCAACTCCATAAACTTTCCCTGACCTCGTGATTCTCTCCTCATCAGACATGTCCCTTTAATTTTCAAAATAAACTTCAATGATGTGCCCCACTAAGCTACACAACCTCTGCAAATCTGAATCAGCCCTATCGAGCCCCCTTTAGGCGAACAAATATTTTGTTGCGAAGTTATTTACCTATTCGAGCCCCACCTAATGTTTTACCGCTAAAATTGACCAAAGTGTGAATATCAAATTACGTCTTAGCCTACTACAATAAATTCAAAACCTTCAACAACTGTCAAATAAATATATATGAAACGTCAATCAAATATTAATTTTCACTTTTAAATAGAATATATGCAACGTACAACTAACAAATCTACTCTGCCTCACGTTGTTAGCGCCATCTGTTATATTTTGGTATATATTGAGTTATAGAGAACCCTTTTATAATCAATTACCACCTATTTTGTATTGTTTATTCATGATTACAGGATTGATCTTTCTTTTTTTATCTTAGGACAATTATGACAATTGCAACCGAATACACAAGCATTCTTCAAATAATTGTAAATGCCAAAAGTATTCCCAAACACTAGTTCCACTTTTATAAATTTGATTAAAGCACTGCGTAGATATTAAATACTAATACCTGGAATCCAGATACAAGCGCCGCCTTCCAGCCGTCCTGAAGCCAAGTGACCAACTGCAGGCACCTCCTGTAAATAATAAGTAACTCGAGCAACTGGTAATCTCCAGACTATAAAACTACTAATATTTCTACAAATTTTATGTTATACAAATACTCAGATAACTCCAATTCCACTATGCTTTCGTCTTCAAACAATAACGGTACAGACCAGCACTCCCTCTTTTAATTAACTTTTATTCGCCGTAAAACTGCTACTATTTGCTATCTCCAGGTACAACTTGACTTTCAAAACTTTCTCGTAACTTTTTAAATGTAATAAAACTCATAACAGTACAAAAACACGTCTATTTTTCAGTAATATAAATTTGAAGTCCCTTATAAAATAAAAACCGTCTTCTTTTGTTTCCGTTGCCATGGCAACTATCTCTACGCACACTATGTAATTTATAATTATTAATAATTGATTTATAATACAGTTGTTTTCTCTAGATACATTCATTTTCTAGATGGTTTGTAATCCAGTGATTTATGTATATTGAACTTTTTACAATATTGAAAATAGCTAACAAACTTTGATGGTTCAGCTTTTAAATTGTACGCAACAGACATTTATGTCTTATTCAGTAAACGTCCTGTCATTACATAACCAATCTTTAATTGTTAAAACATATTCAAACTGAAATTGATTTACAAATTTTACGGGAGTATCACTTAACTCCTTAAAATTTTAAAAGCGTGCAGTATACCAAGCAATTTTGATATTTGTTTTACATTCAAATGGTTCTGAAAACGCTAACTCCAAATTAAATTTCATATCGTGCAACCATAACAATTAAAATACGTATACAATGCAAACTTATAACTAGCTTAGCCTGGTCTATGGCCGGTATATGTTGTTGAATGCAATGCAGTTTCAAAAACTTTATAAATTTATAAACGTGGAATAGTTGTTGTTAATTTATAAACCAAAAATACCTGAAAGAAAATACTCAAACAAAACCAAATATACCCCCATTCTAGCAAAGTCGTTTCGAAGCCCTATTTAAACATTTTATAAGCCCACCCCCTTCTTGACAGTATAATATATATATATATATATATATATATATATATATATATATATAAAACTTTACATAACTAAACTATAAAATGGATACTTTAATAAAATGACATAATCTTGTCACGTTATTTTATTTGTGTCACGTGTGATGACAAAATGAATAAATGCATGGCATGTATCTTTACTTTTTTTTATAATTTTATACATAAGTGTAAATAGAAATTAAATTGTTAATGTCTGTCTATTTGTTCATAGCATCGAGATTTTGGTAAATATGACACATTTCTAAAAATAGTCTTTTTGATTGTTTGTTTAATTTGTAAAATTTTTGGTTTGAAAAGTTCATTTGATGATTTATTTTCAAAATATGTTTTGTCAAAGCACAAGCATTAGGTTTTCATGTTATGTCGCTTTTATGCTGAACTGCCCGTTGTTTAAATTTGGTCACAATCTGTACAGTTAATTTGTGGTAAATTAAGTTTTTTGTTGTAGTTTTGATGTTTGGTCTTTTAATTTAGAATGTAATTTGTTTAAGGTGAATGTTTCGTTTAGCCATTTTGAAGTTGATATTTCTAAAAACTTTGGTTAGCTTTGTTGTTAAATTTTTAATGAAAGGAAGTGGTCTGTAAATTGTTTGGTTTGCCGATTTATGTCTTGATTGTTAAGTTAATCTTATTGATATGGTTGTTAATTATATTATATTGATATCGTTATTGTTATTATTATGTAAAAGATTTTGAATTAGATTTAGTGGATAATTATTTCCTTTTAAAATTTTAAAAGTTAATGTTTTTATTACATAATTATGTATGTGAAATTTTGAATGAGTGGTATGAGTGATAGTTTATAAACCTATTTGAATGGATTGTTTTTTTTTATACCAGTCCAATTTTATTTTGTTTTTATCATCTCTAATTAATAGTGTATCTAAAAATGCAACTGTTCTCTTTGGCTTGCATTTATTGAACATAAATATCTTTACGCATAACTTGCATTTTGCATAAAAAAGCAAACACTACACATAATTTTTGAGATGCATACATTCATTTTCCATCATAGTTACTGCATGGAACTTGCAATGTGGATAATAAAAAGGTACATAAAATAATTCTCACTTAAATAAAATTACATATAAAATCATTGCACATAAAATAAGCTTCCATAATAAGGAAGTGATTTTATTGACCAATTTAATTTATCTACTTGCCGTCACGTGGGAGAGTAATCAAAATATTAAAAAGAGGTATTGTTGTCATGTGTTCATTCGGTTATCATAGACAATAAAGGATGAAAATTATATTATAAAAGGAAAATTAATTTTTAGTTCTTTGGGCCTACCTGTGTGGGAAAATTAAGAAAGCCGAATTTTTCTATTAGTGTATTAGACAATATAATTATGTGAAGCTACACTTTTAATATCTTGCTGAGATTTAACAGTATAAATAATTTTTCGTACACCTAGGTAATGAATTATCATTCTGAACAATTATTTATTAAAAGTATGTCCCTCTTACCAATCTGAAAATAAGACTTTCCACAAAATAACCATTGTGTCTAGTTGGACATTGTGCATCAGAAACAGTATACAGTTTGAAATAGATAGCAATTAAGGTTGATGTATGTACATCAGGTCGATAATTTTCAACCTTGTTAGTACTTAAACTTTCTTCTTTAAAGGACATAGGAGTAATTCTGACAACCTTCTGCGACCTAAGTAGTAATAACAATGCAGGAATTCTTTCACAACCATCTGCCGATGATATATTAGGTGTCATTGATCCACACGATACATTAATAAGTGGGACTTGCAACAGTGAAACAAATTCACAAAATATAAGTTAACTACATAATAAAAAAAGCTATATACGAGACTGAAATATTCGGTTACATCTAATTGACATGCTTACTAAACTGCTGAAAATTTTGATCAATAATGAATATCACACACTGAGCTTACTACAAATGCAAGAACTCTATTCCAAATACCTCAGAAAGTAAATGCTATTCAATTAAATAATGAGTTCTATACTATCATGCGTTAAAAATTTTCTAACCACATTCTTTAATCTAAGACATACAGACGTTTCCTTCATATATTGGAAGCGATAAAAAATATATAAAAATGTATCTATAAATGTAAAATAAAATGTTTGAAATAAATAAATTTAAACAGCTGGAACACGAAGAAGCTAATTTAAATCAAAATAGAATACTATATATGTCACGGAATAATTATACAAATTACGGACAATTGCATGCAAATATGTGCTTGTTAGTATGGAATTACACATGAGGTAATTACATATTGCAAACAAATGTGTGTTGGTTGGTATGTAACTGTACATGCTTTTGTAGAAGACATTTTCGTGGGGCAGCAAAATTACACAAATTGCATGCGAATGGACACTCGTTTGTGTTTTTGAGTATGTGTTTTTAAATTATTTTTTTGTGCTACAGAATAATAACACAAAAATTGCTTGGAAATGAAAGTTTCTTTGCATGCAGGAATAAATAATCTTTTAGAGTACCTTTTGAAGATACTGATTAATCACAAACTGCATGAGTTTGGAACTTCGTTGATATATGACAGCATATATCTTTGTAAAAAAAATATTTCTGAGCGGTATAGCTGTAGAAATTGCATGAAAATGGAATTCGTTAGTATGCGTTCGCGTGTCTTTTTAAATACACCTTTCGTAATGCAGAATAATCACACAAATTGCATGGAAATAGATGGTTGTTAGTATGTGTTTGTATATGTGTTTCTAAGTCAAGGTTTTTGTGATGCAGAATAATCACACAAATTGCTAGGTAAAGGATGTTTGTTAGTATGCGATGTTACATTTTTTTTTGAAGAGAATTCTACTCTTTATTTTATTCTATACAGGTTCCTACAGTTTACTGCTCTATGATTACGTTATCATGGAGACGAAATTTGAATATTTGGTAATCCTGTTATTTTTCAGTTCTTGTATTATTATACATTAGCATTGCATATGGTTTTTAACTTAGGAATTTGTTTATCTGAGTTATTTGATGTATTCATTATGTTAGTTGAAGAATAATTGTGTATATCGGTATAATATGTATACAATTGTTGGTAACTCTTATCTATAGCTCGGTTTTAAAACGTTTAGGTGTCATTACATTCTCATATGTGCGCCACTGGTCGTGTTTGACCTAATCTGTCCCTGCATTTTCATGCTAGTGACTTTCTGGTTTTGTAGTGCAATCCTAGCCTTTTTCAAATCGCTATGAACATGGTTGTAATTTCGTGTGGTGTCAACTGCTAATTGGGTAAAATGGCCTGAAATTCAGTTTTTACGAAGATTCTTTTTCGTCTTAAGTAGGATTGGTTGAAATTGGGATGAAATGGGTTCGCATGGTAATTTTTGCAGAGTATGGTGTGATCCGTTGATCAGTCCAGAGTGGTATAGGTCTGATGGAGTTTTAAAGCCGTTTAGTGTGGCTTTTCCATTTGGGCTTCTTCTATTAGTACCTTATTTAATTGCAGATTCCGTGTTAGATGTGCTGAAGCAACAAGTTAGTTTGAATATTTGAACTCTGGAATCTTAGCAATTACCTAGGTGAATAGTAGGTAATTAAAGATATTTTGTGTAGTTTAGTGAATTGCATAAAGACGGTTATCATTTGGAACACTTGTGAAATCAATTCATGTGCATGATGTGATTAAGGATAACACTATTTCTTAAAAACCTGCAACAAAACAGTAGTCCTAAAACTTTTACTTAAGTTGACTTAGGTCGAGTATTTAAAAATCAATCCAAGAGTAAGATGCTGTATAGGTTTTTTGTTTAGCCAACCAATTTCTATCGCCTCCTCAATTTAACGACATAAAACTAATGCCACCATGTATGTAAGAATGAATAGGTTTAATTTGAGTTAATTGTGGTTCTTTTCAATACGGTTAAGCTCAACCCCTCCTATTATCCAATGTCTCATGCTCTAAAAAGGTCTATTAATTGGCCGTTATATAAATTTGGCTTTCTTGAATTAGTTGGTGTAATAATTTTGGCATTAATTTACTGTTATAGCAATTGTTGGTAGTAAAATTTTTATCAATTACAATTTACAACATCCTTTTTAATATCATTTATCTTTTATAGAAATTTAAAATCAAAATTAAAATAAATGTTCCTATCGAATTAGCTCTTTATGAAGATTTTGAATTTTTCCATCTTTTTAAAGCAATTAAATTCAACAAAAAAAAAGTATCTTACTGCGAATAGTTTCGTTGAACGTTTAAAGAAATAGCCCCTTTTTAACATAAAACTACATGGCAACCAAATTTTTGTTGACCTTTTACACACTGTATTTTAATCACATACAAATTTTAAGCTCACTTTCAAATACACATATTATGTAAAATTACAAATGCTATGTGCTATAAATTGAATAAATAGTTCTGACCTTATAGTTCTCTGAACTTTTGTTATTTAAGCTTCCTGGTCCAAATTCCCACCTTTTCTGGAGCTCCCGACAATTCGACTTAGAGTCGTTTATTCAGTAGCTTAGGGTATTAACCAGATGCTATTTAGTGATTTCTATTATGGATTTAATTATTTCCCAGTTTCTTAATATGTTAACCAATAACTTAATGTATTGACCAATGACTTAAGTGTGTTTACCAATAACTTCGTGTATTGTTCAGTAACTCAGTGCCCTAAATTAATAAAATTGCAAAATTTTTTATTTGTTTTAACTATGTCTAGACTTGTTTATATCAACGGCAAGATTATATATAAATTTATTACAACACGCACTCTACTGTTTATGTCATTTTACGTTGAAATTTTACCAAGTTCAACTTTTAAAATTATAAACTTTCACTAAAATTGTATTCATATAATAATCTTCTTTCAAAATGGCACAGTTGGCGCGTGGATTATAAAATGATTCTCCTTTATCTGCTTCGTTAGTTTTATAGAATCAAGTTCCTTCACGAATGTTCCATGCGTTGTCATTGGTTGACGGAACGCTATCAGTTGTTCATATATGGAAAAGGTGTTTCAATTATAGTTGTATTTGCAAGGTGTTGGATTTTGGATGATCTAATATCGGAACTTTCTGGAGGGACTTGATTAACAAATGATATTAGATATGTACATTCTAAATTGCACTTATATAGCATTTTATGTACGTTCTATATTGCATGTATCATGATGATTTACCGTCGCATCAAATATCCGTACTATTTCAAATATGCTTGTTTTTAAATGTTCGACTGTCACAAACTGGTATAAATTACACGCATTTATTTATTTCTTTACGCAAATATGCTTAGATTGAAAGAAGAGTCATTTCACGGGTTATCTTTCTTTAAATATGTTAAATGTGTATGTGTTTTGAGCTTAGGAATGTTCTTAAATGTTCTAAAATGATTGAATTGCTTCAGCCATTATTTATTTTAATAAAATGTAGTGAAGTTATTACGGAATGAGCTACATTTTAATTAAATGTAGCTCGTTATTGATTTTATACAGGGTGACTAGTACTTGCTTTTCCATAATGAATGAATTATGTACATTTTGGGTTTAAATGTTTTGGTTTTCGTGTTTTTTTTATTATATTTACATTTACATTGTGACCTTATATGACCTTAAATAACCTTATAATCAGAGCAATACAGAGTGGTAGAAAAGTCCCGGAACGGTCAAATATTTTGGGAAATACTCATCGCATCAAAAAAAGAAAAAATACGTGTTCAAAATTTTTTTAAAAGCTATCCAATGACACCAAAATTGAACCCCCACCCCCTGGGGGTAGGGGGGGCAACTTTAAAAGTTTAAGTGGAAACCCCCATTTGTTATTGCAGATTCGGATTTACCACAAAATGTTAGTCATAATTGTTTTAGGTTTTTTGCAGATGGCGCTGCAATCGACAAAAATTAACTATTTCTAGAAGAATTGATGGATCAGAAAATAAAAGAAGTAAAATAATAAATTATTTATTTCATACATAACGAAATTACCGCCGAAGGTGTTCAAATTGACCATTTGTCGCGCTTTTAGGTCTTCCAGATCTTGGTTCATCCTTTACCGAACCAGTTCGCTCAAAACGATTCACTGTTCGACTCACAGTAGATATAGAAATCGGTTGACGTTTCGCATTGACTTCATTGAATAATTCTGCGACTTGCTGCAATGATCTTTCTTTATCTCCATACCCCCGCATCATCAGTACAATTTTCTTTCTCTTTCAGACAGACACATCACGAAATAATATCAAAAGCTAGTAACGAACTGAATACTAAAAATGAATGTAATTCTGACATTTTTCGATTTCAAATGTTTTTGTATCCTATTTTGGTTTTGTCAATTACAACGCCTTCTATCATCCAAAATGGCTTGTATCGTAGGTCAATTTGGGGTAATTTATCCTGCAGAATCCGAATCTGCAATAACAAATGGGGGTTTCCACTTAAACTTTTAAATTTGCCCCACCCCTAACCCCCAGGAGGTGGGGGTTCAATTTTGGTGTCATTGGATAGCTTTTAAAAAAATATTGAACACATATTTTTTCTTTTTTTGATGCGATGAGTATTTCCGAAAATATTTGACCGTTCCGGGACTTTTCTACCACCCTGTATATACAGCATTTTCTAGACATGCCGGCAACATCACATGAAAAGCTGAACAGCATCTGATGTGCCCTCTAATAAACATTACGTATTACCAAAAAATATTATGCATGGTGAAATTTATGTACATTGAAATTAGGAATATTTTTAATTATGAACAATGCAAGTTTCGTTCAATTGCTTTTATGGAAGTTTTTATTATGCATAATTATTTTATGAACAATGATATTATGTATAGTTTTTACTATGCGTATTGCAAGATGGGTTATGGAAAATGAAATTATATGTAATATTTTTTATGTGTAATGCAACGATGCTTTCTATTTTATTCAATTTCAATTGTAAATTATATTTTAGCATTATAACTATTAACTTTAGTTAGTGTTTCGTTAATTTTATTATTTGTAACACAGGTGATGATGTCATCAACTAACTTTTTATTAAATGGTACATTAAAGGAAAGTTAAGGTAGTACATTATCTAATAAAGTGTTCACTATTTCTGCCATAATTGGGCTTAGATTTGAACCCATTAAGCAACCTGAGATTTGTAAAAAGAATTTTTCATGGAATGTAAAATAGCTCTTGTCAAAAAAGAAAGCTATTATGCCCAAGAATAACTTTTTTTTTTACAATTTTCTATTATTCCGTTCCACAGTAATAGTTCTTTTGAAATATTTGTGAATAAAGAAACAGCATCTAAACTTACAAGTAGAAAACATGTTTAAATTTGGGAATTGTTTATGAATTCAGAAAATTGAAATGAACCTTTTACATTATATTCGTTTGACAAATTGATTTTTTTAAAAGAGCACATAAATTTTGAGATTTTTTTAGTTTGAGAATTGTTTGAAGCTACAATAGATCTTAAAGAATAGTTACCTTTATGAATTTTAGGTAACCCATATAATTTTGGAGATAAACTACTATAATTGTTTAGTTCTTTTGCTGTATATTTATGAATCTGCATAATAATTGAATTACAATCTTTAGGGAAGGGGACAGAAACCTAATACAGTCGACCAAATCATCATCATTAGATCTACAGTCCTGTAACTGGTTTAGACGCGTACCCTCATTGTTTCCTATTCTCACTAACCTCCACATTTCCCTGAAATTAGCAGTCTGCATCTATTACTATCTACATGCGAAAGTCTGATCTCGGTCTACCTCTACCTCTTTTTTCCTATCTCTGCTTGTACTACATCCCGTACTATTCCCCAAAAATGCTTTAGAAAATATCCTGCCCTTCTATATCACCTATTTTTTTTGTTTTCCACAATATCTTTATTCCTCTACTATTTCTATAACCTACTTGTTATTAACTTTGTCTGTGCATGCTATCATCCTCATATATCTGAAGCACAATATTCCAGAAGACTTCTATCTCTTTCTGTCTGCTTTTCTTGCTACCCCTATTTCATAGACGTACTGTACTGTGCTCCACACATATGCTTTGAACAATTTTCTTCTTGTTTCTATGTTTGTTGTCTTTGAACATAGCCACTGTTCTTTCTTGTTTGATGCAGTTCGGTCATCTTCTATTATTTTACAATTATATACCCTAATTTCCCGATATTCAGTGGTATGTGAAGGGGCTACTACGCCCATGTTCCCAGGTTCTATTCCCGACACAGTTTGCGGCGAGCATTTTTCACAAAAATACACCCTCGTTCGGATAAGAGATAAAATTGAGGTCCAGTGTGTGAGTGTTGTCATGCACGTTAAAGATCTCTACCTTGCTTGGAACAGCAAGGGTTCGGCAAAATTCCAAATTTTCCAGGTAAAAAAAACTCTCTTCCTGGCCAATCTAGTACTTTTGGGTAGAGCATTGGAAAATCACATGTAAGGTATGTGAAGGGAGTTAAGCAACATCATGAAATTTTATTTTGTGTTGTGTTTAGCAGAAACTAAAGTGCATTGGATTATTTCATTTTACAGCTCACATACAGTATAATTTAAGTAAGGACCACTACACTTGTGACCATGTTTGCAATGCTCCACCCGAAGGTAACATTGGGTTCAAAGGTGAAAATAAACCTGCTTCAACTAAACCTGACTTTAAAATTAATGAATCATGAATATAATATCTAAACTAAAACTAAAGTTGGAGTTTAAATGGGATCTCTAGTGTTGACATTAGAATGTGTCTGATCAACAGCTCACATACACCGTATTTCACTAAATTATGTTTGCAGAATGTGATAACTTTGTTGGTCGACTCTGAAAGATGATGTTATTGTATATTTGAATCATGACCTAGATAACATAACAGAGGTTCTATAATAGTTTGGATATTTTTTTGTCTGTTTGTAGTTTAACCTTTCATTTTAGACCACAGGTTGATTAATAATTTTTGTTTGTCTTATTGGTCTCTACACCCCCCTTTAAATTAATGGCATAAAACTAATGCCATATTTTATCGTGGTAAAATATTCTCGCCCCTACGTTCGGGTTGCTATATATTTTTCTCCCCTACGTTGTTGCGTCATAAATTTGCTGTAGTACCTCCCTTACTTGTGCAGCAGGATGTAATAAACATCCAACTGAACGCCACCTCTCTGTGTTTCTCACTTTAATTAATCTTTTACTTTTATTATGCCATGGCTAGCTCTTTTAATCTACACAGAGTGCACAACGTTACGATTATCAATCTTCTTTCACCCTTTTATGATTACCTGTGTGAATTGATAAAACGAGGTCAATCAACGTTCATTTATTGAAAGAAAATAATATTTACACAATTTTCGTAATTCTTTAAATACACCCTTCAATCAATTAATATTATATGGATTATTTATCCCAAAATTTATATACTTTTAATTTAATATAAAGTCACCAAAAAGATACCTTTACAAAAAATCTGGAACGTTTGAGACCCTTTTATGATTATTTACGTAAGTTTCAACGTACTCAATGTCCTTGCTGACTCTTTACAAATTAGTGAAAAAATTAATATATTCAGTATTAAAATTTAAATTGAAAAGATTCTTTAAAACTAGGTCGATCTGACCTGATTTGTTTCGTGTTGTGAATCAACACCCCCTCATTATCTTCAATCGAAACCAATGCCCTGCTTTGTACTCCTTAACATACGTTGAACCAATATTTCAGTACGGTTACCCCTTGTTTCCAAAATCACCTTGTGCTTTATTCTATATTTCTCTGTATATGCTTTAAATACCACTTGGAATTCCAGACTTCGAATCATAAATTAGCAGCGTATTAGAATTAGAATTGTCCCAGAATTCCAGACCAGAATTAGAATGGTTTTTGACGTAATTGAATTGTTTTCGACGCAGATTAGAATTGAACCAGAAATAGTCCAGAAGCCCTATATCATTATATCATCATCATCATTAGGTCGTCAGTCCTGGAACTGGTTAGACACGTACCTTTATTGTTTCCTATTCTGAACTAACCTACATATTTCCCTGAAATTTGCACAGTCTACATCTATAACTATCTGATCTAGGTCTACATCTACTTCTTTTTTCCTATCTCTGCTTGTAATTTATCCCATACTATTCCCCAAAAATGCCTTAGAACGTATTCTGCCCTTCTATTTCTCTTATCTTTTTCCCCAGATATCCTTGTTCCCTTACTATTTCTATAACCTATTTGTTATTATCTTTGTCTGTCCATGCTATCGTCCTCATACATCTGAAGCACAGCATTTCAAAAGGCTGCTACCATTTTTCTGTCTGCGTTTCAGACTGCCCGTATTTCATAGGCATACTGTGCTGTGCTCCACACATATGCTTTCAACAATTTTCTTCTTGTTTTATGTTTGTTGTCTTTTCTCATAAGCGCTGTTCTTTCTTGTTAGATGCAGTTCAGTCACCTTCTATTGTTTTACAATTATATACCGTATTTCTCTGACCTTCAGTGATTGTGAAGGGAGGTAAGCAGCCTGTGGCTGCCAAGTTCCCCCAACACTTAACCATTTACTGATTTAATATATTTTCCAATATATCTTTTCGCAAAGTCCTCATTAGTTGCAGATATTTCGCAACCAACAACTAGTTGTTTATACTAATCATCCGATTTGTCTGCGCTTATTTTTTCGTCATTAAGTTTTTCGTCTCAAAACTGGTTGGACACGTACCTGCACTTATTTATATTCTGAGCTAGCCTACATAGTTCCCTGAAATTCTCACACAGCATGTGTATACAACTCGTTCCCCGTCTATTGTTTTCTAATTTTATGCCCTATTTCAGCAAGATTCAGTGAAGGGGGTTAAGCAACCTGTGGCTACCAAGATCCCCCAACACTTAGACATTTGCCGAAATAATGGTTTTCCAGTAAATCCTTTCACACACTTAACATTATTCGAGAATATTGCTCAACCAATTCTTGTAGTTACTTATAATACTCATCACAGTTATTTTTTCGTCATTAGTTTATCCATCTTAGGATTGGTTGAATGCGTACCTCCATTGATTTCTATTCTGGGCTAGCCTACACATCTCCCTGAAACCCCTACAGCCTACATCATTTACTATCTGTGTGCAGTAGTCTAACCTAGGTCTGCCTCTTTTTCTCTTTTTTCCTATCTCTGCTTCTAATATATTCCGCACTATTCCTTCGTGCCGTAGTATGTGGCCTATCATCTTATCTCTCCTCTTTTTTACCGTTTTCCACATATTTCTTTCTTCCCTTACCATTTTTAGTACCTCTTCGTTCTTAACTTTTTCTGTCCATGATATCTTCATCATACGTCTGTAGCACCACATTTCAAAGACTTCTACCTTTTTCTTGTCCGCTTCTACTGTCCAGGCTTCACAGCCGTACAGTGCTGTGCTCCACACATATGTTTTAAGCAGTCTTTTCCTTGTTTCTATGTTTGTGGTCTTAGAGCACAGTAGTTGCTTTGTCTTGTTAAATGTAGCACGACCTTGTGCTAATCTTTGTTTTATATCTTTTGTGCTTTTCCCATCTTGCGTTATTTGGCTTCGTAGGTAGCAGAAATCCTTAACCTCTTGTAAGTTCGTGTTACATACTTGTATTCTTGTTTTTGATTTATTTTCCCCACCTTTGCATACTAGAACTTTAGTTTTAGTTTTGTTAATTTTCATACCGTATCTCTCTGTTAGAACCGTTTCCATTTCATTAAGGGCAGCTTCTAACTCTTCCTTACTAGCCGCTAATAACGCTATATCATCTGCAAATCTAAGCATATCAATTTTTTGTCCCTGCATAGTAATTTCAAATGTCTTCCTGCATTTGACAGTATTCATTGCGTCTTCTATGTACAAGTTAAAAATCAATGGGGATAGGGCACATCCCTGTCTCACCCCTTTCCTAATGTTTACTTCTCTACGTTCCTGCTCTAATTCTATTACTGCTGTTTGCTCTTTGTATAAGCTATGTACTATTCGTCTATCCCTATAACTCATTCCAATCTTTTTGAGTATTTCAAACATTTTTTCCATTTTACATTGTCGAATGCTTTTTCCAGATCTACAAACCCTATATACACGCTTTCCCTTTTCTATTGTTTTCTCCATTATCACTCTCAGAGCTAAAATAGCCTCCCGTGTTCCCCTGTTTCGCCTAAACCCAAATTGGTCTTCTCCTAGTATTTCTTCCGCCCGTTTTTCCATTCGTATTTGCACAATTCTAGTTAATATTTTTGACACGTGTGCTGTCAAACTTATTGTTCGAAAATTTTCACATCTATCTGTGCCTTTCTTTTTTGGTATAGTTACTATGATGCTACGTTTGAAATCTTTGGGCATCTCGCCTGTCTCATACATATAGCTTACAAGTTAGAAGAGACGTTCTGTTACTGCTTGTCCAGCGGCTTTTAGAGTTTCTACTTGCACCTTATCTGTACCTGGCGCCTTACCATTTTTCAGACCCTTTAATGCTAATTCAAACTCATCTCTAAGTATAGGATATCCCAAGACATCATTTTCAATGTCTGATTCCTGTTCTAATGCAGTTAGTTCCTCTCCTGCATATAAATTCCCTATATATTCTTGCCATCTACCCACTTTCTCTACGTTTTCTATGATGACGTTTCCTTGTGCGTCCCTTATATTTTTGCTATACGGTTTTATGTCCCTAAAATTCCTTCTAATTAATTTGTATGCTTCGTCTGTCTTTCCGATTTCCATCTTCGTTTGTACCTCTTTGCACTTTTCATCAATCCATTGTTCTTTAGCTTTCCTGCATTTTCGAATACTTTCCCATTTTATAGCTCTGTATCTCTGTTTTCCTGTTTCGTCTGATTTATTTTTGTATTTTCGTCTTTCTTCTATTAAATTCAGGATATCCTTTGTTATCCATGGTTTCTTTTTTTTTTTGTGTATACCCCAGAATATCTCTGGCCGCCATGTCTAAGCTGGATTTAATGTTATTCCATTCTGTTTGTACTTCATTAGTATCAGATATTTTCTCGATATCTTTGAGCAATTCATTTGACTTTTTTTCGAATATATCATTATAAATATTTAATTTAAATTAATTACCTAATTTCTACTCACGTTTTCTAAAAAAACGGCAAAAACTCTTCATTTATTCTTAACGCAGCACTATTTTCACTATAATATAAGTTTTACTTATCTGACGCGTACATATCAGATTAAAAGTGTTGTGGATTCAACGTGCATCAAGTTGAGACTGAGCTGCCTTATCACCAGTGGGTGTTATATAGCTTTTTCTTACTACATTTGGATTGGTTTAAGCAGTCTTACAGCTTGTTGCAACCAACCACGCTTGTCTTTAATATTCCCAGTTGATTTCTGATGAAACTTTTTTGTATTCTCATATCATGCTTGTTATTTGCTATTGTTATCGTGGACGGACTTTTAACTTATGTCTTTTTTTTTGTATAGATAAAGCTTTTGAAGAATTGTACAAATTAAATGATGTAACACGAATGCTGTTTTCGTATTTATTTAAACTGATTTTTGAAAGTGCGTTTTCTAATCAAAGCGTTTGTTGTTTGTTCTTTATAACAAGCGTAATTGCATAAGGATTTATTAGGTTTTGTCTTATCTTCTGCGTCTTTATTTTATAAACTTAATAAACACTTTTCAACGTAGTTTAATTACATGTACGATTATTTCTCTGCCGAATACGCGTTCTATTATTGAAAGATATGCTTACTGGCATTGATTAAAGTTAATTACGGTCTATATACAGGGTGTTAAATGTTTATTATTTACATAATGTACGAATTACTTATTTTCCTGCTAAATAAATGCAGTTTTCTGATTCCCATTGCTATTTACAGTTAATACTCGACCTTTACTACTCAATACACCCCTAAACAACCCCTTATCACAGCATTATATATATAAAATATAAAGTAAGATATCTCTGTTATTAAAGCAATAGGAAAATAGAACTTTGGTTAGAGAAACTTGAGGTACACATTTTTAAATTATTTTAGAATATACATGGTGTTTCATATACACAAGGCGAATCAGACATGCTTTTTTTTAAATAGAACGTCCTGTATATTATTTCAAGTTTTGATTCGGCTCATTTAATATTCTTAATATCTTGACTATCTGTTTGACGATTGTACTTGTCACTCGACTGAATCTAAAAGCTTGTCTTCAAACATTTGAATGGATGTGAATGAATTGTCCCTTCCATTATGTTATGGCAGTATCTATAAGCTATCTTATTCCTCAGTTTTATCTATTCACACGGTTTGTACGATTTCAACTGAACTTGTGGTTAAGGTCAAGGGTTTTTTGGTGCATGGGAATATTATGTACCTCCACAGTTGCAATTTAATATTGACATCTGTGTCATTGGGTGGGTCTGATACGTCTTAAATTTTATATTGTTTTATGGACTTCTGTCGACTTGAGTAATTTACAATGCTTTCGGTTCTTTTCAATGTATGTCACTGTTTTCGTTATATGTTCTCAGGATGATTAGTCATAGAAAAATGCATCGGCGTTTTTCTAATTTGATATGTCTCTTCCGAAGTTCGGGTTTTTAATTGCTGATTGTAAAAGAGTGTACTGACTACTTTTCCTGTTTATTTCTGTTTTTACTATTCGTGCCGTAATTTAATATTATGATGAAATAGGCATGTTAATAAATTGTAAACTATCCAACTTTTATAAAATTTTACTGGTATTTTCTTACTAAAACTTCTAAAGTAGCTAAAATTGATAAGTGTTTTCTTATATACAAATGTATGCTTAATTGACACACGAGTGGTACAAACTCACAAATGGAAATGTATAGAACAGGAAAACAAAGCATTACAAACAGTGTTAGGGTGCAATAAATATACAAAAAGTTTTCTATTCTGTGCTAACCTACACATTTCCCTGAAATTTCCACAGTCTGTATATTTCAGTATCTGTGTGCAATAATCGGATCTAGGTCTACCTCTACCTCTTTTTTCCTATCTCTGCTTGTAATATATCTCGCACAATCCCCCAAGAATGCGTTAGAACGTATCCTGCCCTTCTATCTCTCCTATTCTTTTTGTTTTACACATATCTTTATTCCTTACTATTTCTGTAACCTCTTTGTTATTAACTTTGTCTGTCCATGCTATCATCCGTATACATCTGAAGCACAACATTGCAAAAGGCTTCTACGGTTTTTCTGTCTGCTTCTACTACTGCCACTATTTGGTAGACGTACTATGCTGTGCTCCACACATATGCTTTCAACAATTTTCTCCTTGTTTCTATGTTTGTTGTCTTCGAACATAGCCGCTGTTCTTTCTTGTTAGATGCGTTCCGTTCCCCTTCTATTGTTTATAAGTATATACCTTATTTCCCCGATATTCAGTAGTATGTGAAGTGGGTTAAGCAGCTTATGGCTACCAAGATTTCACAACACTTCTCGTCATTAGGTTTTCCATTTTGGAATTGGATGGACGCCATTGATTTCTATTCTGAGCTAGCCTGCACATTTCCCTGAAATTCCCACAGCCCACACCGTTCACTATCTGTGTGCAATAGTCTAACCTAGGTCTACCTCTACCTCTCTTTTTCCTATCTCTGCTTCTAATATATTCCGCAGTATTCTCTTTTACCTCAGAAAGTGACCTATCATCCTATCTCTCTTATTTTTTATTGTTTTTCCTCATACTTCTTGCTTCCCCTATCATTTCTAGTACCTCTTTGTTCTTAACTGTGTCTGACCATGATATCTTCATCATACGTCTGTAGCACTACTGTTATACTCTAGGGTTCTATACTCTAAGGTATATTGTTAAAGTCCCGGCGCGTAATTTATAAGAGCCACTACGACAGTTGGTAACATAATAAATACATGCATAATGTTGTGCAATAAGGGTTTACGTCATATTTATGTTACAAATTATTATCACATACAAAGAAAAAGATAAATGTACTCATGTAAACTGTGGAACTCGTCACGGCATTGCAGCTATTCTGGCGTCAGGCTCTCGGCGTTGGTTGAACGTTGTTGGGCGTGGGTCGTCCTTTGCCCCCTCGTCGAAACCAAATTAAATGTCTTCTCTCTTCTGTAGCGGTACGGTAAAGGATACTAGGTAAGAGGAACGATGGCAGGTACAAGGCAGGAAACCTACATATCTGAAAAAAGAAGACAAAGGCACACAGATAACCACATGGTTCGACGTTTCGTTGACTAGTCCATGACTTGACGGAAACCACCACTTACTTCCCCACTCCGCGTCTGCGCAATCAAGGGCGCCGACGCAACTATCTAAAGTGACGAAAATGCACGCACACGTCTTTTAAAATATTGGCGCGAATTCACTTGCAAATTAGAAACTTACAGAAATGTTTACATAGCCGATTTTCGGCATGTAACACTACATTTCATTTTTTCCTGTCCGTTTCTCCTACTGTCCAGGTTTCACAGCCGTACAGTACTGTGCTCCACACATATGTTTTAAACAATCTTTTCCTTGTTGATATTTATTTATAAAATGTTAATTAGATCATTACCTAATAATCTTGTTCAAAATTGTAAATTCATCAGACATTTTTAAGAATATAATAGTAGAAATAGAAATAATTCTTATACTAACAAAGGTAAAATTAGAATAGATCGACAATATTTTAATTATAAATGTTTGAAGAATTTTCTTGAGTTACCAGGTAATACGAAGGTTTCTGAAAGTGCAGTGGTTATTAAGAAATTGTTATTAGGAAAAGGTTACTTTGTAATGATTGTGCAACACATATAAAAAATTGTACTTTGCAAAATTGAATAAATAGTGTTGAGAATTCATTTTGTGTTTTCATGATTATAAATATTCTCGAGCCGGCCTCGCTTTGTATTAATTCAAGTCCTGTTTGTTCTGTCCTTGTGAATGTGCATCACCAAAGAGCCGTTGGTTTTCCGATAAACATGAGGGTTTTTTTTTCAACACCAACTATTCATTCCATAATATTCGGACACAAATTCCTATTAATGTAAATAGAAAGCTTTCCATTTTAAAAATGTGTTCCAGTCCTTGAATTTAAATACTTAAACTCAATTCCTTAAATACAATAAGCATTGCATTTGATCCAAGTAGAAATAGTGTAGTGTAGTGAGTAGAAGGTTACATGCAATTTTTAAATGCAGACAACAGGTATCATAGTTGTAAGAATAAAATCGCCGTGTGGACTCAATCAAATATTAATCTTGTTAGAACACAAACAGTAAATACTATCGCCAGTTTATGAGGCATATGTTCCTGTCATCTGTTTATAATTGATATGAATTACGAATTGATTAAATAGTACATGTACAAAAACATTGGTCGCTTATTCTATTTCCAACTTTCGGACGCGTATCAGCGACCCGGTCCTTATCTATCGAAGGAAAGAATTATAATTTAATTAACACGTGTAAGAACAATACACAGTGGAAGTGATCAAATTAATTTACACATAGATCCTTTCCAATATAAGACAAATAATATTGCTCATGTGCTACTAATAAACATTTATTTATTTATTTATTTATAGACTGCTGATTTAATATTAAGTGAGTATTACTCATAAAACAATTTTTGTCAACTGGTTTGGTATTTAATTTTTAATTGTCAACTAATTTTATATAGGAATAACAGGAGTTAAAAGTTTGACCCAGTTAGCAGGTGGATATGGTTTGTGCACACATTCGGATAGCTTGTTGCAAGTGAGTGGAGTAATGGTAACTTACCTTTTTTTTTTCAAAAAACTTGCTGCTGTCTGTTCTAATGGAACCTCTAATTAGAAAGTGAAATGGAAAATAAAATTAAAAGTAACTTTTTTTGGGACTTTGAAGAGACTAGAGCCTAGCCAAAAATGGACCTCCTTATACAGAGTGGTAGAAAAGTCCCGGAACGGCCAAATATTTTGGGAAATACTCATCGCATCAAAAAAAGAAAAAATATGTGTTCAATATTTTTTAAAAGCTATCGAATGACACCAAAATTGAACCCCCACCCCCACCCTGGGGGTAGGGGTGAGGCAACTTTAAAAGTTTAAGTGGAAACCCCCATTTGTTATTGCAGATTCGGATTCGCCACAAAATGTTAGTCATAATTTTTTTAGGTTTTTTGCAGATGGCGCTGCAATCGACAAAAATTAACTATTTCTAGAAAATGCAGTAACACCTCTAATGCTTTCTGATCATTTGTCGCGCTTTTAGGTCTTCCAGATCTTGGTTCATCCTTCACCGAACCAGTTCGCTCAAAACGATTCACTGTTCGACTCACAGTAGATTTAGAAATCGGTTGACATTCCGCATTGACTTCATTGAATAAATCTGCGACTTGCTGCAATGATCTTCCTTTATCTCCATACCCTCGCATTATCAGGACAATCATTCTTTCTCTTTCAGACAGAGACATCACGAAATAATATCAAAAGCTAGTAACGAAATGAATACTAAAATGAATGTAATTCTGACATTTTTCGATTTCAAATGTTTTTGTACCCTATTTTGGCTTTGTCAATTACAACGCATTCTATCATCCAAAATGGCTTGTATCGAAGGTCAATTTGGGGTAATTTATCCTGCGGAATCCGAATCTGCAATAACAAATGGGGGTTTCCACTTAAACTTTTAAAGTTGCCCCACCCCTACCCCCAGGGGGTGGGGGTTCAATTTTGGTGTCATTGGATAGCTTTTAAAAAAATATTGAACACGTATTTTTTCTTTTTTTGATGCGATGAGTATTTCCCAAAATATTTGACCGTTTCAGGACTTTTCTACCACTCTGTATAAGTCTTAGAGAATTTCAATATTGAAATGATCCTTGGTTTTAAACACAAAATTTTATGATTATCTCAAAATCAACCTTCAACAGAACTTAACTTATTAATAAAAAACAACTTTTAGTTACAAAAAGAAATTTGAAGTTTGTGTTAAACTCCTGCGGAAAAGATTACAAAAACCTCTTTTCTATTTAATTAAACCCATTAACCTCAATTGTGTAATTTTTAATAATTAATTAAAAGTAGCTGTATGTTTAAATTGTGGTATTCATAAATGTGAAAAATTATAATTGGGCTGCAAAAATAGTTTTAGGCATAAATAAACGTCAAATTAATGTCAAAGTCTATGTTAAAAGGGGGGTTTTGACATAATGGTTAAAACCAGATAGAATAGTCAGCTGTCAAACTTGCCAACTCTTGAGTTATGCAGTAATTAATTTTTTTGAATTAAAATCCTCCAAGTAGTTACATACAGAATTGATGTTTCTGAATTAATTTTACTCTACAGGGGGTAGAGTGCCGTAACAGTAAATTAGTGCACCGGCTAGCTGTCAGTGGCATGAGGTGGATTCTATGAATGCAAATATACTATTTTTAGGGGCATATAAATTCTGACACTTCTACTAAATACTTTTACATTTACCTTCAAAGGTCTTTAAATTTTCTATGTCTGTGTAAAACCTTTAAATGCCAACCCACCTGTAAAGAATCAACACAGTTAAAGTCTACCCAGAAGGCGGGTAGTCCGGGTAACCATTGGAGCGGGGTTCCTTCTGCTTTAGAGGTTGATGAAGGCTCAACTACACCTTTATCCCCTTCTACTAATTAAAAATAAATGGAGAGAGAGAACTCCATTTTGTATATCCCTAACATATATTGTAAAACATGATTTTCAAACAGTAAATAACAATAAAAAGAAACAAGAACTATGATCTACTCCTAATTTGACCAAATATGCGTTTAGTAAAAATGACTTAAGATTAACTATGATACAGCTTTATCGAGTAATGTAATGTAATATAAATAGTACTTAAGCTTTTATGTATGAAAACTCGATACAAGATGCTTTAAATTTGCACAAGCGTGTACCAACGGAAATCCTTCTTACTACTAAGCTCCATACAGTTGTATATATTAACAATCAGTTGCAGTTAATTAATACAACCAACAGCATGCCATGGTTACAATCTGATAACAAAAAATTCAATTGGTGTTTTTATTCCCTCAGAGACTCTATCGACATTAACCTTTTGTGGTTAATAAAAGTTCTCGATATTGGTCACTTTCCAATATACCAGTAATCGCATCTGCGTTCTTCACTTCCGAAAGTCTGTTTCTTCACTAACAGCCTTAGGGTATAAATATCATCACATTAACTGTGCATACCTGCTTTTCCAACGTTGTTCCACATGGCGATTGAGTTTGAGAGTTCGCTGTCTGCTGTCTAATAATGATCTCATCCTACTTTTACTATCTGTGAGTTTTTGTAAGTTTCCATCCCAGGGTTATTGCATGCTATTTTTTTTTGTTCTCAGAGATTGTGCATATAAACTACCTTAATTTTGAGATCAATGTTGTTCTGTTCATGTGCACAGTCATTTTTGTTCTCAGGTTTTAACATTTAAAACCGAAAGCTGTGTCATTCGTCGTCTGCAACGCATTAATTTAATGGTTCTTGAACTTATATTTGTACAAATATTTCCAGAGTGTCTATCTGTAATTTCTCTGAATTTATTACAATGGGGGGTGTAAAGTCCTAATATTTATTACTGTTTGTATTTAATGTTCGATTATTTTAATTCTTTTATACTAATTTAATATTGCATTGCAATAGTAACATTATTAAATGTAAATTACCAATGCTTCTAAATTTTATGGCTGCTTTTATGCTAAAAGCAATAATTGAAATTAATAAAATCTGTTCTACGACTTAATGTAGACTTTTAAGTAATGCTTTATCATTACAAAGTCTAGTGTTAATCCAAAATACAACTCAACACAAACCAAACAAAACATAATTTTTCGAAATTGTTATTAGAAAATTACAAATCTCATCAGTACAAACCAGTTAATTAGCTCTCACACAATTTTCTTAAAGCCTTTCAAACAACTAAATGTTTGGAAATGCAACGAAGAGCTCTATAAAAATTGAAATTTGTTATTTTAGAAATGTCTGTGTTTATTTTGTTTATTTCCAAAAGTGTCGCAATACAACTGTAACAGAATATATTTGGCTATTTTTATTTTTACCACACATATGATTTCTTATATAATAATTAAAAATGTTACATTATTTAAATTTGTAGCACACCGTGATAGTAATACTGAAATCGCTTTTCATGTCATTTAAAAATATGCCATTCACTTTTTATAATAAGAGCATTTTAGTAGATACAAAAGTCAGAATGGAAAATTGTTTTATAAATGTTAAGTTGGCTCACAATTCTTAAAATAACACCTTAACTAGGCTTGAATATTAATGTTACTTTTTGATAAAATTGGACTTCAGTGTAACAAATTAAAATAAAATGTTATAATTCTTCTAGTTGCGATTGTATCAAATTCTTAATTATAATGTTCATGTGTGAGTATGAACATTATATTCAATGACCTCAATGTTTTGTGATCAACCGTTGCATTCTTCCTATTCTACAGTCATATTTTCTATTCACTTGTAGGGTACTATATTGACCAATATAGCCAACTGCGTGTTTAATTCTAGAAATGTTTTTACCGTCACCGATACTACGAACCTTACATATGAAGTAATGTATATTTAACAGACTTTTATGTCATAATAGCTTAATTAATAACATCTTTACCTTGTTATCCGTAGGCGGTAACAACCCTAAGGTAGTTATTGTTTTAATAATTGCCCTTGTTAGACTATTTTATATAACTGGCTTAAAACAAATGGATTCTATTGAATTACTTTCAAACTAAAAAATTAGACAGTTTGCACTCACTACTATTGTATTGCGTTGTAAACAAACATTCAACAAAATATTTGTGGTAAATGGTGTGAAGTTCAAAACATCAACAGTTTTAAAGATAATATTTTAAAATATTTTAATAATTAACTATGTACTCATTTGGATATAAACTGGGGTGACGAGTGATAGGGAAAACCGTGAAAAATCACGATATTTTACATTTATAGAAAAGTCAGTGATTTTAATTAACAGTTAGAGAATTTTATTGTGAAAATAATGTATAGCTATGATATCCATTTGCACGAAAATTTCCAACTGATGTCAATTAAAATCCCATAGGTTTTTGAGTATTTTTATGATTTTTCAAGTGCATAGCATAACCCACAAATACATGTTTTGTAACATAACTGTCTAATATTAACCCCTGAAATAAACAATCAACAGTCTGCAAAACATACCCTTGAAGTATTATATTTTATAATAGTCCTGAAGTGATAGTTTTTATCAAGAACACAAGGTATTATTTGGCAGAATGTATGTACTTTACAGTTTTTAATTCACAATTATATGTTTAAATTGTGACGTTCTGCATTATATGCGTTAATCAACATTGCCAGAAATAATCTCATCCAATATTTCACATGGATTAATAAATATTTATAGTTTTGTTGTTTCTCAGTATTTAAATTTTTGATGTGATTTTTGGTAGTGGCTTTACCAAGTATTGTGTTTTAATATGTGATAAAATTATTTTACAGTCGTTAATGCTCTTGGGGTAGAATAACTAATATCAAGTTTTAAGTTAATTTAGCAATAAAAATATTATTAGTATTTGATTAAGTGCTGGATGATTTTGTTCCAGAACTTATGTTACATAGTATCAGCAGGTTTGATTGAATACATTTGTTTGTTCATGAAGTTTTTGAATATATTTTCCAACTATAATATCAAGTATGTAGGAATGGTTTTCGGTCAAGATATACAAATGTAACAGATTAAAATGCAATACACCTTAGAACTGTAAGAATATTTTGAAGTTCAAATTGGATCATAACATATTTAACATCATCAACTAATAAAAAGCCAGTAACTTTAAGACTACTATATGAACAGATAGTTTCTTTTAATAATTTGTACAAATAAAATGTTAATAAGAGGCTTACATCGCAGGAAGCTGTTGGGCCATTTTAACCTCTTAACTGTGTCTGGAGTTCCAGCCTTTCTAGCAAGTGCATTTGCAATTTTAATCGAACGACCTTCAAGGCGTTTATTGCTAAGCTTGTATGTTAGCAATGTTGCAACGGAGACAGTATGGAATATGGCTTTGCAAAGAAACTTGGTGAAACCAATTAAATATGGAAATATAGCAATGTTCAGCATTTGTATAACCGCATTACTTGCATTTTATAAGAGCGGTATTCATAAAAAGAACAATGAAGATAGCAGTGATTCTATGTTTGGAGTTTTAAGGTAAGTTAATTTTTTATTGTTTTTTTTATTGCAAAATTATTTTTTAATAATTTAATACTAAATAAAAACTAATATATCAAATTGCAATCAAACGGAATAAAGGTTTTTAATGTAAGAACTTTAAGATTGAGCATGATTTTTAGCCAGTGGCATTTGTTTTTGTATATATATCACAGTTGAAATAATCCGTAACTACTGGATATCTTGGTTATTCACTGTAACGTAATAAAAGCACATGGACATATAAGTAAGATGTGCCACTGTTGTACATAATCAACAGCTTATTGAAGTGATATTTTCAGTGAAAATATTAAATGAAGATTATTTTTTTTAACATTTTTTACTTCTGAATTATTAGACAAGAACTTGGATTGTTGTTTTTTATGGTTACTTTACTTAACAAAATAGCCTTGTGGCCATTTCTATTTCTCGACGCTATAAATACGGTGAAAACTAATTGCCTAAATAATAATTTTCTTAATTACTACTGTCTCCAATTCTAAGTAAGTGTCTAATTTAAATATTTTACTTGTGCCAAAATAAGTGTTCAATTTATTAAAGAGCAGATGTATTTCTAGTATGACATTATTGACAGAACAAATTGCTACCCTTTCGAAATTACTGCAATACCTACTCAACAAAAATAACATATATCTGTTATAAATATTATTTCGACTTTTAATTCAATTGCTTTGTAAAAATTAACAAATTACAAACAAGCTGCTTACATTGCATCCTTTGTACAAACAATATTTCATAGCAATATTTCCCAAAAGTGCCATCTGTCTTTGCTCTTGTAAGATAATTTGTAGTTAATTTCTCCTTTATTAAGTATTGTTGATTTTATGCATTTCTGCAATATGCTACGTTCTATTTGATATTATAAAATTTATGACCACATTACTTTAAAACTCATTAAGTTCCTACTTATTTAAATTTATGTTTACTGCATTTCTATAAATTCAAGCCGTATGTAACCGTATGTAACCATCCTTTAATTAATTAAAGGTCTGCCTGTTTATGCATATATTTTCTGGTTCCTTATCTATACCTGAATACCTTAGAAGTAGATATTCATTAGGGTTGTGAGAAGTTTGTCGGGCGAGATAAAATTAGTCCATTTTTAGTTAAAGTTGTTCACTTTGAAAAACAGGTATTTTTCCATCCTTTTTTTAAAATTTTATGCGACACCAGCAATTTTAGTGATCTTTCCATACACAGTGTTGTTTGCTGTTTTAAATATAAAAACAATTTTAAGTGAGACATGACATGATGGCCAGTGCTACTAAGCAATTTTAATATTACTATAACAAACGAAACATGAAGCAAGGGACAATGTTTAAAATTATGGATTATTAGGGTAAGAAAGTGATTGTTTTGTTTATGTTTATCTACATGACATTTATTTTATAACAGCGAATGGTGTTATGACTTTTTTTATTAATTTTTCTTAACTGGAGACTGAATCAACTACAAAATACTATAATTAAAAAAGTTGAGCATTAAGGTGAATATTCAGAGGTAAAAATATGATAAACTTCAACTTGAAGTACTGTATAAAATCCTCTAGGGCGAATCGGTCTTGAGGTTTTCCTTTTTTTTTCTATGACTCCCACTCTACGACTAGTTAGTTAGCATGGCATTCTTCCTTTCCTCTTCTTGTTGGTGTAAATGGTGCAGACTACCTATGTTGCTTCCGTTGCTCTCTTCCTTGTCCACCCATTATACAGTAACAAATATAATGAAAATATCCCGCCTATCCTTAGTTATTTTGTCTCAGGCAATCAATTCATCAATATTATGCATACACTTTGTGTTGCGAATGAGATTCCATTACTGGGATAGCTGCATATTCTTTGCAAATAAATTCAAATAAAATTTAACATATACTTAAACTCTAATAACATAAAATAATTTCAAGCGACGTTACAAATATACTCCCCTAAAAACAATTTCTAAACATCAAATCTGGCCAAGTATTGCTAAATGAAAAAATCCTAAAAAGACCTTAAATCTAATCCATCAACAAAGCTATCTTAACTCAAAATTTTCATGTTTTCAATATTTACTTACATGACATTTACAAATCCTAATTATGGAAATGTCGTTCATAACAATTATAGCCCATAGTTAAATCCCCGCTTTTTTGTTAAATCGTTTCATTGTGCATTCCAAAATACTAATTTTTGTATGCTTTGACTAACACAAAATTGTTATCATTAAAATTGCATTTAAAATCAATATACGTTTCTTCTGTTTGCTAATTTAGTCCAACAAAACAATTACTTTCACTTTAATTTCCTATTACATAAATAACAATCAGTAGACATTTTCAGTCCAGAAATGTATAATTAATAATTCTAAACATAACTGCTCATTCTACTCACTGTTTAATGCACCTATTATAAGGTTAAAAATATTGAGAAACATTTCTTCCAATGTTTAAATATTTCTGTTTTCAGCCTTCCTTCAAACAAAAGCTGCCTGGACATATCATAAACTAAAATACCAACTTAATGGTGGGATGAAATATCCAAGTCCCAACTCCTCTTTCTAAAAGATCATCACGACATTACATCGGCACCTTATGCGTTTGTGAAGACACCCTGCATGTGTTGGTGTATATCACTTTTACATGTCGATTACCACACATTTTCCTGCAGGAATGCAATCCAATTTTTTTGGAGCTATGTACTTTAAACTTTATTTTTAACCTTAATTTTATATCACAACAGAGCCCTCAATTTAGTGTGCCTCAATACGTTTTTGTATAACTACATTTTGATGTTGGCCTATTGTTACTATTCAGAATTTGTAGGGACAAAAAACAGTATTAATACTCCTCTTTATTTTACACTGGACATACAGTAAACAATGCATTTCATGTGTTCCCAAGCTAGTCAAAAGCTGATGCGCATGGGTCTCTTGGGACAGAGAGTGCAAATGTAAAATTTCAATGGGCACCAAGGTGATTACCCCTGAAACGTAACTAAACTGCTGGCTATTAATCACCCAATCAAACCAACCACCATCCAGTAATATCTATACGTTTAAAATGTCATACACCTGTCTCAAAGATAGGTTATAAAAGCACACGCTACTCGTACTAGATATTAATTTATATATTACACATACTTGAATATTTATATACATACATATTTACATATATAAATACAGGATCCCAAAATGTGGTGTAACTTGACATAAACCAATGAATTAAATTATTGTAAGAAAACAATTATTTTATTAGTATTACCTGGTTGCCAAGGCTGAAGACAGGATACTTTGTCTTACCGTTTCTCCAGTTTATCTAAGAGAAAAAATAACGAAACAAAATAATTTATCGTAAGTTTCCACTAAGTGCACTATGGTTAACTAGACTTTGCAAACTTGGCAAAACCTCGACATGACAATAATTAATCTTAAACTTAAGTCTCAAGGCTTATAATTTATCTCAACCAATTTATATTTACCATTTAATGCATCAAGCAAATAATAAAAGTTTGACTGTTAGTCGCTTAAAGTTTTATTTTGCACCCTTGTGTTTTAAGATTAGTACTCATGACACAGTAGTTTGATAGATCCTCCACCAGATATAGATAGATCACAATTTTAGTTCCTAGTCTTAGTTATTATTATCCCTTAGATCTTAGTTTTTAGATATTTAACTGTTGGTAATCTTTATGACAGAACATGAAACTGAACTTGAACCATGAACCTGAACTTGAAATCCTACAATAAACTGTGAGCACACTTTAGAATCCCTAATTTAACTTACCGTGCTATCACGGGATTAATACTTTATAAACAATTACTAATTGGTACGTAACCCACGTACGCACTCACCCTTACGCGCGCACGCGCGCGCACACACACACCACCCACCTGCCCACCCATGCACTCTGCATGCACATATACATGCACTTATGCATGCACACGTGCACACACATGCGCGCACACACACACACAAACACACATACACACACATATACAGGGTGTTTCAGAATAAAGTACCATAAATTGGGGAATATATAAATCTTGACGAGTTATCAAGAAAAGTTAGATAACAGTTTCCTGTAAACCCACCCGTTTCCATTATACAGGGTGTTGAAGAGAAATTGAAAAATACATGTGATTTAGAATATTTTCATTTGTGGTAGAGACTTTAACTTGAAAATAGGTACATGTAAGTTGTTTACTAATACGAATTATTACACTTTATTTCGACAAAATAGGATAATCCATTGGTGTAGAATAAGAGGGGTTATCAAACAGTTTTGACCTATATTTTTGCACACCCCGTATTTCATAAAAATTAAAACTAACGAGACAAGAAAGGTTATTACTATAATTATTATTAATACGCATTGTACACTTAAATATCGATATAATATGTATTTGTATCTCAATCTCACAGCTTTAATATAAATCAAAGGTACACATTAAACTACATATATTAAGGACATCAGACAATGCATAAAATACACTAACGAGGAAGGGAACGACCATTCCCCAACGCAGCATATCACATACTATATATTAGAAGGTTAGGAATGTGTTAAACAAAACCAATCATTGGCGTGCGGTTAAAAGGATCACATTATAAAACTCATAATTATTTCTCATACAATTTGCTACAAAAAAAGGTACTCTTGGTTAATCTTGGTAGAGCTTTCCATTTTCGAGATATTTTAAATTAAGATACTCAACTCATGCATGAATACAACATATTATTAATTCTTTCAAAAATGCAAAGGTTTATTTTATGAATTTGAATCTGGTATCTGATTTAAATCAAATACATTTAGTAAAAAAAATGCATTTAATAAACTTGTCAGTGTTTACAAACAGAAGAATATTTGACTCTATAAGCTAATATTTACTTACTGAGCCGCTACAAACTACAAAATAGAAGTTAGCTCATATTGTTCATTATTTAAGTAAATGTTCAAAGTGACGTCCTCCAACTTGAATACATTTTCGGGCTTGTTTCTTAATCTGGTGAGTAATTTTGGCTAAGTCACTAACAGCATTTTTCATCCTCTCTCTTAACTTCTGAACAGTATTAATAGGTTCAGAATAAACTTTTTGCTTTAAAATACCCCAAATTCCATAGGATTCAACTCGAGAGACTGAGGTGACCAATTAACCGGAGCATTTATTCCACGTCCAATCCATCTGCCAGGAAAATCGTTACTTAACCACTCTCTTGTAGTTAATGCAAAATGAGGTGTGCCACGTCATGGGTGAACCACTTGTTAAGTCTTCAATAACAAGGAACACCTGTAACATTTTTATTTTCAATAATAAATATTTGCATAGAATTACCAGAATAATGCGCTAAGCATGCATCTTTCCTTAGTGATCTACTTGTGTTAATATATCTGTGTCACTTAAAGCTGGTACCTAGCGCATCTCGATTGTTTATTCCGTATTACATGCCTCTAACGTCGCGACTACTTGGTTCTAGTTTTGACAAGTCAGTCGGCCGCTGGCAATAGTTTGATTAAGATGTATTTTCGGCTAGAGGCTGGCAATCTTCGCATCAACTATTAACTGTTGAGATATCTTCTACTAACGGTTGGTAAAGTATACATTTTGCGATCTAATGTAATTTGAATTAATTTATTTAGCACGACAACGAAGAATGGAACAAATATAATTCGTCATGTAGGATCTAAAGATTTAGAATTACCGTCATTTGGGAACAGTCGATTAGAAATTATGGATGTAATTTGGATGCAGGCATATTTAATTAGGAATGGCTGGTAACTTTGTTTGGAGAACTTAATTTCCATTTCAATTCATCGTGAAACAACAAAAGCAGTTTTGGTTCGTTATTAGTTATAAGATATTTCTTGCATGTGTTTAAAAGGTTAGAGCATGGAAACTTGCTATTATGGTTACAACATGTAAG
Organism: Platerodrilus igneus; assembly: GCA_036346225.1. Classification (NCBI taxonomy): domain Eukaryota; kingdom Metazoa; phylum Arthropoda; class Insecta; order Coleoptera; family Lycidae; genus Platerodrilus; species Platerodrilus igneus. Next base: position 813,816 of record JARFIW010001414.1, read on the forward strand.
TTGAGTAAGTTTCAATTATTGTTGAACTGGTTTTATAAGCCACAGAACTAAATTTTGTCAGATTAGTTTTTTATAATAACAAGCTTTGTTCCATTTGAATCTTTGATAAATTCAACGTATGTTTTCGACGTCATATTTTTTTTGTCTTGCACAGATGTTGTTTTGAAAGCAGATGCTTCGTGCAGCTGTACTGGAATTTAAACAAAACATTCCTATTTTTGTGTTCAGCCTTATCTATACATAAATTATTAAACGTAAATATGAAAGTTCAAATCCACGTTATGTAAGATTCTATTAATTGTAATCTACCTGAAAAGATCTGCCCAGGTTAGAACGTAATTCAGTGTGTTATGCTTATAAATTATTATCACTAATATTTATAACAAGTCATGTTTAAAGTATTGTTGGTTGTTTTGAGAAAATAAGTCAAAACTAGTAAACAAATACTTCAAATTTAAGGCTTTTATTTTGGTCAAATGCGATCAAATCTAAATATACAAAATACACAAAAGTAAAATTCTGAGTAATAGTTTTGTGCCAATATTATATTGGATATACATTTTTTTATTTTTATATACTTTTATAGGACACAAATGGTGTTCTACTGTTTTATTTATTTAATCTTTGCAATTTCTTACAGGAGCTGTGTCTTATTTTGTTAAGACAGGTTTTTGTTAACGAAGGCGATCATTTTATCTTTGGGTTTCCACGTCCGCCCTTAGAACTGTGCTTTGCAATTATCGTAGTTATCTCAGGACATGGTGGCGCCTATTTGATTTAGCTTAACTTTGGTTTGCAAACAGAATTCGACCCCCCCCCCCTTCCCATTGCTCTACCCAGGAATAGACCCCTAGCTATGTCGAAAGATTTTTGTTCACTAGCGCCTTAATGTAGAAAAAAGACGTTTCAGTCTTTTGAAAAACAGAAGTCGTTTCAGTGGCGCCCATCCAACGTGGATAGAGAAGCAAAAATCGTTACACACCTTCAAATAAACCTATTAAATGTTCTCTTAAAAAAGCTGTATATCTCTCTCCACTTAAATTTTCTTCCAAAATAAATGGCACCATTAGCTGATTGTGTATTATTCCAGCCCAAACATTTGTTTTAAATTTATGCCGAAAACTGCTGGTTTTCGTGAAATGTGGGTTTTCATCTGACCACACACGCTCATTATGCATGTTAAATATGCCATTTCTGCTAAAGGTTGCTTCATCAGTAAAAAGAATATTGTTAACAAATTCATTATCTCTTCTTAGCAGCCAGTTACAAAACTCGACTCTAGGTTGGTAGTAGGTTTCTAAAAGGTCCTTAACTTGTTGCAGGTGATAGGGATACAGCTGCTGATCTTTTAGAATTTTCCAACATGTTACCTGAGAAACTCCCGTTTGTAGCGAAAGTCTTCTGGTACTTATTCCTAGGTTCTCTTCTACTAAATTTAAAACATTGTCATCATTTCTCGATGTACGTTTTACTCTTTCACTGCCACAAAAGTTTTTCTATTGGGAACAACGCGTCCTGGATATTTCTCTACATTTCTTTTAACAGCCTTTTTACAATCGCCTTGACATTCTCCTAGTACCAAATGCATGTCGGCATATTAAGAGAATGTGTATGTTACCATTTTTGTGTTTGATTATTAACAAAATAATAAGAAATAAGCAAGCTGTAGTTACGTATTGAATGAGTATAACTTTTTGCCACTACACCGAGTAAGAGAAGCCTATTAGATTCAGCAACAGCTTGTAATTATTTGTATTTTAATAGTAAAACTAATAAGAATGAAACATTATTTTTTATGAAATATATACATGTTTGTCAACTTACTGTATTTGATTTAAATCAAATACCAGTTTCCAATTCATAAAATAAACTTTTGCATTTTTGAAAGAATTAATAATACGTTGTTTTCATGCATGAGTTGAGCATGACTTAATTTAAAATATCTCGAAAATGGAAAGCTGTAGAGAGATTAACCAAGAATACCCTTTTTGTGGCAAATTGTTTGAAGAATAATTATGAGTTTTAATTTTTATGAAATCAGGGTGTGCAAAAAGTATAAGTCAAAATTGTTTGATAACCCCTCTTATTCTACACCAATGGGTTATCCTATTTTGTCGAACTGAAGTGTAATAATTCGTATTAGTAAACAATTAATGTGTACCTATTTTCAAGTTAAAGTCTCTACCCCAAATAAAAATATTCTAAAACACATGTATTTTTCAATTTCTCTTCATCACCCTGTATAATGGAAACGGGTGGGTTTACAGGAAACTGTTATCTAACTTGTCAAGATCTATATATTCCCCAATTTATGGTACTTTACTTACAAGCATTGCATAATGCACACTCATACAAATGCTCATGCAATATGAAATCTGTTTATGCTTACTAAATTAAAAAATGTATATTTATGCAATACAATTAATTAATATTAGAAGTTGGAAGTGATTGTTGTATATAGTTTTGTCAAGAAAAATAAGGAACTTTTTGATTAAGATTTAAAATTTATTATGCTACGTTTGCATTTTATAATTAGACCTGTTAGCAAATTGTTAATCACTATGTGTATTAGGTTTGTCGTTGGTCCATATGAAGAAAAAGGCTACAGTGCACGATCAACTCATGCAAGTACTTTTTATCGACAGCAACCAGAACCAAACGAAGCATCCACAACTGGACAGGTGGGAGGTGGAAGTTGGAGCACCATGACCTCTGGTACTCGAAATAATATCTATCACTTAATAAACCAAGCTTTAAGAGTTTATAAAAGACTAATCACTAAAATTAAATGTCTCGATAGGCATCCTGCATGTCCTCATCCTTTTAGTTGTCTCTGGTATACATTGGCAGTAAGTGCTTATTTATGTATATTTGTTATTTGGGTATTTATAAGTAGGTAGGTTGATCCTCCTTAAGTAACTGAAACCAAATAGTATAATAGACAATACAGATTGCTATAATAATTTATGTTAAATAAATATAAATATGGGCATGTGGAATTTTAGAATAATAGACTTTAGTTTTGAATCAACTTACATCTGATCTACTTGGTGGTGGTTTGAGGGAATTCCTACAGTAGCTGAGTTTCAGACAGTATAACACCACATGTTGAAGGCTCCGACAGTATGGTAGTAGTATTGGGAATTTATAGATATGATTTTCTTAGTAGCATTATAATTACCATGCTATGTAAATGAATAAAACGTGTTAATCTTATCATTTGTTAAATCTGACTATTCAGAACACAGTTGTGCTGTATGCTTAACACAACTTGAATGCTTCTTGTTGTGTAGAGTACTGCCTTTACTGGTGTCTTTCATTATAAAATTAGTCAGTATATTAAAACAAAAGCTGATAAAGAGCAAAGAGCTCAGTAGAAGCTGATTTTTCAATTTTTGAGTTTTTGTTATAAATCAGCAAGTATAATCTATTATTTTTGCCCGAAGGGCAAATTAATAATTTAAAAAAATTAAGTGCTTAGTTAAAGTTAACTACAAATATAAATTCAAATAATTAATATCCCTATACCGCAAAAAATATTTTTAAATACTAATTACGCATTTCGAACCATTATGTGGTCATCATTAGTAGTAAACTAAAAAATAAAAAGCATTAAAAATTAAAAGTTGTTCAGGAAACCCATCTATATTCTCCTCATCACGTAGGTTGAAGTGATTCTTCCCAACAAACAATTTAATAAAATTTATTTTGAACACGTAAGGATATTCTTCTCACCAAGTAGGTTGGCGATCTCTACAAAACAATGTGTCAGGTATTCAAAACAGAATTGGAATGTAATTCGAATTGTGTTACTATGGAACTGTCTAATTTTTTTATCAATTGATGAACTAGAATAAAATCCCATTGGTCGACAGGCAGGTTTAAAATTTTTAATGCTGCCGTATTGTTAGCAAATGTATTTAGTAAATTCCATAATTCCGTACAATTATCCGATTTCATTTTTGGCACATTATCGATCGCAAACCAATAAGCATTAGCAATAACTCTTGAGTTTAAAAAATGTTTAATCAAAGAATCATATGCAATATGGTAATTGGAGTCCAGTAAAGGCAAAGTTTTTAATCAGTTAGCAGCCACCCTTTGGTGGCTGCTAACAAATAACTAAAACCATATGAATTCAATTACAAACAACTTTCCTTTCATAATTTTAATAATACTTAATATAGCTGTTTATATAGGAGGATTTGTAAATCTAAAACATAACCGTATAGACATTTGAGTATTTTACTTAAAAAAAATATGCTCAACCTTATTAAAAAACTCTGTTGTGTTGACTTTTTCTAGACCCTATTCAGAAAATGTTATTCTTTTTTCAAAATTTTGTAGTACAGCTATTGCATCTTTTCTACACAGTATGGATGAAATTCATTTTTTTCAGAACTCATTGAACAACGCTGCGACTTATATCAGTATAACTTCTTCAGCTGATATCTGAGGATCTTCCTTAACCATTAACATAACATCATCTTATTATTTTCTGTTAATGCAGTTTTAGTTACTTTCATGTTTTGGATATACAAGATTTTCAGTTTGCATACACCTCAGTAATAAACCTTCAAATTTTTTTTCTAGACTGTTTTTTGAGCGGGTATTTTTTATAGTATATTCTTGATGCCAGTAAACGATTTTTGTCACTTTTACCTAAAGCAAAAGCCATATCTACAAATACTTGTGTTTCAAAATGCATTATGGCCAAGAATTAATATCTTATTTTACATTAAACGTAGATGATAATATTAATTATTGTTGACCATGTTTCATGCCACTTGGCCAAGCCGAGGCCTAGCCATGTTACAATGTGTTTCACACTTTTTAAAATACTCGTGTTTACCTTACTCTAGAAACACATGTTATTATTTCTTGGAATTGTCTGATTCCAAATATATACCTTATTCACGTTAAATATGGGATGACGTCATAATTCAAATAAACGCTACGTTGTCATGGTTAAGTTATTTTCTGTGTATTTCCTGATCAGAGTAACCATTTCTTGTGCACGTGAATCCAAATGTTTAGGCATTCTAAATGTTAAATACTCGAAACTTGCAATGTATAAAGTGTTTTAGTTCTGAAAAAAACTTTTATTTAGCAAATATAAAGCACAAACGATTTACTACAAAACTAAACAATGACAATAGAATAAGAAATGTCAAAGTAATAGAAGTAAAGAATGTTGCAACACCGAACAGAACTGCAAACTACTACACACTAAATTTTATTACCTGATTGTTTGCTAGTGCGGACGTCAACCATATTGACTTATCTATAACTTGCCATGAGGTTACCTATGGTATGTATTTTCTACATAAGAGCATAACGTTTTAATAAAAATAATATTATAGACGCCTTACATGGGGTGTAAGATGAAATTTTGCCTAGTTGGACCTTTCTAATAAAAAATGATGAGATATAAATAGATTAATTTTTGATTGTTTAATCGAACCTGGTGTTTTATAAATTGGTAACACAATTGGTTTTTGCAGGGTTCAAGCATTTGCTTTGAACGTAATTTCCAAATATATACTTCAACATTTTATTCCAAAATACTAATCCAAAAGATTAATCTAAACTTATACTCCAAATAGGTCTTCTAAATTTTTAATCCGAAAATATCTACAATTGTTTCTATACAAGTTGCTGTCTGTGGTTTATGTTTTGAATTTATCTTAAGCTCTAGATTTTAAAATGTCTTCATAAATTATTTCTCAGCGTTTGGTATAACAAAAAACCAAGATGTGCAAAAGTTTTACATCCACAACGTTAAAACATCTAGAAGCTGGAATATTTTTTTTGATAAAATTAAATAGCTTGTAATTGCAAATATTTAGTGGACCAGATGTTTATGTATTTAGAGGTTGAAGACTTCACTTTGTAGACGACTCGTTTGACAGTGGCCACATATTTTTCTGCTGAACGACAGGTGTAACTCAAACAAAATACTGAAACAAAAATAACTAACTGGGATGTGTGCTGCCTCAGGTATGAGTTTTGCTGTGATCCTTTTTAGTGTCAACGATAGTAATATTCTAACTTAACTTTTATAAATTTCTAAACGTCTAAGTGAGTATTCACAACTGTGATTTTATTTTTTGCTTATCTTGCACTTAGTTAAAGTGTGCATATGAATAATTTTTACTGCATATTACCTAACTCTGTGAACATACAAAATTTCATGAAATTTTTTTTGGTTAAAAGGTTTTCAAGCAAATAGCTTAAATTTAAGCAGTACTATTTGATTTGCCTTTATAAAAGGTTTTGTGTAAATGTTTATAAAACATCATATTAAGACGTTGTGATTTCCTGATTATTGATCGTTCACATTTTATAGAAATAATTGTTGATATGCTGATGACTGAACTTTCAATATACAAGTTTAGTGCTATTCTTGACCCACTTACGTTTAATTTCTAATTCTCTTCCTCTTTCCCATGAGATAAGTCTTTTGCAAACTCTGCGGCCTTTAAAGGCCGATGCTAGCTCCACCAATTTATATATATATATATATATATATATATATATATATATATATATTTATCTTATACTTTGTAGTACACCTACCCTTTATATGCCCTTGGAAAAGGGCACGGTGCAATAATAAATGATGAAATGTTAAAGTATTAATACTTGGGAAAAGTAATATTATATTCAAACACCATAGAATTGTCAATTTCTTAAAAACGACTTTGAGAGGTCATATTGTATAGACAGAATTGAAGAAATTTAATAGCTTTAGCAACATGCAATAGTTGTTTATATGCCAAGCTTGGAAAGTGGTACTTTACAGGGCAAGCATGCTGTTTCAGGATGATGCCGTAGGTGGAGCCCTGCAAGCATGCGAGCCTTATAAAGATACTTTCCTTGTGTGGAGCTTAGAAAATTTTGTGCATACACAAATAATTTGACAATAATATAATTACAACAATATTTAAATAATTTACAAACTTGTAACAGTTAATTCACAAGAACTTATTGACAGATAAAAATAGTAAAACTCATGGCCACTGATGTTAACTTGCCTATTTTGTTTTTATTGTAATTGTTCACATATGAGCATGGCAATTGTTTTTCCGAGCTCTTGTGTTACTTTTCCAATCCCTTATGTCACTTTACCTATTTAGTTCGAGAATAACGTACTTTCTGAGCTGAAAGTTATCAGAAACATGCGTTTTATATATCGGTTGCACAAAAATAACATACAGGGTAATCGATTTAAAATAACAAAGTTTCCTCTATTCAAAATTTGCAAAAGTTTAGGAATGATGACAAAGGCCTTGTATAATAACTAAATCGCTAAGTATTTGCATATTTAGCAAGGAATTTTTTTATCTGCATACCAAACATTAGCTTAAAATTTTAAAACTGAACAAACCTACACATTTTTAAATCAGACAATACTTTTTCAGAAATTTTATGAAAAATATTCATAACTTGGCAACACTATATTTAAAACAAAAACCAAAAATATACTCATAGAACATTTGAAAGGAGCAATTGAAATGTGACAAAATATAAGATGTTCAGTTTAAAAAAACAACACTATTTCTTTTTATATTCATGCATTTGTTTAAGTAAGGATAAATATTAAGTTATTGTAGTAGCTGTATAGTTTATAAGTTTTATTCATTTTGCAATAGATTTATACTAGTATACTTTTGGTCTCAGTATCTTTATGTAAATTTAAATACAGAGACATGTGTATTATGATTGTTTTTAATATAATACTTTAACAATTCATTTTTCAGGGAACTGCTAAAATGTTTGGAGTTGGCCTTGGAATACAAGCAGTTCTAAAGCTTGTTTTAAGTTATAACAGAATTTTAAAATCACCAAAAGCAATACAAACTATATTGTTTAAGAAAGATATATTTTCATTAGGAGAATTTTTAGGTGGATTTGCTGGATTATTTAGGGTATGTTTAAAAATTATTAACCAGCATATGTTAGAATCTGCTTTAGGGAATGAATTGTATTTTAAGAAGAGCAACTGGTAAAGATAGTCCATACCATGCAATCCCTGCTGGTTTAATTGCAGGTCTTACATTTAAACAATATCCAGATACCACTGTTGCGCTCTATATATTATGGAAATTAGCTCAGGTATAGTATTTTATTATAAACTTATCATTAAATATATTTCTGATCAAGCGATTAAGTGGTTCTATTTTAACAAACAGAAATTTTACAGGTAAAGTTTATAATAAACATATATAATTTTGCGCAACTTGATATAAAATATTTGTATACTTTGTTTCTGTTTATTCTATTGTATCTTACCTTGTTTAACTTTAAGTACGTATGCAAATATTTTTATGCAGAAACGAGTGATAAATTTTAAAAACCATTTTGTGCATGTTTGATACGTTCTTGTAGTTACGTATAAATTTTATGTGACTAACATGTGTTGAACTTTCTCAGTTTGGATAAAAGTTGTCATGCTTTGTTATTAACTTACCCCTTATGGTGTAATTTCAACTTCCTCGGGCGACAATCGTGCATGGATTTCCATCATGAGTGAAGCCCACAAACTAGCAAAATAAGCCAGGAGCTTACCTGGTTTTTTACTAAAGACCAATACTGTCTTGGGCGTCTCAAAGTCCAGGTCATCGGATGGGGTTTCCAAATTCCACGAAAAAAATTTAAAGTAGCTGCCACTGAAATGTGAAGGGGATAGATGTTTTTGAAAGTGTTATTTTAGAATTAAGGTTGGGTTTATTTTAGGAGTATTTAAAAATTGTTAATTATGTAGAAAAAATGAATTTCTTTCGTTACTTACATTGGTGAATTTTTTATTGCGAGATAATGATTTTAGAATATATTTTTATCAGATACCCCTTTTTTCAGATAACATATAATTTAGGAATAGATGCAGGCATTGTGCCACTTGTTCCTAATTTTCCAACATTCCTATATTGTCTTAGTACAGCTGTATTATTTCATGCTGCTCTTGTTGAACCAGCAGCTTTGAGGTTGAGTTATTGGAAATTTTTGCACACCAGTTCAGGTGGAAGGTTTGTACATCTACTACTAAATTTTTAATTAATTAAAGCTTACCATTAGGGTAGCATGTATGAATCGCAAGCCATTGGATGTGTGGGGATTGGAAACATCTGCAGCTCTACAGAAGGTTTTAAAGAAAACTAATACTGAGCGAGTTGTACAGTATTATCAGGTATGTGCTTGTTCTTAACAACACATTTATTAGCTGTGCTTTTTAAAATAAAACTGTTTTGTTTTTAAATATTAGTGGTTGTTGGTTAATTTTAGTGTTAACAATTATGCAATAATTTAATGTTCATTTATTTTTTAACTATTAAAAAGGGTTATAACGGGCAGCTTTAAAGATCATTACTAGTATAAGTTTTGATATTTTTATAGTTTATATATTGTTAGTTAATACAGGGTTTATAAGTTTGGTTGTTATTTAAAACATATCAAAAAAATATGGGACAATGCTCAATTAGTCTACTACTTTAATATTGTACTTTTGTACTTTAGTGATTTAATTTTGTTGTGGGTTTATAAAGAGAAGTAACGGAATATTAATCATAAGCAGATAATTATCTTTTACCAATAAAAAAATTTTGGTAGTAAATCGCTTTTGCAGTTTATAATCAATGGGATTTTGATAAAAGAATGAATGATGTATCTAGTTTCATTAATAAGTAATTACACAAACAGAAAATTATTTTTACATTAAGCTATGAGTTATAGAACGCATTTTTGTAATTGGAATTAAATTGAAATTTACTTGCAAATACATGTTAACACAGAAATTGTATGAAAAATAATTATTGCGTATTTGAAATATTGTGCACTATACTGTTGAGGCTAGAAGATATCATTTGGTCTTGCATGTCTGAATAATTACACCAGATGATTTTTTTAACCTGAAATTTTCAAGCACTATGAAAAAATTGTTCGTAATCAAAATTTAATCAATCCTTGGAGGAAATACAGTAATGCTAAGATTTCCCTTCCCCTGCCATTGTGGGCAGATTTGAATTCTATGGCTACAAATAGGTAACATTTGTCTGAAAGATTTTTTCGATTCATGATAAATGGCATTGTGATGGATGAAATTCTACTCCAAATCAGTCTCGAAACAAATTTTACTTCTCACATTTTCAATTATAGTGTGCTCAAAATAGTGGCATTCGACTTCAGTGCACTTATTAATCCATATTTCAAATGACGGTACACAACTAAGAAGTCCATCTGTTAGAATTTCGGCACGGACATTTCTGATTTGCTCGATCATATTCTCACATGTTGTTGGAACTTCTTTGTAAACTTTGTCTTTGAGATAGCTCCACAAAAAGGAATCAAATGATGTAAGGTCTGGTGTTCTAGCTGGCCAATTTACCGAATCAGCTCTACCGATCCAGTGATCATTGAAATAACGATCAAATACATCACATGCTACTACCGAGTAATGTGCTGAACAACCATCATGTTGAAACCACAAGTTCTATGTTATGGGTTTCATAGGGGGTTTCAAAAAAACTTAAATTGAAAGCTGTACAATCCCATAACAAAATTAAGGGTGTCATAGGGGGTTCTTATAAAAAACTTAAATTGAAAGATGTACAAGAAGAATATTTAAAATTACAAAAAAAAACAACACTACAATAACCATTTATCTTGAAAGGTTCTTTTTACCTACTGTCTTAACTAATGGGCATTAACACGTTTTTTCTAGGGTACGATTCTTTGAAAGACGAGTTTTCCTAATGAATCCTGTTTATGTTGGCCTCTTGGTGGGATGAAGTTCCTTTTACAAAATCACCTGTTTTTAAACAACAAAAAAAAAGAAAAGAAAAGAAAAACTCTGCATCACTTAATTTCTATTACAATGAAAGCTTCATAACGTTATTACAAAAACGCATATACAGAATATTTCTAAAGAAAACAAAATTCACACAGCAACCTCCCAAAATAAACGTTAATTTAAATACATTATTTTATCCATGTAACCAAGTATAATATTTTAATAAAGTGATAATTGTTTTAATTAACTCAATGTTCAGTTTGTTATAATATAATAAAGTAAACGCTATAATTTGTCTACGAACATTACCCAGCGTTGAACTCACTTGGTTGAACTCGTAGCCAGTTTGGTTCCTTTAGCCACTCTTATACAAGTACTATCTTGACATGCTTTCTATTTACCTCCTTAATGCATAATAATTTTTGCTTCAGTAACTGTCAAGCTCTGCTTCCTAACTTCCCCACTCGTCTTCGAGTTGTATGTCATTGTTTCATGGTATTCATCTTCATCTTGGTGTAAAGACACATAATGCAGATGATATTCATTACGTTTTAAAATTATCAAAACACTGCTCCAGGACAATCCTAACTTGCTAACTATTTCTCGTGTATTTATATGAGGATTAGCAGTCACTAGCTAATACTACAATTCCATTATTTCCCCCGGTGATTATTGCGCCATTTCAGTTGAATATTTCCGTCTGTAGTAAATTGTTTGACAGTACAATAAAATGAAATACGTAACCGAATTCTATCTGGAAAACTTTAAGCCAAATTAACAGATTATCAAAACTCCTGCCACCTTCTCTATGAACCAGAACCATTTAAATTTTCTCTCGTACAGTTAAATACTCCATTCTGAAGTAATATCAACAGTCTAACAGAAACAAGCTTTTTTATTTTTGACATTAGCCTTGAACTGAGTAAAATGAGTTGTTTCTTAAAGTTACTTCTTTCTCTTGTAGGTTTATGTACATAAAAAAACACAAAGTAAAACTATTATAAACACGAAGACAAGAAATGCCACAAACATCAAATGTTAACATAATGAAACATATTCCTAAAAGATATTTTGAAATAAGAAATAACATCCCAAAAAGGACACCTGTTCCTGGGATACGATATAGTAGTTTCTGTATGTCATTTTTCAGTAATCGAAAAGGTGAGAAATAGAATTTAACCGATTTGGAGTATCTACAACGAAAAAGTGGTGTTTTTTATTGCTATTGCAGAATTATATGCGTAGGTTCTCTGTAGGAAAAATTGAAAAATGGAATTTAATCCATTACAGTGCCATCTATCATGAATCGAAAAAATGTTTCATGCAAATCCTTCGTATTTTTAGCCGTAGAATCCAGATCTGCAATAAATAATAGATGTTCCTGTTTACGATTTCAAAGTTACTCCCTGCTTTACCTAAAGTACAGGAGAAGGAGAAGAAATTTGAGTGCTACTGTATTTTCTACGCGGATTGATTAAATTTTGATTATGGGTAATATTTTCATAGAGTACTTGTTATTGGCGATAAAGTTTCAGGTTAAAATAAATCAGCCGATATTGTTCTATAATAATGGAGAGTTTCAAAATATTTTTTTTATTTATTTATTTATTTACCAGAATATAGCCCAACAGTACAATGTACCAATTATAGGACAAATCAGTAACACACAATATACAAGAAGTAGTCAAAGTTTACAATTGCACTTACATATTTCTAGAGTAATGCAAATAAACACATTTTAGAATATTTGCTAAACTGCCCATAAAAATATCTGTATGTTCACATAAGTCATTATACTCTGCGCACATAGTTTCTATAGGAGACTTAAATAAGAGATTGGTATTAAAAGAATTAATATAAAAACAATACTTGTTTCTACTAGCTGTTCGCGGTATACAAAAATTCAATTTTCCTACCAAGTACTCGCAATCAATTAAGTAACGTACTAACTTAAATAAGAATGAAATTTTGAAAATTTTGCGTCTACACTCAAGAGTATTTACACTAAATGTTTGTAACAAAATATGATGATCAAAACCTCTTTCTGGATATACGTTATACAAACGAAACCATAAATATTTCAAAAATTTACGTTGAACGGATTCTAAGAGGTTTTTGTGACAAATATAAATAGGACACCAGACATTGATGCAATATTCTAGTCTAGATCTTACAAATGTTTCGAACAAGACTTTTGGAGTTGTAATATTTTCAAAACCCTGACAGTTGCGTATTACGAAGCCTAGCATACGATTTCCTGACTTAACGATGGTACGGATATGATTTGAAAAGGAAAGCCGCTCATCAAAGTGAACGACTAAATCTCTAGTTTCACTACAACGATTTACTATTGTGTTACCTAACTTATAATGATATATCAACGGTTTCGATTTACGTGAGAACGTCATCACTTTACACTTTTCAATGTTTAATTGTAGTTTACACTTATCGCACCAATTCATTATTTTGTTTATATTGGATTGCAGCTTGTCGCAATTCTGTGGGGTTGTAATTGTAGTATATATTTTTACGTCATCTGCAAACATAAGTACTTCGCAATTAATTAAATCTGTAATACTATTTATAAATATAAGAAAGAGTAATGGACCTAGATTAGATCCTTGTGGGACTCCTGAAGTTGGTGTGTACTCAATGGATGTATATCCGTTGTATCTCACATATTGGGATATATCAGTTAAGTACGATTTAAAGAATAGAGTGAGCGAATTTGAGAATCCAATAGCGTCTAATATTGATAATAAAATTGAATGGTTCACTTTGTCAAATGCTTTTGAAAAATCTGTGTATACAACGTCGACTTGACCATGACTGTCTAGTACTTCAGAAACATACTGTACAAAACAACAGAGATTACTTTCTGTTGACCGATTTGCTACAAATCCATGTTGATATGACGAAATGTATGGCTTGAAGTGTTGATAAACCTTGTTGTATAATATCATCTCAAAAACTTTATCAAAAGTGCATAGTATAGAAATAGGTCTGTAGTTATTAATAATGTTTAGTTGCCCGTTCTTAAAGACTGGACAAACACGTGCAATTTTCCACGCTTTCGGAAACTTTGATGTAGATATACTCATGTTATAGAGAATTTTTAAAGGTTCTGCAAATACCTCAGCACAGTCTCTTACAACATAACCAGGAACTTGATCATTACCTACAGTAGGTTTGTTCTTTAGTTTTGCAATCGCTCTTTTGACATCACTGTTTGTAATTTCTGAACCATAAATTTGCAATAACTTATTTGTTCTACTCGGCATCGTATTGATTATTTCGTGCGTTCCAGTTGATTTTGCCTCTGTAGTAAAGGAACTACTAAAGTGGTCACGGAATGCATCTACTATTGACTGTGGAGTTCTGTAATTCATTCCATCTTTCATCATTACTCCCGGTATTCTGCTGTACGCTTTTTTAGAATTAATATATGACCAAAACTTATTTGTAATAGATCGAAACACGTGTTTTGGAAAAACGACTGTGGTTCAAGGTGGTTTATACCTGCCATAGGTGCCTCAAAATACTGTATACTATTTTCAACAGTTTCATAATAATAACAGGCCATATCCAAAAAAATCATTGCTTCTCTACCGTTTGTGGATTTTTTAATATTATTTTATCGAAGTGATCATATCCAAAATGCTTTCTTTACGACTTTGAAATAGTAAGCAATTTTTTTAAATCTAAATTAGTTTGTTTTATTGTTCTTTAGATTAGAAAAGGTGCACTTTTAATTTGTTGTATGAAGGCTGGTGCTAGAGTTTCATGATGCTAAACGACAAAAATGTTAAAAATTAAAAAATGACTATTGCTTTTCAAAATATTACCCTTTATGATCGTTGCATTTTTTCATATGACAAAACCAATCATCAAAACATTTTGTACATTCGGAAGACGATTCACTAAAAATCCTGTTTTAAACACTTTTATAATAATATGAGCCTGTCTTAACTGAATACCTTTTATAAAACATACCAAAGCACCTCGTCTAAGATTGTGCGATTTTTTTCATCTATGTATATGTTGAATGAAAGCCTTTGTGAATAAGTAGTACACATTTTTAGCGAAATATTTTGTAGGAATTCTTTTAGTCAGTGCAAAACTGTTCAGTTAACCTGGACAGGCAGGTTAAATGAACACCTTGGGTAGGTTAAGTGGTCACTGGGTACTACAGGTGAAATAAAAGTAGAACACAGAGATGGAATTAAAATTTTAAAGTAAACTGTTTATTCATAAATGAAAAATACAAAATTATTCATAAGGGGTAAAATCAAATTGAGAAAAATCGATATGGAAAATCCACATATTAGCACATCGTGCAGTATTCCATGATGGTGACAATATGTGGACATCTTTTATTGGAACATAACTTTGGTCATCAGTTTAGGAAAATTATAGCATTTGTAAAAAAGTCACTTCATATCCATGTAGACCTTCCTCATTTACTTTTACGACATAGTGTCTAGAAGTGGACATTGTTTTACCATATATGAAAACAATGAAATAGTCATATATGTTGAGCTCTTTTTCTTCTTCCAGCTCGCTGAAATCTTCGTCAGAATCATGTGACTCACAAATCCCATATCTTCCTCCTTAGACGATGAAAAGGATTCTAAAACTCGTTTGACATTGTTTTGTTTGATTGCAGCTAGCTTGTTGTTTTCCATTTTTTTCCTTTGCGAATTTGTATCTCTTCTTCCAGTTCTCTTATAACAGGAGTATCGGTTAAAACCATAGATTGACTTTTTTGTGTGCATTTTTCTTTGTTCTCCCTGGTGCATCTTTGGGGTAAGGACAGATTTCTTCAGGGGTAATACATTTTGATGTGCCAGCCAGTGAGTGTTTAAGCAAATTTGATGATTCTCCTCTTGCACGGGTTCTAAATTTTGAAACTGAAAAACTGAATTGACTTGGTCCGTGACATACGAAGATGCGAAGTCAATATAAGAAAATATTTGATCATCAACGGGTTCCACACCAGGAGCCTTGAAACCACTACAAATGTTTTTTGGTGTAAATGCTTCTTCAACTAAACCTCCCGTCATATATAGTAATGGGCATACCCGGATGATTCACCATCCATTTACTCAAGCAGTGTTGTAAAATTTTTTGAATAGGCCAAATACGCCGACGTTTAAAGGCTGTATTTTATGGCTGTAATGGGGAGATAACTGTAAGAGCAGAATTCTGTTTTTTTGGCAAAATCCAGTTTTGCAATGCCTAAATGGCACTCGTGATTATCGAGAACAATACATTTAGGATTCTCTTTATTAGGTCTCTCGTGCATTGTAAAATGTTTTAAAATAATGAATTTTTAATCCAGCTGGAATATGTTGCAACTCCTTTACTTCCTGGAGGGGCACCATGCAGCATAGTTAAACCTTGGAAAAATGAGAAATAAAGGAACCAGTTTTCCAGTAGGGCCAATAATTCCCACTAAAGTCAGAGTTCCTCGCTTTGCTGAAGTTTTTTGCTGTCTTTTGATCCTTAATGGTTAATATTTTGTGAACAGCAGTAGCAGCTGTCTCATCAAGGTTGTAAATGTCTCTGGTCTCCAGGTATATTTGGTTTTAAACTCAACATAAATTTTTGAAGAAAGCTTCAATATTAATTTTATTGAAACTAGTTCTTCTGCTCAATTAGTTTGTTCAGGTGTTCTTAATGTGAGATTGTGTGCATTTGATGAAATCCAAAAAACCATTCTTTTTCAGCAATGTTTTTTCCCGAAAAACTTGCTGCAATAGGTTTTTTTTTGCTTCAGCGAACTTATGGGCCAGAATAAAGATTTGTTTACTACTTAAACCATGATGAATATCACACGCATGCAAAATGTAATCTTTAAGCATAAGCTCTTCGGCGTGAGTAAAAGCTAATAAATGTTTATTGTTCAGTTGAAAGTTAATTAAATTTACATTAATACCTATACTTTTATCAACATACCTCTTCAAAGTTATTCTTGGTATTTCAAATCATTTTAAAACATGTACAGAACACCCTTCGTCTATTACAACTTTAACAGCATGTTTAGACTGTTCTTCAGAATACGACCTTCGATTGGTAGTGTGCTACATAACTCGTGGCAGAGGTATACTTCAATAGTTCTGAAAAGAAGAAAAAACTAAATGTATCCCTACGCTCCGAGCAAAGCAAGTGCAGGTTAACTGAATACGTTCATATTACTCCAAGTCGGTTCTGTTCAGGTAGTCTCGCATACTGTTATTTCGCTTAATGTAAAAGTCAACAACATCTTAAATTAAATAAGAATAAACAGCTACATACACAAAACAATACTAGATATTTACATTTTTTTGGCGGGTTAAATAAAAATTCTTAAAAATATAGATGTAGTTGATAAATCAAAAATACTTGGAATTTAAAATATTTGTTCCTTAACAACCTCCTTTTGAAATGGTCAGTATTGTATCAGTTATATAAGAATATTTTCATAGTGAGAAGAAGCAACATACATACATGACCATATACAGTGTGTCTACTTAAGTTGGCGGCATATGGAAAACTTTTTTATTTTTAGTTTTAGGAAAAAAAGTTACTCTTTATAAAAAGTTCTGCTTGTTCTGAAACCTAAAATAAAACCTTCACATTTCAAAATTTATTAGTCATATACGAGGTTTATCAATAAATATGAATTTGGCGCAAGAGTAAAGTACCTTTATTTTTGACAATTTCGAAAATTGTTATTATAAAATGTTGTTCAGAATCAAAAATCACGTTTAAATATGCAAAATATCCATCGATTATAAAAATTTTTTTTTTAACTTTTCTAAAATAAAAATTTATTTAAGCTTACGTGTTATTTCATTTAATCTAAGATGCGCTGACAAGAACTGTCTATGAAATGTAATTTCTCAGCATTTCGAAATATTTTCTTTAATAATAACAATAGTTTAATAATAATGTAATAGTTTTTGTTACACATACAGATCTTATTATTCCGTTCCTCAATTAACTACCGCTTCAACATATCCGCCTTCTGTATAAATACAGGTAATCGCTCTATCTCAAAACTCTGTCAACACTTTTCTAATCATAGTCGGCGTTATACTCTGAACGGTTTCTTTAATGGTTTGTTCTAAATGGACAACATCTGTGGATGGCCCTTGGAGGTACACCTCTTTCAAGTAGCCCCACAAAAAAAGTCGAGTGGGATCAAAGCTGGAATGTGAGGTGGTCAAAGAATTTTCAAAAACCGATGCACAACTCTTCCATTAAAGCTATTTTCAAGATAATACCTTACATCTAACCTGCTATGGCATGAGGCACCATCCTGCTGGAACCATATCTGTTGACGTTCAAGTAGGGGTAGATCATCAAGAAAATCTTCTAGTTCTTTTTGTAGAAAGAGTAAATAACGGTCTGCATTAAAAGATTCTCGAAAAAAGGTAGGTAGTTAATTGAGGGACGGAATAATAAGATCCGAATGTGTAACAAAAACTATTACATTATTATTAAACTACGTTATTATTAAAGAAAGTCTTTCGAAATTACATTTCATGGACAGTTCTTGTCAGTGCATCTTAGATTAAATGAAATAACACGTAAGCTTAACTAAATTTTTATTTTAGAAAAGTTAAAAAGAAATTTTTATAATCGATGGATATTTTACATATTTGAACGTGGTTTTTGATTCTGAACAACATTTCATAATAACAATTTTCGAAATTATCAAAAATAAAGGTACTTTACTCTTGCGCCAAATTCATATTTATTGATAAACCTCATACATTACTAATAAATTTTGAAATGTGAAGGTTTTATTTTAGGTTTCAGAACAAGCAGAACTTTTTATAAAGAGTAACTTTTTTTCCTAAAACTAAAAATAAAAAAGTTTTCCATATGCCGCCAACTTAAGTAGACACACTGTATATACTAAACCGAGTCTGCTATTTACCAGCAGGTGGCAAATACTGTAAGGTGTCCATGTAACCTTGCATGTCCAGTTAACCCCAGCTTACCCTATCTTCTGGTGTTGGAAATTGTTTTTGATTTTTGGAAATATAAGGGAATCATTAGGGCTTATCATGACCATATGAAATATGAGACATTAATTCCACCATTTGACTGTTAATTCGTTGTTTGCCGTGCAGTGTGAGAATTTGTCTTGATGCAGTTTGATATGACATTTCCTTTTCCTTTTTTGCATTTCCAAGAACACTTGCTATTTGGCATTCACAGTTCTACAATGTTGTTAAGGAATAGTTTTTGAGACAAACAAGTAACAAGTAACTTCTATTGTTTTTTTTTCATCTTGGAATATCAGAACTATAATCAAGCAATAATTTTTCTTTCTATCACTTCTGATTGACAACACAAATGTTATGTTTATTAATTTTTGTATTTCAGGCATCTGATGACCCCATACCCCGAAATTTTAGCAGCAGTTCACTTATTTTTTTTAGCATTTCTATAATATTAGGATATTAATGCATTTTTTTTTAAATACTGGTTTACAGTCCTCGTGAATTATTTACTTAGATATAATAGATGTGTAGATACTTTGATCAAATAAGCAGAAAAGATATGGATATAAACCTGTGTAGTCTAGATGAACTACTGAGAGTTATAACGCAAAGCTGAAGTTTTTTCCCATTCTTTTTTCCTTCTTTTACCATTAAGAGGTTGCTTCAACTTTTGAATGCCATATTTTTAAATTATAAAATTAGAGTTTTCTTTTGCTGTTTTTGAGTATGTATAACGTATTGGTAGGATATTTAGCACTTGTACACTACCTATAATTTTATTAGTTATTTTTTAATTTAGTGTCCTGTAATTGGCATATGCTGTTAGACACTAAATAAATAAATAAATAAATAGAAACACGTACTTAAAATAAAACTGCTTCAAAATTTATAAGATGAAGAAATTTAATTCTTTAAAGTTATTCTTTTTTATGAATTGATGGTTATCCATAAATTTTTTATTATTTCCTTTGTTCGTTAAAATAAAATAACTGGCAATATATCTAATTTAAATAATCAAAAACTTCGTGTATTTGTGAATGCGGGTTAAGTAAATAAACATCTAGTAATAGTGCTACAAAGATGTCCATTTACATATAATATTAATTTAATTTTTATTTTTTTTTGTAAAAAAAATATTGATCAATATAAACGCATTTAATTATTAATAATATGCAAGCATATTTTCAAACCGCACTTCCCAAAATTTAAACATGTTGTATTGTTAACTTATTGTTTCGGTTTAATTTGAAGTTTGATAGAATAATTTAATTATCATTCAACTAGAATGTGAGCTATAGAGATAATAAATTAAATTTTTCCAAATTGTATCTGCAATGGATGTTTATACAAATAATTTACATGATTTAAAAAGTAATATTAAGTATTTGCATTGGTTCTTTACAGAATTCACCGTCGATGGCAAAAATATTACATCAGCATCATATAGAGAACAGCGTGCTTAGTTAATTCCAACCAATTTAGATAGCACTCACTGCTAGGAAGAGCATGGTCTCGTTATGCCAAGAAAATAATGCTTTTGCTTTATTTTGTTATCATAGCTTACTTTTAGTAATATGGCATAGAAAAGTATCCAAATCGTGCATTCTTTTCTCTGGTGTTGTAGTATCAGCAAAGTAAAATCCTTTATTTTAAATCATGCACACATGCATTAAAGCAACATAAGTTTTTGTTTACATAAATTATGAACATAACAGTTTATAGTTTTAGTATGATAATTAGTTTAATTATCGTTGGATATTATTGGCAATCATATTATATTCAAAATCAAAATCTTTGAAATAATTCTAGCAATTCTCGGATATTTGTTGCTCTAATATTGACATTGATCGATAAAAGTATCACAACTGTTCATAAACACTATCGATTAACCATGTAAAGTTTTTATAGCAAAATGATACTTGGTCTCTGTCTTTGTAAGGGAATTCTTTTATATTATATAATATGTTGTTATGGTATGAAACCTATTATTCTGGATTAATTCCAGCACAACAACGAAAACTACTATTACTTGTAAACTGCATTGTAGAAGATACATTCACCGCAGGCTACAAAAGCCAACAACTATTAAATAAAAGTTTGAGGATTCAGATGACGACTCAAGTATTTAGAACATTTAAGAATATTTGAATATATTCAAAGTGTGTGAACTGTAATATAACTAACACAATACAGTATGTAATAAATTGTAACAAATACAACTAAATGTAATATATGCATGAACATACCCCTGCCCTGAGGGGACACCTAAGAAATTAAGACACTATACTCACTACTTTTCCATTTTCCATCTAGATGGTGGTAAATTATCTTCTTTAATGACTATCAACGCACCAGAAGAAATTTCTCCAGTAGGCTAATTTTGTACGCTTTTGTAATTAAGATATACAGTGTGTCCAAATTTCGAGTCTCTACATTGTGATTTCAGTTATTATAAGAAATAGAGATTGGGTTAAATGGGGAAATATTTGGAGGAATCGAGGCCAGTTTTGTATCCGTTTACAAAATAGTCGAAGTTGTCTGGTTTTGGAGATATTCGAAGAAAACTAAAAATGGTGGATTTTGTTTTTTGATAATAAAACATGAATCATAAGTCGTACCATCACAAGACTTGCACATTATTAAGACACTTTTCTAAAAGGAGTATTTTAGAATGAACAGAATCATTCGACTGTCTTTTGTTTTCGAGGAAACGCCCACAACTTTTGTTTTTCTTATGGCCGCCATTTTGAATATTAAGTGAATATTATGCGCCTTAAAATTAACTTTCAAATGATATGCCACATGTCTATAAAAAATGCAAAAACTATCCTAAATTTTAAAAATAACTAAATTTGTATGTTCTTGAACGTTTGGTAAACCCAACAGGGCAAAAATTTGATTTCTACTTTCCAAACAGTAGTAGTAGTAGTAGTAGTACCACATACATTTTGTTAAGTAGAACTCTTAAAGTATTGAATATAAATCTTAAAATTAACTTAAACATAAAACTGTACCCTATCTTATCTAATTTAGGGAACAAAATTAAATGTGACCGAAACAGCAAACTATCATATAAATTCCTTCCCTTCGCATTTTTGGATGTACCAATTACAAAAACGTATTCGTCTGGTGAAATCTTCTCTTTTGAGGCCTTGGACAGTAGTTGGGTTTATAAGGATGAAACTTTTCCTTTTTTAAAATATTATGAACAGTTGATTTTGGAATATTAAGTTCACGGCTTACAGATCTTACGGATGTGGATGGATTTCGTGTTACCGCCTCAGTAATGCTTAGAACACGTTCCCTATTGTTTACGTCGTATTGTTCCCTAGACTGTCAAAAGCACCATAATTCAGTAAATTCATTACAATTTTTCTGAAGTATGTTTTATGCGGTTGTCGTCTTTCTGGATACAATTCAAATATCTGGCGGATGCCGTATCAGCGTTCAAACGATTGTAAATAAGTACTTAGCATATCAAACTTTTCCTCATTCGAAAACTTGTAGACGTGTGCCATTTTTAAATTAAAATGCAGCACCACCGCACCAAAACTTACAACACACACAAGTTTATCTAAATTTTAGAATTTGTTTGACATATAACTGTAATTCAATTGTTTGGTTTTGTCACATACCACCGCCTACTATTATAAAACGATATCATTGTAACTCGAGTACCACCATAATCAATAATTTGTGACAAATGCTGTTTGTGTACATAATAAACTGTGTATTGTACTTTTCATGAAGTAGAAATCAAATTTTTGCCCTTTTGGGATTACCAAACGTTCAAGAACATACAAATTTAGTTATTTTGAAAATTTAGGATAGTTTTTGCATTTTTTATAGACATGTTGTGGCATATCATTTAAAAGTTAATTTTAAGGCGCATAATATTCACTTAATATTCAAAATGGCGGCCATAAGAAAAACAAAAGTTGTGGGCGTTTCCTCGAAAACAAAAGACAGTCGAATGATTCTGTTCATGCTAAAATACTCCTTTAAGAAAAGTGTCTTAATAATGTGCAAGTCTTGTGATGGTGCGACTATTGATTCATGTTTTATTATCAAAAAACAAAATCCGCCATTTTTAGTTTTCTTCGAATATCTCCAAAACCAGACAACTTACACCAATTTTGTAAATGGATACAAAACTGGCCTGGATTCCTCCAAATTTCTATCTCTATTTCTTATAATAACCGAAATAACAATGTAGAGACTCGAAATTTGGACACACTGTATACTCCCTTATTCCATCACTCCCACAAATGCTGAGTATGCTGTTGGAACAGTTCGTAATGAGACCAGCCGATTTATCAAATATGGTTTTAGATAAACTTCTGGAAGAATGGTTAATGGTCTACCCATTATAAAGTGAGCCAGTGTAAGAGGAATATAATCTTAGGGGTAGGAAGACACTGAATGTAATGGATGGGAATTGAGTATTGTATTTATTTGACACAATACTGAATAGAATTCCTCGTAACGTGAGTGTGCACTACCAAGTACATGTTTGAGATGATTCTAGACAATTTTTATTCCTGTTTCTCAAAGGCCCTCAAAGTGGGTGGACAAAATGACCAAGAAATATGATCTTTAGGAAGATCTGTAAATAAGTCGGAATTAATAGAAAGTAAAAGGGTTTACCTATTTCGTGATTTAAACCGCTTGAGTGATAATAAAATGAATTCTTTTGTTAGCTCCGTTACATACAGTTTTGGCACCAGAAAATTTACTGTAATCCACAGGAAACTCGGTGAAGTACCCGCTAAATTTTCTGTTTAGATAAAGTACCGAAAACCTCAACTGTATCAACAAGAATGGTTGCAGACTATCTCAGTGGGACGGGATGGTGTAAGTGTTTGAAGAGGGTTCCAAAATAATATCATGTGTGAAACATGCCAATCAAGAATTATTTTGGATGCCACTTAATCTCGAACTACATACATTTCTGGGGTAAAAGCCCAGAAGAAATAACAAGAGGATGCCAAAACCCGAAATCAGAAAAGTGATTCTGATCTAAAATTCACTTGCAAAATAATCAAGTACACTAATGCTAAACAAACCTAAAACAAACATTAGCAATAATAACGCTAATATATCCATTAAAACTGCTAGCAAATCAAATGTTAAACTGACTGAATATTAATCACACCTCTAGGTAATTGTAGTACAATTTATTTCAACAAGGTTGGAGCTATCACCTTTACAATAGTTATGAAAAACACCAATATAAAACAAATTCTGTATTCCATTATACTATCTTGTTTTCCACTCTATTACACAATTATCCTTTCATCACAAGTACAAGATAAATATTCTTAAACAAAAATTAAACACCGACTACATCACAAATTACTTAACTTAATAGAAAACGTTTTCGGCAAACAAAATTACTATCTAAATTCTTAACCTATTAAAAAAAACGTACCGTTTGTACGCTTATAAATTTCATATAGTTCAAATAGAATAAATGGTTATTAATTTACAATAATTGTAGGTTAATCAGAAATTTAATCATAAATACCTAACGAGGGATTTTTGACAGTAGATAACTCGGACGCCCCTAAAAGTAATTATCTCGTAGACTTAATTTTTTCGACTTACTGGGACTTCAAAAAAAAAAGCTACCTGTTCTGAATCAACATGCCTTTTTCCAACATGAAGTTGTCGATGTAATGGGAACCAAGGTGTTCCTAAAATTAAAAGTAACTAACCTGGTAGGGTATTATCCGAACTTTACTAATCAGTCGATACCTTTTCTACAATGTTAACTAACCTACTCAAGTTGCATGTTATCTGTTTGGACAGTAAGGACGGAGTGCTCAACCAAAGAACTTTCCCTCCAGAAAACGATCAGAAGTTATATCCCGCAAAGTCCGAGAACTGAATTAAAACTGCAAATTGAAATTACTTGCTAGTTTTTCTGTCTAACATATGTAGGTGGCTCCGTGGCGTAGTTGGTCCCGGGTTTGAATCCCAACACGGTCCGCTTGAAAAATGTTAGGCGATCATTTTTCACAAAAATAGGCTCTCGTTCGGATGAGAGGTAAAATGGAGGTTCCGTGTGCGAGTGTTGTCATGCACGTTAAAGATCTCTACCTTGCTTGGAACAGCAAGGGTTTGGCAAAATTCAAAATTTTTCAGGTAGAGAAAAAAACTCGCTTCCTGACCAATGTAGTACTTTCGGGTGAAGCATTGGAAAAAATCAAATGTGTCTAACATATGTGAAATTAATTTACTTAAAATCTTTAACTAGACCCAGAGCAAGAGGCTTTTTATTTTTTAAATCTGCAAAAATTTGGTGTGTAAAGTTCTTAGTGGCAAGGGGATTCGGTCATAGGCACTAGTGTGATACATTATTAATGAAAACAAATGAATCATAAAACTGTACTATTTTAGAATACAAAGTTTTCATGCTGTCATTCTTGACCTTAAAAACATGAATTTGACCTTTGAATATGGACAGTATAAGATACAAAAATACTCATTCCTTAGATCAAGAATACATATAACCTAAAGATTATATTTCTTGGCAGAAATAACCTAATCCTATTGGTGGTATTTACCAATACGGAAATTATTAAAATAAAATATGATTAAACGTTTCAAAGGAACGTCACAACTCTGTTACCAATTCACCATCAATCGACTTAGTGCTAAGGCATATGAAAAGACTAATGTAGCATTTTATTAACTTACAACTGCGACACTTTTGGTCACATATTAGAAATGGATCAGCATAATTAACGCTTCTACAACTGAATGGGGAGCCTGATTGTATGCACTCTGTAGACAAATGATCCATAAGGAGTTTGATTATTTTTGGATTCTGTTTGAAGCATATTATGCAGCGATGTACCGTTTGCTTTGCTAAATTTTTACCACCAATACACCAATTATTTTCTCGTGTATCAGCTAACAAGTGCTGTGGATTGATGTTCCTTTTATGTTGATTTTCGAAGGTTAGTATAGTTATATGATGACCTTTTGGTAGAATTATTGGATTTTTTTGTTGAATGAGAAATTTTAATTTTTAAAATGATCGTCTACTTGAAGAATACCATCGTCATCTGAGAATGAGTTTAAATTAAAAATTTTAGATTTTTTTATGTACAGGCTTATTTTCTCGAAGACATAATTTCAGTATGTTCACGTCGTACTAACTTGATTAGACAACTTTGCACGCTGCTCATTTTTGAGGCTGTTATAGAGTCGAAAAACTGCAGAGTTAGAGGGAACTGGCGATTTCTAAGAACTGTGCAGACATCGTCATAGTGCGAATAAGTTTTGTTAGCGATGAAGAATTTTGGAAAGGAAATATATTTTTCCTCCAAAACAACGAATGTTTTTGTAGTTTTGTGTGTTTCTGACAATTCATGAATTAATTTGAGTTTAGAATTAGGGAAATACGTTGTGGATTTTGTAAGCCAATGTGGATCATGCCACCATAATGACAATCGATAAGTTAACTGGTTCAATATCTTTTGTTAAGAGATGTCGGGTTATCGCTGGATGGGTACATGACACCAATGAAAATTAGAAGTAAATTTTTGTATTTTCGCTATCCTGTTACTTGCAAAAGTTTTAAGAGTATTTGGTTGCATTTTGATCCAATTCAGTATAGTAGTTGAAATTGATCAAAAGATATAATGATCCAATTTGAGACTTTAAAAAAATGGTGTACTTTATTGACAAGCATTGCGAAGATTAACGCAACATAAAGCTCTACTCGAGGTAATGTGATGGTTTTTAACGGAGCTACGTTACTCTTTGTACAAAGTATATTTGAAAATGTTTTATTGGTTGGACAAATATAGACACAGCAACCGTAAACTGCTTCAAATGAAGCAGAAAGTCTATGAAGTTCTGTATGACGTGAATTAGTATACAAAATGTGTCATTTTTTTGTAAGTCATTTAAACACCACAAGCAATTGTCGAATTATGTATATGTTGAGTGCAATTGAACTGCAGAGTTTCATCCCAAGAAAGTCTCTCTAGTCAGAGGTTTTGAAACTTTATTTTGATGATGATGATGCACAGACTTACCAAACCTAGTGGAACCGAAAGTTTGCGAAATTTCTAAAAGCATTGAGCGTTTAATAATTTGCAAATTTTGATTTAAATCTTGTGAAATTCAGTACAATAAGTTGTCTGCATATTTAAGCCTCTTCTACAAATAAGTAAAATTCATACGTGAAAGAATAAGCCTTGACTGAATCTGATTCAAGCTTGAAAAATCTGATTAATAATTCTTAGTAAAAACTTTGCGAATTCTGATAAATAGATTTCAATCTGTAGATGAACTTGATTCGCCCCTTTTAAAAAACACTGGGATAGAATTATCAAGCCGTTTTCTCTGGTTGGTACTGTATGTTAGACGTGCCGATTTTTAAATTTACCATATTTGATAAAAAAAAGAGCATAAAATAGCATCAATTGTTAAAATCTGTGAGCCTGACGCAAAATTCATCTAAAAATGTTAGTGTGTTAATAAATAAATAAATAAACCAAACAATTTAGTGATGAATAGATGGTGTGCATCATCAGCCAAAAAATAAAAAACAAAAACAAACAAACAAGCCAAACTTGGTGTCTCTACCATGTGCTATGTGCTGTGTACACTGGAGCGGTAACAGTCATCTTACGATTACCAGAGGCGGTACACAATTATCCCGATTCATGAATACCCAAGCAATAGAATTAACGCAGCATTGCAATAATATTAAAAGAATAAAAACATATTAGATTTATTACAATGATATATGGGTTTCAATACAGTACAGTGTTTGCAGTAGGTTAATAAAACTTAATATAAGGTTAGTTATTAGCTTACAGTGCCATCAAGCAAACATAGGACCTGAAAAATATGTGAACTAATTTCCAACAATAACATATGGAACCCATCAGAAAGCGATTTGTTTCAAAGTGCACTGCGGGAACAAAGCATTTTTAAGCAAATTAAAAATTTCATGGTGTATGTTGTGTTATGTCATTGTTAAGTAAATCTTCTAAAATGATTAAAGATTAAAAAAATACAATAATGCCATTAATGTTGAATACTAATAACCTAACCTTACAAATATTTCAATTTGACAAATAAAAGCTTTCTACTTTGAGTGTACTTCTTAGCAGGCAGTGACACCAAGAACACACCTCCCAAGTCCTATGTTTGCTTGGTGGCACTATAGCTGGACTTACATTTTGGGCGTCTTCATGCGGACTGGGGACAATGGTTGGCTTGCTACTTCAATGCTGTGGAGAGTTTTATACAAACTGACTAACTGTGAACTAACTAAAGTAGACTGACTGACTGTCTGATTGATTATTGCAGGCTGAGCAGATATTTGGAAGGTCGTTGTAAAGTCCTGGGCATTATCTCAGGAAACCCTGTTATTGAGGCGAACCGCATGAAGTTTTGATGACAGATTTCACTTACCAGCGGATACTTAAAAATTACTGTAAAAAGGATATTATGGTTTCCTGACTATGAGAAAAATGTAAGATAGCTACAAAGTAATAAGTGGTCTAAATTAAACTAGTGGTTTGGAGTAAACTAATCATGAACGTTCTGCGAGATAAACTGAAGTCAAAATAAGAAAATGAAATAAATGGAACATTGCAATAATTAGGAAATGCAACACTTTATCTCTGGGGATAGTGTTATATATTGCATTTCCTAATTATTACTTGTTCCATTTTATTTCCTTTTCTTATTTTGCCTTCAGCTTATCTCCCGGAACGTTTAATTTCCTTATTATAACAGTTTAGCATGTCCAGACCACTTATTTAGTCAATACCATGCTTTATGGTTTTATCCATCTTTTGAACAACAGCTATAATCTAACCCCAAAACTTCAAGTTAATGTCGGGATGAACGAATACAGTTTCACTCACTACAATGGTCATAACGATACTAATTTCACCTGCAGGTGTTTCAAAAATACCTTACAGAGCCGCAAGCGCATGATCAAATAATTCTTCATATGCCGGTATTTTTCCCGTTAAGCTGTGTTCTGAATCCTCACCTCGCTACCTTGTAAAAATCCTAATTAACATCCCTTAATTTTCCACTTTCCAAATTTTCCAGGGCCTCATTTAGAACAGTTCCTCTCCTTGTCTGTGATCACACCTTCTCACAACCCTACATAATTGATCTTTTCAGGTTAACGTTTCCTATATAATTTACTTGTATCACTCCCAACAACCCTCCTGTTCTATTCACGCGTATCTACATTTTGATGTTTTCAGATAAGCGAATTCTATATAACCGACTGTAATTCTCTGTCCATTGCATCCAACAAAACTCATTTTATTCCCACTATAAATTATATTTTATTATGGTTCTAGCGAAAAATTAAACTTGTAGACTAAAAATTAAAAACCTCCCCAAATAATAACTATGAATCTGTTCAATTAAAGGTTGTTGTGACAAGATAACTTTTGAGTACATTTCAAAAATTGCACGTCTGTGAACCATTTTGCAATATTCTGTTAGTTTATATAGCAGCTTTTTCTTGTTCAGTGCATTGTAAACATATTTTTCTGAATCAGCATGAAATATGTATTTACTACTATTACACTAAGAAAAAAGAAAAATAGTATTGCAACAGTAACATCCATTGTTTTATCGTTATGGTAATTTTTATTTTATTTGAAACTAAACTGAATTTGTATGGATATATGGACTAAATTAAGGTAATTTATTATTTTGGTATAACCTTTCGTAAACCTATTCTTTTTAATGTACTAACAGGACAGCACTCCGTCGGTTCACTTTTACTTTACCTTTGAGTACTTCAATATTCACATTTGCGAATATAATTATCCTAGCTCATCATACGCAGCAACCTTTAAATGAGTCCTCACATGACCCTGAAATCCAAAATTTTGTCCAATTCGCAGTAGAGGTCAAGGAGTCAGTTGGACATCCTGAGGTGAGTGGTTAAAGAGATGTAGAGCCGCGAACCATGCCAAATCATAATACCAAATCGGTCTTGTTTGAAAAATGTTTCCTTTAAAGTTTTGTATGGATATAGATTTGTTTTTTCGCCAAGCTTTCGATTCTCCTCTGCAGCCATTGTGAGCTGTGGCCTATGTAGATTTGGTTACAATTTCCACATGGAATGGAGTACACTGTAACCGAATCTACATAGGTCACACCTCATAATGACTGCGGAGTAGAATTGTTCAGCATAAAAGTGACTGTAAAGTTTCTCAAAAGTTCTGTGTACCTAAGTACCTAAATTTGGAGAAGTAACTATTTTAGACAAAGAAGTCAGGTACAAAGGCAGACTTTTCCTAGAAATGGCTCACATTAATACATCTAAAGATGTCCTTAATTTTAAGTCTGATACGAATAATTTAACCTCTACATATATGCGTATTTGTTAAATTTTAGAATCCTCAACAACAGTAACAATAATTCGACTTGATCAACACGAGTGACTGGGTAGTATATTAATCGTTATAGTTTTTATTTTGTTGGTTTTCATTAATTGTTTAAGGAGCGTGTCGGATCTAATGCATCAGTGCCATGTAACTAGTGCCTATCCATCTTCATTTGATTGGATTTCCCACGTTTCATCTGTTGTCCCACTTATACAAGTGCGCTGGTTCATGTTGATCTGGTACGTGATAAATTATTCTGTGACAAATGTGTTTAGCATACATTTGTTTTACTTTAATGATGGACGTTAAATGTTTGTTTGAATATTTTAAATGTAGGAATTATAGTGTTGTTTTATAAATGTGTCGGCTAAACCCTAAATCTGCTAAATGTATATTGATTTATTTATAAACTATTTAGTACTGATGTTTTGTAAGTATTTGTAATTTCTTAGTATAGTTGATGTTCATAACTTCTCTGCATAGGACCCTGATGAAGATTTAAAAAATAAATCGAAAGCTTGGCGAAAAAACAAAGAGTTTGATTAAAAAATTGGACAAATAAACCCGTTATTACATTTATTA
Source organism: Platerodrilus igneus (assembly GCA_036346225.1). Classification (NCBI taxonomy): domain Eukaryota; kingdom Metazoa; phylum Arthropoda; class Insecta; order Coleoptera; family Lycidae; genus Platerodrilus; species Platerodrilus igneus. The sequence continues at coordinate 844,577 of JARFIW010001414.1, forward strand.
TAATTAAATTCTTGGTCGTTATCCACACGAACAATTATATATATTTCAATGTTCATTTTAAAGTATAATACTTAATTCGATGTTAGACTTTGAAACAGTTATTTGTGTCTATTCTTCAAGTGTGTTATTTGAGCAATTGAACAACACCCTTACATTTTGTACTTTTACTTTACTCGCCTTTAATTTTATCTCCGAAGGATCATTTTGTTACAAATGCAATGTTCGAAAACCAAATCTAATTAACATTGTTGTTTTATAAGATAGCAATATACAGTTGTTAAATTAATTAAATTTTTTTATTTCAGATGGATGTCTAAATTCGTGTTATGAATTTATTGCTTATGCATGTTTTTGTTTTTCTAAATTGCTTTTGTCCTAGACAATTATTTGTCACGTTGTTCATGTTGCTCTATCATACAACTGAAGTTTAAAACAATGCTAATAATTACAGCTTTAAAACTTGAAAAATGCACGTAGAGACGTTATAAAAAGTTTTATAGAAGATACAATAATTGTTTGTTATGAAAAGTGATTTTTGTGCTCTGAAACTTTGTTAAAAGCTCATTGATATGAAATGATATACCTTTCAAGCAAAATTAATATGAGTGCTAGCTTATTTTGTCTGCTTATTTTTTTATTAAACAATTTTAATATTAATTTCAGTATGCAAAGCCAGAAATTAAACAAAAGAAATTATTAATGATTCCTTTACTTCACTTTTTAGCAATGCTACTAACGTATTAATAAAATAGCATTATACAACATAGTTTTACTGGTGTTAAGTGTTTGAACATGACAGTTTTTATTATATAGACTTATTTTCTTTTTTGTTGTATTTTTGCTATGAAGATGCCAGTGATCCATATTACTTAAGGTATAAATTTTATGTATACTACAGTTACTCTAAATTTGTTTGTGTTTTAAGAGGCAAAGTGATAGATTGCATCTAAATTTGCTGAATCCCGTGTAGCAAAGCATTATAAAGCTTCCAAAGACCATCTCAATTTTTTCCTACACCTGTATATTGAAAAGTTATTTAAAAGGCTGAAAATTTTATTTTAAAAATATTTAACGTTCAGCAGGCTAATTATCACTTTGTTATTCTTTTTAAATGCAATCGCAGAAAATGTATTATTTACTGTTCCCATAACATATTTTGTTAAATTCGCAGGAATAAGTGAAGAGATGTAATTTCCAAATTAGGTTGAAATTTCAGGTGTCTACTACGTTCAAATGCAAAAGTTTAGGAATAGGTATTGCTTGAAGAAATTGTAAATGATTTAAAGGAACAAATAATTGAGATATTTACCCCAAAGTATAAGAAAATGTTATCAAGGTATATGTATAACTAGCATCATCGGTTTAAGGAGTGCAAGCGTAAGTAATTTCCAAAGATGGAAGTTTTGTAATTACAAATGTACTCTAAGTTTTAGTTAATGCGATCACTACAGAAATGGGTTTTATGTATATTTTTGGGTTTGAGAACTGGTAATAGGTATGTTTTTCCAACAAAGAAACTATATTTTTATGCGATGATTTTTTAAATACTTAAATAAAGTGCGAATTAAGGATTTGCTACAATTTTTGATAAATACACGAATAATTGCATCAAATTCTGCAACTTTGTTAATGCCTAACTCGTTTATAGCGTTAATTATTCTGAAACAAACATGATTTTATCAGAACATGTATTCAAAATATAAAAAATTAATTAACTGCATAATTTAAATAACTACTGATTTTGATGGGAATATATAGATAAATAGATAGATTGTTTATTTCTAAAGCCATAGCGTTCAAATATAAGTATCGTATCCCTTTGTAAATCTGGATAGCAGATCCAACAGTTAGTCAAAATTATACAATTTAAATTATTGTCTTACAGCCAATATCTGTATCTGCATGTTAAAATGCAGATAGTTATTTAGTATTCCTATTTAATCGTGTAGTACAATTTGTTTAATAGTAACAACTTCGTGTTTCGAAAATTCTTTATAAGGTATTTGTTTTATGTTATTGATTAGGAGTAAAATAAGCATTAATTGAATTACATTGATTTACCCTGGAGGGATGGGGATCCCATTATAATATAAGCGTACATGGCTTAAATACAAAAATTGTTACATTGCACTTAACCTGAAAGGATTTTTCTTACTGCCGAAATTAAGGGACACTAAACCATCAGTCACGGCAATTTTTTTAATATTATTTTTTTACAAATCACCGACTATACCCATTTACTAAATAAGTCGAAATAAAAATCAACCTAAACTTAAACTCTATTGACATGAGATAATTTCAGTAGGGTAAAATGGGGCAAACACGAGCATCATAACTAAAAATTGGTTTCCAGTCTAGTTTCAACAAAAATTGAGTTGATTTAAATGATAAGCTTCAACTGAGGTTTAGTAAGGGTACATTAAGTAACATGCCTGCATAAACAGTTTTCTTAAAATGCGTAATTAACAAAATGTCTGATCAAATTTATAGAACATACACCTACTATTGCATTTACCCCACTAAAAGGGGTAAATGTAATAATAGTAAACGGTTTCCATACAACTTACATTGCAATAGCACAGGGGTAAATGCAAAAAATCTTAATTTCAACTAAAATTTGATCTTTAGTTCGTTAAAAATCACAACTTGAAGAAATATTAACTTTTAAGTTTTAAAGAAATGGTAGTTTCTAAATAAATTTTTGCTTTTATATATGTATAGAAACGTAAAAAGTACGCAAGGTAACTACATAGTACATTAGCTAATACACTAGTACAAAAATATAAAAATTATTAATAAAGTTTTTACTTTAAAACAAAGTAATATTACTCACTGTTACAAAGAACTAAAATTTTTTTATCTATAACTAAGTAATATTAATATTTTAAACTTAAATTCAAAAGACATGCCGTGTTTGCTATTTTAGAATTTGGGAATATCTTTATGACATCATTAGTGTGAACTATGTCAACATCTTCTACATTTTGCCAAACGAAAATGCTACTTTTACGCTTGACAAATTTGACTTACAAATTACTGTCATCTACTCTTGCTTGCTTTTCAAACATTTAACTTTTGGCTGAAGTTGCATATTTAATTGCAGTTTCTGCCTCGCTATCTGTTGTACCATTTTCTATTTCTACTTTCTTTTTTCCTTTGACTTTTGGAGCAGGTGTCACTTTTTCTTTTAATTTTTTCGAGTTATTTCCGTCTTTCAAAACATTGAGAATTTCAGCAGATGTAATAACTTGAGTGCCTGGTGCAATTTTACACTTTCTTTGTTTAGGTGGCATAACTTTCTGATGTATTGTGGATAGGATAATGTCCTCTAATGATTTCCTCCCTGTAAAACACATAGAAGACTGCTGATCCAATGCTAATGATGTTGACTGCATGTGAGATGGACCAGGAAGAAGATTAGTATTGGATGGTTCTAGATCTATATCAGAAAAGGTTGATTGTACTCGATCATATCCAGATCCACAGGATTCTTCATTTTGTTGTTGCTCAATTCCTATGTGATCTTTGTTTTTCTGTTCTTCCTCTCTACTGTGTTTTCTGAAGATTGTACTTCTCCCATCGCTCTAATGCGTCTTTTTTAATGTTTTCTTTAGGTAATACATTTGAGTTAAAGGGAAATACACCACCCTTGGGGTATCCACTTTTAATAATACCAACAGAAACTTTCAACCAAGTTTCACCTAAAAATAGAGAGAACAGTAACTTAGGAAGCTTTTGACCAATGTAGTTTCTTTGCCAAATAGTAACTGTTTGATGAAGAGTTAATTCTTGACTATGTACACGAACTTTTCAATAAAATCCAAAAGAGAGTATTCTCGTTTAAAATAATATAATATTTTAAAAAATCTTTATAAAAATTACAGCAGAGCGCTTTCGGCATTAGCCATCTTCAGTGCCATGTCAATTTAAAAATATATAATCCATCAAACTATTACATTAGATATAGAACATTTTACTTATAAAACTAATATCACATCAATAAAGACTATTTAATAATTGATTGTTCCAATAAAATTGGATAACATCTTGTCTGCATCGTTGATGAAGTTTTTCGACTTCATCAACGACACAGACAATATGCTATCCAATTTTATTGGAGCAATCAATTATTAAATAGTCTTTATTGATGTGATATTAGTTTTATAAGTAAAATGTTCTATATCTAATGTAATAGTTTGATGGATTATATATTTTTAAATTGACATGGCACTGAAGATGGCTAATGCCGAAAGCGCTCTGCTGTAATTTTTATAAAGATTTTTTTTTTAAATATTATATTATTTTACACGAATACTCTCTTTTGGATTTTATTGTAACTGTTTGATCCCATTTTTGTTTAAATGTTTGCATGTTCATCATATAAAATTAATACGGGTCTTTCTTCTCCTATGCCTGGAATAAGCGTTTTTAAAAATTTCAGTCTCCATCCAGCCGTTTGGGCTTGCTGCATAAGCAGTGCCAGGATATTCTTTGTCTGGAGGAGCTCGCTACTGATGCCATACGTTTTTACCTTTGGAAATTATTAAAAGTGGAACTCTATAACCAAGAGCATTAGCTGCTAGTACAAAAGTAGTATTTTCTCTTCCAGAAGTGCTTGCTGCTCTTGATGAACTTTGACCTCTTCTCAAATAACTTTAATTCTCGTTGGATCGATACTCAAACTACTTTCATCCAAATTCCAAACTCTTTCTGGCTTATCTGTTAGGTTTAAATTTTCTAAAGTTATTTCCCAAAAATTTAAAATATTCATAAATTAATAAATGGGACTATAGCTGCTTTTTCTTTTGTGTATCCTACAGGTTTTGGTTTTCTGATAGATTAATTATGACGTTTTTTGAAATTCAAGAACCAATCTTCTCCTGGTAGGCCATCTTTAAAAGGTATATCTAAATGGTTTGTTCATACATGGTCACCAACTAACTTAATAATTTCTGGCCGGCTAAGTCTAAATCCACCTTTAGCCAGCGTTTTAACAGAATTTGCTAAAGTATTTTCAACATGCTTTTGTAGTACTATATTTCTGCCTTTTGAATTTTGTAAAGCACCCCTTGTACCTTTAACTCGGCAGTACAAAGTTGAAAATGGAATCTTATAAATCACAGAGGCTTTGTGAATACTAAGCGTGTTAGCTTTTATTTCATGTACAGCTCTATTCAAATGGTCTTCTGTATAAGTGGGCTGTTTATTCTCTTTTTTGATATAATTTCTCACCATCTGTAAAATTAAAAGTCCAAGGTTTACTGTAGTATAAGGCAAATGGGATAAATGCAATATGTATTGCGTTTGCCTAATATGCTTTTATTGCATTTGCCCCAGCAACCATATTTCTGGGGGCAAATGCAATAGTGAAAATATCTTAGTCATTTTAGGAAATATTTAAAAAATATGTAATAGAAAATCTTTTGCAGCACCATAAAATAAACATTTACATAAAAATCAATAAAATTACCTTAAGTCCTTGGATGACTCCACAGCACAAATTAATACCTCAATTTGGAATGTGCACACATTAACAGACCTTTGTTAAGTGAGGAATTCTTAAGCACTCGGCCGATAATCTATATTTTACAGGTGGTTATAAAATTAAGACGTATTCTCTATACCCAAAAGATGATGTAATATGTTCCACAACAGACAAAATAATAAATTGGAAGTATTACATTTGCTCCACCTGACCCTACCCATACAATTAAATTTTCCTAAAAATAAGTTCTTAACCTCAAATCTAGACAGGTTTTGCTAAAATAAATCCTAAATAAAACTATTCGCGCTCTAAATTTTTCCTTTTTCATATTTAATTTTAGACATTTATAAATCTCCAATTATTAGAAATAAACAAAAAAAAACAGTTGAATATCAACTTTTTCGGTATCTTTTCATTGTTTTTTTTTCCAAAGTATAATACTAGCACTTACATATTCCTGTCAACAAATCATTAATCCAATTAATAAAAAATAATCCTGTGATGTTTAGTTAAATGTCATACGTTGTTAAATATCAACCTCTTTTATGCCCAACACTCGCATATAAATTATATCGAATCCTAAGCAAGTGTACAATATTATTTAGTTTGATTCACCTGTTTTAACGTTCAGAGTGTACAGACTACACTGCTTCCGCTTTGATAATAAAATAATTACTGTTTTTTTTCCATTTTTCGAACGACATCAACAGCATAACCCAAAATTCCAATTCTGTAGAAATTTTACTGAGAAATTTTTTTTTAATAAACATACATTATTAATTAAAACTATTAAATATTTTTCAATGAAATTTTAATGGTAAATTAAGAGCCCTTAGAGGTATACTTTCCAAGTGGCTCCCGTTCCATACCTCAATTACTGTTTAAACAATGGCAGATTTAAAAAAGTGTCATTTTATCAGGCACTTTAAATTTATTTGCAAGTAAACAAATTAACCAATTATTAACTAAGACTACTTATTTTGTAGTCTTATTAAGGCCTAAACTTTTCATTTGAAATTGGTTTCTCTAAATATTATAGCTTTCAGTCAATTACCGAAAAACGTGTTTTTCACACCTTTGAGGATTGTTTAAAAATATTAATAAGGAAATGTGATTTGGCTGGATTAGTATTAGACCTCATTCTATAGTGGCTTACACTAACATAACATACATTCAAACTGCATTCCTCAATTTTTTTCAAAAGATGCTTGGGGCCTATCCTAATTTCCCTGGATTAATGGACTTCTTCTCTTCCAGATGGATGTGCAATACTTATGTCTTTCTATTTCGTCTGTTATAATTGTTTTAGATGCTATCCAGCGCATTATTATTAATTGTTGAGTATGTGTATATCGATCTTGTTTATTGTTCAAACTGCATGGACATGACTAAATAACCGCAATTTCAGCTTAGTTTGCTATCATTAATAACAAACCATTGCATGGACCCAAGGACATCTTGAATTGCATTGTGAATATTCAGTACATTTTAAACTTATCTTGTAATTTGTGTGGTGGTTTGTGGTAGAACTTTTAATTTCATAAGTCCTGACGTTTTGCACCAAGGTTTTCGTTTTATGTGGTTGAATCAATTTCTTGGCCAGTTGCTAATAGAAAACATTTTGCTGCATTGTATACCTGTATAGAAATAGTATATTGTGTAGTAAGTGCGTGAAGTCACATTTTATACACGAGTGAGGAGTTTGTAGCACAAGCTGCAAGCGAGTATATAAACTGACTTCACACACGTATTGCACACTATTTTTTTTCTACGACATTAAATTAAAACCCATTTTTTTTTTAATTTTTATTTTTGACATTTGCTATGACATTTCTAAATACTATCAAAATATAGCACACACATTTACTTGTGATCAGTGCGTAAAAGTACATGGGCTCTTATGGGAAGTATGCGTGAAATAAATCCCATAAGGATTACATTGCGTTTCACGCACCGGTATGTGAAATAGTACTTCACGTATAAATATTGATGTGTGAAGTGGAACTTACACGGGGTAGAAAAATAATTTTTTTAACCTATAATTGTTAATAAATTGAAGATTTCCTTTGAGAGTATAACAGAAAGATTTTTAATTGCATCAGTTTGTCTTTACTTCTCAGTGCACTAAATGGAACTAAGTCACAAATTTGAGAACCACCATACGACTGACTGTTTCATTCCAATAAACCAAATAGTTTCTTGTTCAAGTAGATGTAGAAATTCTTGCACATAGTAGCCAGACTTTATATGCTTTACTCATGTTTTACCTTGTGGTCATTTATGGTACTAACCTTGGGCTCTTGTTGGTTCCAAATTTGGCATCCTAGCCAACATGTATTATATTTTAACTCTAGCATTGTAAAATGCCTTTAAAATCGTGGCCATAGTAAAAATGTCGTTAAGCACTAGTAATGACATTTAGAATACATAACAACCTAAATATGTGAGTTGGAACAATAAATTATACTGCGATATTTTGACTGTATGCATAACTGCTGCATGAGTTACCTACCTAATTCAGCATGCCAGACTAACTGCGCCATTGGATGAAAACCTTAAAACCAATCTTTTATCATCCTCAAAATTACGAACAAGGGACTTCGATAAAACCATCTCAGGCAATGTGACTACACATGTGTAATTTATTTTCACAATTATAAGCAAAAAAAATGATCCTATATCAAATCCAAATTTGACATACCATAAATATTTCTTTTATACAAAATTATAATTATTATTTACATTATCAAATAAGTCAAATCTGAAAATCAAAATTTAACATGCCGGTTATAAATATTATACAAATTAAATTCAAGCACAGATCTTTCATGGTATTCCCTTCCTTTTGAACCCCAAACCTCATTTATCCAATTGATCAATTCTAGAAGTGGCCGTTTAGTATAAATCATAAAATGGACACAATATTATGAGAAATTAATTACTAAAGTTATATTCTTAATACAGTGGTTACAAATTATAATGTAAATCAAGTGCTATTGTCAATGTAATTTTTGTGATACACATGAAATTAGTCACTTTCATGACATTTAAACAATAATTCATATAGTAAGGTTCTAGGTAGTAGACACTCTGAAACATTTTTTATTAGCAAGCATGCTAGCAATTTTATGCTCTGTGATGGTACATTTCCATTTTGCTTAATCCTGAAGAATGTATCCTAAATTACAATAAAATTTTTCATTATTATTTAGTGTAATTTCTTGCCATTAGTGATATACTATAAGACCAATGTTTGCAATTACTAGAGATGCTCAATATATATTTTTATACTTCAGTCTTTTAGTTTTAAATAGCAAGAAGCACTTTTAGTTGGACAACCAATCATACATACAGATACCACAAATTAAAATGTAAGTATAATTTTGTTAAATTTTTCTCTAAGTATAGACTACATAAAATGCACTTGTCATTCTTTTATAATGAACTTGTTTGTTTCTTACACATGCAATATACTGAAAGAGCCAAAGTGGTGGTTATGAAAACAGAGAAAATAGTCTTCGGTCTACTACAATTTAAGAGAAAATGTATGAAAATCATAGTCTCTATTGAATATAGTTTTTTGTTTTCGTAGTGGGATTACATTATATTTGGCGTAAATTTAAATTTTCTGAATTCAGTTCCTATGAGCAATTTCAGGTAAAATATTCTTTCTCCAATTGCAATCCAAAATAGGCTTTTGTACTTTGAAATATCACCACAAACTGATGTTTTACAAACTAACATTAAGTGATAGTTTTCTTGTACTTGTTGTAATATATGTTAACTATTGCAGTGGTGAGAGACACTGATTAACCTCTTGAGCCCCAGGACGTACGCCGTCTACGTCCTTGGTAATCGGAGGCTGACGACCAGGACATACACTGTGTACATCATCACTTTAAGAATACTTACATCTTTCCATTTTTCCTGGTATTATAGCTCCACTTCTCTTGAACGTTCTGGTTGTAGGCGTTGATGCATTTCACCAATAATTATACTAGGTGTGGTAGGTAGGGAACTAGTGTAGATATAGGGTTGCAATATTCTGTTTAGTAGGTAGTGGACCGACTTTAAATGTTCTAGTACATATTATTTTTTAGTACGTTTTAATTTCTGTGGTTATAAAGTAATTATTATCGATACAGTTTTATACATACTATTATTTCATATTGTTGTATTTTGTATAATGGAAGTACACTATGAGAGTGATTATATTGGGAGTGATGATGAAAGTTATGTTCCCGAGAGTGAAACAGATAGCAGTGACTCTGAGTTAGAAGAAATTTCCTACGAAGCACCTGAACGTCGTACAATCAGTGGGTGGTAGTATATTCCTGACCCGCTCTCTGACAAAAGATTCCATCCCCTAAAAGATTAAAGAAGTGATTATTGTGTCCATTCTGCTGTTGAGTTAGCTGATATGCAGAGTCCACATAAATGTTTCAGACTTTTCTTTGGAAATGTCATAAATGATTTGTGCAATTGGACAAATGCCCGTACTGATATGTATTTTGAAGACATACATTACAGCACTACAAAGGTAAACGGTATAACTTGGCTGCCTGTAAATAGTGACAAAATGAACGTGTTCTTATCGTTAGTTTTCCTAATAGGACTAGTACAATTACCAGAAATTTACTGATTACTGGTCAGGCAAAATTATTTGTCATGGGCCAGACGTATTCAAATCAATAATTATGAGTCGAAATCGTTTCCAAAATATTATAAATTTTTTAGGTTTTTCAAATCTACATTTTGCCGTTAAAAAGAGACCAGTTACGTGCCTTGCTCAGTAAACATCAAAGCTACGGGAGACGTCAGATTATAGCAGATCCAGGAAGAAATTTAGCAGTCGATGAATGCCTGATGTTATACAAGGGTCGGTTACATTTTCAGCAATATATAAAAGATAAGAAGTCGCGATTTGGGCTAAAAGTTTTTTATTTGTGTCCAACTAATCCTAAGTTTCAAGACTACACATGGAATTTTTCTTTAAACATTGGCAAAGACATATATGAAATGCCACTTCTTCCCGATAGCGCTGAATTGCCCGTATCAGAAAGGATAGTAGTATATTTGGCAGGACGTTTGCTAGACCAGGGAAGACATATTGTTCTATACAACTGGCACACGTCGGTTCGTTCAAGTGAATATTTATTAAAACATGACACCTACGTTAGCGGTACTATAAGAAAGAACCATGGTATACCAAGTTGATTTTAAATGTGAGATTAAGTATAAAGGTGTGTATTGAAATTGAAGAAATCCAATTAAAATTAATATCTACAAGCACAAATCAGAGTATAATAAACCCGAGGAACTGTAATTAAAAGAAAATGTAGCAGAGAAATTCAAAGTTTTTAAACAAGAGGAAATTTATTTTACAGCCACCGAAACTAATACAAAATCAGCTGCATATTTTCCTTCGTCTGTAAATTTGAGTAAAACGGGGGCAAGCTGGTGGAACTTGTGGCAACAAATTCTAAACTGTCACTAATAACTGATTTAAAGCACTGATCGACTTGTTGCGATTTGTAAATGGTTCTAGAGTATGCCCAAATGCATGTAGTAATTCCATAACATTTTCTTTAGAAAAACGAAATCTTAATTTAAATTCAACATCATACATTTCAAATCATTGTTTTGATTATGGACAGTACAAATTGTTTTAGGAGGTTCTTCATATTCATCAACTGACGATAATGAAGTATCAGAATAAAACATTTCCTCGAGACTTCGAGTATGGGCTACAGCTAGCTTGTTTTAGTATTTGTTAGTAATATATTATAATTATTATGTACTGTGATTGTACTAATTCAATATTAATTTATTTAAAACTGTATGGAAAGCTGTACTATAAAAATAAAATTACTTCTAACCGTCACTTTAATCAGCCAAATTTCCCTGATTAAAGTTAATGGTCGATTAACCCATATTTAGCGAGCTGTCAAACCTTAATCGGCGTTTGTGCAACACTTTACATGATTTAACGGTCTGTTACTTATAGTTAATCGGTCGCTAAGTTAACAAGTCATCAAATATTTAATCAAAGTTTTCAACAACACTTCTTTATAGATAGTCAACTGTTAAATATTTAATCGATCATTAAGTAGTTAACGACCCTTTGTGCAACCGGCCCTAAACCTTTCTGACTTAAATGACGAACAATGTTCCTGTTTGCTAAATTGTTTATATATTTGTTTACAACAAAATTTTTTTATTTTTGATGGTGTGTCATTTGATCACAAAATTGCGGTTTAGCTATGGGTTCTTGTTTGCCCCCATTATTAGCAGATATTTTTATGGATAATTTAGAACTAAAAGTTTTCCAAAGTATGTTGTTCTCAAGTAAGGTAGTTTATGGGGACGGGTACTTTGATGACATTTTCGTAATTTTTAATGGAAATAAGCAAGAAATTTTAGATCATCTAGCATGGTTGAATTCACTTCACCCAAAAATCAATTTCACGATAGAATTTGAATATAACAATTCTCTTTCTTTTTTGGACATACTCGTCAAAAAGACTTAATTCCTTAAAATTTAATATTTATAGAAAACCCTTTGATAGTTTTCGTCCTACCTACCAAAAACTTCTGTTTTCCATTTTTTTGTTTAACAGACTGTTTAGTATTCATGGGGAAAATTAGATTTCAATAGCGAGCTCAACATTATTCAACAAATTGCCAAAATAATAATTTCCCTTATTTCACTATAAAAAAAGCATTATAATAAGATTAAACTCAAACATTCTTTACCTAGTAATGTTACTATCACTTAAGAACCACATGTTTTTTAGAGCTTACCTTATGTTGGTGACCTGTCACTAAAAATTAGAAACCTGTTTAAAAGTTTAGGGGCGAATATTGTTTTCCAACCAATAATAATTTAAACTTCTCACAGAAGTTTAAATTATTATTGGTTAAAAACAATAATCACCCCTAAATGAGAGAAGTACAATTGATTTAGTTGTATTTGATGAAAGTCTAAGACAACTGATAAAAGACACGAGAGTAATGAGAGGATCCGAATGTGGAACCAATCATTTTCTGATTTTGTCCAGAATTGATCTTAGCCGAAAGTGGGTGTGGAGAAGAAAGCAGAATGTGAGACAATCGAGAGTGAAAGTAGAACGTTTGTTGGAAGAGTCAAGTCAAAGAGAGTACTTTGTTATAGAGAGAGTTGTATGACTGCAAACACGGGAGAATGCTCTGAAGTCTGAAGAGATGGCGAAATCATGGGATTGTTTGAAGAACAGTATCATGAAATGTGCTTTGGAAGTATGTGGAACGACAATGATTAGTACATGTAATCAAAAAGCATGGTGAAGCGATGAGCTCAAAAAGGTTGTCGCAGAAAAGAAAATGGCGTATAAGAGAATGATTGCAGAAAATGATGTTGATTTAAGAAAGCATTTTCAGGAAGTATTTAAGGAGAAAAGGCGATATGTGAAAGCGAAGGTACGCAAAGAACAACCAAGAGAAAGAGAGAGGGTGAAAAAATGCCGAGTGATTTGGAATGGAATAAAAACTAGTTTTGGAAATGGGTAAGGAAGGCAAGGAAGGGTGGAAATGAAATTGTTTCCTAAGAAGTGTGTGTGGAAAAACATTGAGAGACAAGAGCCGCGTTCCTTTTACCACATTTCTCAGATGATCTCACCTCACTTTAGTAATTACCATTTTATAGCACGTTCCTTTTATGTTAGTGATGTGAGATACTCACTTCCCCTTTAGCACAACCTCTTTAGTATATGCTTTGATGAGATTTCCTGCTCAATTAAATAGTGTGGTTAGGTTACTTTCCTGCTTGCATATGCGTCCAACTTGTTTTGTTAATAAATAGCCTTACTTTAATACTATTTGAAATAAAAATTGGTAGTTATTCGTTAATTTTGTTGGAAATATGTCCGACTCCAAATATAAATTACTTATATCGCAAGAGAATGTAAAACAAAACAACAAACTTAACCTAACTTTTTGATTGAGGATTGCTTTGTAGGTTCCCTTGCATGTAGTGATTCAAACATCTCACATAGCGTTCCATTTGTCAACTAAATGAAATGAGTTTCTCACCTCACTAAGTGCGGTGATATGCTTCACTCAGTTGTAAAAGGTAAGCGCCTAAGGTGTCAAATGAATGCGCCAGAGAAGAGTGTAGGATACAAGCGACCCTTGAGTTGAGTGAACGAAGTACGCTTAGATGGTTTGGACATTTGGAAAGAATTAACGTGGACAGACTTATCAAACGCATATATGCAAGTAAGATGACTGGTAGGGCTGCAAGGGGCAGACCGCATAAAAGAGGGTTGGATGTAGTAGAGGAGGTTCTGAAAGAACAACAGCTGAGAAGTTTGAGGAACAAAAGAGCATGAATAGCGCTGATAGTAGAATTAGTGTAGTAGTCTAGAACTATACCCTGCATATCCTTCCAGAAAGTGGTGCTAGGTTTGGTTACCCCGAAAGGGAATATCGTGATTGGTGTGTGTTGTTGGGGTGCGTAGTGTTGTGTAATTTAAAAAATTGAAACAAAGATCCCTTAGATCTCATGGACAAAAGTGGCGTCTACAAACTAATTTGTAATACATGTAACACGGTTTAGATTGGCCAAACAGATTGCTACGTTATGAAGCATACGGGTCAGACAAATACAAAGAATACTTACAGTGAGGACCCACACGAATCACGATGACGAAACAGAACACAAGAAACATAGAAATACCAGCCTAACTACCAATGCAGAGAGAGGGGGGATTCCTAGCAACGCAAAAAATACATCGTCATCGATTTTCTATTTACATTAAAAAAAATTAATTAAAAAAAAGAATTTGGGTTGAATCAACAAAAAAATGATTAAATAGTTGTATTATAAAGAACAAATTTTTAAAATGTACGTACAAAGTGTACATTTCGTTTAACATTGAGTATTCATTAATAAAAGTTTATACTTACTCATAACACAACACCACGCTGTTAAAGTAAAAAAAAATTATTTATAGTAGAACAAATTCTAATAATCAGATAGTAAAGTACTATGGAGCACCAGTGATGCACGAACAACAAAAGTAGGAATACAAGAGGTGCTCACGATATATGGGAAGACTAATACAACATATCTCCAAATGCCAGGATATCGTGTGCCCATTACATCCACGGAGATGAATCAGCAAAGTGTTAGGGTGCTGGTGTCCAAATGTAGCGTCGCCACGGTCGACAGATGTGGAGCGCTGTGACACTCACTGCAACAGCGGAACACACCAGCGCAGTTGGTTCTACATAAGAAGAATAATCGGCTTACGTAAAAAATTTGGCCTCCAGCTAAAAACTATAAAGAGAGTTACTAGTATTAATAACTCAGGAGCACTTACCGAAACACCCAAAATCTACACTTCTTATAAAGAAAAAACGTGCATCGTAGAAAAATACATATGAGGACAAACTGCAGAATCAAATTGAAAATTGTTTGAAATAACAAGAATTCGAACTTCAATCCTCGCGTTATCAACATACCAAAAAGGAGATTAAAACTTGACCCAAGCTTTATCAAATAAAACAATACACTATTTCAATGAGTCTTTTGGTCGTAGCAGTATAAGGATTAATTTTACGCTACAGTAATGTGTAGCCAGTTAAAGGATACTCAAAACAAGGTGCCAACTATATAGAATTTATAGCGTAAACTCGTCGTTTTAGAGTAATAGATTGAAATTGAAAATTATTCGCAAGCGTATTTATAATACACAGGTAAAATATGTAGGATGTATTGACATATGGAAGAGTACAAACGGAATCGATGTGGTTTTAATTCATCGGCTGTAAATGAACATAACAAAATCTTTCTGCACTTGTCTCAAAGAACACATTTCCGAATTCAAACAAGCACCATACATAGATTACAAATTTTAATTACATTTTGCTGAATACACTTAATAAAATTCATGATTTTAACGAGTTACAAAATTTACAACTAATACATTTTTTAAGTATAAGTTTAGGACTAAATTACTTTGATTGGTTGAAAATACATTGACAAAAAACTTCAATTTTCAATATTATCAACAACGAAGTGACCGAATTTGATCCGAATTATTTTTATAAAAACTTCAACATGTTTATGATACCATCACCATATTTTTTATAAATCTATTTGAAGAGGAAAACATATATATATATATATATATATATATATATATATATATTCTTATGCTCACCCCCCCCCCCCCTTTTTATATGATATTTACTTTAAACTGTGGTTTATTTATTTACAATTTTTATATATTTGACAGTGTGAAACTCTTGACTCTTATATTTCGTGCTTTAACTAAGTTTGGTCGGTCTACAAAACAAAACTATATGAATATGCCTCGACTATTTGTAACTCGCCTTCTCAGGGTATCCACACCTACCTACCGTGGGTTCAGTGATAGGTAGATGGTCACTACACCAACCAAACTGCACTACCTTTATTTTAGTACATGTAACCTTATATTCGTATATGCCAAATTTTTAATAAGCAGATCCACGTAGCCTTGTGCCAAATCAATTACTCTTACCAATTTGACTTTGACGTATCAAAAACACAGTACTCACCCGATTTACACGTCGCTGTAGGCCTCTCTGAACTCTGGCTCAAAATCTCAATCACCGGATGGTTCTTCACACTGCGTTGCACTATCGCTATGGCTCCTCTGCTTTCCAGACACCAGGTTTTGCTATACTTAATTTTGATATTCACCCAAACCTATAAATAATGCCCAAATTTAGAATACCTTGCAATTTTACTTCCCCCGCGCTAATTTTCCTATAGTTATGCCTTCTTTCCGTATAATGCTCCTGCTAATCCAACGTTATCCTTTCTTTAATCTGCTCGTTCCAATTCTATGCTCCTTTCTAGTTTCCACTCAATACCAATCTATCCGCAATGCACTATCCAAATCACTCCAAGTAGTTTCTCCTTCAGTCTAATAAATTCAACCCAATTCCTTTCTGCCTTAATCCAACTCGTTCCAAACATCCACTATTAATTCCGCCTGTTTCAATGTCGCTCCAATCCACTCTTACAACTTTCCACCCATCTTTACCATTATTATTATTCCACTCACTTATCTATACTCTTCTTTATTTCAATTAAAGACTTGAACTTTTCAAAATAATTTATTTACTCTTTTTAATATTCAAATTAGCGCAGTATACAAAAAACACGTCTTGTTACAAAAATATTTTAATCGAATTCTGTTATTTATGTTTACCTAGGTGATACCACCTTTTAAATTATGCCTACTCTTTATACATTTTACAAATCCCCCATCCAATTAAATCGTCCCAACTAGTTTGTGTCACTAATACCTATAATTCATCTTTTACATTTTACAATTTTATACTTAAATGTTCAATCATTGGTTCATATGCCCGCGTCACCCTTCAATCAGCTTTGACAATATTTTCACTTTTAATTTTGATACTACAAGTTTGTCCAAAGGTTGATTCTACTAAATAAGTGCCGAAATGTTTCACATATAAACCTGGCTCTGTGTGGTGAATAGTGGAACTTCTACAGACGCATCCGGTTTTTCGATCAGCAAATGTACATTCTTTGGCTTATTAACGTACAACTTAGTATAAATCCTTGAATACTGTGCTTTCTCACGTCATCAAGTCATTGTTTTACGTCTTGGCACTTCTACTTTGACTAATATACTTCAAATACTTTAACATTTGTAAAGTACGGCAAACACAAAATTTTCAGTTACGTGATCTGATATTTGGCTTTATTTGGCATATACACAACCTTCAAACAAAATAATCTTTATACCCTTTTATCTATTACTAACACTTCAATATATATATATATATATATATATATATATATATATATATATATATATAAATTATAATTTTATTTTCTTTACCATATGTTAATTAACATAGATTCTTGGATCTTGGTCAGTATAAACTTTTTTAAATAAAAACACTAAAACAGTATAAAGCTTGTAACTTTTATTCTGTACATCTGACGCATTTCGGTTTCATTAACCATTTTCAAACTTATTTTAAAAATATTACCTATTTTATAACTTATTTTATAAATAAATACATACCAGGAAATTCCTGAGTAAAACTTCACAACAATCTTAAGTGAGGTTATGTTGTGAGTTTTACTCATGAATTTCCTGGTATCATTGTTATAAAATAAGTTATAAAATAGGTAATATTTTAGAATAAGTTTGAAAATGGTTAATAAACAGCGTCAGATGTACAGAATAAAGTTACAAGCTTTATACTGTTTTAGTGTTTTTTAAAAGATTTTACTGACCAAGATCAGAATCTATCTTGATATATATATATATATATATATATATATATATAACTTATATATATAATATGATCATTTGGGCTTTACTTAAAAGTCTAAGTTATTATTTCATCTTATTAATTGCAATACGTTTGTATTTATCAACTTATCTTGTGTAAAAAACTACCTATAATATTTATATATATATATATATATATATATATATATATATATATATATATTTGACAAATCACTTTAATTTTAACTTTCACTGCATTTATGTATTTCCTAAGAAAGCGTATTGTATCGTTACAACGTTAAAGTGGCACAGTCAAACATGTCAAAAATAGGTGTTCTCTTTGGCAGGTAAAAAAATAAAAGATTTCAAAACCATTTCAATATTTTCTAGTCATTTATTCTCAGACTTTTCTATTATGCTTTTAGTCCCAATGACCACATTTTCTACAATACACAAATTTAAGTTAAATGTTACAAAATGATTACATTTAACTACATGGTAAGGTACATAACATACGTATATAGCAAACTAGAACTTCTCAAAATTAATAATTCATGGAAAAAATCAAAGGATTGCAGTTACGTGGTTGAAAAGGTAATACACCCAGAGGGCAATTTTCGAACATACTCGTATCTGAAACAAAATATATAATTTTAGTTATAATAATATTTATTTAAAATAGTTAATCCTAATATTACAATGCATTAGAAAAGAAAATAAAAAGAACAAGCTGTCTTAATTTAAGTAGATATAAATACAAATACATTTAGTGTTACTTAGAAGTTACTCAAGACCAAAAAAAATTTAGTATCAGTTAAAGCAACTATTACTTAACTAGGAGTTTGAAAATTATAATTACTCCTATCAAGTTTGGTTTCTTAGCAGTGACGTTTAGCTAAAAACATTTTGATTTAGAAAGTTCAGGGTAAATTGTATGTTCAGAGCTTGCATATTGCACATTTTTCAAAAAATAATTTCTACCTCCATTGTTACTAAATATTTGGAATGCTTTTTATTATTGATTAGGGTATTCTCATCAACACAGTGGAGGGCACTTTGAACATTTTTTGCATTAAAGTAGTTTCAGAAAACATTTCCTTATTTTATTTTTCCCAACACATTGTTTATAAAAAGCAACAAAAAATAGGTAAATGTATTTGCAATTGGATAAATTTTGTAACGGTAAAATGCACGGGTCAGGCAGAAACAGAAAGGAAAGCAAAGTAAGGACCCGTACGAATCACGATTACATATAAAAAGATAAAAGAAATGTAGAAATACAGTGCTAAAAGCAGAGAGTGAGATGGTTTTCATACACAAAGAAATAACATCGCCTTCAACATTTTTTTATTTGACAATAAACACAAAAACTTCTATTTTAAAAAAGCAAAAGATGCATTCTAAGCACAATCTTTTAAGAATTGAAGTCAAAGTGTGCATTTCGTATTTTACCATGTAAAGGAAACTAATTAACAATAAGAAAGCTACGCTTAGATTTTCTTAATAGCAAGTGTGCTAAATTAAAATATAAGCCTCAAAACCATTTCTCGCAATTATGTTAATGGAACTGGACACATTAGCGAAGCTAATTTCAAAGCGGGTTGTAAACTGGTTCCGTTCGTCGGAATGATGTTACTTGAGTTTATCCAAGTTCATTGACTACGTGCACAAATCAATCAAAGCGGAGGTGTCTGAATATTTGAAAACATCGTAAATTGAATGGAAATATTTAGGAATGAAAAATTGACCATAACAGTTTTAAGATAAAAACTAATCAACCTAACCTTACATTTAAAAAAAAGTTGCGGGGTTGCTGCACCCCTCCAGATAATTAAAAAAATAAACAAATGCTCTTTGTAATATGTACCATTGAAAATAAAAATTGACATGCTTCCGGAATTTTGCGCAACACCTTTATTTATTAAGTTACAGTATAACATATTTTTCGGACCATAAGACGGATCTTTTTACATAGAAAAATAGATTCAAATTTTGGGTGCGTCTTATGGTCCGAAGGTAACATTAAAATATTCTTTTCAATAAATCGTCTCTAAATTTGAGGTACCCATGCCTTATAGTCCGAAAAATAGCAGAAATAGCAGTCATTCCTGGAGGCCTCACAAGTCAATTACAACCTTTAAATGTTCCCTATCAATAAACCACTTAAAAATTCTATGCAAGAAGAGTGAAATAAATGGCTGTCAAAGACAAACCGCAACAGGACGTATGAAACGACCAACAATTCCAGAAGTTTGTATATGGGTGCAAAATTCATGGGAATCTGTGAAAGAAGAGAGATTATAAAGTCGTTTAAAAAATGTGGAATAAGTAATGCTACAGATGGTACTGAAGACGACGCAGTTTTCGAAAGGAGTGACAACAATATTTGAAACGAAAGTAGTACGAATGGGACGAGTGATAGTAACGAAAGTGAAGATAAATTGAATATTGTTGGTACTAGTTATGTTAACAATAAATAAAAATTATGATCAGAAAGTAACATTAAAAGATATTTTTCTAAAAATCATCTTATAAATTTGAGATGCGTCTTATCGTCCGATGCATCTTATAGACCGTAAAATACAGTATGTATATATTGCTGTAATTATAGGGTTAATTTAGGGGTAGGTTAAGTCATAGGGGTCGTAGAATAAACAAGAGAAACGCCAAAGTAACAAAAACATAATTATAGATATTAGAAGAGTAAATGGGTTATTATAAATATTATTAGTTGAGAGCACACTGTATATAGCAGTACAAACGATTAAAACACATATCCAAGAGTAGCTACTAGCAAAGATTAGAATTTAAAAATGTAACAAAACACATTGAAATCAAATCAGTGAAAAACCTGCATGAATTGGCTAGATAAACATTCAAAAAGTGTGTTAAGATATCATCGTAAACGCATGCAGAAATTATGCATTATTTAAAAGCGTACGTGATCTAAAAGGATCACAGTTGCTCAAAAATCCAATTTATTAGGAAATAAACAAACACCAAATTTATTCGATTTAGATTAGAATAAGGCCAACAACATTAGTAAGTGCTTTTATGAACAAAATTCCTGGGATTTCTGAAGTAAATGTGAGGTATAACATTTAAATTACGTGACCAAGAGCATCACTTCATGCAATTAAAATACATACAATTGGTAAACTTTCCAAAATAACAAGTGATAATACGATTGGTCTTGCCTAGTACGTGAAGTCAACGAATCACAAACAAAAGGGGGCCGATCCTATAAATATCTTGACAATTGAATATCGAGTTAGTATACTTTGAAACTGGGCAATTACTATACTTGAAAGTGCTAAATATTTACGTGAATAGTAAATTAAATTAAAAGTGAAATTCTAGAGTGTGTAATTATACAAACGAGCCGTACTTCTGAAGATGTAAGTAGATAAGATTTAGTAAAATTATACCATTTCTAATAATAAATAAAACAGGGCTTCAAACAACATCCAAATGACATTCAAACTACATCCAAATAACATCCTAATAACATCGTGATTAACATCCGAATTACCATCTTGATTATCATCTTAATTGTCGTCTTAACTGCCACTACAATCTTAAGTTACAATTAAAATAACGTTACGATTCCTGTTAGAACTTTAAATAACGAGCCATTACGATCAGAAATACAATTTTGGAGAATGCTGCCTGTTCAAGCAAATTGATGGTAAATATTCTATTGCGGAAATGAAAAACCTTTCATTGGAATAAACGCACCAATAACGATTTGGATATCGACTTCAATTCTTAGGAGCACCTACAAAACCACTTCGGGTTAGAGATTTTTGATATGAATTATTTTTAAAACTGTTTTATCTCAAATATTTTGGATATGATTTATTTTAAACTGTTTTATCTCAATAATAATTTAAAGTGTAAGAGCCGACAAATTGGGGTTTCTTGTGTAAATTTATGAAAAGTATAGACATCTTGAAACGTTTCAATAGGTCTTTAAAGGTAATAAAAAAGCTCGTTTTGCTGGCTTGATTTTCTAAAAATTTGACAGATGTATATAATTTAAAAAGGGAGAAGATATTTAAAAGGGTTGTAAATATTCAATCATTATACTGTGTATTGTAGAAGTGCTTTATTTAATTAAATCCTCTAGTCGAGA
Source organism: Platerodrilus igneus (assembly GCA_036346225.1). Lineage (NCBI taxonomy): Eukaryota > Metazoa > Arthropoda > Insecta > Coleoptera > Lycidae > Platerodrilus > Platerodrilus igneus. Next base: position 866,502 of record JARFIW010001414.1, read on the forward strand.
CAAAGAAAATTATAAATTAACATTTACACAAGTGCTTGAGCAACATAAGGGTTATATCACAGCAATTTATGTACGCCCCAGCTGAGGGGCAAGTATATCACAACATTTATGATATACCGAAGCGTAGGGGCTGCGAGTAACACAGCATAATTATGGGCTGCCCAACCAAGGGGCGGAATTAACACAGTAATTATAGCTCGACCCAATCGTGGGGATATATATTTAATATAATAACAGGGTTTTACACAACATTAATGTGCACCCAATCCGTAGGGCGAGTTTAACACAGCAATTCTATGGTCTGCCCAAGCCGTGGGGTGAGTTAACACAGCAATATATTGCTATGATAAGGGGTTATTTAGGGGTATACTGAGTCATAATGGTTACCCAATACATGAAAATGGTACTAGGAGATGGAAAACCGCATTTATTTAGCATTAAAAATACGTAATTTGTATATTATGCAAAGAGCAAATATCTAACACCCTGTATAAGAATCGCAATTGACTTTAATTAATGCCGAGTAGCATATCATACAACAATACACACTCATGCAGCAAAAAAAATAACTACACGCAATCAAAATTGTCCTAAACCAAAAATGTTCATAAATTATAAATTAATACGCGTGAAATGCCAGAAAATCATAATACAATTCACATTATACAAGCGATAATGAAAGCAGATAACATATTGCCCTGATAAGAAACGCATCCTTCAAAATAAATATGCTTTGGAAACGCAAAGATGTAAACAGAAATGTGTCAATTTATGTCACTTGGTCTACGTGATTTTCTACATGAAGTTAGTGCAGATCCCAAAAGTATTATCTTGACAAGCAACGCCATAAGTGAAATTACATACAAAAGCGAATTAGAAATTCCTGTAACAACATCAAAAACAGACGCTATAAATTAAATACAAACCAGAAATATATGGTACCTACGTGTTCAACGGATAGTTTCTATAAGGCAATATCAGTGCTAAACCTGTAAAAGCCCACAAATATCCAAAACAACTGATGGTTGGTCATACACTTTGAAAAACAGCTCAGATAAACCAATGAATTTAAATGGGGCGTAGGCTATATAATGTGGCAGGTTTGATAAGCGGACAGTCTTAGTTTGAACCACGTACAAGTTGCATCACTGATACTTAAGAATTTACGTGTTGAGTAAATATTGGAATTAAACAACGAAAATTTTGTGAAAAGTGATGTTATAAAATATTTTGAATTAATTATAGTGAAAATGTATGAGATAAAGCCTGGCCGTTTGCTAGAAAACGTAAGTAGAAATTTATTAATTAATTTAGCTAAAATATTTATAACTCAGGGTTCTTAGAACAAATTCTAAGAATAAATCTAAGGATAACTCTAAAAATAAATCAAAAGATAACTCTAAGAATAAATCGAAGGACATTACAACGTTATGAAAAGTTAAGGCAGATCACATTCAACGGGGTAGAACTCTGAGACTAAGCAACTCAACTAAAAGCAATATTGGGGTACTGATCCACGGCACGCAGTTGAAAGATGCTCAAGGAAAACCACAGGTCAGAATTATCATGCATAAGACATTATTTACGAATTATTATTTTTGAACATTGATCATATCAAGGCATTATTTTCTATTTAGTATTTTTGAACATATTTTAAACTTTTGACTAATTTATGTAAGGAGTCAACAAAAATTTATTTTGATACATGAAACATTTCGTAAACAAGGAAAAATCTTGACTTTCAGAGAAATTTCCAGTAGAGTATAACGTCATTTTGCTGGCTTTAAAATAAGGAAAGGGAGATTTAATTATGGATAAATAATTTAAAATTTATTGTTATTTGATTAAGGGGCTAATTTTATCAAACAGATTAAGCTGTGAAATGTAAATCATTTTTCTTTTCTCATTATACAAATATTAATCGACTTCGTTTTATCATTCAAAGCAGATAAAGTTTTAAGGAAAAGGGGTAAACTATTTGATTATCGTAACGTTGTGCACTCTGTGTGAATTAAACTGGGCTAGCCGAAGCAGATTTAAAATTTCAGGAGATTAAAATACACAGAGCGGTGGTGGTCAGAAGAAGACTATTTGCGTAATTACATCGACGTGCAGTGCCATCATATCAATATATATATATATATATATATATATATATATATATATATATATAATGCTGTGAATCCACTAAAATCCGGGTACTCCGCTTTTCGAATCGAGCCCCTACGAATTGGATGCCAAAGAATGCTGTGAATCCTACAAAAAGCTATTCATTACCTTAACTGTGTTGGTCCATTGACTTTCTTCTGTTAATCGCCTCGGCTGCTCCTCTAGTTAAACCTTCATCCTCATTCATAAAAAAAAGACAAACACATTCCTACCACAAACATCAACGTTAACTCTATTTACATCAATATTCACAATACATTAAAATTTCAAAATTAAAACTCAGCATAAATTTCAGTTTTAAAAAGAATTTCAAGATTAATTTTCTTATCATTTTACTGTGCATCCAGAATTAAAGTCCTTGTAGGATGCCTAATAATTAATATAACAATATATGCAGACCGGAGTCTGAGTACAAAGGGAGCATCTACCACCCCTTTACGTTAATTAACCAGGTTCGTCTAATTGAGCTCAAAGACATACCTAAAATTTCATCATAATCCAGAACATCAATACTAAATACCCCTTTCTACTTAAACAAGCAAAATTTCACCTTAAAATTAAAATTTTATTGTTAGTATAATCTCACTAATGTCCATTTAAAGTAAATCAATTATAAAGTTATTCGACACACACCAAAATATCAAAGTTCAAACAAAAAAGTATAATTTACCTGAAGTTCACTGCACTCGTAGCTTCAATGTACATCGTCCCTTTTGTTAATCACACCATTCCAACTGGATTATATTTATGGCTTCTGATTCTCAACGCTTTTAAAATTTTCTCCATCATCATTCATTTAAAGTTGTTTCTGGGCTTTTCCGGAACTCATCTGTGTATATCTGACCCTTGTTTTGTGGATCCAGACACATTCATGAACCATTTAATTATTAACACCCCCGAAAAATAGCAAAGAAATTCATACTTCTTTCATCAATATACGCCAAAACTGCCTACTTTTGTGTATACATTTGTCGTTGTAAATTTTACTAATTGGTACAGTGATACTAAATTTTATTACCTTGTATCTAAGTGCACTAAAGTATATTCATGTTAGCACGTAAAGAACAAACTATTTTGAATCACCAAAATATACGAGCAAACTTTAAATTATTTTATCAAACTAAAATGCACTGTTTAACGTATTGAATCAAGTCGTGGATGTAAGAGAGCTTGTTTATATTCACCTGGGTATATATAGAAGTTAGCCTGTCTGTCGGTCGAGTCCTCAAAATGGACAATTCTAAAGAATTTCGCTTGCTATGTTCCCATTCCGTAGCTCGCGCATCGGTTTTACGAATTTTGTACTCGCCCCAGTTAAATCTCAGAAATTTCAACACGGCTTGCAACGTCTGGAAATAACTAATTGACTTTTATACAGAAATGTTATTTTTACCTCTCAAATTTTGCCTTTTACTTTCAACCAATCGCAACCCCATGACGTTGCTCTACTCACGCCTTTTTACTATATGTGTCTCGGTCTTGCGCATATTATCTGTCTCTATCTACGCTGTTCTTATTCGTGCAAATTGATATTCTTTATTATCGATTATTTCAGTCCATGTGGAGTGTGAAATAACCCACCTTTAGCATTTCTCGTAACTATTATGCGACGGTTTCTCCAAGATTCTCTGAACCATTAATTATCTGCAAAATTTACGCCGAATGAGCTTTTTAAACTACGCAGGTGTTCAAACATACTATTAATTCTCAGAGCTTTATTTTATTGGGTTTTTACAAGTTTTTATAGATATTATATGTTACTAACGGTTCAATTAACTTCAATTAAAATTAATACCCTTTAAATTTTAGTGAATCCTAACTAAATATTAATTATTATCTGTACGTTTTGTTTAATACCGGTTACTTAAAATAGGGTTAATTAATATAAATTTTTTACGTAATTTCCATTTGTTTCTTTCCTCGGAATAAATACATTACACGTAGAGCTTGTTAATACTGTTCCTCTTGATATAAAGCGTCTTGTACATGATTTAAATCTCTTATTTTCACTGAAACTAATAAATTTTTATGCTTCACGGTTTTAATAACGCGTATTATCTAATAATATTCATTATACACGGTGATTAAAATTATTTGATGTGATTATTTAATTTTCTACCCTGGTCTAAATATGAGTAATATATATATATATATATATATATATATATATATATATATATATTACTCAAATTTAGACCAGGGTAGAAAATTAATTAACGACATCAAACAATTTTAATCACCTTGTATAAAGAAACAAATAGAAATTACGTGCGAAATTTATATTAATTAATTCAATTTTTAAGTAACGGGTATTAAACAAAGTGTACAAATAATAATTAATATTTAATTAGTATTCGCTAAAAATTAAAGGGTAGAAGTCGATGCCATTCATTATTATTTTAATTGGAGTTAATTGAACGATTAGTGAGGTATAATATGCATAAAAGCTTTTAAAAACCCAATAATACCAAATATGAGACGCGTTGCTAGCATACAAATATATCAAGAGGGTTAAAATACGTGAAATACCCAAATCGTAGAAGTATTACGATTGAACACCTGCGTATTTTAAATGTCACGTTCTGTTTAATTTGTTTGGATAAACATGAAAATTCTGCGTATATTGGAAACGGTCGGATGCTTTAGCGCGAAATACAAAACAGCGTTTATTTAAAAGTCACGTCGCGAGTCCACGTGAAGTTTAGACAGCCGATGGTAAAGAATATCGATTTGTACCAATAAGACCAGGTTAGAAAAAGACGGATAAAATGCGCAAAGCAGAGACACGGATAATAAAAGGCGTGATTTGAGCAACGTCACTAGGTTTGCGATTGGTTGAAATAAGATGCAGACATGAGAGGTGGAACACAACAATTTCTATATAAAATTAATTAGTTGTTCGCAGACGCGTGGCGCGACGTGTGAAAATTTCTTAGATTTAACTGGCACAAGTGCAAAATTTTAGTAGAATCGCTGTGCCGGACTGTCGAAAAGGGAACATAGAATGCGACATTCTAAAAATAGTACGCTTAGGGACAAATCCGACGTGCAAGCGGGCTATTTTATAAACCCGTGCTAATATGAGTTTCGCTCTCTTAGATTTTCGATTTTTATTCAATACTTTAAACAGTTTGGCTCTTAGATTTTTGATTTTGTTGAATACTTTAAACAGTTTTCTCTCTTTATTTTTTGATGTTATACGATACTGCAAGCAGAATACGTGCTACGATACAAGTTATTATGCATTAGTGCACTTAGAAAAGATAGATAAGGTAATAAAGTCTAGTTATATTTGCGGGTATTACTGTACCAATTATCTAAATTAGTAGCGATAAATAAATACATTTAAGTATGCAGCTTTGTATAGCGTGAACGAATTATGAATTGCTTTGCGAATTTTCGGGAGTGAGTAATCAAGTGTTATTCGTAAACGTGATTGGATCCACAAAACAAGATTTAGATATACATAGATGAGTTCCTGAGAAGTCCTGAACCAATTTAGACGAATGGTGATGTACAAAAATTTTAAAAGCTTTCAGAATCTGAAGCCGTAAACATAAACCAGCTGGAATGGTGAAATTAGCAAGGACGATGTACATTGAAGCCACGAGTGCAGTAACCTTCAGGTAAATTATACAATTTTGTTCGAACTTTGATGTTTTGGTGTGTGTTGGATATCTTTATAATTTGTTTGATAAAATGGACAGAAGTGAATTTGTATAAACAACAAATTTTTAATTTTAAAGTAAAATTTTCTTGTATAAGTAGAAAGGAGTATTTAGCAGTTTATGTTTTAATTATGATGAAAATTTGGGTCTGTCTTTGAGCTCAATTAGACTAACCTGTTTAATTAACGTAAAGGGGTGGGAGATGCTCCCTTTTATTCAGACTTAGGTCTGCACATATTGTTAACTACATTAGTATGCATCCGACAAGGACTTTAATTCTGGATGCAAATTAAAATGATGACAAATTTAAACTTGAAATTTTATGATACTGAAATTTATGCTGAAATTTAATTTTGAAATTTTAATGTATTATGAATATTGATGTAAATAGAGTTAACGTTGATGTTTGTGGTAGGAATGTGTTTGTTTTTTTTTATGAATCAGGATGAAAGTTTTAACTAGGTGAGCAGCCGAGGCGGAAAGAGTAAAGAGGCGATTATCAGAAGAGATTCAACAGGGCGAGAATCACAGCAAATCTAGGTGCCCAGTGCGAGAGGCTCGAATATTTTTTTTTACTCTGGTGAGACTTTTTGAGGGTTTCACAGCATATCTTGACGGCCCAACGCTGGGGCTCGATTTGAAAACCTTAGTTCACGAATAATGGTGAGGTATCACAGTAATAACAGTAATATATATATATATATATATATATATATATTGCTGTGAAACCTCTTGAATTACCTGATCTGTTGATTTTCTTCCGTTAAATTCGCCTCGGCTGCTCCTCTAGATAGCTTTCATCCTCATTCAAAAAAAAAACAACACATTCCTACCAAAAACATCAACGTTAACTCTATTTACATCAATATTCAGAATACATTAAAATTTCAAAATTAAAACTCAGCATAAATTTCAGTTTTCAAAAGAATTTCAAGATTAATTTTATTATCCTTTTAATGTGCATCCAAAATTAAAGTCCTTGTTGGATGCCTACTAATTAATATAACAATATAAGCAGACCGGAGTCTGAGTATAAAGGGAGCATCTACCACCCCTTTACGTTAATTAACCAGGTTCGTCTAATTGAGCTCAAAGACATACCCAAATTTTCATCATATTACCGAACATCAAAACTAAATACTCCTTTCTACTTCAACAAGCAAATTTCATCTTAAAATTAAAATTTTATGGTTAGTACAATTTCACTAATGTCCATTTAAAGTATATCAATTATAAAGTTATTCAACACACACAAAAATGTCAAACAAAATAGTATAATTTACCTGAAGGTTACTGTCCTCGTAGCTTCAAAGTACATCGTCCCTTTAGTTAATCACACCATTCCAACAGGATTATTTATTAACACCCCCGAAAAATAGCAAATAACTTCATACTTCTTTTCACCAATATACGCCAAAACTGCCTACTTTTGTGTATACATTTGTCGTTGTAAATTTTGCTAATTGGTACAGTGAAACTAAATTTTATTACCTTGTATCTAAGTGCACTGAAGTACATTCATGTTAGCACGTAAATAACCAACTATTTTGAATCACTAAAATATACGAGCAAAATTTTACATTATTTTATCAAACTAAAATGCACTGTTTAACATCTTCAATCAAGTCGCGGATGTAAGAGCTTTTAACGCATCGAATAGTCAAAAGTCTAAGAGTCTCAGAGGGCTTGTTTATATTCATCTCCGTATATATAGCAAAAAGCCTGTCTGTCGGTCTGTTCCCCAAAACGGGTAATTCTAAAGAATTTCTCATTCTATGTTCCCAGTCTGTCGCTCGCGCGTCGATTTTTACGAATTTTCACTCGTCCCATTTAAATCTCAGAAATTTCAACACACGGCACGCAAGCATGTCCGAGAAAAACTAATTAATTTTGTACAGAAATTGTTGTTTCTACCTCTGATATTTGCATCCTATTTTCAACCAATTGTGACCCTCGTGACGTTGCTCAAATCCCGCCTTTTACTATATGTGTCCTTGCTTGACGCATTTTCTCTTTCCTTTTCTAACCTGTTCGTATTGGTGCAAATTGATATTCCTTACGATCGATTATTTCAGTCCACATGGACTGTTATCTGGGTTTAATAACCCGTATCGCACCTTCTCGTGAATATTAAGCCTCGGTTTCCCAAGATTCTTTGAAACCATTTGTTATCTACACAATTTTCGCCGTATGTGATATTTAAACTACGCGGGTGTTCAAAATAATATTAATTCTCAGAGCTTTTAAATAAACCCTGTTTTGTATTTCGTGCTAAAGCATCTGACCGTTTCCAATATCCTTAGAATCGACATGTTTATCTAACAAATTAAACTGAAATTGCCTTTTAAAATATGCAGGTGTTTTCAAGCGTAACATTTTAAATACCCTTCTACGATTTGCATTTTATTGGGTTTTTACAAGTTTTATGCTTATTATTAATAATGGTTCAATTAACTCCAACTAAATATTAATTATTATCTGTACGTTTTAATACCGGTTACTTAAAATAGGGTTAATTAATATACATTTTGCACGTAATTTCCATTTGTTTCTTACGTAGAGCTTGTTAATACTGTTTCTTTTGCTATAAAGCGTCTTGTAAATAATTTTAATCTCTTATTTTTAATAAAACGAATGAATTTTTCTTCTCCACGGGTTTTTAATAAAGCGTATTATCTAATAAACTTCCTTATACACGGTGATTAAAATTATTTGATGTAATCCATTAATTTTCTACCCTGGTCTAAATATGAGTAATATATATATATATATATATATATATATATTGCTGTGAAACCTACAAAAAGCCTCACCAGAGTAAAAAAGATATTCGAGCCTTCGAAACCAAGATTTGCTGTGATTCTCGCCCTGTTGAATCTCTTCTGATAGTCGCCTTTTTACTCTTTCTGCCTCGGCTGCTCACCTAGTTAAAACTTTCATCCTCATTCATAAAAAAAAACCAACACATTCCTACCACAAACATCAACATTAACTCTATTTACATCAATATTCATAATACATTAAAATTCCAAATTAAATTTCAGCATAAATTTCAGTATCATAAAATTTCATTTCAAATTTTGTCATCATTTTTAATTTGCATCCAGAATTAAAGTCCTTGTCGGATGCATACTAATTAAGTTACAATATGTGCAGACGTAAGTCTGAATGCAAGGGAGCATCTCCCACCCCTTTACGTTAATTAAACAGGTTAGTCTAATTGAGCTCAAAGACAGACCCAAATTTTCATCATAATCAAAACATAAACTGCTAAATACTCCTTTCTACTTAAACAAGAAAATTTTACCTTAAAATTAAAAATTTGTTGTTTGTACAAATTCACTACTGTCCATTTTTTAGCAAACAAATTATAAAGTTATTCAACACACACCAAAACATCAAAAATCGAACAACAAAGCATAAGTTATCTGAAGGTTAATGCACTCGTGGCTCCAATGTACATCGTCCTTTGTTAATCACACCATTCCAACTGGGTTATGTTTACGGTTTTGATTCTGAACGCTTTTAAGATTTTCTACACCACCATTCATCTAAAGTTGTTTCAGGGCTTCTCAGGAACTCATCTATGTATATCTAAATCTTGTTTTGTGGATCCAATCACGATTACGAATAACATTTGATTATTAACACCCCCGAAAAATAGCAAAGAAATTCATAATTCTTTCACGCTATACCCAAAACTGCCTACTTTTGTTTATTCATTTATCGTTACAAATTTGGATAACTGGTACAGTAATACTCGCAAATATAACTATACTTTATTACCTTGTATCTTCTCTAAATGCACTTAATAACTTTTATCGTAGCACGTATTCTGCTTGAAGTATGGTATAACAGCAAAAAATAAAGAGCAAACTGTTTTAAAGTATTGAATAAAAATCGAAAATCTAAGAGAGCGAAACTCCTATAAACACGGGTTTATATAATAGCTCGCCTGCACGTCGGTTTTGTCCCGCGACGGCCAGTTTTCAGAATTTCGCATTCTCTGTTCCCTTCTCGACAGTCCGGCACGCGATTCTACTAAATTTTTGCACTCGTGCCAGTTAAATCTAAGAAATATTCACAAGGCTCGCAAACACGTCCGAGAACAACTAATTAATTTTGTATAGAAATTGTTGTGTTTTCACCTCTCATATCTGCAACTTATTTCACCCAATCGCAAACCCAGTGACGTTGCTCAAATCACGCCCTTTATTATCCGTGTCTCTGCCTTGCGCATATTATTCGTCTCTATCTACCCTGTTCTGAGTGGTACAAATCGATATTCTTTACTATCGGTTATTTCAATCCACGTGGATCCCTATTTGGGTTAAATAACCCCGTATCTAGCCTTCCCGTTAATATAAGCTGCGGTTTATCCGACCGTTTGCAATATACGCAGAATCTGCATGTTTATCTATACAAATTTATTAGAACTTTGATATTTAAAAATACGCAGGTGTTCAATCGTAATACTTCTACGATTTGGATATACCACGTATTTCAACCTTCTAGATATATTTGTATGCTAGCAACGCGTCTCATATTTGGTATTATTGGGTTTTTAAAAGCTTTTATGCATATTATACCTTAATAATCGTTCAATTAACTCGAATTAAAATAATGATGAATGGCATTGACTTCTACCCTTTAATTTTTAGCGAATACTAATTATTATTTGTACATTTTGTTTAATACTCGTCACTTAAAATTTGAATTACTTAATATAAATTTTGCACGTAATTTCTATTTGTTTCTTTACTTGGAATAATTAAATTACATACAAGTTGAGCATTTTAATTCTGTTTCTTTGTATAGAAAGCGTCTAGTGAATAATTTAAATCCCGTATTTTTAATGAAACGAATAAATTTGTATGCTCCACGTTTTAATAACGCGTATTATCTAATAAAATTCTATACAAACCCTACATTCTAATTGAATGATTTAAATCTTCACACTAGGCATTTAATTACGCGTACTTTTCCCAAAGCTTCCTTATACACGGTGATTAAAATTATTTGATGTCGTTAATTAATTTTCTACCCTGGTCTAAATATGAGTAATATATATATATATATATATATATATATATATATATATATATATATATATATATATACGTACATACACAAACACAATTAAGGACATTGTTTAGTAGTCTTACACTGTAACACCTATGTAAGATTCTCGAGTATGCAGTCTTAATATGGCAACCAATCTACGACAAGCACATTCAGTGTTGAGAGAATAAAACATCGATTTCTGGAGTTTTTTACATATAAGTTTAAAGGATTCTATCCTGCTATAACGGCATAGCTTTCAAAGTTTAGTGACAAAGAGGCAGTATTTTGTGCTAGTGTTCTTGCATAAGTTTTCACTGTTAGATTGTTTTAAATATTAAAAAACTATATTGAACTATGACAGGCTGCAAAACAAAACTGACAGTATAAAACTCGCCAACTTCCTTTTTTTAAATATACAAAACAAATAGCTGTTTTTCACATTACTCCTCCACAAAGACTGTGGGTCAAAATAGTGACTTGCCAAATAAAACGCAACTCTCAAAGTATATTTTATAGGCCTCTTTGTCTCTCTTCAATTCTTTGTAAAAATTTTTACTTCTTCAACAGTATAAACTTTTTTAACCACATTTCTATCAGATTTTCTTCCGGTGTTTTCTAAAAAAATGGCCGCTTTCCCATGGTGTAGTTTCTAAAATACCTATGTGTTGTATCCATCATCATCATTCCAGATGCCGTCTTTATTCTGACCAATCTAATTTCGTCATCTTTTCCTGCTATTAGTTCTTCTATAATAGCAAGTGGTCGATCAAGCTGTTTACTATTATCACTTGCAATCATTACCACATCACCAACTTTTACTTTATCTCTTGTTTTACATCTCTTGCAATGTTGCTGCATCTATCCTAGGTACTTGTTTTACAATCGTCACCTTAACACTAAACTAATTCTTTGTCGATATCGAACCAACCTTTGTATTGCTTGAACAAGTCTTTGACACCACTCTGGACCATCCCAAAATTTGGACCTAAGTAGGACGTTTGGTGAAGATGCCGTGTATGAACTACCTTCTAACTATGCAATGATTTAGAAAATAAAATAAAAATAAAAATAGAGAAAAGACAAACAAGAGAGATTGGATATTCTTCATAGCAACCAGGTAGCAGAGAGAAGAGGAAGGACTCGCATTGAGCAATAGCGATAGAAATAACAGTGGATAACTTGACCAGCCAAAGTGTAGTCAGCAGTCTGAAGTCTCAGGACTAAAACTGGTCCACCAGAGGAAAAAAATAAAAATTGAAAATGGAGATAAAGGGATAAGAAAAAAGTATAGTTTTAGGATAAGCATCCTAGAAAAAGAGTAGAGAGTAGAAAATATACCTATTAAAACAGATTGGTGTAAAGGATCACCTGCAACGTTAACGATAAGATAAATCCTATACCACCACGTAGTAGATGCATTAACATAACGAGGCTCCAAATGAAATCCAGAAAAATCATCTCCCTACTGAGTGTATCTGCTGGGACAAGAAAATCAAATAAAAATAATGTAATCAATTTAAATATACACACAATAATTTCAAAGACGACTACCTGAGACAGCTTTTAATTTTAAGCTAGACAGTTAATTGAAGATAAAAATAGGAAAATTTGCAATACAACCACACAATAAGAAATAATATTTGAAACAAAGGTGATAGTCCAACACCAGCATGTTCAGGAAAAACAGAAAAACTGCATTAACCTTCTTATGATGTACAAATGATTGATAACAGAAATTGTAAGGAATATTTGAAATATATGCATAAGAAAACATATCTAATAGAAATTTCTTGTATTCATAACTGTGGTAAGTGACTTTTTACTACAGAGATGTAGGTTGCGATCCTATAAATATCAAAAGAATAAAGCAGTAACCCGACATCAGCTAGTACAGGTTCTAAAGACTCGCTGAATTATTCAGATGAAAAGTATGTCAAACACAAAAACTCCTTTATTGGGATGTGAAATAATAAGATAGAAGGTGTAAATTTAAAAAAATTGAATTATTTGCATCTAATAACCAATAAAAACTTTTTGTAACTAGGATGAGAGGTGTATCTTTTAACATTAAAAAACCATATATGGTATAATAAGGTTTGGAACATTTGTAGATTAAGGGATAATATCCATTTAAATGTACCATAGGATAAGTCAAAGATTATAAAATAAATTTACATAAGAGTGAACGATATAAAAGTTTGATGTAAAGGTATGTTCATGCAGGGGCGGTAATGCCAAAAGAAAAAATTGATCGAAGTAAGAATGGAAAAAAGAAAAATATATTTAGATGAAGGTATGAACATAAACGAAGTAAATACTCTAGCTAGGGCCAAATGAAAATGGTTCTAAGTCTTTATTGTGCCAAAGTTGAGGTTTGTCATTTGAATCTTGTAGTTTATAAATCAATGAAGAAATTACGCAATAAATGGTACATAATATGAATTTAGGGGCTAGCTTAATGGAAAGCTTTTTAGTCGTATCAGATAAAACATGACTTTTCTTCCATACTTGTTCACCTAAGGCAAAAGAAATTGTTTTTTTATGTAGGTTATAATGATTTTTGCTTTTTTCATAAACTTTGAATTTGTTCTAACATTGGTAAAGAGAGAGGGTGATAGTTGTTGATCTTTGTCCGAACGTATTTTTTCATCAAATTCAATTACACTGGTATTATTAGGAACTGAATTATAATAAACACCATCAATTGGAGTATAACAATCAAAAACAAAAAATGGTGAGAACTGAGCGGCTTCATGCTTTGAGACGTGTGCAATTTTAAATATATTTTCATCACATTTAGTATGGCCAGATTCGATATAGGAAGATATAATGGTAATTATTACATGATTGGCATGCTCTGTTGGATTCACTTGCGGATGTGGTACTTGGCATTAAACCAGATTTTCTGAACTTTATAACTTTTTATGAAGTTTTGAAATTCTTTTGAGATAAATTGTGTACCTTTGTCGCAAAGAATAATTGGGCCAGTAATAAAAATTAGATATTTTTGCTATAGTTTTTGTAATGCCTAAATGTGCAGAGGTAAGGCCATCATGAAACATTTTCAAAACTTCAGATCTATTAGCAACAGGCAGTTTTCGGAATGTTTGGTAACTTTTTTCACCATATTAGAATACCAGGCATCGAGAGTTAAATTGGGAAAATTTAAAGAAGCTACATAACAAGAAATAGCGTTAAGTATGATATTTAATTTTCCCGGTCTATTGCAAACATTAGTGAAAGTAAATTGTGAGATATGTAAACTCCATCTGACTAAATGTCCAGCAGGTAATTTCAAATTGTTTAACCAGATAAGCTGATGAATCAATAATTTGTGTACTTTTCTCGTGACGATTACTCATACAACCTAATTTTTACGTTAGGGTTATGCATCATCAATCGACACCGTGGAAATTCAATTTCACTTAATTTATACTGAAAGCTGCAGAGGGTAATGCTAAATTTTTGATCCATGAAAGATAGAGAATAGGAGTATTTACATAATTATGAATAAGACGGCAGGTAGGAGTTTCTGATTAATTGTTAAAAATTAAGAAAGAACACATTAAAATCTTTTGCATGCCATAATTTTTGAAATTTAAAATTAAAATTGTATAATTTATAGATTAATAAAAGTATTATGCGATTAATTTACATAAGGTATCATTAGGAGTTAGTTTGTGAGAGAAACTCTTAATTGTATTACACAGGAAATAGTTTATTTGTATATTTTTAGTTTTAAGATAGCAAAGGTGAATTTTATCTGAGGTTATTTACACAAAACACACGGTATTCTAAATAAGTAATAAACTAAGTAAAAAAAAAAATAAATATTTTGCAATTAATAAAGGCGGTTGATTATGTTTATTTAGTAATTAAGCGCATTTAAAGCAATTTTTGCTTCTGACATTTTTTTAAAATTTAGATAACGCAAAACGATATTTTGAGTAGAAAAATTGGGATTTATATTGTAAAAACCACGTAAGATAAAAAGAAAACCACTTGGATAAGAAAATCAAATAAAGATTACCAAAAGTTAATTTAATTTATGAGTTCGTAGGCAGGCTATTTGACCGTTAATTAATCAACGATTGGTAATAAAATTTCACAAGTTTATTAAGAAAAAATTGTTTAAACTCACCAACCATAAATATTTTAATGTAAAAAGAAATGTTGTTGTCTTCAGCAGTGGTAAATTAAATGTAAATTATTGGCCTGAAACTGTAAGTGAAAAGGTAGTTGACAAATAGACAGACACACACACACACAATTTAATTAACTATTACTAAAATTTTTATTCTATGAATTAATTAAAAACGTGCTTTTTAACACAAAGATTAAATACCTACCATATACTTTTTTTAAATGTTTTTAAGGTATTATGATTAAAGTTATATATGATAGTCGCCAGACAGATAAATCGGTAATATTTTAAAGTGTGGAACTCTTAGAATTAGTGAACTAAAGAGCTTTTTAATGAGTTCATAGACATGTTTTAGCTTCAACGATACCACTATTTGTCTTTAATTTAGGCCGTAGATAAAGAACATATGTGAATATGGATGATGTAATCTGTAAATATCAAGTTAATGCATGAAAAAACTAGCTTTAAAACCACAAATTTCTATTAAAAAACCCAATTGTTAATGGTACTTTCGGCATAAATTAAGTGAAATTAAACTTCAGCATAGAATAATCATGCTTAACCCTGATGTTAAAAGGATTATGTCTACAAATTAGGTTGCTTAAGTAATCGTCACAAGTAAAGTACACAAATTATTAATAACTCAGGAGCTTACCTGGTTTTACATAAAGCTCAGGTAGTCTCTTCGTTTCTGAAGGCCAAGTCATGGACTGGTAAGTTCTTGGTATCTTTCTGGTGCGGTCACCAAAATGGAACTTCATACATGTCCGTACCGGTCAAATATAGATAGTAAAATCCTCTGCGTTGAGACTTAGTTTTCACAGGCTTTAGTCCTCCTACCACCGCTAAACACAGCTGCATTCTTATCGCCTGAGAATGCAACGTTTGTGGTTAACCCACCACAACTCATAGGTTAATGTCCTGAAATGCGCGAGAAACTAATAATCGTGAAAGTTACACGTAAAAGCTTAAATTAAGGATGAGGAAAGGAACCTTTTCCACGATGGATTTGAAAATCCCCTAAAATTAAGTAGTGGAATAAAATACAAAATCTGATACAAAAAGGCGCAACAAACCTAGGTTACTAATACAATAAACTTTTTGAAAGTAATGTGATGCATGATGTTTGGAATATAACTTCGGCCACAATAATACATATTTTGTCCTTAATATTAATATTTAACTTTTACCTTTAAGTAATTTGCAGCGAGACTCCGTCTTGGAAAATGTTGGCTCGTTTATGGTATACTCAATTGATTTTGGTACACATGTATTTGTTTTTTCAATTAGTAAAGCTTTAACACTACTAGTATCTTCAGCAATTAACACACTTGTATCATCCAGATTATCCACTGGAATGTGCATGAGGAAGTTGTCTTCATAAACGCCATTCAATTTAGATGGCGTATGCTTTTCACAATTTGTAAATTTATCATTGACCTGATGGTCAACATCTTTGATTCTACTTTGTATATAAGTTTCTGAACAACCACACAGTTTTAACAAACTAAAATACATTTTAAAAAGTGTGGTGTAAAAATGAAAATCTGCATACCTAGGTAAATACAGAAAAGTGTATATGTTACAACATGAAATAGCAAATGCTTCTATATGCTGTGTCTCACTAATAATTTCATGCAAATGTTCAATCCCTGGATCTATTAATTCACTTTCTTCTGCCTTAAAACAGCATATTATTTCTCAAATTTCATTTTAATTTACTGTATTTTGGCTTACCATGTCAATGTTAGCTGCAGTATGATCTTTAATGGAAAGTAACCTATCAAAAATATATTTTAGCCATAAACTTGCTAATTTTATAGAACTGTCCGTTGAATCATGAAATTTTGAAGAATTGGTTGATCTTAAAAGTTCCCAAATTAGTGCCAATAGAATTTTTCCAGAAAAAAATGAATTTAGAAGATTTCTCCACGCAACTTCCAGTTCAATAGGTATAGCTTCTAAAAAAAAATACATAAAGATTGTTTTAAAAATATGAAAGTGACATTAAAGAGTACATGTGAATTATTTATAATGCACACACTTAACCTATATTTTAATTTTTAGCCAACATACAAATGAAATTGAATCTTAATTATCGATTAAAAAATATATAAGCTTTATTTCTAGATTTAAAACTATACACAGAACATCACAAATTATTAACCTATATACAGTCAAATTTGCCTATGGTGTTATGTACAGTTTTGGCTGCACATAATCTAGTCAGTAATTCACAGCTAAGCCCCACTAAAAATTCTGTTTCGAGAAAGTACCAAAAACCTCAACTGTACTAGTAAAAATGGTTGCCGTCTAAACTCAGTGGGACAGGTGGTGCATTTGAAGGTTGGGCGTCGCTGTGGATCAATGTAGTAAGCATAAGACTACGGATCCCAAGGTCCTAGGTACGAATCCAGACCCGGCCGACTGCTTGAAAAATGGCGGGTGAGCATTTTTCACAAAAATTACGCCCTCGTTCAAAATGAGAGGTTAAATGGAGGTCCCGTGTGTGAGTGTTGTCACGCACGTTAAAGATCCCTACCTTGCCTGGAACGGTAAGGGTTCGGCAAAATTCTAAATTTCCAGGCAACAAAAAACTCGCATCCTGGCCAATGTAGTATCTTCGGGTGGAGAGTTGGAAATGTAAATGCACGGTGCATTTGAAGGGTGTCCCGGAATGCTATCGTATGTGAACTATATCTTAATTGGGAAGTATCTTGCATGCCACATAATCTCGCAATACAACGATTTCTAAGGAAAAGCATCAGAAAGAATAGAAAGAGAATGCCAAAACCTAAGATCAGGAAAGTGATGCTGGCCTAAAATTCATATCATTCATCAATAAGTCTTCAGTCCTAGAACTGGTTAGACGCGTACCATCATTGTTTCCTATTCTGAACTAACCTACACATTTCCCTGAAATTTGCACAGTCTGCATCTATCACTATCTGATCTAGGTCTACATCTACCCCTTTTTTTCCTATCTATGCTTGTAATATATTCCATACCATTCCCCAAAAATGCCTTAGAACGTATTCCGCCCTTCTATTTCTCTCTTTTTCCCCAGATATCCTTGTTCCCCCACTATTTCTATAACTCATTTGTTATTATCTTTGTCTGTCCAAGCTATCGTTCTCATACATCTGAAGCACAGCATTTCAAAAGGCTGCTACCGTTTTTCTGTCTGCGTTTCAGACTGCCCATATTTCATAGGCATACCGTGCTTTGCTCCACACATATGCTTTCAACAATTTTCTTCTTGTTCTATGTTTGTTGTCTTTCCTCATAGGCGCTGTCTTTCTTGTTAGATGCAGTTCGATCACCTTCTATTGTTTTACAGTTATATGCCCTATTTCTCCGATCTTCAGTGGTTGTGAAGGGATTTTAAGGCGGCTCCGTGGCGTAGTGGTATGTGTGTGACTACTACGCCCAAGGTCCTGGGTTCGAATCCCGACACGGTCCGCTTGAAAAATGTTAGGCGAGCATTTTTCACAAAAATACACCCTCGTTCGGATGAGAGGTAAAATGGAGGTCCCGTGTGTGAGTGTTGACACGCACGTTAAAGATCCCTACCTTGCTTGGAACAGCAAGGGTTCGGCAAAATTCAAAATTTTTCAGGTAAAAAAAAAACTCGCTTCCTGGCCAATGTAGTACCTTCGGGTGGAGCATTGGAAAATCACATGTAAGGTTGTGAAGGGAGGTAAGCAACCTGTGGCTGCCAAGTTCCCTCAACACTTAACCATTTAGCGACTTAATATATTTTCCAATTTATCTTTTCGCACAGCCAACATTAGTCGCAACCAACAACTAGTTGTTTATACTAATCATCAGATTTATCTGCACTTATTTTTTCGTCATTAGGTTTTCCGTCTAAAAACTGGTTGGACAAGTACCTGCACTTATTTATATTCCGAGCTAGCCTACATAGTTCCCTGAAATTCTTACACAGCATGTGTATTCAGCTCGTTCCCCTTCTATTGTTTTCTAATTTTATGCCCTATTTTACCGAAATTCAGTGAAGGAGGTTAAGCAACCTGTGGCTACCAAGATCCCCCAACATTTAGACATTTGCCGAAATAATGGTTTTCCAGTAAATCCTTTCACACACTTAACATTATTCGAGAATATTGCCCAACCAATTCTTGTAGTTACTTATAATAATCATCATGTTTAAGCACAGTTATCTTTTCGTCATTAGTTTATCCATCTTGGGATTGGTTGGATGGGTACCTCCATTGATTTCTATTCTGGGCTAGCCTACACATCTCCCTGAAACCCCTACAGGCTACATCTTTTACTATCTGTGTGCAGTAGTCTAACCTAGGCCTGCCTCTTCTTCTCTTTTTCCTATCTCTGCTTCTAATACATTCCGCACTATTCCCTCATGCCGTAGTATGTGGCCTATCATCCTATCCCTCCTATTTTTTACCGTTTTCCACATATTTCTTTCTTCCCCTACCATTTTTAGTACCTCTTCGTTCTTAACTTTGTCTGTCCATGATATCTTCATCATTCGTCTGTAGCACCACATTTCAAAAGCTTCTATCTTTTTCTTGTCCGCTTCTCCTACTGTCCAGGCTTCACAGCCGTACAGTGCTGTGCTCCACACATATGTTTTAAGCAATATTTTCCTTGTTTCTATGTTTGTGGTCTTTGAGCACAGTAGTTGCTTTTTCTTGTTAAATGTAGCACGACCTTGTGCTAATATTTGTTTTATATCTTTTGTGCGTTTTCCATTTTGCGTTATTTGACTTCCTAGGTAGCAGAAATCCTTAACCTCTTGTAAGTTCGTGTTACATACTTGTATTCTTGTTTTTGATTTATTTTCCCCACCTTTGCATGCTAAAACTTTAGTTTTAGTTTTGTTAATTTTCATACCGTATCTTTCTGTTAGAACCGTTTCCATTTCATTAAGAGCAGCTTCTAACTCTTCCTTGCTAGACGCTAATACGGCTATATCATCTGCAAATCTAAGCATATCAATTTTTTGTCCCTGCATAGTAATTCCAAATGTCTTCCTGCATTTGACAGTATGAAGAAGGTAATGATCCATTTCTAACAATTCTTAGCTATAATATAACTACAAAACAAAATTTACCTTCTCCTAGTCAGTTATTGATGGATCATAGGTTATGCACAACGCTACCTACTTCTAAATCTTTGTTATGTCCGAAGTTTTCGGTGGAAAAATAAAAGAACAGGTGAAACGCAATCAATGGGTTTAAAAGAAGCTGCATGCCAGGAACTGTAAAAAATTGTCAGTTACAGAAAGATGAGCCAATATTGGTATATCAGGATACTCGATCCTGGAAACTGGGCGTTGTAGTCAATGAATTAGAACATAACGACTATATGGTAAAGGTGGATGAAGGGATATATAGAAGGAATAGGAAATTAGTGAGACCTTTAAAAATTCCCGAACAAAGCCATAACATTTCAGATGAGATGAATCGGGAAGAACACCAACCAACAACTTCTGTTAAGAAAATAGGCGTTTCGGAACAAAATGGTGAAGCTGACGAAGCTTGTTCTTCAACACCTAACTTGTCTGAGGACACACCTTCTGGCTTTCCTCTAATAACAACACACAGTGGTAGAGTGGTCAAACCACCTGAAAAATTAAATTTGTAATTTTTGTAGTTTTATAGGTTAGGTACTTTGAACTGTATAGAATGTTTTTTTTTGGTTGGTTCATTTCTTTTTAAGAAGGGGCGTGTGATATATTCTATGAAGTACGCCATTGAGTAATATATGTTCAACCGGGGACGGCAGTAGCGACACGTCCATGCTGTACGGTGCTCGATCATATATATGAGCTGGCATGTTTAATAAAAATTTTAAGTTCTTTTGTGCTTCTATTTCCTCGATAAGCTGTGCCCCAACGCTACTACTAAGAAAAACAACATCAATAAAATACATGTCACATGACATTTTAGGAGGTGCAAACATGCTAGAAGTTACAAGAACAATTAACACAATTACTAGAAACCGCATAAGTGGAATTCCAATGTTGTCTTTATTTGCTGATCGGCATTCCAAACCTTCTGGAGTAGGCAAAGAGATATGATCTTTATGACCAATAGTATAACAACAAACAATTATGATAGTTGTTGTGTTGTGTTACACTACATTGGAATATTAAAAACCACCCCTTTTCACCTTACCTTGTAA
Source organism: Platerodrilus igneus (assembly GCA_036346225.1). Lineage (NCBI taxonomy): Eukaryota > Metazoa > Arthropoda > Insecta > Coleoptera > Lycidae > Platerodrilus > Platerodrilus igneus. The sequence continues at coordinate 887,718 of JARFIW010001414.1, forward strand.
CTGGTTGGATTGTTGAGGATGCTTCTGGTATGGCGAACTGGTTGCAATAAACATTTTCCAACACACAGACACCACTTTGAATTACACAACAGGACAATGCACACACACCTGCAGGTAACTGTAGCAAAAATGCAACAATGTGTTTGTCCTGCAAGGGATAGTGGCACATTGCTATCACCTCCTCCCCGACAGTCATGTCGGTAATAATGTAACTAATCAATGAATAGTTCATTAAGGCATTAAAGGGACAGCGTGTTAATCGCATTATTTAATTTAAATGCACCTACTATAACATGTATAAATACGTTGCAGTGTGGACATTAAATTGTTTTATATTATATGTAAATATTTGCAGAGCTTTTTAATATTAAAGAATTATATTGTAAACCAAACTTAAACTAAATAGATACACATTGTGGATGCAATACCTTCAAAGGTTTTAGATGTTTCATGAAATCCCATTTCAGTATTCCTTTCAGTTATCCATGCCAGATTTAATTGAAAGAAGTTTTACAACGCGAGAGGTTCTACGAATCATTGCATAAATTTTTGGTCCTATGGGTTTTGCGCGCACTGTGATTATTGTAGTGAAAATAATTATACAAAAATGGTGTTCTTAAAGGATTGATTGGAACGAAACTAAACAACAATATTTGTCACATGAATAGTTGCATTTTTACAAAAAAATTACACAATTTAAAAGATATTCGTATTCCACATTGGATATTCCGAGGAGAATTTTAAATATTCAATTAATCGGTTTTCAGATGCCTCTATGCATTCATGTGGCATTTATTTAGTTGTATTTGTATGTATTTAGTTGTATGTAACTACTTTATAGAAAGACAAAAGGGTTTCATGTCAACTTGTCTGTCCAAAGTTAAGAATGGCTCCATTAAAAGCAATGCCCTTACCGAGGTTGGAATTATATGAATTCTTATTCCTTATTCGCATGTGTGATAAATTCATATCATGCATAAATCTCCAAATTGAAAAATTATCTTGTTTATGGATTCGTGAATAGTGCTTGGACTGTATTTGTAGCTAGCAGGGTATCAGAGATAAAAGATCTTTCTGGTCAAGCAGAAAAGAGACATTCCATCCGAATTCAATCTTGTAGATATATTTCTCGTGGTTTCGAGATACAGTATAATAAATTGTAAGGCTTGGTGGGAAGGTCTATATTTTCTGCAAGATCCTAAATGGAATTTAATTACAGAAAAAGACACAATAATAGATATACGTTCTATACTTAAGCTGGGACAGGTATCTCACGTTCAAACTAATGCTGGGTCTGGTTTTCTGGTGATTCGTAGAATTTCTTCATTTCATAGAATGTAGATGTGTACTGCATATATGCTTAGGTTTATTAATAATTGTTATATATTGTTGCTTTCCCCATTTGCCATCACTTATTACGTTAATCCTAATTTATTACGCGTAGTCAAAGGCGTAACATTATTGAAAGGTGGGTTCAACGAAGGCTTATGGTTCTTTGTCGATTGACGAATTTGATAGTTTTAAATAAAATCTTTAAGAATATACAACTTAAACAATTCTCAGAAGTAGTTTGTTGCTTAAAGAAAAATAGATCGTTACCAAAAAGTCAGTTAACCTCTTGACTCCCAGCTTATGATATACATGACATACTCTATATACCAGGGTTATATTGTTATACATTCTTTGCCAAAATTCATACCTTCTCTTCCATAATTTGCAATAAAACAAAATTTGGTGTGGAGGAGTGTTTGGAGTGGCTAATTCCAAAGTCACTATCAAAAATTTAAAATGACGACAGCAAAATGGCTGCCAAATTTTTAAACTGAAAAGGATTTAAACAAAAAAAAAGTTTGGGAAGAGAGTGTTTAAAGTCCTCTGATTTTGCACCTGATGTTAAAAATTAAAAACAAAAATCAAGATGGCGGAATCAAAATGGCAGCCAAACTTTTAAACTTGAACGGATTTTAACAAAAGAGATGGTGTCTGGGGCAGGGGTTTAAAGTCCTCTAATCTTTATCCTGATGTCAAAAATTAAAATATAATATCCAAAATGGCCAAACCAAGATGCCGGCCAATATTCCAAACCTGAACACATTTCAACAAAAATTCAAATTTTAAATGGTGGAACCAAGATGGCGGCAATACAAAAATTAAAAAATAGCAAATCCAAGATGGTGACCTATAATTTCATAACATTTCAATAAAAAGGACAACAGTATAGGTATTTCTTTTTATTACATTATAAACAATAATTTTTATACAAAATATAAAAGGTAATATAGCTATCTACATGTCAATTGTTTTATGATATTGAGCAAAGTGATTACGCTAACACAATCCTGGAAAATCTGAGCATCCAGAACACATCAAACGTAAATCTTTTCTGTTGCCCATTCTAGTGCAAACTCGACAACGTTTCTGTGGACTCTTTTTACGTATGCTAGGTATTTGCACCAATTGATGCAAATTCTTCGTCTGAGGCTGTTGAGTTGAACTGCTGGCTGATTGAACAATCAAATTCCGACCATCTAATTGTCGGTAACCTTTACTATATTTTTGAAGTATCTCCTCACAGCATTTTAGACTAAAATCTTTAAACCTTTTTATCTTGCCGTTACCATTTTGATGAATTTTAAATCCATTTAAAAGCATCCGTGAAGTTACATGAATTCCAAACTTTTTGAACCATGAATATGATTTCCTAGTTGGGTTATATGGTTGTAAAAACTGGTCCAATTTATCTACAGATCCCATCATGTGATTATATTTTTCAATATGCTTTGGTTTGTAAAGAAATTGTGATTTTCCATCCGCAACGAAACGAATTTTCTCGCATAAGCCGGCTTTATATTGAGATGTCAATACATAAACATCTCTCTTGTCGTTTTACTTTACTAAAAGTTGATTTTCGTTCCTGATAAATGTTGACGAGCCTTTTGGAACTTGTTCGTCAACTAAATGTTATGGTATTCCGTGGGTCTTTTTTATAGTGCCGCTAACGTAGGTGTCATGTTTTAATAAATATTCACTTAAACAAACTGACATGTGCCAGTTGTCTAGAACAATGTGTCTTCCCTGGTCTAGCAAATGTTCTTCCAAATATACTACTATCCTTTCTGATACGGGCAATTCAGCGCTATCGGGAAGAAGTGGTATTTCATATACGTCTTTGCCAATGTATAAAGAAAAATTCCACGTGTAGCCTTGAAATTTAGGATTACTTGGACACAAACAAAAAACTTTTAGCCCACATCGCAACCTCTTATATTTTATATATCGCTGAAAATGTAACCGACACTTGTATGACATCAGGCATTCATCAACGGCTAAATTTCTTCATGGATCTACTACAATCTGGCAAGCCTCCCATAGCTTTGAAGTATACTGACGCAAAGCACGTAACTGGTCTTTTTTTAATGGCAAAATGTAAAAATTTTAAAATACTCTGGAAACGATTTCTCATAATTATGATTTGAATACGTCTGGTCCGCTACAAAAAATATTACTCGACCAGTAATCAGAGATTTCTAGCAGGTGTACATTAGAAAAACTAACAAAAAGAACATGTACATTAATTACTTCTGAAATCTTTTAGGGATGGAAAACGGTTCAGGAATATACTGCCACCCACATTATTGTACGAGGTTCAGGTTCTTCATCGGAAACTTCTTCTAACTCAGAGTCACTGCTATCTGTTTCAGTCCCGGGAACATAACTTTCATCATCACTCCCAACATAATCACTCTCATAGTCTACGTCCATTATGCAAAATACGAATTAAAAGTATGTATAAAACTGTATTAATAATAATTACTTTATAACCACAGAGATTAAAACGTACTAAAAAATAATATGCACTAGAACATATCGTAAAATCAGTCCATTACCTACTAAACAGAATATTGCAACACTACATCTATACTAGTTCCCTACCAACCGCACTTAATCCTAGTATAATTATTGGTGAAATGCATCAACGCCTACAACCAGAACATCCAAGAGAAGGGAACTATACCAGACAAAATGGAAAGAAGTAAGTATTCTAAAAATAACTACGTACGCAGTGTATGTCCTGCTCGTCAGCCTCCGATTACCAAAAACCATACACTGCGTACGTCCTGGGGCTCAAGAGGTTAATTGCATTACATCCCTTTCTAGATTCTAGAGGTCGCACCATTGATTAAACATGAACATAGATATTTGGGTCACTCAGATCCATAATATATATTTAATAGTTTACGGCATCGAGTTTGTCTTATTCGTGGGTTAAGAACAGAAACATATCTTACTTAAATCTCATGTAATATCATAGATTTAAGGCAATTTAAGCCAAACAATTAATGGGAGTCTGCCAGTTGAGTGAGTTCAATTGGTTCATCCCTTTTTGAATACTGAGATAGACTTTGCTGGGCCAATTGTGGTCAAATAATAAAAATTATGTAAATTAATTATATCTAAAGAGTACATTGTATTGTTCATGTGTATGGTCACTATGCCTGCCCACATTGAACTGGTGTCAGGTTTTTCGGTAGAGTATTTCTTAATTACATTGAAAAAGTTCATTGCATGACAAAGCAACCCACTGTCTATTACTAGCGACAAGGTTATTTATTTTAGGGGTGCTAATAATAGTTTAAAGAAAGTTTACAAGTTATTTTAAATTCATGGAACTGAAATTCAAGATTTTTGGCAACAAGGAACATACGTTGGAAATTCATTCCTCTTAGTAGCTTGCACTGGGATGCAATATGAGAGGCATATGTAAAGACAACCAAGTACCGCTTAAATAATTGTATAAAATTTTAAATGTTTGTGAACCGTTTTGGCCCAAATTGAGGCAATACTTAATTCGAGTCCAGTGCAACCTAGGTCAGATTCAAGATCTGATTTAGTTTGTTTAACACCTGAACACTTTCTTATTAGTCAAGCGGTAACTGATTTCCTGAACGGCATATTTTAAAGATTCCAGAAAATCGCTTGAGTTTGTGAGAACATTGCTTTAAACTTAGATACGAACTTTGAACGGTCTGCAGACTATTTAAGTCAACTGCAAAATCGTCCAAAATGGAAGATGTTGGAAAATAACTTAAAATCTGTGACAGTAATAGTTAAAGAAGATAATCTGCCATCTCTAGAATGGTACTTTGTCAGGATCGTTGAGATAAAGGTTGAAAGTGAAGCATTACTCAGTCTACTAAGCGATTAAATAATTGGAAGAGGCGGGTGTTGTTGTTGGAACGTGTAAATAGATTGTACATAATTAGCAGACACAGACATCCTCACTGTATTCTAGGAAGTAAATATTAGTGGTGTGCAGCTTCCTTGTTATGTTCTATTAGTGATTAGTTTGCTGTACATACAAGAGTTATGTGCATGTAAAATAAGTATTATCAATTTACCTGGAAATAGAAGAAAAGTGGTTGTTTATTATTTCATATCAAGTAGAATACTAACAGGTTTTTATACGATAATTGGCTTAATATTTTTGCATTAAGTTTTCTAACTTGACGTATGTCTTTAGTGTGTTAGTTCTTAATACACACGAGTTATGAATAGACAATTGGCAGTATATTTGCAACCAACAAGAGTATGAATTAGCGATTTATACAATTGGGAGTACTTTCACAGTGGAAGGAATGTACATATATCAATTTAGGAACATTTGGAAAATTTGTTTATAGTTAATTTAGTTTACACATATTTCATGATCACTATTTCTGTTCAGGTGCACACAAAAGCTTATTTTGAATCTGCAATAAATTTACTTTCAACTCAAACTATACATACCTATATTATCTATATCTAATTGTTCAGAACATAAGTATTTGCCCACAATCTTGGCAAAATTGTCGATAGTAGTTTCGCTTTTAAAACCGTTTAAAATGCTTGTCAATGTATCTAATAGGGCATCTGCATCTTCGATGCTTTCACCGAAATCAAGTGCATAGTTCTGTTGACAGGTTCTAATTGTTTGTTGTAAACTATTGTCTGTTAGTTCAATATCTGTCAGTGTAGCAGCATCCTTATATAAACGTCTGTCAAAAACTGTGTTGCAATATCGGTTTAAAATTTGTGTGTCTTCTATAATATAATCTTTCAATGTTTCACTTTGCTTTATCCAATACTCGTTTATTATCCAATTTAAGCATGTAACTAGTGCATCATGTATTTCTAGTATTCCAGGAAGAGCCTGCCCATGTGCTAAAGCATGCCTAAAATCAACTATCCAATCTGGAAAATTATTTTTCTTAGCTGCGCGATAAAATGTTCCTTGTTTATCATGCTGCCCACAGCAGATATTTAAGAATCTGAAACAAATAAACAAATTTTAATTCAAAACATCTATGAGATTACTAATATGTCTGTAATGTAGAAAACAAACTGTCATGTTTATTTTTGGCTAATCAGTTTTGTGCAATCTCAAATTAACACCTTATAGATGTTACACCCTGAATCATTATACAAGGTGTATATAAAAGAACTTTGGGGTTTTAAGGAAAATATTTTATTAAAGAAACAAAGTATGGTAGTAAGTAAATACATGTGCTCAAAGGTAGTTTTATCAAGTTCTTTTACAATTTAGTACATTTAAATATGTGCCTCCTTTAATGTAGGACACACATCAAACGGTAATCAACTTTCAACAGTGGCTAAAAACTTAAAGAAACAAAGTATTTGAAAGAGAAATAACTAGGTAGGCTATCTATCTCTGAAATAAACGCAAAAAGAATTCGTACTTCATGTTTATCATGATGCAGTCTTCAATTGGGGATACCTAGATCAAGTCGCAAGCACGAGGCTTTGTCTGACTGCATATAAGGAACAGCTTTTGCATAAATTAAAGCCGAGCGACAAACCTAAGAAAATGCAGTTTGTTCTTTTTGATATGATTGAAGAAATAATATTTTTTAAATAAACATGTTCACTGTCGAGGTAACATTTCATGTTTAGGGTGCTGTGAACCAGCATAATTTGGGACTCGAAAATGTCACATAAATTCATCGATCATGAATGTAATGCCAACAAGGTAAATGTGTGCTATTGGGCATTTTCTTATTGAAAAAACAATAAAAGGTGACATTTTAGACCTTTATGCGTTCTTTAACAGGATAATATTGAAGCAGAAGGACTATTTTCAGCATTATGGAGCCCTGTCCCACTACAGAATTTGTACGCATGATGCACGAACAACTGATTTAGCTCTATTCCTTGGTCACCAAGAAGTTCAGACCTTATTGGAAGAAAAAATTAAAATTCAAAGAAACCCAAAAAACTTGATTGGACTGAACACTAATAAAAATAGAATCAACAAATAGAACCTATGAATAGAAATAGGACACCAATGTTTAAAAAAAAACTCGCATTTTCAGCAAAAACACAATTCTGGCAACCCAGCATAAAGAAACATTTCACAGAAAATCACGACGTAACGAACAAGGAACAGTAAAACAAATGTAACAAAGAAAAATTTTCAACGGCAAATGTACGGAAAATTCAGTACCAAATGTTGAGTAAGAATAGAGGTTTCCAAAAATAAAGGACAAACTTTTAAGCAAAAAGTACGGTTTAAGGAATCAAGCAAATCTTAACAACAGAAAAGTTTAGTAAATCGTAGCCCACCTTAAGTAAAAAGAACGGTTTTGAAAACCGGGGACCCACAGTAAGTAAAAGAAATGATATTGAAACTTGGGGCCTCACATTGGGTACGTCAAATTTGTCACGTTATGGTATTTTGCACGAACAAGAAAGAACGCAGCACAATAAGTAGTAGAAAATTGCCTACACTGAATACTGCAATAAAACACAGGGACAGAATCGAACTCCAAAAGAATTAGAGTTCGGGCTAGCTCAAAAATATCAGAGAGTGGGGTGGGTGACTTAGAAAGAAAAGAATTGGAAGCCTCGGTAATAAAGAAATTTATATTACGCACATGAAGGAAAACATACAATGCCAAAAGAATATTTACAAACATCGAAAATACATAGTTGTGTAATCGTTCGTTACAACGTGATGTACATAAAGCGTCAATTTACATACAATACACTCTAACCTCAGCCTCAAAAATCTCAAGCATAAAATCTTACTATCTAATTAGAAGCATATTTACAATATGTTCCAGCCCTAAATATGTATAAGAAATATCGAAATAATAATATAGTAAGTAAAAGTTGTAGGAAATGCATCTCTCAACATTAAAATTGGATAATAAATTTTGATGAATACATATGTGCTCTTATGTGCTCTGTGAAACGACTAAATTTTGTTGGTATAAAGTGATCATTAATAGGATTGTTATATATCAAAGTGTAGCAAAAGCAACCAGCTACAAAGTGCTTCTGGTAGCAGATCATTATAAACAAAGATGAAGTAATAAATGACCAATAAATACTCAAAATAGAAGAATTATTATCTACAATAAGGAATAACAGGTGTTGATAAGATATCAATTCATTCATTTATTAAAACAAACAGCAGAATTGGATTCAGGTGGATTCTTAAAACATGAATAAGCAAGATGATGGAAAGTGCATTAAATGAAAGGAAAAGTAGAAGAGAAGCTTATAGGAGACAAAAGTTTTAACTGTGATTTATGTAAAAAAATCTTATGTGAAACCTGTGTAAATAATAATTTTACATCATCAGAAATTAGAGTCTTACAACTAAAAAAAGAAAGAACATTGAAATACTTCTGTGACTCATGCCTTACACATATTCTACACAATGGATCAAAAGAAAGAAAAAGAAAGGATCAAGATATGCATGAAAAAGTTAAGCTATGTATGGAAAAAATCGAGTTTCTATCTGAAAAAGTAGAGCAAAGTTTTGAAAACCTAAATAAAAATTTAATAGAAATGCCAACAAAGTTACAAAATAAATCAATTGAAAGTAGTCATGAATTTGGAAAGAGAAAGTACAGTGAGGTGGTGGTGGTGGTAAAGCCAAAAACAGTTTAAGATAGTGCTAAAACAAAAGCATTTATTGAAGAAAAAGTTGTTCCAAAACATATTAAAGCTGGAATATCATGGGTAAAGTATAATAAAGAAGGAGGCATTGCAATAAGTTGTGGCTATGAAAATAAGGAAGATTTAATAAATATATCAAAAAGTATAAAACACCAACTAGCCACAGATTATGATGTTAATATCCCGAAAAGAAAAAATCCGAAGATAAAAATTGTAAATGTAGAAGCAAAAATGATAAGCTGTTACGTGCCAAATTGGCACTAAACATTTTTTTAGTTTAGTCTTGATGTGCGGAAGTTTTCGCGCCCTAAAATTCAAAAGACTTGGCGTGTATTTCCGTCACGTCAGAGTGCGTTTGCACCAGATCGCGCGACGCGAGTGCCAGAACAAGAGTGGGGAAGTGTTTTCCGGGGAACTCTGTAACGTGGCCGTTTGCCTTTGAACATCGAGAAGGGCGGTCGTGTCTGGTATCGTATCTTCATTTTTTATTATGTAGATTTCCTTTGCTTATCTTTGTTTGACTTTACCTGATTAACCTGTTCCTTATCGTTCCCGCTACATATAGGAATTTGATACGACCCTGGGAGCAGTCCCACGACCCTAGAACGAGCCGGAGTCCATGCTCCACTAACAGCTAACCGGAGCAGTCACCATCTTTAAATACTTCAGAAGGGGGCAATCAGCAGCCCTGATGGACGTCAGCAGACGCCAACTTTAATTTAACCTCGCAAGAAACCGTGCCTCTTATGTAAATACCTTATTGTCATAACTGTTTGCGAATTTAATATATATTTTCCGTCAATTGCGCATTTAATTTGTATATTGGTGACGTCATTGACAGATGGGCGCGCCAAAATCTGTATAAAGATTAGCACTACCAACTGCCGTGGTGTCTAGTAAACCGCGCTTGCGGAGTTGTAATTTTGAACTTTAAATTGTAAGAAAGCAATGTAGAGGATTTTATAGAAAAAATTATTTTGCAAAATGGCATAACCAATCCGGAAGCACAAAGGGCAATAACCTTAGTAACACATTATAAAGGTAAAATAGGTAAAGAAAGTGTTGTGATAGAAGTAGACCCTAATACATATAGTTTAATACAAAAAAAATATAAGTTGACCATTGAATGGAAATCATATACATTTTTTGATCACATAAATGTTGTGCAATGTTTTAAATGCTATAAGTTTGGACATATTGCAAAATAATGTAGATCCGAAAAGAATGTATGTCCAAAATGTGCAGGCGATCATAAAACCAATGAATGTCAGTCAAATGAAATTATATGTAGGAACTGTAAATATGCAACAGATATTTTGAAAATTCCTAATGTGAACTATAATCACCCTGGATATGATAAAAACTGTGAATCATATAAAAGAATTTACAGAGAAATTGAACAAAAAGTGAATTATCCAAGTATCTATCAAAGGGAAAGATAGCAATTAAAATGTCAGTTAATGTACTTAAACATAGAAAGCTTGCCTGTTCATAAGACTGCTTTAAGTTTTTTAATAAATGAATGGAAACCCCACATTATATGTTTGTCAGAAACTTGCATAACAGAGGAGATTATGAATCATGAGCTAGATTTGGAAGGATACTGTTCAATTAATACAATCTCACATAGTAGACACACTAGAGGAACCACAATATATGTAAAGGAGGAATTGAAAACGAAGCTACTTATGATAAAATCGATATCAAAAAATATATGGATAACAGGAATAGAGATTATAATACAGTCACAAAGAATTCTGATATTTTGTCTTTATCACTCACCAGCAGCAGGTGATGCTGAATTTCTGATATACTTGGAAGAAATTTTTGAAGAATATATAACAGTAGACGGAACTCTAATTTTTATAGGGGATTACAATATTGATATGTCAAAAAACACATATTACACACAAAAGCTTAAAAAATTAAAATCTGCAAATAGACTATATCAAAAAGTGGATAATTTTACTAGAATAACTGCTCATACCTCAACAATAATAGACCTTGTAATTACAAACAACAATGATTTGACATCTAAGGTCCATATAACATCAAAAATCACAGACCACTGTATTATAACAATTGATTTAAAAATAAATCAGAACATCATATTGTAAAGCATTTTTGTGACTATGCCAAATACGACGAGTTAAACTTTCAATTAGATGTGGAATGTACAGACATTAATACATTAGCCAACCAATTAGTTGTATCCATAACCAACACTCTAAATAAACATTCTCCAATGACAAAAAGATTGGTCAACAGTAAATGGGCAGAGAAGAAATGGTGGACACCTGAAATTGGGACTGTTTGCAAGAAAGAGATCTGTTATATCGTAGAGCTGTAATTACACAAACAGAAGATCATTTCATACAATATAAAGTATATAGAAATAAAGTAGTGAACATGATAAGAAGACAAAAAGAATGGTACTATAATACAAAAATAGATATGAGCAAGAATGATTCACAAGAGATGTGGAAAACTATCAAGAAATTAATAGGTGGGAAACACAAAATCCAATGCTCAGGTATACAATTTGACAATAAGATTGTAACAGACATGTATGAGTATGCAGAAAAATTCAACAATTATTTTATAAAAAGCATTGAAATAATTTCTATTAAAAGTGATAAACATGACATTGAAAAGGTCACAAAAAGAATGAGGGAAAGTAATGTAAATATTGATAGATTTAAACTACTTTCAATGACAGAACTAAAAGGTATTGTCCAGAATCTAAAAAAGAAAAAGAGCAGTATTGAGGGAATCACGACTATAATTTTGCAAAAGGTATTTGAGGTTATTGGTAACAGATTTTTGCAACTAATAAATACCAGTTTAGAATATGGAAAATTCCCATAAAAGTGGAAGAAATCGACTGTAGTTCCAATCGAAAAGAAAAAAAATACAGACAGATGTGAGGAGTATCGACCTACAAATATGGTTCCTGTATATGAAAAATTGTTGGAAATAGTAGTGAATTACCAGTTTATATACTATTTTGAAAGCAATAAGCTTTTAAGTATATATCAGGCAGGGTTTAGAAAGAATAACTCATGTGAAAGTGCAATGCAAACTGTATTGATGAATTGGAAAAGTGCATTAAACCAGAAAAAGATTATTTCGGTGCTCTTTTTGGACTTTCGTAGAGCATTTGAGACAATTTATTGGACAATACTCTTGGAAAAATTGATTAAGTATGGCAAATGTGGTACAGTGCTTAAATGGTTTAAAGATTATTTAAATCACCGATGACAAGAAACCAAGTATGGGAACAAGTTCTCAGAATCTAAATAAAATATGTATGGTGTTCCGCAAGAGACAATACTTGGTCCAAATCTGTTTATTGTATATATAAATGATATAACTAAATATTTGAAAAATGCAATATACAACTTTTTGCTGATGACACTTTAATATACTGCATTGGCGATGATATTGAATACGTGGTAAACATCCTGAATCAAGAAATGATCAAGATACATGAATGGATAAAACATAACGGGTTGAGCTTAAATATAGAAAAAACTAAGTTTATGATAATTAAAAATCGATTTAATACTCTATCAACTAAAAATCGCAGTGAAATATTTATTAATAACCAAAAAATAGAGCAAGTGGAGGAGTTCAAATATCTGGTAGTCATAATGGATGAACATTTAACATTTTCTAAACATGTAGAATAAGTAACAAAAAAATAGCTAGAAAAGTACATCTTTTAGGAAGAATGAATAATTATCTTAAGTGTTTAGTCCAAATTGACAATTTACAAAACCATTATTTTGCCACATCTTAATTACTGTTCATCAATACTATTTTTATTAAACAAATCTGAAATAAATGATCTACAAAAGAAACAAAACCAAGCTCTGAGATACATTTTTAAATGCAATCGTTACACAAGTGTTAGTAGTATGTTAAAGAAAACAAACTTGATGAGTGTTAATCAAATAATTTTTGTAAACACAATGAACGTCATATACAAAATAAAGCACAATTTCTTTCCAGCACATTTAGTAAAACATACTAGGATAGTGTCAGATATACATTCTTATCAAACTCGGGCTAGTGAAGGCTTCTATGTACCTACAGTTTCTACTACATATAGTCAAAATGATCTCTTTCATAAGGGACTTGTGCAGTATAATAAACTACCTATCAGAGTAAAAAATACGAAGACTGTAAAACTCTTTCAACAAAGATGTATTAAATATGCTATGGATAATTTAGGTGCGTGAAGAAGGAACACTATATTTGATGATTGTCTATTATCTACAGGTTGATGAGTGGGTCCCTGTGTTGCGTGACTCCATTCACTGCCTTTAAATAAGTATATATGTACGTATGTAAACTTATTGCTAAACGCTAAGTTAGAATATTTTATTAGCATGTGCTATTAAAATGAATAAATACAAATACAAACAGTACGTTGTTGACGTTCACATTAATTTATACAGTAAAAAGCAACCAGTAGAAAAGCGCTCTAAACACATTAAAATTTTTAAACAGTAATTTATAAAAATAAATACATAATGGTTCGTGTATGTGAGCATGCGTTAACGTCTATCTGCCAAAACAGCAGCACAAATATAAAGCAAGCAGAAAAATGCATTGTACCTGAAGCTATCTTGTTTGTAGTACCATCTCAGGAAATGGGGAACTGGGGTTGGAACAACTTAACTATACTGCACTAGCACAAACGCATTTTAAAAGCGTGACTTTACAACGCTCGAATGACGTATAACAGTAGTAAAACGATGTTGAATACTAAAGAGCAGTCGAATAAGTAAAGAGATCTTTTTCAAAGTTGGACTTGTATTTATACAGCTTTGAAAATATGGAAGGAAAATTTAAAACCATTCCCATCGATGTTGGTGTAGAATAGTTTGAGAAAACAATCGAAAATATATACAACGGAAAAACCTTCCTAGAATTAAGAAAACAAAATACGATAATTAATTTCATTGAATTTCGTTGTAAACAGGGGAAAGCACACTAGCTTTTAAAATGTTCCTGTGAGTGTAGGCAAATAGCAACACAGGTAAACAAATCAAGTTGCTTGCCTTTTTCGAACAGCATAGAGGTATGTATGATTATCGATTCATGCTACAAATATTCCCGGAATAACTTAATGAGGAGGAATGTTACTACTCAAAAAACTCAAGCAACGAACAGTGCACATATAACAAAATCGAATTTCACAGAATACGAGCAAATAACAAACACATTTAGGTATTTAATCTTTTCCAAGAACCTATTTGGAGTAGTTTTAATGATCAGCAAATATAACGAGCAGCGGTTAGAATATCTTACTAAGTATTGCTAAGAGCGAGCTTCTCAGTTTTAGAAGTGGTTCTACAATAGCATTTATTTCAACAACAAACTATTTGAAATAACAAAAGCATATTTCAAGGAAGAGTGTTTGTTTGCTTTAACGAATAACTATTGAACATAACAAGCAGCAGTTTTAATGTTTGAATTATTTGGGTAAAATATTTGGATTATTTGAGAGAATAACATGAGAAGGGGTTGAGATTAGCGTTTTCAATCAAGGTCGTTGCAATTTGATGCCGAATCTTTCTATTTCAGAAAGTTACCGTAACAAATTTTCTTATTTTGCAACAAAACTGTAACAAACCAGTTATATCCAAGCGTTTTTTTCCTCTTAAAAAGATAGCCATGCAAGTGCCGGGAACATTTGGTGTTATCAGTGGAGCATGAGATTCGAGTCGCAAACATCACCCAAGCAAGGTGAACTAACGTTACGTTACTGTAGTTGTTGTATAAGTGTACACTTGGAAGCCTGCATTTCCAAATCACACACACAGCTTCTATTTGATAGACCATGTCAACTTATACATGCACAACGGAACCAGTTGGAAACATACATGTAAGTACCAATGTTGGATATAGTTATTTAAACTTACAATAATATAAATTGTATTTGCGTTATTTATTCTGCACTACACCGAGCTACTACTAAGACGACATATATCAAGTTCATGTCTCAATCCTGCCCCAAACAATGTAAACACAATTTCAATAAAAAATTCAAACTTTTACAAGAAGTATGAAAATCACCACCAGTCGTGTTGCATTTTCATTCGCCGTCACAATTGTGCTAATTTTAAAATTTTGATTGGCACCCTATCTTGTGAACCATTGATGCTTAAAACTTAAAAAATTTGGCAAAATTTATTGAGTAAATCTATTTAAAATAGAATTAAAAATACAAAACCCCCCAACTATTTACACTAATAGATATATACCTAAGTAGTGTTCAATTTTATTTAAAAGAACATAGTTGTAGCTTAATCTACCTATAGGAAAACATACAATTAAACTGATAATGATTTTAAGCAACCTTGCAAAGAAAGCTTTGTCTATCTCTTGTCTAAATCATAGTTACATATGGGAGGGTATATTAAAAACAAAATTGTTGGACCTGTGTTCATAAACCTTACCAATTACATAAATACCTACCTCAATAAACCATAACAGTAGCAACGAAATCGCCTTTTAAGAGATTTTATTTTACTGTCTTTCAATAAAGCTGTAAGTAACATTAAAGTGCCTTCAACAGCACTAGGTAGTTTTGAATTACGATTTTTCCACATTTTTAGTACATTTAATCCCTCTTCCTTTTTTCCATCATCATTACTTATAATGCAATTTTTTACATATTTCCATTCATAACTAAAAAAAAAATTATGCAAAAATATTTTAACTACAAAACTGAAACAAAAGCATAAATATACTACAATTGAACGAAAACACAATTCATACGGTGGAAATTTTACTTAGGTGATGGACCAAGACCGTTTTCAACCTAAACCAAATGCATGCAAAATATATAGAGGCATGCACTCTTGTGATACATTAAACAAGTAAGAGTTTATTGATGTCTAAAAATTAGGTTGGACAGGGGATAACGTTCAATGGCAGGTGGATATAAAATACGTTGATCCTAATGTTAAGTTAACTAGTCGTAGCTAAAGTAGATATTGCAAACATATATTACCATGTATAAAGCACTTTCAATTCTGAATGAACCTGCACCTTGAAGAAATTCTAGATTACTAGAACGGGTGGAATGGTTTCTGGGTTCCAGTGACCTAAAGAGCCAAACTACAGGTTCAACCAAAGTAGGAATCACACTAAGATAGGTTTCCAACAGAGGGCAGCAGCTCTTTCGGTACTTAGATTGGCAGAGACCTTGGGAGTCGGTATGGCATTCTAAGACACACTACCGCGGTGTGGAAGGCAATGGAAACCACCACATTACCTCCTTAGTACACAAAATTGTATTTAAGATGATGGCATGCCCTGGAGTAAATGATACCTCCATTAAGTTAGACCCCCCACCAGCGATAAATAAATTAATACCTATAAAAAAATTAGGTGCTAATTAGGTGCTAATTAGGTGCTACATTCCAAAATTAGGTGCTCGAATAGTTTGGCAGGAAATTAAATTTGAAATGGGGGGGGGCTGACTTAACGTTAAGCTGGACCCCCATATGAAAAAAACTAATTTGCAACATGCAAACTGAAAAATTAGATATACCAGAATTAAGTGCTAATTAGGTGCTCTTAAAATCAACAAAACATATCACTAAAATAACCTTTTATCTTAATAATTAACTATATCATGTATAAGTATATGATTCGACAAGAGTAAAGTCCCATTAAATAATTAGGTGCTCTTACGACTGTGGTCTCAAAATACTCGTCTAGTAGCGTACTGTCGATATATCCAGTCGCCGAATTAAGTGCTCGTAAGGTTTCGCAAAAATTTTGCACTATAACGTGGTCCGGCGTCACACGAGTACAAGAGTAAAGTCCCATTAAATAATTAGGTGCTCTTACGACTGTGGTCTCAAAATACTCGTCTAGTAGCGTACTGTCGATATATCCAGTCGCCGAATTAAGTGCTCGTAAGGTTTCGCAAAAATTTTGCACTATAACGTGGTCCGCGTCACACGCGCATAAGAGTAAAGTCCCATTAAATAATTAGGTGCTCTTACGACTGTGGTCTCAAAATACTCGTCTAGTAGCGTACTGTCGATATATCCAGTCGCCGAATTAAGTGCTCGTAAGGTTTCGCAAAAATTTTGCACTATAACGTGGTCCGCCACACGCGCTGCAAGAGTAAAGTCCCATTAAATAATTAGGTGCTCTTACGACTGTGGTCTCAAAATACTCGTCTAGTAGCGTACTGTCGATATATCCAGTCGCCGAATTAAGTGCTCGTAAGGTTTCGCAAAAATTTTGCACTATAACGTGGTCCGCGTCACACGCGTCAAAGAGTAAAGTCCCATTAAATAATTAGGTGCTCTTACGACTGTGGTCTCAAAATACTCGTCTAGTAGCGTACTGTCGATATATCCAGTCGCCGAATTAAGTGCTCGTAAGGTTTCGCAAAAATTTTGCACTATAACGTGGTCCGCGTCACCGCAGCTACAAGAGTAAAGTCCCATTAAATAATTAGGTGCTCTTACGACTGTGGTCTCAAAATACTCGTCTAGTAGCGTACTGTCGATATATCCAGTCGCCGAATTAAGTGCTCGTAAGGTTTCGCAAAAATTTTGCACTATAACGTGGTCCGCGTCACACGCGTACAAAGAGTAAAGTCCCATTAAATAATTAGGTGCTCTTACGACTGTGGTCTCAAAATACTCGTCTAGTAGCGTACTGTCGATATATCCAGTCGCCGAATTAAGTGCTCGTAAGGTTTCGCAAAAATTTTGCACTATAACGTGGTCCGCTCACACGCGACAAGAGTAAAGTCCCATTAAATAATTATGGAATTAAACAAATTCATTATTGTTTAATTTTAATCGGTTTTTCGGTATGTATTTTGCTTATTTTTCAATGTATTTAACTGCATATCATTCAATATTTTACGTACATTGTACTCTGCGTGTAATATTTCTTCTTTTTTATCATCGCGTCATGTATTAGGTGAAGTAATCAAAGCCGCCACTTGATATTTAGTATTATTATATTAATATTTTTAATGATAATTTTTAATGTAATAATGTAAGGATAATTTATTTTAGGAAAGTTAAAGGATTACAAAGGATTTATATTAATTATTTTTTGTTATTTTTTACAGATATTTTATATTTAATCTTATAAAAATTTATACATTTTTTAAAAAATATAAACATATAAAAATATTTTCTTAATATAAACATATAAAAAAATAAACATATAAAACATATCTAATATAAACATATAAAAATATTCCGGAGGTAAAATGGTCCCCCATTCGGATCTCTGGGAGGGGACTACTTCGAAGGATGTAATCGCAGAATTTAGAAAAAGAATTGGGAACATTCTGCGAGTCGGAGCATGGAATGTCAAAAGTGTGAAGCAATTAGGTAAGCTAGAGAAATTAAAAATTGAAATGGATAGAATAGCTCTAGATGTAGTAACGATCAGCGAAGTTCGGTGGCCGGAGGCGGGGGATTTTTTGAAGTGAAGATTTTAGGGTAATTCATACAGGATCAGAGGACGGAAAGACTAGTGTGGGGATAGTTATGCGAAAAAAGATAGGAAACCGTGTAAAAAACTACTTACAAAAGAACGAAAGAATACTCATGGTTAGATTAGAATCGAAACTGGTAAATACAGTAATAATGCCACCTCTAGCCACAGTGAGGAGGAGGTAGAGGCGATCTACAAAGATATTGAAGACATACGAAGATACGTAAAAGGACATGAAAATTCAATAATTACGAGGGATTTTAATGCAGTGGTAAGTGAGGGCAGAGAAGCACAGTAATAGGTTTATTTGGTTTACGCACGAGGAATGCCGAGAAATAGGTTGGTAGAATTTTGCGACAAGAACAATTTAACCATCACAAACACATTGCTAGAAGACTATACAGTGGAAGATTACATTCTTATTAGACAACGGTTTAGGAATCAAGTAGAAGACTGTAGAAGCTACCCAGAAGCAAATACAGACACTGACCACAACATCGTAATTATGAAGGCCACTCTTAAATTTAAAAATTTGAAAAAAAAGGAATGGCAAAAGGCACTTTGACTTTCAGAAACTAAAAGATAAAGATATCCACGAAAGATTTGGAAAAAGTCAAATGAATTGCTGAAAGATATCAGGAAAATTTCTTATACTAAGGAAGTAGAAACAGAATGGATTAACATTAAATCCAACTTAGACATAGCGACCAGAGATATTCTGAGGTATACACAAAAAGAAAATAAAAAACCATGAATAACAAAGAATATCCTGAATTTAATAGAAGAAAGACGAAAATACAAAATTAGATCAGACAAAACAGGAAAACAAAGATACAAAGCCATAAAATGGGAAATTATTTGCACAAAAGCTAAAGAAAATGGATTGCTGAAAAGTGCAAAGAGGTACATATTAAGATGGAAATAGGAAAAACAGACGAAGCATACAAACGAATTAGAATGAATTTTAGGAATATAAAACCGTATAGCAAAAATATAAGGGACGTGTGAGGAAATGTCATTATAAAAAATGTGGAGAACATGGTTAGATGGCACGGAATATAGGTAATTTATATGCAGGAGAGGAACTAACAGCATTAGAACAGGAATCAGACATTGAAAAGAATGACGTGGGATATCCTATACTTAGAGATGAGTTTGAACTAAGATGAAAATAGGAAAGACAGACGAAGCATACAAACTAATTAAAATGAATTTTAGGCCTATAAAACCTTATTGCAAAAATATAAGGGACGCGAGAGGAAACGTCATTATAGAAAATGTCCAGAAAGTAGTTAGATGGCAGGAATATATAGGAAACATATATGCAGGAGAGGAACTAAAAGCATTAGAACAGGAAACAGACATAGAAAAGGATGATGGAATATCCTATACTTACAGATTAGTTTGAATTAGCATTAAAAGGTCTGAAAAATGGTAAGGGGCATGGTACAGATAAGCTACAAGCAGAAACTCTAAAAGCTGCTAGACAAGCAGTAACAGATCGTCTGTTCCAACTTGTAAGCTATATGTATGAGACAGGCAAGATACCCAAAGATTTCAAACATAACATTATAGCCACTATACCAAAACAAAGAGACGTGGATAGATGTGAAAATGTTCAAACAATAAGTTAATAAGCACACGTGTCGAAAATACTAACTAGAATTGTACAAAGACTGGAAAAACGAGCTGAAGAACTATTAGAAGATCAATTTGGGTTTAGGCGAAACAGGACAACACGGGAGGCTATTTTAGCTAATAGATAAAGGGGAAAGCGTGTAATAGGGTTTGTAGATCTGGAAAAGGCATTCAATAATGTAAAATAGAAAAAAAACGTTCGAAATACTCAATTGGAATGAGTTTTAGGAGTAGCTTATACAAAGAGCAAACACCGGTAATAGAATTAGAGCAGGAACATAGAAAAGTACATTTTAGGAAAGGTGAAACAGGGATATGCCCTATCTCCATTAATTTTTAACTTGTACAGTGTGTCCCAAATTCATTGCAAAACCGGGTTATCTCGGTTATTATTGTAGTTAGAGACTTGCGGTTTTCGCGAACTGTTGCTACTTTTTTGTGAAACACAATGCCATTAACAGAATTTCCATAGCCCTCATCTTTTTTGAGTTACAGGGCGAAATTGAAGTTTTGCGCTATTTAGAAAACCTCTATATCTCAATACAGATTTTACAAAATATCCTACCACAAATGCTAGATGAAGTTCCCCTTGCACATTTGAATCGAATTTATTTCCAGCAGAACGATGTCCCGGCACATAACTTACATATTGTAAGACCCTTTTTAGAAAATTTATTTGGAGAGCGTTGGATTGGTCCTGTTAGGTGGCCTCCCGGGTCTCCTGATCTGTCGATTTCGAATTTTTTGTGGGGGTATTTGAAGAATATAATTTATTTAAATCAACATACCACATTGGAACAGCTTCGGGAGATCATTGAACGGGCTTTTTTAGATTTGCAGAGGCAACCATTAATAATTCATAATGTTTTAAGAAGAATAGAAACAGTATGAGAATTATGTGTCTGGGTAAATGATAATCAATTTGAACAGTTTCTCTGATTTGTAAAATATTCCGTTTTATATTATTAAACTTTATAATTTCTTGAATGTGTTTTTATATTTTTGTAATGCTGTATCTAGTAACAATTATATGGTTGTTATGTTGATTTAAGAGTTTTTCTTCTTCTGGTAAATAGTTTCTTACTAAAATATTTAAAAATTCCATTCAATAATTAAAATTATTTCATCATCATCATTAGGTCTTCAGTCCTGGAACTGGTTAGACGCGTACCATCATTGTTTCCTATTCTGAACTAACCTACAGATTTCCCTGAAATTTGCACAGTCTGCATCTATCACTATCTGATCTAGGTCAACATCTACCTCTTTTTTCCTATCTCTGCTTGTAATATATCCCATACTATTACCCAAAAATCCCTTAGAACGTATTCTGCCCTTCTATTTCTCTAATCTTTTTCCACAGATATCCTTGTTTCCCTACTATTTCTATAACCTATTTGTTGTTATCTTTGTCTGTCCATGCTATCGTCCTCATACATCTGAAGCACAGCATTTCAAAAGACTGTGTATACAGCTCGTTCCCCTTCTAATGTTTTCTAATTTTATGCCCTATTTCACCGAGATTCAGTGAAGGGGGGTAAGCAACCTGTGGCTACCAAGATCCCCCAACACTTAAATATTTGCCGAAATAATGGTTTTCCAGTAAATCCTTTCACACACTTAACATTATTTGAGAATGTTGTCCAACCAATTCTTGTAGTTACTTATAGTAATCATCATGTTTAAGCACAGTTATTTTCTCGTCATTAGTTTATCCATCTTGGGATTGGTTAGATGCGTACCTCCATTGATTTCTATTCTGGGCTAGCCTACACATCTCCCTGAAATTCCTGCAGCCTACATCTTTTACTATCTGTGTGCAGTAGTCTAGCCTAGGTCTGCCTCTTCTTCTCTTTTTTCCTATCTCTGCTTCTAATATATTTCGCACTATTCCCTCATGCCGTAGTATGTGGCCTATCATCCTATCTCTCCTATTTTTACCGTTTTCCACATATTTCTTTCTTCCCTACCATTTTAGTACCTCTTCGTTCTTAACTTTGTCTGTCCATGATATCTTCATCATACGTCTGTAGCACCACATTTCAAAGGCTTCTAGCTTTTTCTTGTCCGCTTCTCCTACTGCCCAGGCTTCACAGCCGTACAGTGCTGTGCTCCACACATATGTTTTAAGCAATCTTTTCCTTGTTTCTATGTTTGTGGTCTTTGAGCACAGTAGTTGCTTTTTCTTGTTAAATGTAGCACGACCTTGTGCTAATCTTTGTTTTATATCTTTTGTGCTTTTCCCATCTTGCGTTATTTGGCTTCCAGGTAGCAGAATTCCTTAACCTCTTGTAAGTTCGTGTTAAATACTTGTATTCTTGTTTTTGATTTATTTTCCCTACCTTTGCAAACTAGAACTTTAGTTTTAGTTTTGTTAATTTTCATACCGTATGTCTCTGTTAGAACCGTTTCCATTTCATTAAGAGCAGCTTCTAACTCTTCCTTGCTAGACGCTAGTACCGCTATATCATCTGCGAATCTAAGCATATCAATTTTTTGTCCCTGCATAGTAATTCCAAATGTCTTCCTGCATTTGACATTATTCATTGCCTCTTCTATGTACAAGTTAAAATCAATGGGGATAGGGCACATCCCTGTCTCACCCCTTTCCTAATGTTTACTTCTCTCGTTCCTGCTCTAATTCTATTACTGCTGTTTGCTCTTTGTATAAGCTATGTACTATTCGTCTATCCCTATAACTCATTCCAATCTCTTTTAGTATTTCAAACATTTTTTCCATTTTACATTGTCGAATGCTTTTTCCAGATCTACAAACCCTATATACACGCTTTCCCTTTTTCTATTGTTTTCTCCATTATCACTCTCAGAGCTAAAATAGCCTACCGTGTTCCCCTGTTTCGCCTAAACCCAAATTGGTCTTCTCCAAGTATTTCTTCCGCCGTTTTCCATTCGTCTTTGCACAATTCTAGTTAATATTTTTGACACGTGTGCTGTCAAACTTATTGTTCGAAAATTTTCACATCTATCCGCGCCTTTCTTTTTGGTATAGTTACTATGATGCTACGTTTGAAATCTTTGGGTATCTCGCCTGTCTCATACATATAGCTTACAAGTTGGAAGAGACGTTCTGTTACTGCTTGTCCAGCGGCTTTTTGAGTTTCTGCTTGCATCTTATCTGTACCCGGCGCCTTACCATTTTCAGACTCTTTAATGCTAATTCAAACTCATCTCTAAGTATAGGATATCCCAAGTCGTCATTTTCAATGTCTGATTCCTGTTCTAATGCAGTTAGTTCCTCTCCTGCATATAAATTCCTATATATTCTTGCCATCTGCCCACTTTCTACGTTTTCTATGATGACGTTTCCTTGTGCGTCCCTTATATTTTTGCTATACGGTTTTATATCCCTAAAATTCATTCTAATTAATTTGTATGCTTCGTCTGTCTTTCCTATTTCCATCTTCGTTTGTATCTCTTTGCACTTTTCATCAATCCATTGTTCTTTAGCTTTCCTGCATTTTGAATAATTTCCCATTTTATGGCTTTGTATCTCTGTTTTCCTGTTTGGTCTGATTTATTTTTGTATTTTCGTCTTTCTTCTATTAAATTCAGGATATCCTTTGTTATCCATGGTTTCTTATTTTCTTTTTGTGTATACCCCAGAATATCTCTGGCCGCCATGTCAAGGCTGGATTTAATGTTATTCCATTCTGTTTCTACTTCCTTAGTATCCGATATTTTCTCGATATCTTTGAGCAATTCATTTGACTTTTTTCGAATCTTTCTTGAATACCTTTATCTTTTAGTTTCTCTAAGTCTAAGTGCCTTTTTCCGTTTCTTTTTTCACATTCTTAAATTTAAGTGCGGCCTTCATAATTACGATGTTGTGGTCAGTATCTATATTTGCTTCTGGGTAGCTTCTACAGTCTTTTACTTGATTTCTAAACAGTTGTCTAACAAGAATGTAATCTATTTGATATCTTCCTATATCTCCTGGCATCTTCCACGTATATCGTCTTCTAGCATGATGTTGAAATAATGTGCTTGTGATGATTAAATTGTTCTTGTCACAAAATTCTACCAGCCCATTTCCCCTGTCGTTTCTCGTGCCTAAACCAAATAAACCTACTACTGCTCCTTCCCTACCCTCACCTACCACGGCATTAAAATCCCCCGTAATTATTAAATTTTCCTGTCCTTTTACGTATCTTAATATGTCTTCGATATCTTTGTAGATGGCTTCTACCTCTTCGTCACTGTAGCTAGAGGTGGGCATGTATACTTGTATTAGAACTGTGTTTACCGGTTTAGATTTTAATCTAACCATAAGTACTCTTTCGTTCTTTTGTAAGTAATTTTCTACACAGTATCCTATCTTTTTCCGCATAACTATCCCCACGCCCAGATTTCCTTCCTCTGCTCCTGTATGAATTACCCTGAAATCTCCACTCCAAAAATCCCCCGCCTCTGGCTACAGAACTTCGCTGATCCCTACTATATCTAGTGATAACCTATTCATTTCGATTTTTAGGTTCTCTAGCTTACCTACTTGCTTCATACTTCTAACATTCCACGCTTCGACTCGCAGAATGTTCCCGACTCTTATTTTTAACTTTCCGATCGCATCCTCCGAAGTAGTCCCCTCCCGGAGATCCGACTGGGGACTATTTTAACTCGAATATTTTACCCCAGAGAATGCCATCATTTTATTATAATTTAGGTACGCTGTGTACTTGGGAGATAATGTGGTGGTTTCCCGTTGCCTTCCACATCGCGGTAGTGTGTCTTAGACTGCCATACCGACCCCTATGGTCTCTGCCAATCTAAGTACCGAAAGAGCCGCTGCCCTCTTTCGGGGACCTGTCTTAGTCTGGTTCCTCACTAACGACCCTACTACTTTGGTTGGACCTGTAGTTTGGCTCTTTAGCTCATTAGAACACGCAAGCCATTTCACCTGTTCTAGTAATTTAGAACTTCGGCAAGGTGCAGGTCCATTCGAAATGGCAAAATTATTTAATTTTTCATATTTTAAAAAACAAATGTGTTTACTATTATATATCATTGAAATGAGAAAAGTTGCATCTATTTATTGGTGCAAGAAAATACAGGGTGTCCCATTAAAAAATCATATGTTTGTGTCATATTTCAAAACTGCCCCCCAAAATAAAAATTCAGGTACGCCACTGAATTCTACGTAAAAATATCTATCAAACACAGTTTTTACCTTTCCACAATCTTAAAAGGTTATTAAGATATAGAACTCTTCTAAATAGCGCAAAACTTCAATTTCGCCCTGTAACTCAAAAACGATGAGGGCTATGAAAATTCTGTTAATGGCATTGTAAGTTTCACAAAAAAGTAGCAACAGTTCGCAAAAACCGCAAGTCCCTAACTACAATAATAACCGAGATAACCCGGTTTTTCAACGAATTTGGGACACACTGTACATCGAAGGTGCAATGAATACTGTCAAATGCAGGAAGAGATTTGGAATTATTATGCAGGGACAAAGGATTGATATGCTTAGATTTGCAGATGATATAGCGGTACTAGCATCTAGCAAGAAAGAGTTAGAAGCTTCTCTTAATGAAATGGAAACAGTTCTAACAGAGAGATACGATATGAAAATTAACAAAAATAAAACTAAAGTACTAATATGCAAAAGAGGGCCAAATAAATCAAAAACAAGAATACAAAAAGGTAACGAGAACTTACAGGAGGTTAAGGACTTCTGCTACCTAGGAAGCCAAACAATGTGAGATGGGAAGAGTGCAAAAGATACTTGGACTGTTTGTACACAGATAGGCCGTGGGAATTTCAGTAGACTAGCTCAGAATAGAAATCAATGGAGGTACGCGTCCAACCAGTTTCAAGAAGGAAAACCTAATGACGAAACAAATAATTGTACTTAAACCTGATAATTATTATAAGCAACTATAGGTATTGGTTTTGCAATATTCCAATATTCTCAACTAATGTTAATTGTGTGAAAGCATTTGCTGGAAAACTATTAATTCGGCAAATGTCTAAGTGTTGGAGGATCTTGGCAGCCACAGGCTGCTTAACCCCATTTACATACTACTGAATCTCGATAAAATAGGACATATAAGTAAAAAACCACAGAAGGGGAACCAAGCTGTATCTAGGGTGTGAAAATTTCAGGGAACTGTGTAGGTTAGCTCGTAATAGAAATAAATAGAGGTGCGCATCCAACCAGTTTCAAGATGATAAGCCTTGTTCGATAGGATATACTGGAAAACTATTAATTCGCAAATGTTCGAGTGTTGGGGGATCTTGGTAGCTGCAGGCTGCTTAATCCTCTTCATATACCACGAAATATCGGGAAAATAGGGTATATATTTGTAGAACAATAGAAGGGGAACCGAACTGTATCTAACAAAAAAGAGCAGCGGCTATGTTCGAAGACAACAATTGTTGAAAGCATATGTGGAAAACAAAAAAAAATAGGAGAAATAGAAGGACAGGATATGTTTTAAAGTATTCTTAAGAAATAGTGCAGGATATATTACAAGCAGAGAGTTAGACTAGTGTATGGATACTTCAATTATAGTGTATTATTATGAACAATAATTAATAAATTAAATAAGAAGAGTTCAGTTCATTATCTTTGGTTTTTGGGTTGATTAACGATTGAGTTGTTTGTAAATAAAGTCACCTAACCTGATAATAAACTCAGTGCATTTAAGTTAAAACAGCTGTTCTGTTATAGTTACAAACTGTTCCTTGTTCATATATCCAAATGTGATTTAATGATCTGTGTTATTTTGCTTTGTATAAGATTATATTCGATGATGCCAAGTTGGACTAGTGCTTTCGTTTATGATCACAGTTAGTTGTATATCGTAACACATTTTTTTGCTCTCTTTAAGGAAAGCGAGTAGAAGCTTAAATTTGATAGAATATAGAAGGCAGTCGAGGGGTAGTAAATTTCAAAATCCGCTATATACAACAATAAAGTAATTGCAGTTGCAGATGAGGAATCAAATTTATTTCTGTTCTGCTAACAGAATTCAAGTAAAGTTTATTCAGTAAATGAAGAAAAAGCTAAATGCATTTGCTACTGACTGGCATAATATTTTTGGTCATCGAGATCCCGAAGCAACTAAATTCATGTCTACAAATAATAAGGTGGATGGATTGAATAGGGTCAATCCGTATCAAGTGAGCCAAATCCAAGTTAAAATTCTTTTATCAGACCTCATACAATCTCTTATTCCAATGGTTTCGTTTAAGTAGTACTAGGTTAAGTATAAAATTATAAATTTCAGATTTTGTCGTATGGTTGGTTTTAATCTATTTTTAAGTTTAAAAATCGCAAACTTCCACGCTGTATGAATACACATTTGTGCTCATATATTGACTTAGGATAAAGCGAGATGAGCAAAACAAACACCGTTGCCTTCAGAATTGTGCAAGCTGTATTTCGATGTATTAAAAAGATGTGTTTGAAACATTAATATTTTTCATCTACAAACCCAAAATTTCCAAAAATTCATACTAATTTCTTAAGTGTTTATTTACAAACCCATAAAAACTCAAGTTGGGATTTCAATGGAATCCTAGTAAAAAAAAACAATTTTATTCACTCAACAAATGCGTTTTTAATTTCCACAGAAATGGCATAAAATATCTAATATATGGCTAGTCGACTGTATAATTAATTTATGGTATTTATTTAGTTTATAATTGCAAAATACATAAGCAAGCTCATTTGATGTTTTTTTTACTTATGTTTTTATTACAAATTATACTCAACATTAGTTTTGTTGGGTATTAGTATAAATATTCATCAGACAAAATAGGATTTTCTAAATTTGTCAAGCTGCAACCAAAAAATTGTGTTTTAGTAGGTGGTAGTGGAACCCACTCAGTTTGTGTATGCATTACACATCAGAACATACAACTTAAGACTGTTGTAGGAAAGCTGAACGAAGTAAAAGTGGATGATGCTACCAATCTTAGTAATTATAAAGTAGGTTTGTCACAGATAATGTGCCCAGTCAAAACTCTAAACTGTTTCCTTAATGTTTGTGAAAACCGTCCTGGAATACATATTTTAAAAGAAAAACTTCCGAGTCACTTTGTAGGATTTCTGTTGACCGATGCACTCTTGAGGCTGTTACAAAAAGTGTTGAATATTTTGTAGACTGTTTTTGCGAACAATTCATTCAACTTGAAAAACATTCAATCATAGCCCGCCAACAATCAAAATACTAGAGTTACCTCAAAGAAATTCTCATTCGAAATGGATGGAATTGTGTACTATTACTAGTACCAGTACAAAGACAGTCATAAATATTTTGTTACGTGTTAAGTGAATTAATCCACAATATGTGTTTCATTTGTTGGATATTCAAGTTTTGATCTCTCCTATTTATTAAATCTATGGTATTTTGTATGGAAGTAAAGAAATTCATTCTGTTTCTGAATTCAGTCATGCTTCTGTTATAAATTATTATTTACATTGTAAGATAAAATGGTTTTAATATGCATAAGTACGTTAAGATACTGCCTCAGGGATTTTTATCTTTTTTGAGAAAATTATGTGAACACATGCTATTAAAGCGACAAAGTTATTTATTCCAATTGGTTGTAACACACCATACTGGTTTGAATAAGCCAATCGCAGGAGGGACAAATAAATGTTGGGATGATGGGATAATTACATGAACTTAAATTAAATGCTTCAGTATTGAAATTCATGGAAGCGACTGAGTTTTCAAAGTGTGTTACCAAGTGTTTCGATGTAGTGATGGAGTTTCTCGTTGCAATCTCCTTACCTTTTCCTTATAGGGCACTGCATAGATATTGGAGGCAACAATGTACCAGGAATTTTAGAAAACTGAACCAACCAAGACCACGAGAAGAACTCGCTACTGGAAGCCCTGCATTGCGTTATTAACTTTACAATACTGTAGATCGAAATTTGCAGGATTGAACTTTAAAAATTAATTAAGTAAAAGTCAAGGAGATGGTATCAATGGCACTACAACTTATAGAGCATTTTCTATGATATACCTGTTATGTATTGTTTTCTGTACGATAGTTTTAAGTAGCATGACGAGAGACACGACAGACAGCCAAAAAGTAAGCTGTAGTATGCTAGCAGTTAGTTTTTACTGTTGTATTAAGAAAGTATTCTTGAGTTAAATTGCTAATTAAAATATTTGAATCCATACTGTGCTTAATTAAATACACAGCATATAAATTGGAGACGAAACGGACGTACCTACATGTCTTGATAAAGAGGTTATGTATGTCCATTTATATAACACTTTCTAAGGGTTTTAAAAGAAAAAATGTCTTTAATAGGAAATATAGAACCGTTTAACCCTAAAGATTCTGATGTAACAACATACATAGAAAGATTAGAGCAATTATTGGCATGCAATGAGGTTAAAAATACAAAGAAGGTGGCTTTATTTCTAACATTAATAGGAGGAGAAGCCTACAGTGTTATGAAAGACATTCTAGCACCAAGTTATGATCGTTATCTATGTCAGCCCCTGGATAACTACGACAGTTTTTAACTTGGTTTCTAAATCTTTCTTTAACTAAAATATAATCTATTTACATTAATAAACCATTATTGTATTTTTTTTTGTTTGCTGCCATCAATAAATTTATCTAAAAACTTATTTTCAAAACTCAAAAATGTGTGTGAAACAGGTTGAATTAACATTTATACCATAACATGCTTAAATGAATTTTTATTCAACCTGTTTCATACATACTGTTGTTTTGAAGATAAGTTTTTAGGTAAATCTTATAGTCCTAATATTTTGAAATTTATGCCAATAGCTCTTGTTTTCACCAGTAGTCCCTCGAGGTGTCACCGATTTTAGCCGTCATTGTTGTTCACACTTTTTTACATGTAATTGGTGACTCTCTTACTGTATGTCCTCTATGTATGGAACTTTTCATTCTATCCTGATAAAATTTTTCTGATCTCATACCCGAAGCTGGGATTAATATTAATGCAACTATTAAAACAATAACATAATCTCTTCTAATTATTACTGAAACCTAACCCGCCGCACCTTAAGTGTATTTATATTGTTTCTTTGACAGTCAGCATCGAATAATATTAGTACAACTACTATATCAATAACCTTAATGTAAGTAGATACCCATCCTTCATGATAACCTCAGCAACAAATAATGTAAGTGAAGAAATATTCAACAACGTCGTGCCTAATCATTGCATATCTTTGTTATTCTTATGCAATAACATCTCACAATGGAACAATAATATAAATATACAATACGCCTTAGTCCGTCACAAAATAAAAATAGAAGTTATATTTCTTATAATAATAATAATCAGCAGCAGTAGTAATATATTAAGGGCAAAACCGAAACCCAAGTATTTTTTACCAGAGTGTAACTCAGTGGTGTGTATTTGTGATAAAAGTAAAACAATAAAAATAACTTAAGTTATATTCATAACACATTCCTAGAAAAAACGGTACGCAAAAATTTTTTGTCAATACATATTCCAACCTTATGTTAGTTGTATTCAAAGCAGATTACCAGAAATAACTATCCCAATGTGTTTTAGCCTCTTATTATATCACAATGAATGCACAAAACACAGTTAAAGCATAATTAATATAACCGGTAATCAGGTTACATAACCTCAAAATTGGGTACAAAAGCATAAATCGCTAAAAAACCCACATATTTTTCTGCTGATTTGTTATTTTAGACCTATTTAAAAGTATCTGCCGCAAAGTAGAAGTTTCTAACTGAGGTCACGTATGTACACCGTGACCGAGGCCTTAAATTACAACAAACACATGAACTACTTGAAAAAATACAGTGATCGCTTAATTCTATTTTATACCTGTTAAACCAGGGAACAACCATTAAACCAGGATACATTTGAGATAAAGCCATTTTGGCTGTTTAGCAACAAAATAATATTATATATCAAAACCACTATTCAATATAAGCGTGCATTTAACACGAGGGCACGCCAACAAATCAGATAAACAACACCAATTTCAAACTGTTCTGGCGGTACCGCAATAACCGTTCATGTTGTACAACAAAAGTGTTTGAGATCACGCTATACTAAAAATAAATTCTACAGTACGTTGCTCTAGTAATATTCCCAATACTGATTATAAAAACAGATAGAATTGGGTAATGAACACGCATCTCGGGACACAATTATTTTTGGCTGTTTCAAGATCATGTTTGACGTATAAATGTTAACCTTTGCACTTTTCACAAATAATTTTCTGTTCCATAATACTTATTAGCAAAACTTATTATTTAATCCTAATTCTAGTAGTTCTATGCAAAGTTAAAACAAATAAAAATGAAATTCAAAACCAATATGGCAAGGTGCGGTGATGTTTTATAATTATAATATTTATGAGAAAAATATGTTTTGTTTTATGTACAGATCTATAAAATATAAGTGAAAGAAGCGTTTTAGTAGTTAGATTCCGTTACCATTCAAATAAAAAGATACTATTATAGATAGTTCAGTTTTAACGGATAATTTAAATACGAGTTTGAACTGAAATGTCAAATTTGACCTTGAAACAACCAAAAATAATTGTGTCCCGAGACGCGTGTGGTAATAATGCTGTTAATATTTATGGTGGCATTAAACTGGCAACAACTTACTGGACTATTAAAAGTACATATTTCCTTTGATTTCTCAGTTAATTCACATTGATAATACCCATCTTTTAAGTCCAATACCGTAAAATATTTTTATCCTGCTAATTTGATGTTATCTGCTCTAGTGTTGGTATTGAATAATAATTTCGCTATATTGCCTTATTCCATTTCGAATGGACCTGCACCTTGCCGAAGTTCTAGAACTAGAACAGGTGAGATGGCTTACGTGTTATAATGAGATAAAGTACCAAAATACAGGCCCAACCAAATTAGTAGGGTCGTTAGTTAAAACCAGACTAAGACAGGTCCCCGAAAGAAAGCAGCGGCTCTTTCGGTACTTAGATTTGCAGATACTATAAGGGTCGGTATGGCAGTCTAAGACACACTACCGCGATGTGGAAGGCAACGTGTTACGTTTTTCGAGGCATCCACGTTGGGCGCCAAATTTATGCTACATTGGCTTGTAGCCGTGCGTAACACCAAGAAAATCAAAGAAATGACCGGCTCAATCGGAGATTAGGGGGGGTTGTAGAAAGCAGACCTACATATAATGTACGCGGCTGTAAGGAGTTAGTAACAATACCTGCAATAAAAAAAATTAAAATAGTAAACCTGCAATAAAAAACAATTAGTCCTGCAAACCTGAAATAAAGAAAAAGCATAGCATGCTGATCGAGCATAGATTGTTCAGTACTTTGTAGAATGTAAAAAAAACTGTTTACATAATCTATATAATATAACAACGGTAAAAGCAATACAAAAATTTTTAGTACAAAGTGAGGTAATATTGGGGAGTAGCAGAAACGTTTCCTCACACACCAATTAAACATAAATCAGACAAAATATTAACAAAAGATAAATAGATAAGACACAATTGATAGGAGTAGTTCAGTATTGTTGATTTTTCTCTCTTTTTTTTTTAATAATAGCATGCAATTCTATTGTAAAAGGTATCAAAACGGCGAAGGATATTGCAAAACAACGGATAGATATTTAAAATAATAACAAGTGTGAAATAGTTCAACTTACAAAACCAGGAGCACCGGAAGAGTTTCTATAGAATTGGAATAATTCGGCTACTGATCTAAAGTCTCCTGATAGCTTGGTAAACTGGATGCAATGGTGTAGCTTGGCAAAGATTCACAGTCGCCGGGTCCAACTTCACCTCCATTTGCATTTCTGGTTGCTAATATCCTTCTTCTCTATTGTTGGAATTTGTGGTACAACAGACAGGAACACATGCAACAACGCAACTAAGAACAATTAAAGTTAGTATAATTCCGATCCAAACATCCACCAAGAATTTTTCGTATTGCGGATCTGCTTCAGCAGAAAGAACTTTGTCAACTTCTGAAGCTAATTTCAGTTGGTAAAGGCATTGTTTGAATACGGTGAAACATTTAAAAACACGATCACTCTCACAATCTCGTCTTTAAGAAAATGTACGTTCATGTTTTATTTACTTATTATTAGATGCAAGGTAAATTTAACGTATCATTAATACGGAATGAGTTAAAAAAAGGAGTTTAAAACCTGACTAAACTGGCTCCTTTAAAAATTCTGTACAAGTTTATTGCACTTACTCTGATAAAAAAAGGACCACTAAACTAGATCGCGCACACAGTAATCCTAAAGAAGAATCGGTCAAGTTTAGCAAGCAAGTTCTACAACTTTTATTTCCAAACGAAAATCAACTAAAAACACAATTAGTAAAGCACGCGTAATCACTAAGTCCGTCCGTCGATGTTCCGCAACAAGCACGTGCGTTCGAGTAAACCCGTTCGCCTATAAAGCATCTTTCCTTCAAATGGAATAAGAACTACACTCTCTACCGTTAATATACCACTTTTATTTCACAAGAGAAACAATTAAAATCGTGTCGTGCTTGTTCATGAACAATTCGAAAATTCATGCCGCATTAATTCTCACTATTTTCAAAGCAAAAAGGAAAACAGTATTTTTACCGTAATTAATATATAGGAACAAGGAACAAACTACAACTGCTCATCTGTTTATATCAACTCGTTGCTATCACAACCTCTTATCGTCTCTTATCTAGACTTGTATATCCACACAAGGAACAAAATTTATATGCACGGCAAGACAAGAACGATGCAATCCACTCATTATAATACGACGCATTCGCCTAAGGAGTTAATAAATATAAAATATAGAAATAGTAGTTACCGAAATGTATTTACTAATTGGGAAAAAGCGTAAAATGTTAAACTATTAAAAATGCACGTTACAAATTGGAAACCACTACATTACCTCACAACTACACAGCGTACTTAAATTGTAATAAACGTGAAGGCATTCTCTGGGGTAAAAGATTCCGGAGTTATAATAGTCCATGCATATACATTTCCAATGCTCCGCCCGAAGGAGGCGAGTTTTTCGTTGCCTGGAAATTTAGAATTACGCCGAACCCTTGCCGTTCCAGGCAAGTTAGGGATCTTTAACGTGCGTAACAACACTCACACACGGAACCTCCATTTAATCTCTCATTCGAACAAGGCCGTAATTTTGTAAAAATGCTCGCCTGCCATTTTTCAAGCAGTCAGCCGTGTCGGGATTCGAACCCAGGACCTTGGGATCCGTAGTCTTACGCTTACTACATTGATCCACGGCGACGCCAGTTAAAATAGTCCTTACATGTGATTTTCTAATGCTCCACCCGAAGGTACTACATTGGCCAGGAAGCGAGTTTTTTTTATCTGGAAATTTTTTTTTTACCAAACCCTTGCTGTTCCAAGCAAGGTAGGGATCTTTAACGTGCGTGACAACATTCAGATACAGGACCTCCATTTTACCTTTCATTCGAACGAGGGTGTATTTTTGTGAAAAATGCTCGCCTAACATTTTTCCAGCGGACCGTGTCGGATTCGAACCCGGGACCTTGGGCGTAGTAGTCACACACATACTACTACGCCACGGAGCCGTCTAGTTAAAATAGTCCCCCATTCAGATCTCCGGGAGGGGACTACTTCGGAGGATGCGATCGGAAAGTTTAGAATAAGAGTCGGAAACATTTTGCGAGTCGGAGTGTGGAATGTTAGAAGTATGGAGCAAGTAGGTAAGCTAGAGAATCTGAAAATTGAAATGAGTAGATTAGCACTAGACAAAGTAGGCATCAACGAAGTTCGGTGGCTAGAGGCGGGGGATTTTGGAGTGGAGACTTCAGGGCAATTCATACAGTATCAGAGGTAGGAAATTTGGATAATTATGCGAAAAAAGATAGGATGCTGTGTAGAAAATTACTTACAAAAGAACGAAAGAGTATTCATGGTTAGATTAGAATCTAAACCGGTAAACACAGTAATAATACAAGTATACATGCTCACCTCTAGCGACGGTGACGAAGAGGTAGAAGCGATCTACAAAGATATCGAAAACATACTAAGATACGTAAAAGGACATGAAAATCAGTGGCGTAACTACGATTTTTGGGCCCCCCCGCAAAAATTTTAAAGTGGGCTCTCTTTAAAATGTATTACTTTTACTGGCTTATATTTAGCCATATTTTTAAATTATAGTACATGTAGAGAAGGAAGCAGTATAGAATTAAATACATATACTATATTAATCAAGTGCTTTATTAATTATAAAACCAAATTACATAAATTCAAACTTATAAGTTAATTAATATTAAATCTACATATTTATACGCCGCACAAAATTATTTACACCTAAAATTTGATACAGTAAAACCTATGAGCTAGCAGACATTCCAAATCAAATTCAAAATTTTGTTTTTCTTGCATGTTTTGCTGCAAACGCGTTTATTGTATCCTCTATATTCATATTTTTGGCAGTGTCATGTTCTACTGCTAAGAGGGATAAATTGTCTAATCTATCTTGTGAAGTGCGGTTCCTAAGATAATTTTTAATAATTTTAATTTTGAGAAAGATCTCTCCGCACTTGCAACGCTAACGGGTAAAGTTAGGTATAACATTAAGGCTGTTATGGTGTTTGGAAAACTGCTAGAACCTGTAGATTTGGAAAGTACTAGATATTCTAAAAATTGTAAGATACCGTTAACATTTTTAATTCATCACAAATAAGTCTATTATTTTTGAGTGTAGTAAGTTCTATACCTATAGCATCATTTAAATCTTTGTAGTAAAATTTTTGCAATTGTTTTGCCTTAGATAAAATATCGTCTGCAGTTAAATTCAAAAATACATTAGGTTCTAAGAAATTAAACTTTTCGTTTACATGAAAAAGCGATTTAAAACGATTCGACAGCTGTGAAATTATAATATCCATTACGCGATAAAATACATTTATTTTAAATTTAAATTCTTCATCATTAAATCGATAATCATTGGATAATTCATCGTAATGCTTTTTATTTTTGGTTGCCTTTTTTTATAAATTCCGGTTTAATATTCCATTGCCCTGCAACTTTCGCTGCTTCCTCCTTGATGTTGGAATAGTTATTTCTTGTTTCCTTGAAAAATTTTAAAGTTTTTGTAATAAGAGAGTTATCTGATTAATATTCGCCTTTTCACTCTGAGCAGTTTGTGAGAGCTTGTTAAGCTCTTCTAGAATTTGACTTAAAAACACTTAAAAAATAAAATTAAATTATCCATGCTAGTTAATATTTGCTTTGCGTCATTTCGTTCATCTGTTTTTTGATATCATAATAATTTTATTAAGAGACATTACTATATCTTTATACCGAAGTCTTATGGCAGCTAAAGATTTTACTCGATCCGCCCAACGTGTCGGATTTAAGCGTTTCAATTGTGTGAAATTTTCTTTAAAACAGAAAGCCAATTCCATCTTACTATACTATTAGCAAAAATGTATATATGTTTTCTAAAAGTAGAAAAACGATTCTATTTCTTTTATACCTTTAACGGCATCATTTATGACTAGATTTAAGTTATGGGCACTACAGTGCATATATAAGGCTGCAGGCTCTATGTTTAAAATTCTCTTTTGCACGCCAGAATACGTACCGCTCATAACGTTAGCTCCATCGTAGCCCTGCCCTCTACATTTATTTATATCTAATTGCATGTTGGTTAAATTGCTTAATATAGTATTACATAGTCCTTCAGCAGATTGGGACTCTACTTTGTAAAACCCACAAAAGTTTCACAAATATCTATTTTGGTTACCTCTCCCAAGCTGTCTTTTTAAAATCAATATATCTTACAATTTTACTTAATTGATCAATCTTAGTTATATCCTGTGTAGTGTCTATTATGATTGAGAAAAAGGAGCGGATCTAATTTTATTTAATAAAATATTTTTAAGTGTGCGCTTAAAGTATTAATAATATCGTTTTGAATTTTTGGGGAAAGATATTTAATTGAACCTTTGGGTCGTTCAAGCACTTTTTGTAATATAGGATCATAGTTACTAATTAAATGAACTAAACTTAAGAAATTACCGTTGTAACTGTCTTTTGAATCAGAAAAACTTTCTCTATGTCCTCGAAATGACAGCATGCGCTGGGATAGTGTTAAAGTAACATTGAAAAGTCTGTGTAAAACATTTTTCCAAAATTCAGTTTCTTGTTTTAATAGTAGAGTATCTTTCTTATCTATGGTATAATTTTTTTCCACATATCGTAAATAAAACAACAAGTTAAATGAGATTGAGCAAGCAAATGCTCTTTAATTTTTTTTGATAAAACCTGCCAATCATTAATTCCGGTCGTCCAACTTGACCTTACTGAAGCAAACAGCCAACATGGTTGACAATAAACACAATTTTTAATTTAGAATAACACAACCACCCATTTGAATTGTGTGGTAAGTTTAACGTATTGCTTTTATTTTCGCTTGCAGTTATTAAGTAATAATAGTGAACTGAAAACTTCTATTTTTATTATCTTTAGGAAACGCACCATCTGGTCTACACAATCCGTAATTAATTATTTCTTTTCTTAAATTGTCATGTTGTAAAACATTGATTTTTAAAAATGTGCAAAATCGGTTGGATATTCTTTCGTCAGATCCATAGATAGTTCATTAAGTGAAAAGTACTACTCACATTTACCTCTGTAATTGTAGTGGTATCTAGTTCCAAATTTCTATCGCGGCCGTCATTATGTGATGTACTTGCGCCCTGGGTGAGAGTTTTAAAATTGTTGACGACTGCCGTTCGTCTGTAGCGGAACTAGTAGATGCTACTGTCGAAAGCCCAATTTCTTTCATAGATTGTTCTTGTTTTTCGGACTCTTTAGAAGTAAAAAGGAACTTATTTTGGAATCTTGCTCTTTGATTCTTCCAATAGTTTCCTTTTTCGTTTTTTTGCAGCGCCGCTTGTAGTGCTCATTGTATATTATTTCCTGCAATTTTGAATGAAATTAATTATAATGTAATTAGATAAGTAATAATTATTTAAAAGCCTTTTGAAATTACAAATAACACATACATACTTTGCTTTAAATGCTTTAATTAACAAAATATAAATGATTTTATTGAATGCTTAAAGATTTATTTATATGTATTTCTCAGCGCGACTTCAACTATGATCAAATCAATAGTAGTTTAATAAAAATAGATATAAATACTTACGTTTAAATATGAAAGACCTCCTGTAATACGAACACAACACTATTGAGTAAAACGTACTGGAATGCTTTTTTACTTCCTTTCCGTTATATATAATGCAGCTAATGCAAATACGTTGCAACCAGCTGACTAGAAACCACAAAATGAATTTCTTTCTAGTATTATATTTCTAGAAAGCGAAGGTTACTAAGCTACCTGCCATCCTGTGAATCTGTACTGTACAGACAATAGCCCTTTTATTCCTATTTAAAATCCCACAAACCAAACTAACCCTACTATACGTCGTTTAATAATGCTTTACCACTTTATACAACTTATCACTTAAGAATAATATAGACATCTTTGTTATTAAAGTTTACAGTCTCTTTCATCTGTTTATTAACCCTTACAAAATAGGACAGAACGGATAGAAAGAAGAAAGGATGCAGGCTGCAGGTGGTGTTCAGTATTTATCTTAATTATTATTTCTTGTATTTCAGCAGTTCCTAGTAGTAACATCAAGAAAACGTTCGTTAACCTGCGGTTTCTGAATTATCTGCAATATTTTCTTGACCGTTTCTTACCTGCCAAATACGTTGAAGATGAATAAGTTGAGTTTATTATCGTTTGGGCCTTCTTGCACTTGGGGCCCCCCCGCATAGCGGGGGCTGGCAGGGGTGTAGTTACGCCACTGATGAAAATCTAATGATTACGGGAGATTTTAATGCAGTGGTAGGAGAGGGTAGTGAAGGAGCGGTAGTAGGTTTATTTGGTTTAGCCACGAGAATCAGCAGGGGAAATAGGCTGGTAGAATTTTGCGACAAGAACAATTTAAGCATCACAAACACTTTATTTCAACATCATGCTAGAAGACGATATACTTGGAAAATGCCAGGAGATATAAGAAGATATCAAATAGATTACATTCTTGTTAAACAACGATTTAGGAATCACGTAAAAAACTGTAGAAGCTACCCGAAGCAGATATGAACACTGACTACAACATCGTAATTATGAAGGCCGCACTTAAATTTAAAAATTTGAAAAAAAGAAACGCAAAAGCCTATGGCTTTATTTTTTAGAATGTTTGATATAAGTACTAATAATGCATTGGTTTCATATAATTCGTATAAAAACAATTTAAACACTACAAGATTTGATTTTATATCTCTTTTGGTAAGACTGTTAGTAACACCGCATACGCAAAGAAGATGTGAGAACTTCTATTTAACGTATGCACTTCGGACATGTATACTCCAAGTACTAGACATTCTAGCAGCAATTCCTCAAGGAGACTCAAAACTGGCAAAGAGAAAACCTGTTACAAGTGTGATCCGAAATTGAAAAGAAAAACATTTTATTTATGCGATAGCTGCAAGAAACCAGTGTGTTTAAATTGCACAAATACGATTTGTCGTAACTACAGCGAAAATATTTATGGTCATATTAGCGCCTTGGAAATTTTATTTTCAATTTTTTTTCCCTTTCCAGCATATGATTTTCAATTATTTTGACCCTTTGACTAAGAGAAATTTGTAGCGTTAGTCTTTTTTCATATAAGTTTATTATGTAAGCCGTTTTATTTAGATTTGTTGTAAAATAACAAATAAATGTTAGTGTTGTAAAACAAATTATTTTATTAGAAATAAAAAAAATGCAAAGGTTTTTTGTGGTTTAATTACTCATTCCAATCCCAATAAATAGCTATTTACAGCACATATAATAATGTAAATTTCCTATATTTCTACAAGAAATGTTGCGGTCTCAGTGACCGGTGCCGGGTACGAATGTCCGGATTTTGAGACCTAGGCGGTAAAGGGTTAATAATCTTATCAAATTCATCATTTAGAGCATTAATACTCGTCAAGGATTTTAGTAGACCATCGTTATCAGTATTAGAATTGCCATTAAACTGTACGATTACATCTTTTATTAGTTCAATATAATTCTTCCTTTTGACCTTTTGTAAGCACCATTGTACAAATTTATACAAATTTTATTAATAGTATGCACAACTCTCACCGTATAATTGTTTATGTACCAAATAAATAAATTAAACACCAGTAATAACCAATAAAAAACAATGTAAAAAAGAGCCATTAAATACCACATTTGCTCGCGATGCGCCATATTCCCAAATTCGTATGTTGTCGAAAAGGAAAATACCCTCTATAAAATATTTTACCACTCGAATTGAGCATTACTTTGTTTGTTTGTTTGACTGCCAAATTCTATAAACCAATAATTAAACAAAAAAGTTTTATTAAGCTACTATTTTGAAAGTAAACTATTAATACTGTAATTTTATAAAAGTTTTGTAAATTGGTATACCATGCAAATAACACTTGCTATTATTCTCCTTGTGATAAATAAAAGCTGAATACCCTGAAGGTTATAAATAATTAAAATGTTCCAGAAGTGTAAGTGAATTTTAATCATTGGTAATTAGCAACCATTCTCCTTGTATTAATAACAATGTGAGTAATGCAAAACCTTAAAATCAATAAGGCATTAAGAAACATACATGCGAGATATAGGAATAATATAGAGTGACAAGTCTAATTAGCAGATACTGTACTTAATTATAATCGATAATTATAGGAAATCATTCACTAAGTATTTTACATTAGAAATGATAGCACTTTAGCACATAAACATCAACAGTTTACTTGTGAGAAATTTATATCATAATTCTCGTTTAATAATTTAAAAGTTAAATTAGTAGAGGAAAACCAAAAATCTTGGAACCACATTTCCACCAGCATCCACATTTTCACACACATTCTGGGCCAAATAGCTTTCTACAGCTAGCTATTTCATCTTTTGAGATAAATCTATCTTGTTTGGTGTCAATTAATATTAGATTTTTCTCAGCTAGCTGAATTTCTAGGAATTTTTTAGATAGCATCATCCCTCATGGAGTTACCCTCATTTTAAGATTTTACACCAGCAGCGA
Organism: Platerodrilus igneus; assembly: GCA_036346225.1. Lineage (NCBI taxonomy): Eukaryota > Metazoa > Arthropoda > Insecta > Coleoptera > Lycidae > Platerodrilus > Platerodrilus igneus. Next base: position 928,903 of record JARFIW010001414.1, read on the forward strand.
TTTCTGACCGTCCTTATAAACTTTTTAGTCATACGATACATCTAGTTAGTCTAGAATTTTACGCAGAATCCGAATATGCAAATCTAGATTTAAAATCTCAACTAGCTAACTTTACCTAGGAATTTTTAACACATACCCTCTACGAGATAAATCTTTACTCCACACTTTCGACCTCACGAGATAAACTGTCCTTTAGTTTGGATAATCAATTAATATGAAATTTTCTCAGCTATCCGAATTTCTAGGAATTTAATTAGACACTTAGTTTACATCAACCCTCAGGAGTACCCTCATTTCTAAGCATTTTCTACCGGCAGAGATAAATTCTTGGTACCAATTAATTATGAAATTTTTAACCATGCGATATATCAAACAGATATTAAAATCAGGGCAACTTACCGTTTAATAGCATCATACTCTATGCGAGATAAATCATTTCTCCACATTTTCACCGGCACGAGATAAATATACCTTGTTTAGGTATCAATTTTTAATATGCAGATATATTCAACAGCTATACCGAATTTCTAGGCAATTTTTACGATAGCATCATCTCCCAGGAGTACCCTCATTTCTACAGCATTTTCACCAGCAGCGATAAATCTGACCTTGTTTGGTATCAATTAATTTAGATTATTTCGATCAGCTATCCGAATTAGTCTAGGAATTTTTAGATAGCATCATCCGCAGGAGTACCCTGCATTTTACAGATTTTACAGCAGCGATTCCTCTAGACCTCCTATAATAAGATTATTTTATGTTTTCGATATAAATCTAGTCTTGATCTGCAGTATCCGAATATGCAATATTAGATTTATCTCTGCTATCCAGAATTTCTAGGAATTTTTTCGAGATAGCATCATCCTTGTCTGGAGCTACCCTCAATTAATATAGATTTTCTACCGGCTATCCGAGATTTCTAGGACCATTGTTATAAGATTTTTAGCATCACTGCAGGAGCTACCCTCAATTTAGATTTAAAATTCGGTGCAACCATTGTACTTTTTACACAAATACCCTTTAGCCAGGATATAAAATCGGGGCAACCCCTTACCGTTTTACACAAATACCCTCTAGCCAGCATATAAAAGATTATTTTTGTTTCTTTCGAGATAAATCTATCTTGTTTGGTATCAATTAATATTAGATTTTTCTCAGCTATCCGAATTTCTAGGAATTTTTTTAGTTAGCATCATCCCCCAGGGAGCTACCCTCATTCTAAGATTTTTCTACCGGCAGAGATTTCTGACCATTGTTATAAATTTTTTAGCCATGCGATATATGCAATAGATTTAAAATCGGCGCAAACCCTTACCGTTTTACACAAATACCCTCTAGCCAGCATATAAAAGATTATTTTTGTTTCTTTGGCGATAAATCTATCTTGTTTGGTATGAATTAATATTAGATTTTTCTCAGCTATCCGAATTTCTAAGAATTTTTTAAATAGCATCAACCCCCAGAGAGCTACCCTCATTTTAAGATTTTTCTACCGGCAGAGATTTCTGACCATTGTTACAAATTTTTTAGCCATGCGATATAACAAACAGATTTAAAATCGGGGCAACCTCTTACCGTTTTACACAAATACCCTCTAGCCAGCATATAAAAGATTATTTTTGTTTCTTTCGAGATAAATCTATCTTGTTTGGTATCAATTAATATTAGATTTTTCTCAGCTATCCGAATTTCTAGGATTTTTTTTAGATATTATCATCCCCCAGGAAGCTATTTTTATTTTAAGAATTTTTTTACTAAGGTCGATTTCTAATCACCTCTCCCTTTTAACACCTAGAATCCTTTAACCAAACACCTATAGGTATTAACACAAAGAAATTAAACACACAAAAGTTTAATAATTTATTTTATCCGATTTACAGTTTAATAAACTAATAGAATATAATTTTTACTTTGCAAAGTATAACATTATTTTATTTTCTTTATGTAACCAAATCCAAGTAGGTGAAAATAACCTGTGACAAAAAAACATTAATCTGTTTTTTAAAAAGGAAAGGAAACGTGTTTTTGGTCAATAAGACATATTGTCGTTAATCTAACAATATGTTTTACCGTCCAGCGACACCGCGTGGAGGTAAACACATATCGCCGGGAGCAAAGGAATTATTAAGGATGGAGTTGGTGGGTATGTCTTATAACTAACTTACATGCTACTATATACATACACAATAAAATATATACATATATAAGTAACTATCCTATATCTTTAAGCCCCTATGCGTAGGTTGCTGTACTATTAGGGATGACGTACCTTTTGTCATCCTCGCCCGACAAACTAATTTTATTAATTAATTGGGTATAAAGTTGGTGTTTATGACTTCGAATACACACCATGCTATGCATAAGGGCACCATAATTATTATGTACAATGTCCTTAAAACTATTTACATTAATATTCTTAACTACACTTCGTTAATCGTGTCTTTCTCGCTTACAATACAGTAGGACTTAGATCTACTACCAACAAATTCTAATACTAGACCCCCATTAAATTCGTCTTTAAATTTCCCTACAACTTTTTTGTTCACAAGCGATATATTGTATTTATTATCGGCGGGATAGTCACTCTTTTAAGATAACTATATTTTGTTTGGTATCAACTAATATTAGATTTTTGTAGGCAACCCAAATCTTTAAATAGATTTTAAATAGGACCGCCCCTTACAAAGCTACGCTTTTAAAATACCCAAACCTCTAATTTTTGCCCATTTATATTTAAATCCATTTTTAAAACCTTTTTTTCGCAATCCAAGATATATGCTTTACCGACCATTTCCCGAAAAAATCTAAAACCGCTGAAATTTTTAAAATGCGCGGATTATAATTCTAGTACTTTTTCAAAATAAGAGCAACTCTTATAAGCGCTAAAGATAACCAAATATACATAGATTTCTCTCAATACCTTAAAAATCAACTTAGGTTTTTGTAATTCAATTTAAACCTTTAAAAAAACTCAATAAAACACTAAACGTTTTATATCATGCTATTGGCTACAGGATAGTTACTAATAAAATAATTAAATAACTTCTACGTAATATTTTTGGTATTATGATTTGTTTAGTTTCCAAATGAATCACCGAGCGGAAGTTTTTGAATTATCATGTGAATATTAATTTCTTCTACGTTTGCAGGTTAAAATTCAAACTAAGGCTTACTCTTACTTGTCGATAGTCCTCACACAAAATTTTCAAACACGGAAAATTTTGTAACACTATTAATTACAATTTGAATGACTTTACGTTTTGCAAAAATAAACGTAAAATGAACTTTTGGTATCATTTCCCCGTATTTATGTACATAGAGAAAGTATAAGTATAATTTTTCCTTACATTCACCCAGTTTAAATCAAATTATAGAATGCGTATTCCCGTAAATTAGCTAGAATTGCAAAAGGTACTTTTATTAAATTACTAGTCAGACGTCATCGACAAAACAATGCAAGGTTGATAATCATACATTTCACTAAATTTTTTAGAAAATACGTCTTATTTTGAACTACATTTAAAATAGATTATCGAACCAGTTTCTAGCCCATCGTACAGAATTAATATATATTTCACCTTTTGGTTTAATTATTTGAATGTGGATGCGCTAATTGAAAATTTTAACAATTCTAGATATTAATAAATATTTTTTAGTTTTACTCTATTATTGAGTTAAATCTAAATAAAAATGCAGAGGTGTTTTGCTGTTATTTTGAATATTAAAACACTACGCGAGTTTTTGTTGGAGCTAATTTTAAAAGACGTGATAATTGATTTCGATTCCCCAGGAAAATTCTATGCTAATTTGATAGGTTACACGATGGGTTTATCTCAAAAGACAGCGCAATACGGTTTAGAAATAGATTAAAAATGAACACAATACGGTTTGTAAAAGGTTGATCTGTAAATCAGTAAGGGGTCGTTGGATTTGAAAACAATTCCGAAGGATATGAGAACCTGAGGAAAAACACAATGATAATTGATATCTTACACGGCGGAGTTATATTAAAAATACTGTTAGAGCAATTTTTTATAAAAAATTCTAAAAATTGTGTTGGTGGTTAAATACAAACAGGTAAAACCTACTATAAAACATTTATAAGCGTCACTTTTCCAGTCAAGACTTGCATATAACGCCAATTAACATAATAAGGAGCTGCGCACGCTCGACCATTGGCATAAAAGGTGAGGGATCCATGTTCCAGTGCATTAGTCGTCAAAGTATCGTCGAGTCGATCAAATTACAAGTTAAAGATGGATTACAAGTGATGTGCGAGTACCACAATTAAATATCAACCAACTAGTTAGTAAGACAACCTATAGGTTAGGCGAATTTCCACCAAATTCTCACCACCACATAATAAAAGTCGGTTTTGATTTATATTGTGGTCTTCAACCTGTCATCCAAGTTATTTGCTGTAGTGGTATGTGTGCAGATTCTACGATAATGTTCTCATACTTCGATTGGAAGAAATTGTGTACTTTTCAAGTGGAATTTCAAATTCACCAATTTGCTCAAGACTCAAAACAAGTAAGATTAAATGGTTTGACTACTGGAGACGACGTTGTTGACATACAATTGGATCAATATTTCAAATTGCAGCTGACCACAGCCCTTAATAAAAGTATATACCCGTTGCACAATTTTGAAGAAGAGAATTTATATAGTATGGAAATTACGAAAGATCGGAATGTTATTGTGCTACCTGCGTACGAGTGCATCAAGCTATTAAATTTGCGACAATTAATCTGTTTTAAAATGGCTGAGTTGAGGTGTAGAAACTTTCCAGAATTGTAGGAAAAATTTGTAGGTGATATAAAAAAAGTAGCCAATAGCATGATATAAAACATTTAGTGTTTTATTGAGTTTTTTAAAGGTTTAAATTTACTTACAAAAACTTAAATTGATTTTTAAGGTATTGAGAGAAATCTATGTATATTTGGATGTTTTTAGCGCTTATAAGAGTTGCTCTTATTTTGAAAAAGTACTAGAATTATAATCCGCGCATTTTAAAAACTCCAGCGGTTTTAGATTTTTTCGGGAAATGGTTGGTTAAAGCATATGTCTTGGGTTGCGAAAAAAAGGTTTTAAAGATGGATTTGAATATAGATGGGCAAAAATTAAAGGGTTGGTTCTTTAAATGGCGTAACTTTGTAAGTGGTGGTCCTATTTAAAATCTATTTAAAGATTTGGGTTCCCTAGAAAAATCTAATATTAGTTGATACCAAACAAGAAATATTTATCTTAAAAGAGTGACTACCTCGCCGATAATAAATACAATATACCGATTGTCAACAAAAAAGTTGTAGGGAAATTCAAAGACGAATTTAATGGGGGTCTAGTATTAGAATTTGTTGTAGTAGATCTAAGTTCTACTGTATTGTAAGCGAGAAAGACGCGATTAAAAAGATTAAAGGGGTCTCACAAAGTGTAGTTAATAATATTAATGTATATAGTTGTAAGGACATTGTACATAATAATTATGGTGCCCTTATGCATAGCATGATGTGTATTCAAAGTCATAAACACCAACTTTATACCTAATTAATTAATAAAATTGGTTTGTCGGGCGAGGATGACAAAAAGTACGTCATTCCTAATAGTACAGCAACCTACGCATAGGGGCATAAAGATATAGGATAGTTACTTATATATGTATATATTTTATTGTGTATGTATATAGTAGCATGTAAGTTAGTTATAAGACATACCCACCGACTCCATCCTTAATAATCCCTTCGCTCCCGGCGATATGTGTTTACCTCCACGCGGTGTCGCTGGACGGTAAAACATATTGTTAGATTAATGACAATATGTCTTATTGACCAAAAACACGTTTCCTCTCCTTTTTAAAAAACACATTAATGTTTTTTTGTCACAGGTTACTTTCACCTACTTGGATTTGGTTACACGAAGAAAATAAAATAATGTTATACTTTGCAATGTAAAAATTATATTCTATTAGTTTATTAAACTGTAAATCGGATAAAATAAATTATTAAACTTTTGTGTGTTTAATTTCTTTGTGTTAATACCTCTAGGTGTTTGGTTAAAGGATTCTAGGTGTTAAAAGGGAGAGGTGATTAGAAATCGACTTAGTAAAATAATTCTTAAAATGAGAATAGCTCCCTGGGGATGATAATATCTAAAAAAAATTCCTAGAAATTCGGATAGCTGAGAAAAATCTAATATTAATTGATACCAAACAAGATAGATTTATCTCGAAAGAAATAAAAATAATCTTTTATATGCTCGCTAGAGGGTATGTGTGTAAAACGGTAAATGGGCCGATTTTAAATCTGTTTGCATATTCTGACTCTGCGTAAAATTCTAAACTAATTTGATATATCGCATGGCTAAAAAATTTATAAGAATGGTCAGAAATCGCTGCCGGTATAAAAATCTTAAAATGAGGGTAGCTCCCTGGGGGTTGATGCTATCTAAAAAATTCCTAGAAATTCGGATAGTTGAGAAAAAATCTGATATTAATTGATTCCAAACAAGGTACATTTATCTCGTGGGTGGAAATGTGGAGAAAGATTTATCTCGCATAGAGTATGTGTGTAAAACGGTAAGGTGTGGTCGGATTTTAAATCTGTTTGCATATTCGGATTCTGTGTAAATTTCTAGACTAATTTGATGTATCGCATAACTAAAAAATTTATAAGGAAGGTCAGAAATCGCTGCTGGTAAAAATCTTAAAATGAGGGTAGCTCCCTGGGAGATGATGCTATCTAAAAAATTCCTAGAAATTCGGATAGCTGAGAAAAAATCTGATATTAATTGATACCAAACAAGGTATATTTATCTCGTGGGTGAAAATGTGGAGAAAGATTTATCTCGCATAGAGTATGTGTGTAAAACGGTAAGGGGTGGTCGGATTTTAAATCTGTTTGCATATTCAGATTCTGTGTAAAATTCTAGACTAACTTGATGTATCGCATGACTAAAAAATTTATAAGGAAGGTCAGAAATCGCTGCTGGTAAAAATCTTAAAATGAGGGTAGCTCCCTGGGAGATGATGCTATCTAAAAAATTCCTAGAAATTCAGGTAGCTGAGAAAAATCTGATATTAATTGACACCAAACAAGATAGATCTATCTCGAAAGATGAAATGGCTAGCCGAAGAAAACTATTTGGTCCAGAATGTGTGTGGAAATGTGGATGCTGGTGGAAATGCGGTTCCAGGATTCTTGATTTTTCTCTACTTAAATTCTATAAAATTTTTCTAATCTTTGAAATCTTTCTGAAAATGAAAGACTTTTTATTCATATCTTAACAGTTTTGATATTTAGCTCAATAAAATCATGATGCTTATATAAAAATTCAAATAGCATCGGATATACAGATCTGCACATCTATCCGCATACTTACACGATAAAAGTGAAAAAAAAATAAAACCGGAAATCGTTAACAAGAATAGACAATATTTTAGAATAATTCCAGATAAGCAATAAAATGTAGACACAAAAAGCAAAATTTAGGACAAATAGAATTTTTTTAAAGGTGAAAAAACACGTACAGCACTAGCAGTGGTTGCAGTATTAATTAAATAAATTTGCAAAGCAATGCATAAGTTTGGAAAAAAGTGATTAAGATTCATTAGATGTAGTTTATTAAGTAATTCGATGAGCTATAACATCTTTTTTCCGAAATTAGCCACATCTACATTTCTTCTGTATTTCTGGCAGCAAACAATAAACTTGCAACTATTTACTTATTTTTTCAAAATGTTTTACATTTTTTAAGTGTTTATTAAGACACGGGCCGCATTTTACCAGGAGTTTAAAAAATAAAGTAATTTGATGTGTAACGGATCACTGATCTGTTATCTGTTATCCGCTCGAAAAGCTAGACGCCCTACATTTGCTTTTCCAATGCTCCACCCGAAGGTACTACATTGTAAGAAAAGCTACACATTTTTCTATTCGTCAAGTTGATGCGTTTGCGTGTGTATGCGTGTGAGTATGTGTGTGTGTGTGTGTGTGTGTGTTTGTTTGTGTGTGCGTGTGTGTGCGCGCGTGTTTGTGTGTGCGTGCGCACGTACGTGTAGTGGCGTACGCGCGTTGTGTGTTGTGCATGTGCGTGTATGAATGTGCGAGTGTTATTAGTATCTTTATCATTAAAATAATTAATCTTTGATTTTTTAGGTTTAGTATATATTTTAGTTTATTAGAAGGTATTGTTTACTTTTTTTCCATTTTTCATTTTCATTATCTATCTTCGTCTCAAATTATTTGTAAGAAAAAATCTTATGACCTTATGCCGCTGGTATCAACCTAGTAAAATATGAAAGTAATAAACTGGTTAGGTAACCTTAAAACAACGTAGAATTTTAGTAGTAAGCTTCCAAATAAATACTAATATGCAGTTTCGTAGGCGACGACATGAGAATCAACTCAAAAGCACCTTAAAAAATGTCACTGCTAGCTACTTACTACCGTTAAGAGTTTAGAGTACTCTTGGTTGGAAGGGTTCATCGTCTATTAGCTCACCTAATAAAAAAGACAGACAAGTAAAACATTTATTGAAAATGATGATTAACTGGTTCGATACAAGTCGATTCTTTGAACGTATAATGACAACAATAAACAGTCTCATCAAATGCATGCAGGTTAGATATACTAAAATTAAAAACTAGAATAAATAATCGTACAAACACGTGTTCCAAGATAACGCAGTTTAAACTAGTTGTAAAATATTCATTTGTGGGAAAGTTTATCAACTTCAAGTTTCTCCTTCTGTTGACTAACTTAACTGTGGGAGCAGTCATAAGGATGTTCATTTTGCAGAATGCAAGAACATGGATAAAGGGAATACTCATAACTTCCAAATAAAAACAAAGCATATAAACTAATTAGAATGCATTTTAGGGATATAAAACCGCATAACACAAATATAAGGGTCGCAGGAAAAGATACCATTATAGAAAATGTAGAGAAAGTGGATATATAGCAAGAATATATAGGAAATTTATATGCAGGTTAGGAACTAAAAGCACTAGAATAAAAATCAGACATTGAAAACGAAACGAGATATCTTATACTTAGAGATGAGTTTGAACTAGCATTAAAGAGTCTGAAAAATAATAAGGCACCGGGTATAGATAAGGTGCAAGATTTCAAACGCAACACCATAGTTACTATATCAAAAAACGAATTTGACAGTACACCTGTCAAAAATATTAACAACAATTGTACAAAACGGATGGAAAAACGGACTGAAGGAATATTAGGAGAATATCTATTTGAGTTTAGGCGAAACAGGGTAACATGGAAGACTATCTTAGCTTTAAGAATGATAATGGAGAAGACAATAGAAAAAGGAGAAAGTGCGTATATAGAATTTTTACATCTGGAAAAAGCATTCGACAATGGCAAATAGGAAAAAGATTTCAAATACTCTAAAAGATTGAAATGAGTTATATGGATAGATGATAGTATATAGCTAGTACAAAAATCTGTAGTAGAATGAGAGTAGGAAAATAGAGAAGTAAATATAAGAAAAGGTGTAAGACAGGGATATGCACTATTCCCGTGAATTTTTAACTTGTATATCGAAGAGGCAATAAATACTGTCAAATGCAGAAAGACTTGTGGAATTATTATGCTTTGATTTGCAGATGATTTATCGGTAGTAGCATCTAACAAGGAAGAATTAGAAGCAGGTCGTCATGATATGAAAACAGTAATAACAGAGGAATACGGTATGAAAATTAACAAAAATAAATTTAAAGTATTCGTATGAAAAAGGGGGGGAAAATAAAACAAAACCAGAATACAAATATGAAACAAAAACTTACAAGGGTTAAAGAACTTTTTCTACCAAGGAAACCAAATAACGCAAGATGGGGAAAGTGCAAAAGATTTATAACAGGAATTAACCCAAAGCCGTGTTGCATTTATCAAGAAAAGCAACAGCTATGTTCCAAGACACCAAACATCGAAGCATGGAAAAATTGTTGAAATCATGTGTGGACTACAGTAATGTACGGCTGCGAAACTTGTACAGTAGGGGAAGCAGACAGGAAAAAGATAGAAACCTTTGAAATGTGGTACTACAGATTGTGAAAAATAATATCATGAACAGACAAAGTTAAGAATACAGAGGTTTTAGAAATAGTAGAAGAAGAAAGAAATATGTTTAAAACTGTAAAAAAAATAGTGAAATAGGACATGAAGACATAATGCAGAATATATCAAAAGCAGAGAAAGAAAAGAAAGAAGTGTAGGTACACATAAATTAGACTGTTGCACACAGATTGTGAAAGATGTAGGTTGTGGAATTTCAGAGAAATGTTTATTTTAGCTGAGAATATAAAACAATGAAGGTACGCGTTCTACCAGTCCCAGGAGGGAAACTCTGAAAATGAAAATAGTAATTGTATTTAAACCTGATGTTTATCGTAAACAACTGCAGGCGTTAGTGTTGCACTATTGTCAACAACTGCTGATTGCGTGCAAGGAGTAATTGAAAAACTATTGATTCGGCAAATGTCTGTTTCGTTTTTAATGTATATAATAACCGCTTGCATTATTTTTGGCGTTCTGGATTTGTTAATTATTTACCTCCGCCCGCTATTCAAATGTCATTGCATTACCGTCTCATTACTTCAAACACCGCGCTTGTTTTAAGTGCCGCGATACCGATATACTATGCTGTTTTCGCATGTGTAAGGACTATCTTTATCGCCTGCCATGGTGAAGAAAAGTAGTCTACTTGCGTAACCCGTACTAGACGGTCGCAATAAAGAAGAGTTATATTCGCTTTGTTCTACACGGCCGCAAGAAAATAAATGTGTTTCGCTTCGCTATTTACAAAGGTAAGTGTTTGAAGTAATTGTTTTGTTTATTATTATCATTTATTTTTCGTATACAAGTTCCACTTTTCTCTACCATCAGTTAGTTATCGAAATACCGCCGCACTTATAACGGTCTAAGTGGTGGGGTATTTTGGTAGCTGTCAGATGACTTACATCCCTTCGCTTACCATTGAATATCGGAGAAATAGGGTATATTTATATAAAACAGTTGAGAAAGGAGAACGCGTGTATATAGGAATTGTAGAACTGGAAAAATCATTCATCAATGGAAAATAAAATACTCAAAAAAATTGGAATGAGTTATAAAGATAGAAGGATAGTACATAGCTTATAACAAAAGTATACAGCGGTAATAAAATTAAAGCAGGTATGTAGAGTAGCAAATAACAGGAAAGGAGTGAAGCAGGGATGTGCCCTATCCCCGTTAATTTTTAACTTGAATATCAAAAAGCCAATGAATAATATCAAATGCAAAATGGCATTTGGAATTATTATGCAGCAATAAACGATTGACATGCAGATTATAAGCGATGGGCCAGATACAAGTTTCTTTTTAAAAATGCAATAAAATAAACAAAGTTAAATTTTTTCCCATGTATTATGGCTTTATTAGTAAGAGCAAACATTCCCATTAATTACGGAACACAACTTCGTTGAAGTGGCTGCCTCGCCTGGCTTCGCAGTAGCGCATTCTGTCATTTCAATTTTCCAAGACCTAGTTGATGGTTTCTGGTTGTAGCTCACTGATTGCTCGGATAATATTGGCCTGAAGCTCTTGAATCGTTTCTGGATTGTTGGCATAACATCGGTCTTTCACGGTTCTCTACAAAAATTTCCAAGGGGGTCAAATCACAGTTCCCAGGCGGCCAATTGACATCGCCAAAGCGACTGATAACACGATTTGGGAATTTGGTGCGCAGAAGATCAATTGTTGCGTGGGCTGTGTGACATGGCGTGCCATCCTGCATGAACCAGAGGTCATCCAAATTCATGTCTTCAATTTCAGTAAAAAAAAAGTAGGAAAATATGGCCCTGTAACGCTCACCGTTGACCGAAACGTTGTTCCCAGCCTCATTTTCGAAGAAAAATGATCTAATGATTCCACCACTCCACAATCCGCACCAAACTGTCACTCCCTGTGGATGCGTTGGCTTTTCGACAATAACGTGCAGATTTTCCAAGCCCTAGAAGCGGCAATTTTGTTTGTTAACGTAGGCGCCAAGATAAAAATGCGCCTCGTCAGAAAAGATAATTTTTCACCCAAAATCGTTGTCCAATTCAAGCTACCCTAAGACCCAAACAGCGAAGCGATAACAAAGCGGATGGTCTTGCGCCTTCAATTGCTAAGTCAATTGGACCTTGTAAGCAAATAATCCGAGATCTTTGTGCAGGATTCTCCTCAGGCTAGTGCGTGAAATGTTGAGCTGTTGAGATCGACGGCGAGTTGATGTTCGTGAATTGAGTCTCACACTCTCAGCTACAGCAGTCACATTCGCGTCTGTGCGCACCGGACGAGAACGAGGACCATGAGTGTTATCTACTAGTATGCCAGTCTCACGAATTTTTTGCACAAACTTGCGTACAGCAGGCGCAGTGGGTGATTCATTCAGCCAAAACTTCTTTTCAACAAACGCACTGTTTGGGCTACACAACACTCACTTTGGAAATAAGTTTGCAATATTTCCCAACGTTGTTCAAGCGTAAAGCGACTCATTTCGTACCGCGGAGGTATGATACTGACTTTCTGTTAAGATTTCGAGCGAGAAAAAGCTGTCAGTGTCAAAATAACCTATGATTTAAAAAGAAACCACTAGATGGCCTACCCTTTATAGCGGTATTAGCATCTAGCAAGGCAGAGTTAGAAGCAGCTCTTATGAAATGGAAACAATACCAACAGAGAGATACAGTATAAAAATTGTTACGTGCCAAAAATTTGGCACTAGACTTTTGTTAGTTTTAGTTTTGATGTGCGGGAGTTTTCGCGCCATAAATTTCAAAGACTCGGTGCGCGTATTTCCGTCACGTCAGAAGTGGGTTGGACGAACTTCGCGCCGACGCGTGTGAAGGAACAAAAAGTGGGGAAGTTTCCGGGAGACGCTGAAACGTGGCTTTTTGCCTTTGAACTTTGAGTGGAGTGGTCGTGTCTGGTATCGTATCTTTATCTTATTATATAGATTTCCTTTGCTTATCTTTGTTTATCGTTCCCTATAAAACCTGTTCCTTATCGTTCCCGCTACATACTAGAAAGGAAGACGTAATTTGGATACAACCTGGGAGCAGCCCACGACCGCCGTAGCTAGTCGGAGTAATCCCGATGGACGTTGCAGACGCCATCTTTAACTTATTCTGTAGGAAGCTGTACCTATTTATGTAAGTACTTTATTGTTTATACTTCATTTCTAACATTTTATATATTCCGTCATTTACGCGTATTAATTTGCATATTGTGTGACGTCATTGACAGATGGGCGCGCTAAAATCTGTATTAAAGATTAGCGTTACCAACTGCCGTTGCGTCACATATACCGCGTCGACGGTTATGTACAGAAAAATGTTTAAATGTAAGAAAATTACCAAAAATAAAACTAAAGTACTCGTTTGTAAAGGAAGTCAAAAACCAGAGGACAAATAGGAAACGAAGACTTACAAGAAGTTAAGTATTTCTGTTATCTAGGAAGCCAATTAACACAAGATGGAGAAGGTGCAAAAGATTTATAACAAAGATTAGCACACGGCCGTGTTGCAATGAGAAAAAGCAGCCAACAAGGAAAAATTGTTGAACGCAAATGTGTAGAGCACAGTACTGTTCGGTTGTGATACGTGTACAGTAGGAGAAGCGGACAGGAAAAACCTAAAAGCCTTTGAAATGTGGTGCTACAGACGCGTAAAGAAGATTTCATGAACAGACAAATTTAAGAACACAGAGGTTCTAGAAATAGTAGGCGAGGAAAGAAATATGTATGAAACAAAAAATTGTAGGGGTTAAATAATAGTACACGTACTAGGACATGAGGGAATAGTGCTGGATACTGCACACAGATAGTGAAAGATGTAGGCTGTGAGAATTTCAGGACAATGTACAGGTTAGCTCAGAATAAGGAACAATGGAGGTACGCGTCCAACCAGTTTCAGGACTGAAGACCTGATGATGATGATGCATTAAACAACATACAGAGCCGGAATATTTTAATATTAATACTCGGCCTATGAAAAGAAAATTTTTACGAATATGAATACACAATTCTGAAAATGCGATAATGCGATCGTGTACGTACGGTATATAATAAGATACGTGACAAATACTCCAATAAATCAATCTTTAAGGATTTATAAAATGTAAACCCTTTTTAAAAACTGACTGCTTTGTTGAAGGAAAACGCCATTGGTTGTTTCCTCAGAAAATCAAGGAACATATTGCACACGATTGTATAGCTGATGAACTGATATCGAGGACTATTTGTAAATGATAAATAAATCTTAAAAGTAAGCAAATAATGAATAATAAAACACAGGAAATAAAATTTAAATTGCAACATTTGGTAAGCTTTTCTTAAAACTTTAAAAGACGTATTTCCATTATCATCATTAGGTCTTCAGTCCTGGAACACACATTTCCTTGAAATTTCCAGTCTGCATCTTTCATTATCTGTGTGCAAGAGTTGATATAGGCCTACCTCTACCTCGTTTCTCCTATCTCTGTTTGTAATATATCCTGCACTATTCCCCAAAAATGCCTTACAATGTATTCTGCCCTTCTATTTCTCCTATTTTTTTCCACAGATATTATTTCCCCTACTATTCCTAAAAGCTCATTGTTATTAACTTTTTCTGTCCATGCTATCATCCTCATATATCTGACGTATAACATTCCAAAAGGCTTCTACCGTTTTTCTGCCTGCTTCTCCTACTGCTCCTATTTCATAAACATACTGTGCTGGGCTCCACACATATGCTTTCAACAAGTTTCTCCTTGTTTCTACGTTTGTTGTCTTCAAACATAGTCCATACTCTTTCTTATTGAATGCAGTTCGGTTCCCCTTCTATTGTTTATAAACATATACCCTATTTCCCCGTTATTCAGTAGAATGTGAAGGTGCTTAAGCAGCCTGCGGCTACCAAAATCCCCAATACTTGAATATTTGCCGAATTAATAGTTTTCCAATATATCCTTTCGCACAATCAACATTAGTTGAAAATATTTCAAAACCAACGCCTGCAGTTTATAATAATCATCAGATTTAAGTGCAATTCTTTTTTTCGTCATTAGGTTTTCCGTCTTGATACTGCTTGTATACGTATCTTTATTTATTTCTATTCTGAGCTAACGTAGACAGTTCCCTGAAATTTCCACAGCCTAGATACAGCTCGGCTCCTCTTCTGCTGTTTCCTAATTATATGCCCCCTTTCACAAAGATTCAGTGGTATGTGAAAAGGGTTAAGCAACCTGTGGCTGCCAAGGATCCCCCATCACTTAGACATTTGTTGAATTAATAGTTTTTCAGTAAATCCTTTGCCCAATTAACATTAGTTCAGGGTATTGCAAAACCAATACCTGTAGTTGCTTATAATAATCATCAGGTTTAAGTACAGTTATTTTTTTCGTCATTATGTTATCCATCCTCGAATTTGTTGAATGTGTACCTCCATTGATTTTTATTCTGAGCTAACATGCACATTTCCCTGAAATTCACATAGCCTACCTCTTTCACTATATGTGTGCAATATTCTAACCTAGGTCTACATCTACTTCTCTTTCTTCCTATCGCTGCTTCTAATATATTCCGCACTATTCCCTCATGCCTTAGTATGTGGCCTATCATCCTATGTCTCCTATTTTTTTTACTGTTTTCCACATACTTCTTTCTTCTCCTACCATTTCTAGTACCTCTTTATTCTTAACTTTGTCTGTCCATGATATCTTCATCATACGTCTGTAGCACCACATTTCAAAAGCTTCATCTTTTCCTGTTCGCTTCTTCTACTGTTCAGGTTTCACAGCCGTACAGTACTGTGCTCCACACAGCAATATTTTCTTAGTTTCTCTGTTTGTTGTCTTTGAACACATTAATTGCTTTTTGTTGTTAAATGTGCTAATCTTTGTTTTATACCTTTTGCGCTTTTCCAATCTTGCGTTATTTGGCTCTCTAGGTAGCAGAAATCCTTAACCTGTTGTAAGTTCATACATATTTGTATTCTAGTTATTAATTTATTTCTCCCTCCTTTGCAAACTGTTTACATATAGATAAAAAGCATTTAAATAACATCGAAGAATTATTTTAATTCGTTTTCATTAAGTAAAACGGAAATACTAAAATTTGAGAAAACAAAATATCTTTTTAACATTTGTAGTAAAACCAATACGATAATCTAATTTTATTAATATGAATGTAAGGAAACATCAACTTAAATAATAAAATCAGCCGAATTCCCATGTAATTACGATGTATAAATTATAACAAACAAAAGCAGAATCTCCTGAAATTAATGACAGTATGACTCACCAAACATGAAGTTCATATAGTACCGACTTGAATAATAAATCACTTAAACACTTTTACTCTTGACTCCTCTGATAATTTTTTCATGTTAAGTAACACTTTTTGTTCATCTTCCCTTGCGGGTTCTTTAATTCTCAGATTTTCCTAACCTGCGGGCTAGCAATCAATCTTGTGTTAAAGCCCAAAACGGTTCTTTAGATCTAATGGGACTAAAAATTCTTCGTGGTAGTCCATTTTTTATTTGCTTTCCAACAACTAAATTTTATAAACTCATTTACATTGGCTAATTTCTTCTTGAAATGTAGATGGGCAGTGTAATTCTAACAGTATCTTCGGTAAAACACACGTGTAGCTTCTCATAGATTGTCTAATATTTATATACAGCTTGAATTTAGGGGATCTCATGCTAGAACAAAAAATAGAACAAGAAGCAGGTGGTTCGACTGGTATTGAAGTTTGAGGAGGATAAGTTGTACTAATACTTTGGAAAGACGAGGCATGAATGATTGGGCTTTAGTTTCCCTCTAAATCTGAGACGGAACTGAATAACTGGATGCCCCCCGACATTCAGCAAATTCATTTTAAACCGACGAAATTGATAGATCTTCGTTTGCACATGTATACACATCTATTATTTTCGTTTGCACACTTCCAGTTTAAAAGCAATTTAACATTCAGCTTCATAGTCCTCGCTATACAATAGCTACTGTTGAAAACGTAAAAACATTGTTACAATGAACCCAATTGATACCTTTTCGTTTGCACATTACAAAACACATCAACTTTTTTTTTGCACACCACTGTAAGCCAAAATTTTTTTTAAATTTAATCACGGATACTAACTTCACACATGTCCAATATTGCATTTTTGTGCAATTCTAACATGTGATGGCGGAAATCAAAGTATCTTCGTTTGCACATCATGAATCAAGTAGCTTTTTCGTTTGCACACCTTTAGTTCAAAACTAATTTAACATTTACTTTCGTAGTACCTGCCATACGAGAGCTATTGTTCAAAATGTGCAAAAATGGATTACACTGAGACTAATTGATACCTTTTGGTTTGCACATTATGAAACACATTAACTTTTTGTTTGCACACCACTGTAAGTCAAAAACAATTTTTAATTTAATCAGGGGGGGGGGCTAAGTTTACACATGTCAAATATCGCATTTTTGTGCAATTCTAACATGTGATAACGGAAATCAAAGCATCTTCGTTTGCACATCATGAATCAGGTCGCTTTGTTGTTTGCACACCTTTAGTTCAAAACCTATTTAACATTTACTTTCGTAGTACACGTTATACGAGTGCGACTGTTCAAAATGTGCAAAAATGGCTTACAATGCCTAATAAATACATTTTTATTTGCACATTATGAAACACATCAACTTTTTGTTTGCACACCACTGCAAGTAAAAAAATTTTTTAATTTAATCAGGGGGGGGGCTAACTTCACACATGTCAAATATCGCATTTTTGTGCAATTCTAACATGTGATGACGGAAATCAAAGTATCTTCGTTTGCACATCATGAATCAGGTCGCTTTTTTGTTTGCACACCTTTAGTTCAAAACTTATTTAACATTTACTTTCGTAGTACACGTTATACGAGAGCGACTGTTCAAAATGTGCAAAATTAGATTGCAATTCCTAATCAATACATTTTCGTTTGCACATTATGAAACATACGCCAACTTTTTGTTTGCACACCACTGCAAGTAAAAATTTTTTTTATTTAATCAGGGGGGGGCTAACTTCACACATGTTAAATATCGCATTTTGTGCAATTTTAACATGTGATGACGGAAATCAAAGTATCTTCGTTTGCACATCATGAATCAAGTCGCTTTTTCGTTTGCCCACCTTTAGTTCAAAACTAATTTAACATTTACTTTCGTAGTACCCGTTATACGATAGCTACCGATGCTGTTTTAAACAACCGGTACGAATGCCGTTATTTATAAAATGCTGTAAAAGCCTCTAATACTGTTTAATTATCTAACTACCACTAGCATCAACTCAAGCGGGTGCATCTAACAGCAAATTAATAGTAAAAAATACAACAGAAATTTCAAGTTTCGATTGAGGGGAAGTACATACCTCCTGTTGTCTAGTATTCGTACGAGACGCTTGATAACGGAATTCTCGAACTAGCGACACCTTGTGGCGCTTTATAATAATGTAAATACATTGGACTATATACATTTGAAAACAATATTTTAGTAAATGTGTTGATTAAAATATTCTCTATCAACGGTGTAGGTATATGTGTATGTCTGATAATGGGCAAACGAAAAGATATCAATTAGTCTCATTGCAATCCATTTTTGCACATTTTGAACAGTAGCTCTCGTATAGCGGGTACTACGAAGGTAAATGTTAAATTAGTTTTGAACTAAAAGTGTGCAAACGAAAAAGCGACTTGATTCATGATGTGCAAACGAAGATACTTTGATTTCCGTCATCACATGTTAGAATTGCACAAAAATGCGATATTTAACATGTGTGAATTTAGCCCCCTCCCTGATTAAAATAAAAATTGTTTTTGACTTACAGTGGTGTGCAAACAAAAAGTTGATGTGTTTCATAATGTGCAAACCAAAAGGTATCAATTTGTCTCAGTGTAATCCATTTTTGCACATTTTGAACAATAGCTCTCGTATGGCAGGTACTACAAAAGTAAACGTTAAATTAGTTTTGAACTAAAGGTGTGCAAACAAAAAAGCGACTTGATTCATGATGTGCAAACGAAGATACTTTGATTTCCGCCATCACATGTTAGAATTGCACAAAAATGCAATATTGGACATGTGTGAAGTTAGCATCCGTGATTAAATTTAAAAATTTTTTTGACTTACAGTGGTGTGCAAACAAAAGGTTGATGTGTTTCGTAATGTGCAAAGGAAAAGGTATCAATTGGGTTCATTGTAACAATGTTTTCACGTTTTCAACAGTAGCTATCGTATAGCGAGGACTATGAAGTTGAATGTTAAATTGCTTTTAAACTGGAAGTGTGCAAACGAAAATAATAGATGTGCATACATGTGCAAACGAAGATCTATCAATTTCGTCGGTTTAAAATGAATTTGCTGAATGTGGGGGGCTAGTGCGTAGTTGGCCCGGCACAATGGTTTCTTTAATAACTTTTAAACGAAAAGTGTGCAAACAAAAATAGTGGATGTGCAAACATGTGCAAACGATGATGTATTAATTCCGCCGGTTTAAAATAAATTTCCTAAAAGTCGGGGGCCAGTGTGAAGTTGGTCCCCCAAAATTGTTTCTTGAATAATTTTTAAACGAAAAGTGTGCAAACAAAAATACCGGGTGTGCATACATGTGCAAACAATGTGCAAACGAATGAGCTATAGAAAGTTATTTTTTTTTAAAGTTGGGGACTAACTTCACGCGTCTCTGCTTTATTCGATAAATGCAAAAATCTGATTAATGAAATTTGAACTTTGTTAACTCCTTTTCGTGGTACTCTTTTCTCATTCTATTCTGTCTGTTGCTCATTGTGAGCGAAGCTAATTACCTACAAAATTCAAAGTACGCAACAAGTGTTTAAATATCTAATACAACAATTTAGTTTAAAATAATGTAGCATACAATATGTGTTGGAAAATGATCATTTTATACATGCAAAATGCAAACAAAATACAAACAACCAAATGGAAATTAACATAATTTGCTTGAGTACAAACGGTAACTAAAATATATAACCCATAAGATTTGGCCATCGTCTCGATTGTATATTCCGATAACTTTGTAAAACTACTTCTATGCAATGATATAATAAACATTACTAATACTATTATATTACATCTAACGAGCAAATAATTATGTTGTTCTGAGAATATACTAATCTAGTAATAACATTTAAGTTAATAAAAACGATAAAGTTAACAAAGACTACAAGCACGTCACAGTATTACACTATTTACAAAGATAGATAATTGTAATGTAAAACATACCTATATTAATATAAATAGACGATATCTAAACATTGGCTGAATACGTAATCAAATATTATCAGTGTGTCATGGCATGAAACTGTCATTAGACAAGGAGAACCCTACATTCAGCCTTAAAAATAACATTTCTGGAGTTTGGTTTCAGGTCGCAGGCAAATTTACCTCTAACCGGTCTCTTGACGGCCCTGATTACGTGCCACTAAAACGCATTAGAATTTTAAATAGCCTCGTTTGATATATTTTGTGTATAATTAGCCTTTGATTTAATAATTATGTAAAAAAAAAAAATAGAATTCTACTATTTGGGTATCTCATGCGAACAATTTGACCCAAAATAATTTTTTATTTTCGTTTTTTTGTTAAGGAATGTTATACAAGGCTAATAAAGCCTGAGGTGGATGGTGTTGTACATTTCCCTAATGGTCAAAACTTATATGTAAAATCTTTTTACAGTGAGTAACTTTTTCTACAATCTTTTAATTAATTGCAAATTCTCGATTTCATCTTTTTTAGAGATGGTGCAACGCCTCTTTGAAAGGTTTATAATTATATTTCATTTTAATAGTTTTTGTATTAATAAATCCAATTAATAAGATTAGAAATTTTTTTAAGAAATATAATTTTTAGGTTACATGCATTTTGATCTAAGGTAGAATTATTTTTGTGTCTTATATTGTTCATACTCAAAGTTTGTCAAATTAATTAAGGCGAAGTTTAAAGTTAGATATATCATTGTAATTTTGCTATACATTGTTACAGTTTTATTATTCATTTGTTTTGATTAATAACGTATTACACTGGCGCACCGATGATTTCATAGTCTGATTATGAAGACTTGACAAGCATATTTGTGCTGACTCAAATAAGTAGAAAGTCTTTTTCTGGTATAGTCAACCTATTCCCTAAGTTTATTGTACTTATTTATTTGATAGAAAAACGATACAAGGTATTTTCAAATTACAGTTTTAATTCATTTGTCCAAAGCTTGCTGAAGATGTCTCAAATTATTTTATAAAGAAAAGATCCATTTTAGAGCGCTTCGCATTTACCATCTAACAATCAACATTCAATTTGAGTACGTTAGCAACCTTTGAGAATAGGTTATCGAACAGATTGAAAGTGGTCAACCATGTTCAGATAACACCCTGCCAAGTTGGTTGTTTTTAATTATGCCGTTTTCTCTATATAGTAAATATGTACAATTCACTAACGGGATAAGTTGACTAAACCGGAAAATGAACTTTTTATTTATATGACTCAGCACAAATCTTACTGTAAACTCTTCATACTCAGACGATGAGATTATCGGTGCGCCAGCGTAATATATTATTAATCAAAACAAATGAATCACATAACTGTAATAATTTAGAGCGAAATTACGATGAATAATTTCAAACCTTTAAAAGCGCCATAATGAATTTGACAACCTTTGGGTATGAACAATATAAGATACAAAAGTAATTCTACATTAGATCAAAATACATGTACCGTAAAAATTTTTCCTCTTAAAGGAAATGGCCTAACCCAATTGGTGGGATTTACTAATACAGAAACTATTAAAATAAAATAGGACTATGAACCTTTCAAAGGGACGTTACGTGTGCCTAATTAATCAGATAGTGAAAAACGGACACCAAAACATCAAACTAAAAGTATAAAATACACCGAAAAATTGTGTGAAAAGAAATGAATGTATGTGTTTTTGTGTAAGTATGCCTATGTTAAACTTAACCTAGGTGAAAGTTTACTGCCGTTAGTGCCACAGGTCGTGGAGGGTCCTGCTCCCTACCTTTAAAAGGAGAAAACTCCTACGGTGAGCCTAATATTGCGGGCAGCTGTGCGGTCAGGCTCCAATGTAGGTGCCGGAAAAGCTACCCCTCCCCCCTACATTAGGGATCGGTGCCAAATGACCTTGACCAGAAGGCACTCCCATAAAAGGAGAAGAAAATATGTTAAAATTAGTATAAAATGTAGATGAGAAATACCCAAAATTTAAATGAATTCTATCAATGTATGTTATAAATTTCAATTTTAATCATAAGGATTAAGTGGACAGGAGAGATTAGGCTAATCAGCAGGATTCAATTTCAAATCTTTGCCGTGTCAACGACTCTATTCGCTCAGATTTCATCTATTAATGCATAGAAATCTTATTTTTAATAAAAAATAGTTCTTCAAATTTTGGTGCTAATTTAGCATTGAAATATTTTGTTGCGCCTAACAGAACAAAGTTTCTTCGCTAAACTAAAGCTCCAACTTGAAATTGTATCTCACGTCTAGGTAAGTGATAATTAATTTTTGTTTTCTGGCAAAATGGTCTAATTTATTAAAAATATTTATGATTCCGGGTTGGGACCGTGTTATTTTATAAACTAAGGTCGACGTTTTGTATAATGACTCCGGCCGTGGAACCCTTCGACAATGGTCTAATTTATTACCTATATCTTTATAAACTTTGTCAAATTCAGGCACCCTATCTTTTAAATTATTTGTACCTTCAAAAGATAAGTCTTCTAAATTTACAGAATACTCCGCCTTTCCATAAAAAGAACCATCAATGACAATCTCCTTTCCAAAGTTAGCAAAATATAAAGTCAAATTAAAAACTTCATACAACGGAGTGCGCACAGCAGAACCGACCATTGGTAAATATTTATCCTGTGATCTATGATTCTTAGTTACATAAGAAGCAAGTTTAGTCTCGAGTACTCGGTTTATTCTTTCGACGGGTGAAGCATGTGGATGATAACGTGCAACAAACATAATTTTTGAATTATATTTTGACATAATGTTTTTGAAAATATCGCTAAAGAATTTAACGCCATCATCTACTAAAACATATTGAGGTGCCCCAAACAATAAAATTACGAATTTCTCAATTTTCTGCACAATGGCCAATGCTGTTGCATTTCGAAGTGGAAAAAAACAATAAAAATTTAGTAAAAGTATCAAAAACAGATACAACATACGTATAACCTTTTGTAAATTTTGGCAGAGGTCGTACTAAATCAATAGAGACCATCCGCCAGGGTTTGGACGCAACAGGCTGAAGAGATATCTTTCCAATTGCTAATTTGTTTTGGTTTTTGAGACAAACAAGGTTTACATTTATTAACATACTTAACAACATCCGCTCGGAGTTGAGGCCAATAATATTAATGGGCAATTCTTGCATAGGTTTGCTTAATTTGAAAATAACCTAAAGTAGTTCCATTATGATAACGTTTCAAAATTGCTTTTCGATCAGATCTAGGAAAAATTTCTTTCCAGGCATAGTCTGCTGTTAAATTTGGAAATCTACCTAGGATGCGTTTTAATAACATTCGTCCTTTTATTTTCCATCTATTAAATTTCTAAGGAGTTCTTTGAACATTAGATAACATACCATACCAAGTATCTGGTTTAAACGAAGAAATTTCAAGTGAATTTTTCTTAGAATCAGGATTATTATCAGTTTTTGAAAAGTTTGTATCTACCGTATCAATTGTTTATAGAGAACTATCGTTTGTATTTGAAATTCTGTATGTGACGATACTTATGCTGGTTCTATCACTGGAACAGCTCTAGATAAAACGTTAGTTTTTATAAATACCTGAGGAGTGATTGTTGACTGTAGCTAAAGCGGGCAGTATTAAATGTCTCTATATAGGTTAACTACGAGACTTTCAGCACACCTATGTCCAACAAAGTTGTCGATCTGGGGCCCAATGTGCCTCTAAAATTAAAAACCACCAACTTGGTGCGGTATTATCCGAACATGTTTAACCGCTTTCAGTTTGTTCGATAACCGATTTTCAAATGTACCTAACCTATTTAAGTTGCGCGTTGATTATTTGGATGGTAAGTTCAAAGTGCTTAAAAAAATTGATCTTTCCCTCAGAAAATAATTCAAGACATCTTCGGACAGATGAATTAGGACTGCAATTTGAAAATATCTTGTACTATTTTCTTTATTTAATAAATATGACGAAACTAGAAAAGGAAAACGAAAATAAATAAATAAATGACCGATTACCTACTTATACACTAGTGGACCTTCTGAGAAGGTACTACACCCATTGCAAAGCGAGGAGGTTGGTCAACGGAAACCAATGCGTTTTCATCTATATAGCAATGAGTAATTCTTGCCTGGCATTGGGAAAGTAATTCAAGCATAGAAGAACGAAAATTAATGTAAAAATTGTTAATTATTTTGCAAAAAGAAAAGCTCGTCACCGGTTTCGCTGTTCTTGCAGCTCATCAGACGGACGCATCTCTTTTTGCAAAACAACCAACTACGATTTTGAATTATACACAAATCCTGGCATATTTATAGGTACAAAATATTTCTCATGCGATCTCTGTACCCGAATCTGCATAAGTAAGTAATCGGTCATTTATTTATTTTTTCTGTGACGGGAAAAATTTTTATATTTAATGTTTCTTGACAAGTAACAAAATGTCACTTTTTATAAATTTACTTTTTTCCCCGGGAAAAAATGAGTACAGTTTTCCCGGGCTTGTGCAAATAAGTAACAACACGAAGATATTTAATTTATAGCCGGTTTCACACTTGTAGCATTCGGGTGTAACATAACATCGTATCATATCTTCGTCGCGTTCAAAACAAGCGATATACACAACTTAAGTAAGCAACTTTTAAAACCACTCGCAGAATTAAATTGACAGATATTTGATTATTTGTTTGAAACTTCAAATTTGACATCGATTGATTTTTTGACTTTAATATATTGGAATATTTTTTTCAATATTAAATCATCGTTTTGCCTGTCATAGAAAAAAGTAGTGTATTATACTCGGGTAAAAATGTAAGATTTTAACTCTCGGTGTTTTGTCTTCCTCCGCTTCGCGTCGGGAGACAAACACACCTTGAGCTAAAATCTAGTACTTTTTTCTCTAGTATAATAAATAACTATTATTTTTATTTGTCTTTTGACCAGTTATTAAAATTTTGTCTGGCAATGCCATCTATACTAAATGTCGGAGACTTGAACCGTCAACCGATAGTTGGTTGGATACATTCGGGTATAGAAGGCGCATGAGAAGTAATTTGTACCTATAAATACACCAGGATTTGTGTATAATTCAAAATCTTAGTTGCTTGTTTTGCAAAAAGAGATTCGTCCGTCTGATGAGCTGCAAGAACAGCGAAATCGGCCACGGGTTTTTCTTTTTTCCAAATTAACCAACAATTTTTACATTAATTTTCGTTCTGCTGTTTGGATTACTTCCTTAATGCCAGGCAAAATAAATCATTGCAGAAAAGGGACTTTTAATTTATTTGAATCTAACATGTCAAAGACTTGAACGGTCGCCGATACTTGGTTGAGTACATTCGGGTATAGAGGGCGCATAAAAAATATTTTGTACCTATAAATACACCAGGATTTATGTATAATTCAAAATTTTAGTTGGGTATGTTGTAAAAAGAGATGCGTCACGGGTTTTTCTTTTTTGAAAATAACCAACAATTTTTACATTAATTTTCGTTCTGCTATGCTTGAATTACATTCCCAATGCCAGGCAAAATTACTCATTGCAGAAAAAAGACTTTTAATTTATTTAAATCAGCACAAATGTACCTGTATGATCTTCATACTCAGATGATGAGATTGTCAGCACGGCAACATTATTAACTAAAACAAATGCATCATAAAGCTCTAACAATTTAGAACGAAATTACGATGATATTATTTCTAATGTTTAAAAATCGCTATAATGAATTTGACAACCTTTGAGTATGAACAATATAAGATGCAATAATTCACCCTTAGATCAAGATGCATGTAACCCGAAAATTATATCTCTTAAAGAAAATTGCCTAACCCTATTGGTGGGATTTACTAGTACAGAAACTATTAAAATGAAATATAATTATAAACCTTTCAAATGGACATCACAATGTAAATTAGAAAAACGAGTAATTGTTTTAACAATTTTAGTCAGTTACAAACTATTTACATTTCATCTTTCCTACAAGAAAAAGTTTGTGGTATTTTGCAAATATCAATTTAATTCAAATGTATGTGTGCATTAAATAACTTTTTGAGGTGTGGATTAAGAGCACCCATTTTTGTAGGGTATTAGATATAAAATTTTTTGGTCCAGGTTTTTACAATCTCTAAAAACTATTTTATTTGTTTCTTTCGTGTTATGAAAAAAATTAATTTGCCTTAATTTTATCAGTGGTTGTGTTCTTCACAGTGGCCTTGTATATACAATGTCGATCTACTTATAAAATCGATATTAACCTGATTACACACTATTAAATAAGATATAAAATACTTCCGAGTAGGACCAATACATTATGCAAGGCTATAACATGCAAACCATTGTACATTAAAATATAAACCGAACGTTCTTGAAGCCATTGAGATTTGTTAGATTGGAACGGAACTGAATATTTTATTTATCGATTTCTACGCTTAATTAATTGCTGTAGTTAGTAAATGTATTTAAAATACGAGTGACATTGCATAAAATTGTTTGAAATTAATTGAATGATTTTGCCTCTCTCCAGACGAATTGCCTCGGTTTCTTCAATGCCAATAAAAATGTATGGGAACGAGTTTAAATCCTTTACTTGAATAAATTATATTTTAACTAAATTCTCATAAACCAAAACTTTTGGAAAGGAAATTGTATCATTGTCAGATACATTACAAATAGGTCAGCTCACAAAGGGAATAATAACTATTTGTTGATTACAAAATTCAACTATATGCCAATTTAAAAATTATTCAAATTTCAAGCAAAAACTATGAACGCATTTATAGAATTTATATTTCAAAACTAGTTAATTTATTAAAACGTAAATTTCCCAGAGAATCATCATCTAAAATTAACAAATTGTTATCTATTACAATTTCAATATTGGTTTCATAGCTCTACCTTTGCCCAAACAGCGTTAGGAAAATTTTAAATTCCTTTGTTGTACAGGGATTTCTCAACCGGAATAAGAAACCTTCTGCAAATATTTTCTAGGTTATGATTGTTTTCAGTGACTATTCTCGTGTTTGAAATCCTGTGCCTAAATATTAAGTTAATTCTTCTTAAAATTATTAAATGCAAACCCTAAAAACCAAACCAATGGATATTTACCATCAAAAACTTGAAACTTAAAACGTGTTAAGGGTAAAATAAGCGTTAAATGACTTAAATTTTGATTTGCCCTGAAGGGGCGGGGACCCCGTCACAATAGAAGGGGACGTCGGTTAACTACAGTGGTGCAGAAGTGGGTTCGTATGGGGAAATAAAAAAAATAAAGAATAATAAAGTAAATAACGAGGCTTAAATGCAAAAATTCTATATTACATTAACACTTACCCTGAAAGGTTTTTCCTACTGTCAAAATCGAAGGGCGCCAAACAGTCTGTCACAGCAATTCTTTGATGTCGTTTCTATACGGAAGACTGTCATTCCGCAGAAAAATCCCTTGCTTTGGTATCCTAAAGTTGATCATAATTAAATAACTTTCTTAAAATCAAATACTCTTTCCAAATAAGACTATCACTGGAGTAGTTGGATATCCTTTACAGATCTCCGACTTTACCTATTTTCTAAATAAATTGAAATAAAAACCAACATAAACTTAATTTCTATTAGTATAATATATATATATATATATATATATATATATATACTTTCCTAAAAACAAACTTTTATTTGTTAAAATAAATCCTAAAGGAAAATCAATGAGAAACCTCTTAAATCTAAGCCATTGATCAAACTATTTGCCACTCTAAATTCTTCCTGCCTTTATAGTTAGTTATAAGACATTCATAAATCCCAAATTATTAGCAATGCCGTTTATAAAAAAGACAGATCTCAACTATGTGCTGTAACATTATCGTTTCCACAATACTTTAATCCAAACACCTACATATGTCTGAATATTTTAAACTAATTACATTATTCTTAAATTTAATCACCATTCGTTTCGTCAACAAATCATTAAACAATAAAAAAAGAATCACTGTGATGTTCAATTAATGTCCTGCGTCGTAAAATATCAACCATATTAACTCATATATAAAGTATACAGAATCATAAACAAGCCTACAATGTTACTTACAGTTTGAGTCATTTATTATAAGATTCAAAATGACCAGACCACACCAACCTTCCATTTGTCAAACGACACCTACAACACAATCCAAAATTACAATTAAATGGCGGAATGAACTTGAACTAACCAAATCTTTATCTCTTTCAAACGGTCACGACAAAAAGAACTCCACATTCGGGTGCGCGGAAAAAACATCACCCACACCAAAAGCAAGTACGCATATAATGTCATATGTAGCGTTTTTGTTGTCTCTACGAGACATCCATCTTTAATATTGCTTGCAGCAGCGTTCCATTAAAATGTCGATGTTAACATATTACCGGTTTCCCAAAAACTAACTTCACATCTCAATCGGATATAATCATTGTCCTTTCATTCCCCTTATATTTCGTATGTTGTCGGAAGTTTTTCATATTATTGGGTTTATAACAAATGACACGTGGGAAATTCGTGTTATCATGTAACTTTAGGTAGTTTATTGTATGAAAAGATTATGTCATCTTGGTAAGCCTACACTTACGAATTCCCAATACACAGCGTCTTATTTGTAACATTGTATTCAAATACGTCCGTGGTTTACTTTTGTGGTAATTGAAACTACATTTATTAAAAACTGTCATGTTGCACGAAATTTATTAAATTTTATTTGAGTTTTAAAACACATTTAACAGAAATAAAACGACTATCTTTGTGGTTTTCAGTTTATGATTTAAATGCAAATAAGGATTTAATTGCAAATCTTGTTTTTAAACACTATTCTATCATCATTTTTAGGTCTTCAGTTCTGGAAGTGGTTAGACGCATAACTCTGTTGTTTCCTATTCTGAGTTAACCTATACGTTTTCCTAAAATTCTCATAGCTTTTATCTTTCACTATCTGCGTGCAATAGTCTGGCATAGGTCTGTCTTTACCTCTCTGTTTTCCTATATCTGCTTGTAATACATCTCGCACTATCTCTAAATGCCTTAGAACGTGTCCTGTCCTTCCAATTCTTCTATTTTTCCTTTTTTTGGTTTTCCATAGCTTCTTTCTTCTCCTACTACTTATAGAACCTTTTTGTTATTAACGTTGTCTGTCAACAGCATACACCTGAAACACCACATTCCAAAAGGCTTCTACCTTTTCCTGTCCGCTTCACCTATTGTCTCTATTTCATAGACATACAGTGCTATGCTCCACATATATGCTTTCAACATTCTTTTCCTTGTTTCATGTTTGTTGTTTTCGAACCTAGCCGCTGTTCTTTCCTTGTTAGATACCATACATGCAATTTTCCAATGCTCCACCCGAAGGTACTACATTAACCAGGAAGAGAGTATTTTTTACCTGGAAATTTTGAATTTTGCCGAACCTTTACTGTTCCAAGGAAGGTAGGGATCTTTAACGTGCGTGACAACACTCACACACGGGACCTCCATTTTACCTCATCCGAACGAGGGTGTATTTTTGTGAAAAATGCTCGCCTAACATTTTTCAAGTGGACCGTGTCGGGATTTGAACCCGGGATCTTGGGCGTAGTAGTCACCCACATACCACTACGCCACGGAGGCGCCTCTTGTTACATACAGCTCGATTCCCCTTGTATTATTTTCTAAATAGATACCATATTTTATCGATATTCTGTTGTATGTGAAGAGGGTTAAGCAACCTGCGGTTACCAAGATCCACCAATACTAAAACATTCGCCGAATTAATAGTTTTCTAATAAATCCTTTCGCACAATCAACATTAGTTGAGAATATTGCAAAATCAGCACATGTAGTTGCTTATAATAATCATCAGGTTTAAGTGCAATAATTTTTTGTCATTAGGTTTTTCGTTTTGGAACTGGTTGGACGCGTTCCTCCATTGATTTCTATTCTTAGGTAATCTACACATTTCTCTGAAAGTCCCACGGACACTGCTTCGACTATCTGTGTGCAATAGTCTAACCTAGGTATACATCTACCTCTTTTTTTCCTATCTCTGCTTTTAATATATTTGGCACTATTCCCTCATGCTTTAGTAAGTGCCTTATCTTTTCCATTTTTTACTGTTTTCCACATATTTCTTTTTTCCCCTACCATTTCTAGTACCTTGTTCTTAACTTTGTCTGTCCATATCTTCATCATACGTTTGTAGCATCACATTTCATCTTTTTCCTGTCTGCTTCTTCTACTGTCCAAGTTTCACAGCCGTGCAGTGCTGTGCTCCACACATGCTTTCAGCAATCTTTTCCTTGTTACTATGTTTGCTGTCTTTGAACATCGTCGTTACCTTTTCTTGTTAAATGCAGGATGACCTAGTGTTAATCCTTGTTTTATATCTTTTGCACTTTTCCCATCTTGCGTTATTCGACTTCCTAATTACCTAGCAGTAATTCTTAACTTCTTGTAAGTTCGCGTTTCCTATTTGTATTCTGATTTTTTACTTATTTTCCTCTCATTTACTAATACCTTAGTTTTATTTTTGTTAATTTTCATACCGTATCTCTCTGTTAGTACGGTTTCCATTTCATTAAGAGCTGCGTCTAACTCTTCCTTGCTAGATGCTAATACCGCTATATCATATGCAAATCTAAGCATATCAATCGTTTGTCCCTGTTTTTCTACATTTGACAGTATTCATTGCCTCTTCGATGTACAAGTTAAAAATTAATAAGGATAGGGCACATCTCTGTTTCATCCCTTTCCAAAAATTTACTTCCCTACGTTCCTGCTCTAATTCTATTACAGCTGTTTTCTCTTTGTATAAGTTATGTACTATTCGACTATCCCTAAAATTCATTTCAATCTTTTTGAGTATTTGAAACATTTTTTCGATTTTACCTTGTCGAATGCTCTTTCCTAATCTACAAATTCTATATACACGTTTTCTCCTTTTTCTATTGACTTCTCCATTATCAACTCCAGAGCTGAAATGGTCCCCTGTGTTTCCCTGTTTCCACCCGTTTTTGTACAGTTCTAGTTAATACTTTTGACACGTGTGCTGTCAAACTTATTGTTCAAAAATTTTCACATCTAACAGTATCTCTCTTGTTTGGTATGATGACTATGATGTTGCGTTTGCAATCTTTGGGTATCTCGCCTGTCTCATACATATAGGTTACAAGTTGGAAGAGACGTTCTGTTACTACTCGTCCAGCGGCTTTTAAAGTTTTAGCTTGCAACTGATCTATACTTGGTGCTTTACCATTTTTTAACCTTTTATTGCTAATTTAAATTCATCTCTAAGTATAGGATATCTCAAGTCATCCGTTTCAATGTCTGATTCCTGTTCTAGTTCTGCTAGTTCCTGTCCTACATATAAATTCCCTATATGTTCTTGTTCTATATTTTCTATGATGATGTCTTCTTCCGCGCTCTCCTTATGTTTTTGTTATACTGTTTTATATCCATAAAATTTAATCGAATTAGTTTGTATACCTCGTCTGTATTTCCTATTTCCATTTTAGTTTGTACCTATTTGTATTCTTTATCAATCCATTGTTCTTTAGCTTTCTTGCGTTTGCGAATAAATTCCCATAGTATGGCTTTGTATCTCTATTTTCCTGCTTCCTCTGGCTTGTTTTTGTATTTTCGTCTTTCTTCTATTAAATTTAGGATATCCTTTGGTCTTCTTATGTCTTTTTGTGCATATCCTAAAATATCTCTGGTCATCATGTCTAAGCTGGATTTAATGTTATTCCATTCTATTTCTACTTCCTTAGTATCAGAAATTTTCCTAATGTCTCTTAGCAATCCATTTGACTTTTTCTCAAATCTTTTGCGGATATCTTTATCTTTTAGGTTCTTAAAGTCAAAGTGTCGTTTTCCATTCCTTGTTCTCAAATTTTTAAATTTAAAAGCGGCCTTCATAATTACGATGTTGTCGTCAGTGTCTATATCTGCTACTTGGTAGCTTCTACAGTCTTTTACTTGATTTCTAAATCGTTGTCTAATAAGAGTGTAATCTATTTGATATCTTCCTATATCTCCTGGTATCTTCTGCGGGTATCATCTTCTAGCATGATGTGAAAATAATGTGTTTATGATGGTTAAATTGTTTTTGTCGAAAAATTCTACCAGCCTATTTCCCCTATCGTTTTTGTGCCTAATCTAAATAAACCTACTACCACACCTTCCCTATCCTCAACTACCACTTCATTAAAATCTTCCGTAAGTATTAAATTTTTATGTCCTATTACGCATCTTAGTGTGTTTTCGATATCCTTGTAGATCACTTCTACCTCTTCCTCACTGCAGTTAGAGGTGGGTATGTACACTTGTATTATTACTGTATTTGCTGGTTTAGATTCTAATCTAACCATTAGCACCCTTTTGTTCCTTTGTAAGTAGTTTTCTACACAGTGTCCTATCTTTTTTTGAATAACTATACCCACGCCCGAATTGCCGTCCTCTGATCCTGTATGAATTACCCTGAAGTCTCCACTCCAAAAATCCCCCGCCTTTGTCCACTGAACTTCGCTAATCTCCAGTAAGTCTAATGCTAACCTATCCCTTTCAATTTTCAGATTCTGTAGATTTCCTACTTGCTTCATGCTTCTGACATTCTACGCTCCGATTCGCAGAATGTTTCCTGCTTTTCTTGTACATTTGCCGATCACATCCTCCGAAGTAGGCCCCCTCCCGAAGATACCAATGGGCGACAATTTATAGCCTTTTTACTTCCAATTTAGTTTAACGAGAATTTCCGATAATTAGGAAGGGAGCCCACGGCAAGTTAAGATGGAAAGTGGCTCTAAGTTGAGGAAATCTCAAAGGCAAAGCGGCTAGTCGAACTATATGCTCTGGGTAGAGAATGAGCTGTGGGTCGGGATGTAATTGCAACCACTAATAATAAAAATAAGGCGCCACCGTATTTTTTTATACTGAGAAGACCTGATACAAGTCCCTTGTACAAGGCTAATGCGGAAACCTTTCTCCTATAACCGCTATATAATTTTTAAAGACCACCTAATCTTTAAAGTGTCTTACCTTATGGCTCGACCTTGACCTTAGCAATCCTGCACTGCACCTGTGAACAAATTAAACAAAGAAAAGCTTTGTTTGTGCATTCAAACTCAAAAATAATTAAATACAATCAGAATCGACTTTCATTCCTCTTAAATAAAAGATAGTCTTTAGTCCGAAAATAAGAATCTATTCTTTTTGGTATCCAATAAAGTAATTTTTTACAAAAAATATGTCTTCCTTTATAAGTTAATTTAAATTAGGAAGAGTTGATTACAATGGTACTGAATATATCCGTACCAATTACTATTTAATGAAGTTTATATAACAAATTGACAAAGCATAAAATTGCTTATTTATAGAAAGAGTTAATTATGGTAAATTTACCTTAATTTCACAGTAGATAATTACAGATCATTGTTCATAAAATATCAAATGTAGAAATTTAATTTCTAAAGGTTCAAAATTATGAGAATTTACTTTATCTAATTAGTAGTGACATCTTCTGATGTTTCATTGAGTTAATAAGAGAATTATGTAGGAACAAATTACAGATTCATATCGTATAACTACGAAAAATATAATTGAGGTCTGTCCTTGACCTGTTCAAAGTTAACACAAGTCGGTTAAAGTAAAATTTATCTCGTTTCTACGTCGATAGTTCAAACAACATACGAACATAATTTTTTGTACATACCAGAACTCCAAATTGCACCTAAATACTTGCTTGAAAGCTGACGTATGTATTAACAACGGAAAATTCCATTCCAAACAAACAGCTGCGCTGCATACTGAAAAACACGTCACTTGGCTTCCATTATCTGCGTTTCAATTTACAGATGTTCCAGGCGTAATTCACACCACAAGAAAGCAAATGTTGTTTGTAATTAACTTGAATAAATTATATATGTGTTTCCATATTATACAAGAATAGAATTGTTTTCATATAATTTTCGCATGAATACAATTCAGAAAGGTTGCTTATTTATAATTTACGTTGCAATATATTTTAAAATAAATTATTCCCAAAGTTACACTGAAAATTTTAATTAATATTGTTATAGAAACAAATTCACTTACTGTTCCTAATGGTCTTTTTAAAAAACTTCATCGTTCTTCACGACTGGTTTCAACACAAAATGGACCATCCAAAACAATTTATGAAGATAGCATACACGTGCAATCTTCCATCGTGCACGCTTCCAACAGCAAAAATCAATGACGGACATCGCTCCTAAGAACAACTTTCGACCTGCTTGAACCCCAGCTGTGTTAGAAGTGCCGGCCGAGCTTGTTGCTGCCCAGTAACAAAGTTACCTCGCAGTTATTGAGTAGAGGGGGCTTTAAGAAGGATACCAAACAAAAGCTTTTATATTGTCTCCGTAGAATTTAACTTTTAACATGAACTAAATACTAGTTCTTTATTGGACAATCGATGTTATTAAATTAAGTGGATTGGATAACATTATAATGTATTATATTATTTAATATTTAATAAAAGGATTGATTATACAGATATATATATATATATATATATATATATATATAAAGGTGGAAAATAAAATTGCTACAAATTTTAACTCTGAAATCTTTTACCCCAGTACGCTGTGTACTTGGTAAGTAATGTGGTGGTTTCCTGTTGCCTTCCACATCGCATTAGTGGGTTTTAGAATGCCATACCGATCCCAATTGTCCCTGTCACTCCAGGTACCTCTTTCGGGGACCTGTTTTAGTGTGGTTCTTCACTAAGGACCCCACAAATTTGGTTAAACCTATAATTTAGAACTTCTTCAAGTTGCAGGTCCATTCAGAACGGACTATTATACATGAAAACTAAAATTATACAGGGTGCTTCAATAACAAGTTTGTCCATTTAAGATTAACTTTTCCTTCTTTCACTTTTAATTTTATTGTTAGGGTAACGCAACGAGTTATAAACGCATAATAGAAATAGATACAAATCAATATACAATACTTATCAATACTTTTGTAATCTTAAAGTTATAAAAACATCCTACAACGTTGCGGTTTTCATTACGACAAAGACAGCTTGTACACAGATAGTTACTCAACTGATAATTTGAAGAGAAAAGCGCCAAATTAGTCTCTCATTGCAGGTATTCACCGTATTCCCTGAACGACTTCTTTGTGTTCCCTTACGTCAAAGAAACTTGTAACAAACTTACTTCATATATCGAAGGCTATGTACAACTAAACCGTTCGAGAAGTACAATTGCATTTTAGTTATTAATAATTAATGTTCCCAGTGTTTGCATTAATTATTATATAAGTAACGTAAAGCCTCTAAACAAATAAGCCTTTTGCTAATATTTATGCATTTATGATATACAAGGAACGCAACAATTATGTGAAATAAGTTTAATTAACACTGCATTATAATTGTTTGAAAATTACAGGAAATCCATTAATTGCCATTTCGTGTAGATAATAAAGATATCGTTTCTAATATCATAATACGCTTGACAATTCTGGTATAACTTATTCATTAAATCAACCGGAATTTAAATTTGGTTATGATTTAAATTTCGCCCTTTCCTTGGAGTTATTTTTAAATACGTAAAACTTTTATGTTTATAAGCTATTTCATTAACAAGTCTATAATATATAGTTATGACTTTATACCTTGTTACACTTAGCTAGATAATCAATTCATGATTGCCAGGTAGACTCCTGGAAACGACGAACCATTAGGAATTGATATTAATATGGATAATAACCATAGAAACACTTTGTAACTTACAAGATTCTTTAATAGAAATCGCCCAAATAAACTAAGAATATATTAATGAATTATAACTATACTGAGTACCGAAATAGAGATCGGTTTTAAATTAACCGCAACTGATCAATGTCAAATGTTGGCCATCACCATTAACATAAATTACTGGTGGAAAAGCTATAATGATAAATTATTAAAGGGTCCGTGAAGTTAGCATGCACCTGAAAACACTAATGGAACTTTAAGAAAGTTTTTTAATGCTTCGTTAGTGAGCGTTAGTGATTCATATAAATAGTTAACAAACCCGCGAGATAGGTTTTGGGCATTTGGGAGCTTCTTTTTAAAAACATTTATTTCCCAAAAAACTCTTCTATCAATTTTATTCTCAATTATACAATTACAAAAATGACTTCTTTCTTGTTACAATCAACTTAAATGGCTATATTCACTAAACTATTTGAAATTGACAAAATACTTGAAGTTACTAATCAATAATTAATAATTAAAAATTATGGTGAGTAGCTTGAACAACCAACAATGTTAAGGTTATGAAGTTCGAGACTGACTGGCCATCAGGGGCCCTCGGAGTATTTATGTAATCCCTGCTCTCACATCATCTTGTGGGAAATGCAGATTCACCGTTTGCTATTTTTTGATAACATACAATGTCTTATTTTTTAGTAATCTTAATTAAGCAATTAAGTTCATTGTGTCCTGCACATGCAGTAGCACGTTGCGTCTGAAATACAAAGTAGTTGCTTCCGCTCTCATGTTTGATATGAACTTTTATTAACCTTTTATATTATTATCTTCAATTATACAATGTAACATTCTATTTCTTAAGACAATAATTGCATTTAAATTTATATACATATTAATTGGGAGATATGTAACTTGCGCATTAAAAAAGACGCATTTAAGAAAAGCGCGCTAACTTCACGCTTCCGCAAGAAGTAATAGCAACCACCCATTGCAACCAAGACGAAAACAGCTTACCCTTAATTGGAAGTAAAGTAATCACTATAAAAGAAGATTGCTATTTAAAATTAAAAAACGAAATTATTCGAGTATATCAAAACCCAGCAGTAACGAAGAAATTTGCACATTTACCCAAATTACAGTTCAAGAATACACAAACCGAAAACGACGAAATCAAGAAACCAATGCAACTAGAACATATAAACCTAGACAACATCAACCAAGCTGTAAAGTTAATGGACAGTTATAAAGAACACTTAAGTGAATTGAAAGTACCAAAATTACATTACGACAATATCAGTGTTTGGACAATTTTATTGATTATTGTAATAATTTTATTAACTGTATATTGTACAAAATGTGTCTTAGATATAGAAACAAGCTAACAAATTTTAGTCATATGAAACAAGAAACAAAGCTAAATAATGAAATAATAAATAAACACTTAGGGACAATGAGTTTTAAAAATTAAGCACAACCCTTAATCTTCATCTATGTGGGGAGGAGTTACATGTCTTCCAAATTAATATATATGTATATTCAAATGAAACTATTAAGTGTTAAGAAGTAGATTGTTACATTGCATAAA
This sequence comes from Platerodrilus igneus, assembly GCA_036346225.1. NCBI lineage: Eukaryota > Metazoa > Arthropoda > Insecta > Coleoptera > Lycidae > Platerodrilus > Platerodrilus igneus. The sequence continues at coordinate 966,508 of JARFIW010001414.1, forward strand.
TAAAGGACATTCTAAAAGGTTAATGGAAGTTCATAAACCAGACATGAGAACGGAAACAGTTACTTTGTATTCCAGACGTAATATGATACTGCAGGTGCAGGTCACAGTAGATTATAAACAGCAATTGTTAGAATTAAGATTATTAAAATGTAATACTTTGTATTGTATCCGACATGTAATCTGCATTTCCCACAAGTAATGTACGAGCAGAAATAGCATAAATACCTTCAAGAATCCAAGATGGCCAGTGAGTCTGAGAACTTCATAAGTTTAGCATTATTAGTGGTTCAAAACTACTCATTTGTAAATATTAGTTATTGATTTTAATAATTAATTAGTAATATTAACTTTGATTATTTTGAAACTAAGTCGTTAATGAATATAACGTACAATTTGTAAAAATCATCATTGAATTATTAAAAAAATACACTTGATAGGAGTGTTTTGGAAATAAAGTCTTTTTTAAAAAGAAGCTCGCAGCGGCCCAAAACCTATATAGCGTTGCTTTAAATGTAACAACAAACGTAACTGAAGTCTATTTAAATCTACTAGGGTAGGTAAAACGTCGGTGTTATGTACTATTCTTTGATATCGTTTAAAGCTTCATTGAATTGTTCAATATTTTCTGTTAGATTAAAAGACATGGCACGAGTTAACTGTTGACCAAACATTTCATTGGCGAAAATAGCTTTTAGTTGTAGATATGTTCGTCTTGAGCACGAGATGGTATAACTTATCTAGATTGAAGTTTAAAAACGATTTCATTAGATTTGAAATAGCAATAATTCATAATGATATGAACGATGAAATCAAACTAGAAAAATTGGTATAGTTATGCACAATAAAATTAAATTGAATAATACACATAGTAGTTAATGAACCACAGCTATATTTATTTACTATTTAGAACGAAATCAAAACAGTTTTTTTTCATAGAAAACAAGATTCAATAACTTCACCTCTCAATAAGTATATGTTTCAAAATGAAGGTAATTAACCTTTTTCTCATAAAAAAGCTATCAGACATTTATTTAAAGCTATACAAATTTTTATAGAAGCAAATATAAAGTTTATCTAATTAACAAGTAATAATTTGACGCCTAAAATTGTAGTTTTATTTATAACGCACTGATTATAAGTTTCTCTCTGGGCTTCCCCCTTTTCGGATTTAAAAATTAAAAACAGTATAATTTTTTTAAAGTTAATTAGGGTTAAATATTTGATTTATTTCAATAGCGATTGCCATGTTTATTTTAAATAAACAATCATAATCTATCTTCCCTTATATTAAAGTGGTTGTGTATTAAAATCGCCTACGTTATTTTCAAAAATCTCGCTAATAGCGTGACAAATCATCGTTGGTTCTATGTTTACCATGTAAAGTTACTAAGTCTAGTGTCTTAAAAACTAACTTCGACATTATCTTATTTATAGAAATGGTGAGTATCGTTTTATAATCGTTTTATAATAAATATAATTATTCCCCTAGCTACGTGGGCACTCAAATACCGCATTTATAATGCGTCGAAACCTACTTAATTGAACAAGAAAAAGTCATCGAGGATAATTATTCAAATAAATTCGTTGTGTAGCTAAATGAGGCGTAACAAACTCTGCGACAAAGCCGTTAAACGTTTGATGTGGTTTATAAGTTTTTGCAAACTGATTCAACGTTAAAAATATAAATATTCTGCAACAATAAAATAATATAAAGTTACTTTCAGTAAAATACTAATTTGCTTTATCAAAACAAGGAAAAGTAAGGAAAGTGTTCACATTATAGGTCCACAAAATTAATTTATAATGCAATTATGTTTAAATAAATAATAATTCTATCAAGTATTTTTCACAATAAAGGGTTTGAAGTGGTACTGAAATTTAGCATTCGTTCAATAAACTATTGACAGACGAAAAACTTCGAGTAAACGATTTTTAAACCACAATTGTAACTTAGACTGGAGCAGTCACATCGCGGTGAAGGGCTTAGTTTGGTAAATATACTTATCTACTCAAATATGGATATCTTAACCCTAGATATGATCAAAGCCCGAGATTACCACTTTATTGTTTGTGTTTTTTTATTTAAAGGTCCAGTTTGTGTAAATGTGTTAGTCTCTCTTTACACGTACAGATCATGCGATCCGAAAAATACAAAGCGATTTTTTTCTTGTCTTCGAAGATAAGAAGTAGTAAAGTTTTAAACGTAGCCAGTAACCAATGTTATACCTGCAATAAAAATTGGAATACAAAACAAATACGAAGCTACCCTATTAACACCACATAACAATTTGAATAATTTATCTCCAAACGTGATCCCTACTTGAGAAACTTGGACAATATGTTATTTTGAAACACCCTATATCAATATTGAAGGTATCATAGTGAGTATAAAGTACGTTAACGTCTTAAAATAAACATTCTAATGGGTATCCCAAAATTGCTGGAAATAAAGCTACCACGTATTGCAGACATCAGAATAAGTCGATTAGACCCAATTTACCTATATACCAAAATATACCGTTTGTCCGCGAGAAGAGTTCAAACACAAATTAAGTTGGCCGAGAACACAAAGATAACACTTTTTTTTTACAAGTGTTCAATGTAACCACCACCTTCATTAATGCAGAGGTCAATTCGACGTATGAAATTGACATGCACCCATCTTTAAACATCATCGTTTTGTCGTAATGCGTATACAGCATTTTCAATTCTGTTCCACAATTGTTCGGGATCATTAATTTGAATCTTGTACACTTCTGTTTTTAACGCACCCCAGATGAACAAGTCGCAAGGATTTAAGTTAGGAGAACGCAAAGGCCATTGAGTGGGTGCTCGTGGCCTCTACCAATTCATTCGAGTAAATTATTCATTAAGATACTCACTTACAGCAAGTGCAAAATGAAGTGGTGCACCATCGTGCATGAAGAACATGTTTCGACGAAGGTTAAGGGGCAAGTCTACTAGTAATTCTGGCAAACTTTCTTGAAGAAATCAAAGATAACTAGCGCCATCCAAACGATCAGGCAATCGGAATGTCCCAACCATAAAATTGCCAATAACTCCGACCCAGACATTAATTTTAAATTCTCGTTGATAATGTCTACTTTTAATAGCATGCGGATTTTCATCTGCATACATATGCTCTTTGTGCAGGTTCGTCATGCCACGGCGTGTAAAATAAGACTCATTAGTAAATAAGATATTAGTGTGGAATCTGTTGTCAACTATCTTGCGTTCTCGAACAATTTGTGAAAAATTTAAACGTGATCCGTGGTCAAGTGACAGTAATTCTTGCACTGGCTGAATGTGGAATGGACGAAGTAATTGATCTCTAATGATCCGACCTACGATGCTTTTTGGAATCCAAGTCTCTCGTTGCAATGTTCTGGTACTGTCAAAAGTGCCAAAAACTAAAGTGATACGATTGTGTTTTATGACATTTATGTTTATGAATATCGTTTAGCAGTGTTCGAGAAAACATTTTTTCCTCGAAACTAAGCGAAAAACTGAGTTTTTTCAAAAGTCAAAATTGAAGATGATGGGTAAGACATTCTGCTAAAAAAGTCTTAAAACCCCTAAGAAGAGTATAACAAAAATTGCGAGGAGTGAAGGTGGTTTTAACTTCAACAATTTCCTTTGGCTTTCTTTGATTACTGAAAATAGGATAATCTTCTAAAATGCAATTTTGCCAAATTTCAATAAATTTGTTTCTTACATTTCTGAGCAATGTACAAAAATGCGATTTCTTAAGTAAACTTTGAACGCTGCTCATGGACACATGGTACATTTTGGTATATAGGTAAATTGAGACCATTCGACTTATTTTGACGTCTACAATACGTGGTAGCTTTATTTCCTAGCAATTTTGGGACACCCTGTATATGAAAACAGAAATAGAAAAATCGGATGCATATAATAATTGTAGAAAAAGTTTGCTTAATTTATTTCTTATAAAGGGTGTCACAAAATTTAACCAACACTTTAATTTAGCGCTATTTGGGCGGTAAAGTGTTGCAAAAAAAAATAAAGAGGGTAACAGCTGACAGTTCAGGGTTATTAAAATGGAGCGCTAATTGGAAGAACGCGTTTCCATTGTTGGGCTTTATTTTAAAAATAATAAAGGTGTGGCAGTTAGAGTTCGCAATTTTCGTACAAGATATGGTCGGAATAGCGATTTAACTTCATCAACTGTGGAAAGATTAATTAAAAAATTCATGGAGATTAGATTAACTAATGACCTTATACACTTTGGCCGTCCTTCAACAAGTCGTTCAACATAAAACATCGAAGCAGTTCGCGAGAGTATTGCTGAGAGACCAGAAACATCAATTTGAGACAGTGATCGAGAATTAGGCATTTTGCTACGTTATACAGCGTACGGGTCAGACAGAAATATAAAGGATATTTAAAGTGCGAGCTCGCACGAATTGCGATGACGAAACAGAGCACAAGAAACGTAGAAATATCGGGCTACCTACCAATACGGGGGGGAGGGGATTCCTAGTAACACAAAAAATACATCGTCATCAATTTTCTATTTACAGTAAACTTTAATTAAAAAAAGAATTCGTTTGAATCAACAAAAAAATAAATAAATAAATGTATTATAAAAAACTAATTCTAAAAATTTATGTACGAAGTGTGCATTTCGTTTGACATTTAGTATTCATCAATAAAAGAAAGAAAAAAAAATTACTGTTTATGCTTGCTCATAACACCAGGGAGTTAAAGTAAAAAAAATTATATAGGGTAGAACAAATTCTAATAATCATGTATTGAAGTTCTATGGAACACCAGCGACGCAGGAACAACAAAAGTAGGAAGAAAAGAGGAGCTCCCGATAAATGGGAAGACTAATACAACATACCTCCAAGTGCCAGCTATTATCTTGTGCCCATTGCATCCACGGAGGTGAGTCAGCAAAGCGTCAAGGTGCTGGTGTCCAAATGTAGCGTCATCACAGTCCACAGATGTTGAACGCTGCGACACTCACTGCAACAGCGGAACACATACCAGCGCAGTTGGTTCTACATAAGAAGACTAATCGGCCTACGTTAAACAATTTTGTCTCCAGGTAAGAGCTAGAGAGAGAGTTTTACTGGTATTAATAACGCAGGAGCACTTACCGATACATCCAAAATCTACACTTCTTATAAAGAAAAAATGTGTATCGCTCTTGGAGTAATAAAACGAGTAGTTTAGAAAAATACTTATGAGGATGAACTGCAGAATCAAATTGAAATTGTTTTAAATAACAAGAATTCGAGCTTCAATTCTCGCGTTATCAACATACCAAAAAGGAGATTAGAAAACTCGACCTAAGCTTTATCAAATAATAGAATACACTATTTCAACGGGTCTTGCGATCGTAGCAGTATAAGGATTAATTTTACGCTATAGTAATGTATAGTCAGTTAACGGATACTCAAAACAAGGTGCCAACTATAAAATTTATAGTGTATACTCGTCGTTTTAGAGTAGATAGATTGACATTGAAAGTTATTCGCAAGCGTATTTATTATAAAAAGGTAAAATATATAGGACGTTATCGACGTATGGAAGAATAGAAACGAAATCGATGTGGTTTTTAATTCATCGGCCGTAAATGAACGTAACAATTTCGTGAAGCTTTACGGCATATTCTCACAAAAGATTTGCATCTTTATGCTTACAAAATTCAATTGACTTAAGAACTGACCCCTACTAACCACACAAAGCGAAGAGAGTCTGTTGAATGGATTATAGAACAACAACAAGTGGATGCATATATTACGAATAGCGATGAGGCTCATTTTCATCTTGATAGGTCAAATTATCGCATTTAGGGTTCAAAAAAAGCCACGCCTGATTGTCAAAACAAATGCGTCCACAACGTATCACTGTTTGGTGCGGATTTTGGGTTGGAGGCATCATCGGACCATTCCTCTTCGAAAACGCGGCTAGTAGAACAACAACAGTTAATGGTGCTCACTACCTTCACATATATTCCAATTTTTTCTATCTAAATTAAAAGATATGGATGTGGAGGACATGACATGTGATTTCAACAATGCTATACAGTCCGAGAAACAATTCAATTACTGCATGAGTTATTTTCTGTTTGTCTGATTAATTTCCTGTTTTGGCCGCTCTTATCATGTCACCTAACGCCGTTGGATTTTTCTTTGGGTTTTTTTTTAAGTGTGAGGTTTATGCCAACAAACCCACGACCACCTACGCAGTGAAGGAGGAAATTGAGCGCTGCATTAACGAAATTCGGCAACATTTATGCTAAGCGGTCATAAATAATTTCGATAAAAGAGTTGGCATGTGTTAGTAACGCGGTGGAGGCCATTTACCCGAAATCCTACTTCATAGATAACATAAAAGTATATTTTGTGAATCATTAAAACATTTACAACGTTTAATTAAAAACTTGTGCATTTTATGAAAATTACTTCTTGTGTAAGTATTAGGACCACTTTAATGTGTTAATGTAGACGAATATTCAAAGGTCTGTGTAGATTTGTTATCCTGTATTTTTTTTTTTTTGAAAAATGGTATATATTCTAATACTTGTGTTATACGACACCTTACTACGAAGCTTCGCGTATCAACATATTAATGACGTATATCAACTTCTGCTTACTTATCATCGTTGTCTTCAAGCTATTGTCGTCGAGAAGGGAAGGAATGCATAGTGTAAACTAGTGAATTTTGCTAATGTGCAGTGTGCAGTAGTAGTTTGCATTTGACGTGCTACTTATAAGTTAAGCTTTTTTATGTTTGTCAATGCATATAATTATACGCGTGCCGTATGCAAGATACATAAAATTCATTAGTGATTATGTAAGTTGGCCTTTTAAAAATGTCTGAGCAGCAAATAACCTGTACCAACAGTTCATCTGTTCACGTGCAATTAGAAGAAATTCCTGAACGCAGCGAAGAAAATGAGGCATCTAGTGATCAGAGTTCATTAGAATTCCAAGATTTATTGCCGTATATTGGAGAATTTGGTAGTTACCAAAAGATTTTATTTCTTCTAATGATACCGTTCTCGTGCTCTCTGGGATGGGTGTATTTTACGCAAATTTTTGTTATAGTGTTACCAGAACAATATTGGTGTAAAGTTCCTGAACTTGGAAATCTTACACAGCAACAAAAGTAAGTTCAATAATATTATATGTTTATATTTATATAGTTTTTAAAAAGATCTTCAAATTCACAAGCAATTTAAATTTTTAGAAAATTATCAAGTCAATTTGCTAGTAAAAAACAGTCAAATTTTATCATTTTCGTTTATTTAGAGATTGCGTTATCCTACACGTTTACTTCGCAATATATGTTGGCTGGCTAGAGCAAATTGACATTCCAAGGGTATTTCTATTTTTGTGTGCACATTTGAGGTTCTCCACATGATGCCTAAAAGAAAATTTTAAAATTCGAAAATATTTCAAATACATTGTCTCGCACGTACGCTGACATGCATTCACGTACGTGCATACACGCAGCTAGTGTACGCGCGCGCCCACACACACACACACACATACTTAGCGTTTTGAAAAGAAACTTTAGTTCGTTGTATTACCCTAAATACAAGCGGACAAGTAAGAAAAGAACGAAATCAGAACGAAATGCTCGCCCGCATTAGGGGGTAACAAAAGAAAGAGGAGGTTGATTGAATGCCGCCTTAAACACAGCTGGAGATTAAGGGATCGGGATCTATAGAACGAAACAATAGTACACACCGACCAATTCACCTTTTTCTTAAAACATCTGTACCTGCAAGCATAATTAATCACGAAACGTATATAAAATATAACTTTAATAAATAATTTCTAGGAATTTAGATAGCAAAACAAAAATAAATTATAAGGACAAACATTTGTATCTCCACTGCTGCTAAAACTAATTATATCGACTAACAAACAAATCGGAAGGTTTTTTGGAAACAAAAAATTATGCAAGTATACACTGCCCTTATATATCACCGCATCATTTAGGATAACAAAGTAAATGGATTTAATTACCGTAATTAATAATAATCTGTATTGGTACAGCAAGCAATTAATATTGATCATATATACACAGCAGCGGAAATTTACATAAATTATATAAATTGTGGTCTAAAATTTTGCTTTTAACATTGTTAGAATACAAGCAAACTACATACCATTCAGAAGTAATCAACCAGCTGTCTGTCATAATCATCTATTATTCCTGGCCGCAGACTGTGAAGGGTATGGGTAGATAGACAAAATATACTGTACCAATAATGTAGATTTCTGTGGCACAAACGGAAGCAAACTTTAGTTTTAAAAATCGAAGAATATGGAGTACAAATTCGGACTAGAATATTGGGTACAAATTCGGGCTAAAAATATTAAGAACTTTATTAAATAAATCTCACCCTTTAATTAGCTACTAGTCACGTAAAAGGAGAAAGCCCGATTTAGCAGAGAAGAACCAACGCGAGTAAGCGCTAAATATCTTGTCAATTCGTTTGACCAATGTAGCTATAAAGTTGTTTTTCGAGAAAAAATCCCATATGTAGTAGCAATAAAATTGAGCAGTCGTGCTATCATGCCAAGATAAGACGGCTGCTTTATCTAATAATAATAATAATAATAATATTTATTAAAGTAGATAATCCTAATATTACAATACATTAGAAGAGAAAATAAAAAGAACATGCTTTCTTAATTTAAGTAATTATAAATACAAATACATTTAGTGTTACTTAGAAGTTACTCAAGACCAAAAAGAAAAATTAAGTATCAGTAAAAGCAACTATTACTTAACTAAAAGTGTGATTCACACATGTTTCATTATAAATAAATAAAAAAAAATAAAAAGTGTGAAAATTATAATTACTCCTACCAAGTTTAAGTCATTTGGTTTATTTTATAAAGTACTTACATTTTAGTTAGGTTTTAGTTTTTTCATTAATTCTCGTTTAAAAGATGTCAATGTATTACAGTCTCGAAAATCTTTTGGTAAAGTATTATATTTAATCAGACCTTTGAAGAATATTGAATTCATAGTCTTTTCAATTTGGTCCTTGCAACATATAAATTGCCTTGTGACCTAGTTTCGTGGTTATGTATTTGGTGGGCATAAACAATAAACTCATCAAAATAACTTGGCATTAATCAATTGATAATTTTAAAAATAAATATTATTGTTAAATATTCAATTTTTTTAGTAATCAATAACCACTCTAGGGTGCTTAACATTTTTTGAATGTTAGTCCTTTTGCTACTTTTCAGTATGATTCTTAAACCTCTGTTCTGTAGTTTTTGAAGAGTACTTAACTTATTTTGGTCAAATAAATATAGTATTGTTGCGCGGCTAGTCAAAATGTGGTTGAATGATTGTTTTGTAGACTGTAATTTTAGTTCTTAAAGACAATTTAGGTGCAAATCTTGAGAAGAAATATAGTTTTTTGTAATTTTATTTTTAACATAATCAAAGTGATTTTTAAATGTTAAAGTACTATCCAACATAATACCTACATACTTAGTTTGTTTAACAATTTGTAATATTTCATCACCAATCTTCAATGTAATAGCATTTCTATCGAGTTTATTTAATTTACTAGTATTTCCAACAACCATTGCCACAGTTTTGCTTGTATTAAGTTTCAACTTGTTTATTTGAAAGTATCTATAAATTTTATCCAAGCTATTATTCATTTTATTTGTCGCTGTTTGTATATCAGACTCTTTGATCATAAGTAGGGTATCATCAGCATAAAGATTAACAAATTTACATTCGTGTTCAATACTCTGAAAATTATTTATATACAAAATAAATAACAACGGTCCTATAACACTTCCTTGAGGGACACCATTTCTTACTAGCACTGAACTAGATATTGAATTTTCAACTTTCGTTTTTGCCTTCTATTCGACAGGTACTCATCCAACCATTTTATCACTGTTTCACCAGTGCCGTAGTGTTGTAACTTAGTCCATAATAATTGTCTGTTTATTGTCTCAAATGCTCTTTTAAGGTCTAATAAAACAGCAAGTATATACTCATCTTGATCAATGTATTGCTTCCACTTACTAAAAGTTAACTGAATAGCAGTTTCACAAGAGTGCTTAGATCTAAAACTTGATTGATTACAATCTAGTAACTGGTTATTGTCCACGTAGTTTATTAATTGGTTATATACAGCAATTTCTAATATTTTTTCAATACAAGGAAGTGTGTTTATTGGCCAGTATTCGCTTGCTAGTGTGGTGTTTTGAACTTTAGGAATAGGAATTATTGTACTACATTTTAACTTGCTTGGAAAACTGCCAGTTCCTAAGAAGGAGTTGACCAGATGAAGAAGAACATGCCCAATTGTATCAAAAATTACCTTAATTACTTTTGTGTTTACTGTATCTGACCAGTTACACTTGTTAGGTAGATTATGCACAATTTTTTTTATATCATGTAAAACTAACAATTTAAATTCAGTAAATTTGACATCGTGGCTACGTAATGGGTTTAGACGATATAGATTATTAGTGTCTGGGATACTCCTTACAATATCTTCAATGCTGTTCACAAAGTAGTCATTTAAATGTTCAGCTATATCCTTTTGTTCTCTCATAATGATTTTATGGTGATTATTTTCAAATTGTATTCTTTGTATGTCACAATTATTTTCTTTATTACTAACCAACATTTTTAGTGCTATCTCTTCTGTTATTGTCAATTTGTTTTTCATAAAATTCTTTTTCTTTCCTTTTCAATAAATTAACAAATTGATTTCTACAAGTTTTATAATTTTTCCAGTTTATAGCACATTTATCGAACTTGAATTTTTTATAAGCAAAGTCCCTTTCTTTAGCTTTGGCACGCACTTCATTGTCATACCACTTTAAACAGTTATGTGGTTGAAATTTGCTTCGAATAGGAGTTTCATGGTTTAACGCATGTGTAACATTATTTAGTATATCATTCAGAATTATATCAACATTTGTGTTGTCAAATTTCCACGGACATTTTAAAAGTCTTAGGTTTATTCGTTGAATGGTTGCATCGTTTAGGTTTCTGAATTGACTTATTTGGTTATTGCTATTATAGTGTTTATTTTCTTTAGTAATTGCTACTGATATAATATTGTGATCGGTTATTATTGATGTCGGATGGACAATAGCCCTGACTTGTTTAGTTAAGATATAGTCAATTAACGTTGAACTATTTCGTACAATTCTAGTAGACTCTGTAATTAATTGCTGTATACCATTTACCCTAATGACTTTTTTTACATAGTAATTACCCTTATTCTCATAATTTAAATTGAAATCTCCCGCTATAATACATCGTAGGTTCGTATTAAATAGGTTTTCACTCCATTCTTCAAAGTTATTCAAAAACACTGCATTACTTGCACTTGGGGAGTGGTATAACACTCCTATAATCCATAGTGACCCAAATAATAACACTTTCACAGCTTTACACCAATAATTTGGCTCCAATACATATTTTTTGCATGCTTTAAAATCAATGTCCTTACGAATATAAATTAACCCCCCCAGTATGCCTGCTAATAGAGTCACATCTTACTAAGATATAATTATCAATTGCAATTTCTTTGTCTTCCACATTATTAGTTACTCTAGTTTCCGATAACAACACTATCATAAGATTATAACACATCACATCAGCCATTAATTGATACTTATTAGACATTATACTTTGAACATTTAAGTAGATTATGTGAGAATTGAGTATTAATGACGAATTGCCATTTAGTTTTTTGAATTTCTATCTTTATTTACAATTGTTGGTTTGTTATTAATATATTTAATTGTTTTTGAGGTATCTCCATTTTCAGTCTCTTCTTAACATCCAAATAATATTGCCGTTGTTTCGGTGTTTGATCTCCAAATATCCGAACATTTCGATTTGGTAATTTTGTTCTATTTCTTAAAATAGACATTGCTTCATCCTGAGATCCCGTTAAAACCTTAAGTGGCCGATTTTTGTTTTCTATGCGTTAATCCAGTCTAAAGGTTTTAACGTTATCTAAATCAATTCCCAAGTAATTTACCAATCGTGGTCTTATCTTCTGCGTTTCTTTCAGTGTATGAATTACCGTTTGATTCTTGAACATTCAGTATTATAATATTTCGTGATCTATTTTGCCTATCAATCATTTTTGCTATTGTCTCTTCACAACCTATTGCACATTTTTGTTTTTCAAGATCTTCATTTTTCTTCTGTAAATCTTCTATTTTTTGTTCAAGAATACTTAATTTATTTAAGAATTCTGGAATTCTAAATAAACCCTTCTCACATCCATCACATAGAAATATTAACTTGCGCTTACTAAGCTTCAGACATCTAATTTCAGTCTCAGTTAACTGAGCACAGTCTTTACACAGATGATTACTGCAGTGATCGCAATCAAATAAATTATGTGATTTTTCTAAACACATATTACAGTTGTGCATGTTAAACAATAAATCTAGTGTAATCAGAAAAAAAATTACCATTACCATTAAATTACCTAATTACCATTAAACTAGCAACATTCAGGGAAAGTCCTAATTAAAGATACGACGAACGAATATAGACAAGCAAACTCGTGAATTTAATAAAGGACGAGCAAAGTTGGCTGTCTATCTGAGCGGGTTAAATTTATAGAAGTGTAGCAACCCGTAAATTCAAATAAGTTGAAACTCAGACGGTTTTTAAAGTAAAGAGGTAGTAAATTTTCAAATATGAAATGGAACGTAATACAGTATTGCCCGAAATAAACAGTACTGAAATTGTAATTGTTTTGTATATTTAAAAAATACATATTATTGACACTTTATTATATGTTCTAAATGTGCACCTCCTCGTTCGAGACAGACTTCATAACGATGTTCTAAGTTTCTGGTCATGTTATTGAATAAGGGTTGTCTCAGGGCTGCGAAGAAGACTCTAACGGCATCCTTTAATTCATCGATGGTTTGTGGTGCCCGTTTGAAAACGGCATTTTTAGCCATGCCCCAAATGTATGCGTCTGGAGGTGTGAGGTCTGGAGAATGTGAAGGATAAGGGAAGTCAGTAAATCGTGATATGAATTTGCTTGGAAAATGTTCTTGAAGAAATTGACGAATTGCGGCAGCAGTATGGCAAGTTGCCCCGTCCTGCTGAAAAATTGGTTTCGAAATGCCAAGTTACGTGCACGACAGAATTGACGTAGATCAGGGATAAATCGTGTTAAAATTTGTCTGTACCTCTGTTGATTAAGTGTGACTTGCCTACCATTCTCTTCGATAAAGTACGGACCAATGATTCCGTGTCCGGAAACAGCACACCAGACACTCACTTTTTCACTATGTAAAGGAACCTCTTGAACCTCATCGGGTCTGGCAAAGCCCAGAAATCGATTTGTGCGACGATTCACATAGCCTGACAAGTGAAAATGTGCTTCGTCTGAAAACCAAACATTTTTCAAAAATTCAGGATTTTCATACTGTAACGCGAGAATTCTGGCGCAATATTCCACTCTACTGCGATAATCCCGAGGATGTAGTTGTTGATGTACCTGAATCACATACGAAAATGTACCCAGCTCCTTCAGGATTCTTTGAAAGGAAGTTCTTTTAAATCAAGTTGTAACGCTGTCCTTGCCTGGCTGACTTTCGGATTTTCTAAGATTTGCTCAAAACACGTTCATGGTTATTGTTGTTGTTAACTGTCCTGGGATGCCCTGAGTTTCCTTTTCGTTGGCACAATACACTACCTGTATTTCTAAACTTTTCAATAACCTTCAAAATTACAGCATTACTTGGAGAACGTTTATTAAACCTTTGTGTGAATTGATCAGACACGTATAGCAAACTTGCACCATTACGTCGGCCGATTCCGTATGAACGAAAATAATGCTCTACCAGAAACACTTTCTCCTCTGTACTTAACACCATTTTTAACAATTAGGCCCTACTAATTACTTGTTTGAGGTTTACTTGACAGGTCTATACTAGCTAACTTGAGTATGACAGCGCACGCATAAAAACACCGCCAACTTAGTTTCAGTACTGTTTATTTCGGGCAATACTGTAGTTGAAATGTTTGTTTAGTAAGTTATTGAGCAAATCTTAAAGCGTGGGGCGGGTGTGTGTGCGTGTGTGTGTGTGTGCGCGCGTGTCTAAATATTCTCTTTCCTAAAATAGTGCGTGTCAATTTGGTACTAAAAACTTAGCTATTGAAAAATACCTGTTAAACTGGAAGGGAGCCTGTAAATTTGGGCTAACCAGTGGCGAAGTGTAGTAAGATGTTAGATGAAAATTTTTATGTGGGATACATTTCGTCACCGATAAATATAAACGACAATAAAGTACTTTGTGCGAGTAGAGTTGTGTTACTGAACGCGACTATGAACGTTTGTGGTTGTAGATCTCACTCCGAGAAGGTAGCACACAGAGTCTCACCAAAAACTATTATTTATTATTGTTTCATTAATATTCATACCACTTGACAAGAGATTAGCTGCATCTTCAGACGATTTTATACATATCGTCATTTAAAATTAGAAGTAATCTCCTGTATTTATGAAACGCGATGTGACTTGCAAACGGACCGCCTGTTTGCGTAACTTTAACACCACGCTAGTGCTATGAGTGAATTTGTCCATAAATTTACGGAATCGAAATTAATATTGTTTTTAAAAATATTTATTATAATCTTTACAAGTTTTGAAAAAGTAGCATCGCACAAAGTGCAAGCTTCGAAAGAGTTATTGATTTTTAGAAGTTACTCTTGATGCAGAAGAAATTAAAGTAAAGAAAACTATACAGTGGCGTATCTAGCATTTGAAGGCGGGTGGGCCAGGTCATTAAAAAGGCGGCACAATAGTTTTCAGGTACCTATTTTAAAAATATTAATTTTATTTTTATTAGTATACACAGGTTCAAACTAGTATACCTATCCTTAATTAAGAAAATATCTTTTTGTATATAAAAAAGCTTATAAAATATAATATTGCAAAAACATTTAAGTACTTAATTGTAACAGTTTTCGCTTGGTTTCAACGTACTTAAACTTATCCAAAATAATAGTAAAATCTACTTTTTTTGCATAATCAGATTCAATGTTTAAAATGGAGAAATTGTTTAATCTTTCTTGTAGCATAGTTGACCTAAAATATGTTGTAATTTGTTTAAGACGACTAAAGTATCTTTCAGCATTTGCACTGTTTGTCCCAACAGTTAAAAATATTCTATACAATTTAGAAATGTTGGGAAAGGTAGACTCTAAATTATTCGATACAAGAAATGATAAAAGTTCCTCAGTGACATTTTTATCATCTTTTGATACATCTTTAAAAAATGAACAAAATGATTTATATTCCTCAATTGTGTTAATAACATTTAAATCTTTTTCGTAAAATTTCAATAGAATTGAAATACAATCAACGTTTTCATCTTCTTCTCCGTTTAAAATTTTCTCAGTGGTTAAACAAGAGAATTTTTGACAAATCTTTAGAAAATCTTCAAATCTGCTTGTCAGAGTCTGTATGCATGTATCTGTTTAAAAAAAAACATTAACTTTAAATTTTTGACGTGGGCTATTATCTACATGATGAGAAGCTAACTCATCATGAAATCTTTTAATTTTTCTAGATCTAACAGTTTGAAAATCAGTGGCAGTATTACATTTTGAAGCCTTCTCTTTTGCTAACATTTCATATCTTGAGAACGTGTCGTTGTTTCTCATATCTTTTAAGTCTTTCGTAGCTGCATGTATGAGATTTGCCGCTATTGTTAAATTGATTTTGTTTTTTTGTAAATAATTCGATAGTATGTAAATTTTTGATAAAATATCTTTCCAGAAACCGAGCAAAAATTTAAACTCGAAAGTTTCTGTATAGCTTATGAGTCCATTTGCCTCAGCAATTTGTTTAACTTTACGTTGACTATCTCGCCCTCAACTATTTTTAAAATTGTCTTGTGAATAGCAGATATGTTTAAGAAAATTGAATCAAATGCTCTCTCATGACTGGCCTGAGTGTAAGATAATTTTTTTAGTGATATATTTGTGCATTTGAATGCAGTCTGCTCAGTATGATTATGCTCATTCTGTACTTTTTTAAAGAGTTTTAACCGTGGAAAACTTTCTGAAATGTAAACGTAGATTTGCTCCATCGTACCAAAAAATAGTTTCGTTTCAATGCATGTAGTAATAGAATCTACAAGAACTAATTATGAGCACACCAGTGCACATATATTGCTTTTGGTACAAGTTCTTTATTCTTTTTTGAAGCCCGCTAATATGTCCAGACACAACGTTGGTCCCATCATGCGCTTGCCCTAGATAAAAAGCTATGTCTATATTTATTGAATTTAATTCTTTTAGTACATCAGAAGATTATTCTACCGATACACTAAAAAGTTCAATAAATTTTAAAAATCTTTCTTCCGGAAATCCATTTTTTCCAACAAATCGAAGTGAGAGAGGCAATTGTTCTTTTTTGATATATCATGAGTAGAATCCAAAATTAAAGTAAAATATTTTGAAAAATTAATGTCATATATAATTTTTGCGAAGACTTCTTCAGCCATCAGTTAAAAAATTTAGTTTTGAATTATGTGGCTTGAGTATTTAGCATTTGTAAAATGTTCTGTTAAAACTACGTATTTTTTAAACAAATCTAGAAGTTCTAAAAAATTTCCTTTATTGCTATTTGCATCGCCTTCACAGTGCCCTCTAAAAGGTAAGTTTTGTTTTGATAAATATAATATTATGTTAAATATTGTCTTTAGAGTTTCTTTGTTTTTCCCTACCTGGGTTTTTTCTGCTAGGAGATCTTCTTCAATTATAGTACTATTATTTACAATGCGCAATTTAGTTAAAATAAACTTACTATGATGACGTTGATGAGTTACACTATTTTCGTGTAATTAATTTTTCTCAATTGCTTTTTTATAATTTGAAAAGCCTTGATTAGGATTTGCCCAAACAGATTTCTTTTCCATATCAAACAAGAAAAACGAAACATTTTGTTCGCACGGGGAGAGTAAACGAACTAAGCTCGAATACACGAACAACCAGTATTTTGTGTATCTCCTGAATACCATGAAACATTAAATTTTTTTTCTTTGGCAGCTGAAAACTTGTTAAAATTGTCTCTTAATCCCGGTTGGCAAGGTCCTTCTACAATCAATTTACGAATAATCTCGGGCGTTAGTTGAATGTTTTTGAAAAGGATGGGATCAGACGAATAAAAATCATCATCGTACATGGTTTCATATCTTATACCTATGGCATTATCTGAAAAATCAAATTATACTTTATCTATTGCAGTATTGTACGCTTTTGTCTATTGCAAGGAAAAAAATTGCTCTACAACTAATAAATGTGTGGGTAAATACATGCTAAATTGATTTTATTAATCAACAATAATAACTTACCAACTTTTTGAATGCTTCTGTTTTCAGAATCTGACATTTACTCATCGTCGTCTTTCTCTTCTGGCTTGCAAAGTTCCATTTCAATTTCGTTATCAAGAGCCGCGCGATTTCCTAACTCGATGTTGAGGGAACATTGGATTTGCCTCTGTCTCTGAGTCTGAGATATTTATATCAGAAAGCGAAGGCGACTGAAAATACTTTTTCAGATTCATATAACTTGTCGACATAAGTTTCTCATTTTTTCCTCGTGCTTTTTTTTGTATTCCCAGCCAGATTTCTTCTTTTTTTCCATTGTATTGTACTTAGAATTCTAGAACTAAAAAACGTAATTTAAAAAACAGGGCCTAAAACATTCACACAAAACTAATAACATAATATAAAAAAAGTTTAACCATAATAATATTGCTTTACTTACCCAATCAAAACTATCACTGGATATTTCAGATATATCAAATAAGTATCCGTTTGCTGAAAACTACCCGTTTTAGCTAATTATGACTGTTCGATAAACAAAAGGCCGTCAGTGGTACTATTTTTATTGAGTTTAAGCAATTTACATAAACATAAACATGAGTTAATTGATATACAACTCGAATTAAAATAATGATCAAATAATCAACGAAAAGGTTGAAATTGTTCGTACAACATGGACGGTTAAATACATCCGGTGCCGGACATGTCGATTCAAAATTCTGCACGATTGTTTTAAAATATACTTAAAAAATATATTGCAAGCAAAAGACCAGTCAGCAGACAGCATTGTAAACAACACACTTGTTATTCAACAAGTCAGGGTCAGCCTAACGGCAAACGGAAACGGATCCTTTCTTAACTTCGATCATAAAATATGAGAAACGATATAAGATGCTACACCGGCGACACAGCTTCACATTTGTTACCTAGAATTCCTAGAAAGGTTTGCCAGAACAAGTGCCTTATCGAATGAATTTCTATGGCTATACAGGAAGTATGACTAGCTCTTGAGTCTTTAGTAAAGTTTTCGGGGTAAAATAATGTTTTCAGCTTAATTTATGTATTTTAAATTCAGATAGGTATCTTAATATAATTCAATCACCTTCAACCTGTCCAACCTCCCAACGAGAGCCTTCCAGCCATCCTACAACACCTATAAAGCCGACTGGCCATCGTGCTTAGCATCCTTTGCCAAAGTCACATCAACATTCTCCTCCGTCCCCTACGCAAAACATGACCCAAACCCCCTTTCCACCTTAATAACCCAACATATCCACTGCGTCGCATCTAACAGCATCTCAGAGAGGTACCACACCACAAAATCCTTTCTTTGGTGGACACACAAACTGACTAACACAAGAAATGGACGAAACAAAACAAGACATTGACTACAAAGAGAAAGAAGGAGCAACCTAGACCTAGTACTCATTAACACGTTACACTACAGACTAAAAGACAATACAAACGCCTTATCCACACACCAGGAAACGCCACTACAACAAAATCATAAACGAACAACAAATCGATCTCTGGTCGACATACAGAAAGCTGATAAGATCTAAGACTTCCCAAATCCTCAACCACCCCTACACAGGCAACACTACATACGACAACCTACTAAAAACACTTTTAACCTGCACAATCATCTCCATTACCCAACGGAATCCCAACAGTCACTCATCAATAACACCGAAATCCCACCAAATACCTCCCGCAGACACTGACCTTGAGATCTCCTTCCTAGACTCTCTTGTCTCCAAACTACATCCCTACAAAGCCCCAGGATTCGATCATATTGTAACGCGCTACTACTACCGCGTTTCTCTAATTTAAAACAAGTAATAACAAGAGTCTTTATTACTCACTGTTCACAAGTCTAATTAACAGTATATGCCTTATTTATAGATGTTTTCAGTCCAATTAACGATGAAGCACTATCACACTAATGAATTTACAAGCACTAATATCTTCTTAAACTAACTTCTTTACCATAGGTCCATTAACAATAGGGATGGCCACGGGCCCGGGCTTGGGCCCGGCCCGGCCCGAAGCCCGGCCCGAATATCAAGCCGGGCTTCGGGCCGGGCCGGTCAAATTTTTTTCTGGCCCAAGCCGGGCCAAGCACGTGTCGGGCCCGGGCCGGGCCGGGCCAGACTGCTCAAGTTTTTCGGGCTATTCGGGCCGGCCCGAAGTTTATATAACGAAATATACAATTTATTGATTTAGTAAAAAATTTCATTTAATGATTTCTTTAGATGCCTCTTAAACAAAATTATAATTAACGCTCTTCTTAATATATCACCCAGGTACAGTTACACACATATTGGTAAGTGTGTCATAATGGAAATAAATCGAAAACGAAAATGATTTGATTTAAACCGATTTGTGAATTTCGATTTTTTTTCGATAAGTAATATTCACTTCTTTCCACTTTTCAAGAACTTTGAAATAGAAATCGTCCGTGTTATATTTAATTAATCTGAAGGAGTATTGCAACGTATGTTAATTGAGCTGGTTTATTGTATTATACTTATTAATTAACTTATTATTGTGGCCTCGCACTAAAGATTATTTATGAATAAATCGAAACCACTCTGTATATGTAAAAATATTTTAAACTGCCCGATTACAAAAAAACCAGCTTAATTAGATTTAATTATTTGAATGTATCTTTTGTTGAAAACCATACCGAATACAATGCGATTAGCTTTTTATAGCTTTAAATAACAAATGGATATAGAAAATTAAAATGTAAATACTAAATAATATTCTATGTTGCGGCATTTTTTTTTCATAATAATTAAAATTTCCAGTAAAGCATGCGACAAAAAAATATTCATAGACAACAAAGTAATGTCTACCTGATACGAAAGACTTGAATAGTCAGTTCTCTAAACGGATGCTAGGACATTCTCGAAATGTAGACCTATACACAAGCAATTTGTAAAATGGAAATTGGCAACGTTCTTTGTTTAGAATATGAGGAAACAATATTCAGTCAAATTTTGAATACTTTCCTTGAAATATTTTACTATATACTAATAGTAGTACATGAATTCTAAAATGCATTTGATACTTAAGGTTGAAGTTAGACGCAAACCACCTTCTATTTTGGATTGCCTGTGCAAGTGTGCATCATCTCCAAATACCTTTGAGATTCTTCGAGGTTAAAATGATACTATAAACTATAATTTATTAAGATTGATATATTCAACTTTTGTAGAAAAACATAATAATAGTAAAGAAGTATTTATATACAACTGAAAATACATATACTAACAAACGATACGTTCCATTTGGATGTTGAAAAATCTATACATCACTTAAGGTTTTAGTTACCTTCCGGCCCGAATCGGCCCGGCCCGGCCTGAAGCCCGGCCCGAAATTCAAGCCGGGCCTCAAGCCGGGCCGATGCGTTTTGGTTCGGGCCGGACCGCCGGGCCGGGCCGGAGCAAATTATTTCGGGCCGGGCCGGGCCGCATCTAAAAGCCCGGCCCGGCTCGGCCCGAATCCATCCCTAATTAACAACACTAACACAACTATTTATTTATTATACACTTCTATCTAATTTATGTATACTACAAGCTGCATGTACATTAGACACAGCATACAACATTTATGTATATTCTTAAATTTCCAAAAGCTCAACTACTATTACTTTACAACGATATAATTTATATTAGACATTCAAGTATAGACTGACTCTTGCATTTATTAGCGGTCTTATATATATACTCTGAGTTAAATATATGACTCATCCTCTAGTAATTACGAGAAGCTTCCCGGTCTATTGAGAATAAACAGTGCTGGCGGCGTTTTGTGTGTTTGATTGCTAGAAAAATTCTCGAATTCTGAAGACTATGCAGAGCCTACAGCGCTGGTGTGTTTGACGGGTTGCCTAATAGTAGCTCGCAACACTATTACTAAATTCGAGCTCCATAAAGTCTGGTCCTTCATTAAAGAACCCACCCACTTCTTCAAAAAATGCTTATCCATACCCATATTCCCTGCATAGTTCAAATCCGCTGGCCTTACACATCCTTAAAACTGGTAAATCCCCGGAAAACCCTAAATCTTATAGACCCATAACCATTCTCCTCTCTCTTGGAAAACTACTAGAACAAGTCATTTTTCATAAACTCAACGGGTGTTGAGTTTATGAAGGATGACTTGTTCTAGTAGTTTTCCATATTGACAACCATTTCCTTCTACCCACCAATCAGCATGGCTTCCGCCCCGATCACAGTGCCGAACTCCTTAGTTTCAACTGTTCAAACCTCTCCCTTCAAATATGTTATAGCCCTTTTCCTAAATATCCAATCCGCCTTTGATGTCCTATGGTGGCCAAACCCTCTGAACAAACTCTGCCTAACAAAATTCTCGATTAACATGTGTAATGTAATAAAATTTTTCCTCTTATTCCGAACAGGTACACTCTCCCCCAATTTCTACTTCTCTTCAAAAATCCTAACATAAGGAAGTCCATAAGGATCTTGCTTATCCCCTACGACGTGTAACATTTCGATCAATCCCCTCCTAGACCTAAACATCCTCAATATTTCTACTTTTGCCTATGCAGGACGACCACGCCTTCCTGATCTATGGCAACTCCTGCGTATCCATAGAAGCCATCGCCACCATTCCTATGTACATCGTTGAATCCTGGTCTTTCTTAAATAAACAACCTCTTTCCCCAATCCAAATTCAAAATGCCAATAATCCATTACGTTGTCGACATCTTGTTTCCCCTACCCCTCCCTTCCGCAAGACACAAGCTCGACACAATCATTCGACCCTTCTTGCTCTACTACTCCTGAGCCTATAGTACAACCTGCACCGTCGCCCTCTTTCAGACACCTCCCATTGAGTTTTCCATCCATTCCTGTATCCAAATCCGAAAAAACGACCTATTACCCTGCACGATAGGATCCTATACCCGTACGTATATAACCCTAATCCCTAATCCATTTGCTACGTTCAGTGACATAGTCAAAAAAAAAGAAAATAAACACGGGAAAAAAAGAAGAAATTGACCGGGCTCAATCGGCGAGTGGACGGGGTATTATACTTACAAAAACATTAAGGGAGGCCTAAAATAAAAATATACTCATTCACGCACAATCAAACATTTACAAACTAAAAACCTCTAATTTAAAAAACAAAATTATATACAAAACACAATAGTATTAAAAATGAACAATTCGTAGGTACACAATATACATATTTACGAATAAAAAAAGGATAATTTTTAACATGGCGAGCTGCAGTTTTTGGGTCACCCTCTATATTAATCTTCAAACAAGAAAAAGGAACAAAATTACCCCACTAAAAATCACAGCTCGAAATCAGCATTGTAAGTACGGAATTCTATACATAAAATGATCCTAATAAAAAAATCAGTAAACATTATAATATCCTCGCACATACAAACAACCAGTCATTTTACCGCCAACAAGGTGATGCATCCGTAGACCCGTGTACATATATTGCTTCCAACAAATACCGGGTACCCCTATAAGAAACTTAGTGTATAAACACTCATCTTCGAGTCACCACCGTCGGGTTGGCTCCTACCGTCTGTAAAAACGGTGCGAAACAGAAGTGCGTGTGACCCGCCCCGGGGTGGTCCTTCCATCACAACAAGGGGCGACCATTCATTGTGGCTTTAAGGGCCACCGGTAGGAGCACGCTGTAAAGTGTGCGCGAACTTTTCATACAAAAACAAGCATCCTACACGTGTTTTTGCTGTGTAGATTAAAAAGCAAGTGAATATTAATTTCGTTTCACTAATGACCAGAGCTAAAAGTAATATTGTTGTTAAAGAAATAAAACTGGAAGAACACGGTTTATTGGAAGGATACGCGGCTTTAATTCGACGAAGCTTTCAATCAAAAACGCATAAGAATCAATTATCAGATACCTAGAACCAGTTATCGCCTGTTTAATTTTAGCATAAACTTTACGTTGAGGAATTCTTAGGCTTTAGGATGTAACAATAGGAATCGAATTGATACAAACAGATAAATGAATTAACACTTGAAAGAGTTATTTTAATTTACTGAATTGATTTTCGTTTTTAACGCCAAAGGGATTTGAGTTGAAAATTATTAGACCGCGTATTTCTTATTAACAGAAAAAAATGTACAGGATGTTCAAAATAAACGTAACACATTCCTTGCCAGAATCCTTAATACTTTCACACACAGGAAGACACACAAATGACATTTTCCCGGTAATCTCCAACATTTCACCCCACGTCCCACTCTCATATCTAACCATTTTGCAATTTCTTACCGGACATGGTCTCTTCCAAACTACATCAACTGCACTTAACTCTATCCTCCTGCTACTCCTGCGACGAACTATCAGAAGAAACCCCGATTCACCTCATTTACTCCTGCTTACTAGCCCACAACTCCCGATCCAAATTGAAGACCGCACTTCATTTCAACCAATACACTCTACTACCAATTAAACCTACTGGCAACCCACCATCCACAGGACCTCAATCTATTCCTATCGGCATCCTATCTAATACCCCCCCACATTCCAACCACGCAGTACTAAATCGCCTCACAACTCTAGTATACATACACACACACACACACCCATAACATCATACTCTCAACATTCACACCTAAACAAAAAAAGCGACAACGAGCAAGGGCAGACTGCCCCCACACCAACGGCCGTCTCAGAATAGGATATGAACATTTAACTATCTTACTGTGGTATGTACAACTAGGTTGGGCCATCGGTTTGCATAGTTATCAATAAATGACACTGAAATGAAAAAAATGAAATGAAAATGACTGTCCGCATTATACGAAAACACGTCTACACTCGAGGAGGTCCGGTAGTAAGGTCCCCTTTTTGGACACATCCGCTCCAAAGAAACTTCGTCGCCCGTACAAGAGTCCCGACCCAAAACTGCTAGACACAGCTGCGTGTTAAATATGAGAGCATTTTCCCCAAACCACAAATTACAAATAAATATACGTAAGAACCAAAGCTTTGTGCGGTACGACGTAAGGCTTATATTAAACCTATTAATTAAACCTAGATAACGCAAAAAAGGTAAAGCTTTTTGAGAAAAAAACGCAACACTGGCGAGAAAACAGCGAAGAACACTGCACTAACTAAACGAAGTATATAAAAAAGTTTATAAAAATGAGCATTTCTTGGTATCCATTTTTGCTTACTGCCATGTTGGATTGGCCACTTTGAATTACGTATGCTTTGCGCATTTTTTGAGCATAAACTTGGAGTTTTTGACACTGTAGGGCGTAAATAAAAGTAGGAAATAAAGGAAGGTTATAAAATTTCCATTTTTTATGTTGTTCATTCCAGCTTAAACCGAAGTTGGCTTGCCAACTTTAAATTACATATATTTTATGTAATTTTTGACCACACAAGCTGAATTTTGGACACTACTCAGTGAAAATGAGGAAACTGAAGGAAATAAAGTAAGTGAAGAAAAATAGATTTTCATGGTACCTATTCCAGCTTCCTGTAAAGTTTTGTACTATCACTTTAAATTACGTACTAGATGCGCATATTCCAAGCAGAATCGGATCTTTCAGTACTGCCTTTCACAAACGGAATATAAGGATAAAGAAATAAGAATGTTATAAGATTAATTCTCTTTAATCACGTATAACTTGGACAAACGTTGAAGTTTTGGCATTATTCGACTCAAACGAAGCACAAACGAAGAAAAAAGATAGTTAAAAAATTGTAATTCATTATGGTGTTAATTCTACTGCCACTTTAAATAACGTTTGAGCACAAACCAGGCCGGCACTACGCGGCACAAACGGACCACATACAAAACCCATTTTTTAAAAATTTGTATGGTGTTCGTTTTAACATCATAAGCACGGTACAGGTGAGCGAAAAAGTCTGTTCAGGATAGAAAACGCCGAAAAGCTCGGTACGGCCTAAATGAAGTATATAAAGAAAGTTTATAACAATGAACTCTTTTTGGTAACCATTTCTGCTTACTGCCATATTGGATTGATCACTTTGAATCACGCATGCTTTGCGCGTTTTTGAGCACAAACGTTAAATTTTTGGAACTGTCGGGCGTATACAGAACACAAAAGATGTTATACTTCGGTTTTTAGTCTAAGGTATACTTTTAAAGTCCCGGGTGTAATTTATAAAAGCCATTACAACAGTTGGTAACACAATAAATGTTTGACTAATAATGCGCAATAAGGGGTTACGTCATATTTATGTACAAATTATTATCACATACAAAGAGAAAGATAAATGTACTCACGTAAACTGTAGAACTCTTCCCTACATTGCAGCTATTTTGGCGGCAGGCTCTCCGCGCTGGTGGAGCGTTGTGGGCGTGGGTCGTCTTTTGCCCTCTCGTCGAAATTAAATTCAATTTGTCTTCTCTCTTCTGTGTAGAGGTACGACAGGATACAGGTAAACGAAACGATACAGGTACAAGAGATAAAGGGAACCTACATATCTAAAAAAAGAAGACAAAAAAGGCACCGGTAAACTTCACCGTTCGACGTTTAGTTGACTAGTCCATGACGTGACAGAAATCACCACTTACTTCCACACTTCGCGTCTGCGCAATCCCGGGCCCCGACGCAACTATCTAAAGTAACGGAAATGCACGCACAAGTCTTAAAATATTGGCGCGAATTCACTTATAAATTTAAACTAATATTAGAAATGTTTACATGCTGATTTTCGGCATGTAACAATCGCGACAAAGCCATAAAAGAAAAAAACTTAAAAAAAGAAAATGACTGTTAGCACGGTAAAAGCTTAAAATCTAGATTCTAACTATCCTACATAAACCCCAACTTAAATTCTACAAAATGTTTATTCTAGGCGCCACCTGTTTTTTTCCGACCGATAACACGTCTTCCGGATTACCAGGAAACGGAATGTGTAGCCCCATTGTTTCTGAACTACATTTAAAGTGCACACACGAGTCTTTAATGTGGCGCAGTTATAATTGACCGCACAAATTTGTCGGGGAGCACGAGACACTACTAAAACTAAAATAATTGCGACAAGTCGCCTAACATATATACTAAACTAAAGCTAACATTACAGTTTTCTAAATGCGGACGTACATGAGCGTTGCATCTAGACTGTTTCTTCTTCGGCAAGAAAATGCTGAAATTTCAAAATGTTAAAAAGAGCAAGTTACTATGCACTTTAGCAAATTTTTAGGTACTGGTACTCTGGCTTAATAAACAATACACATTAAAACTTTTTTATGACATGGTTGTGAATCAACAAATTTACCAACAGTACCATCTTACTAATTTCTTATATTACTAACCTAGCAAATTACATGGCTACCATCAGGTTAGCTTTTTCACTCAATATTTGAAAAATAATTCCTACGTCTGATCGTAAATATCAAACGTTAAGAAGATAAAAAAGATAAAGCAAAATCTCAAGTTATTATCAAAGATAATAGGTAAGATAACGATATTATGATAAAGTTATTATCAAAGATAATAAATAAGATAAAGATATTAAGATAAAGTTATTATCAAAGATATTAGGTAAAATAATGATATTACGATAAAACTATTATCAAAGATAATAGGTAAGATAAAGATATTAAGATAAAGTTATTATCAAAGATAATAAATAAGATAAAGATATTAACTCAAGTTATTATCAAAGATAATAGGTAAAATACACGGTATTTAGATAAAACTAAATAACGATAGAGTGGCTCCTTGGAGCCGTTATATAGGGAAAATGCTCGTACCCTCTAAAAAGAGCGACCTGTGAAGCAGGTTCGTTTATAAAAAACGGTACGAGGGACCGGAAAAGGCATTTGGGTGCATTCCTGCACCCGGCGTTAATCGATATCGGTACGATATCCGTACGATATCCACACATATATATATATATATATCAACATATATATATATATATATATATATATATATATATATAATCATGCACTCACACATACACACACTCATACATACATTCACTGTCACGAAAGATTCGCAGAGACGTGGTCCGGCTGTCTGTGAAAACCGCGCGCGCAACCACACGGTGACTAACGGAAATGAAAAGGCAGTAGAAATATAGGAAAGGTAGAAAGAAAAAAGTAGGCCTTTTGAAATGCATAAAAGGCACTTTCAGGTAGAAGAAAATAGAAGAAGGGCTCGCATTGAGCTAAAGAGACAGAAAAGGTAGATAGCAAAGCACTACTCAACCAGCCAATGTGGTCAGTAGCCCGGAATGAGGGAAAAATCACTCTTATGTGGTAGACGGGTGTTCCGGGATAAGAACAGGTCTACCGAATGAAAGATAAGGCAGAAACTAAGACAGCGGGATAAGAGAAAGTAGAGTTTTTGGACAATCGTCCGAGAGAAGGTAGAGAGTTGTCCCTATTAAACACAGGTCGGTCTGAAGGACCACCTGCTATATTAATTAGACAAGTTAAGGTACATAATAAGTTAAAAAAATTACTAGACTCTTGGTGAGAACTAGTGCAATCATTTTCCCAACGAGTGCATCCACTAGGATAAGAAAATCAGACAGGAGTTGAAACAACAACTTAAAAGTATCACTACAGATACATTCACACAAAAAACCAACTGTCTCAAGGTAATTTTTAGAAACGGTAACGCCATAAACACACAAAAATGCCTAATTATAAGCAGTTAAATACAGACACACTGTCCCAGTATGCTAAAACAACCGAGAATTCGATAAGGTATCAATAAAAAGCGATAGCACCTCACCACGAAGTTTAATAAAAAACAACGAAAAAAATGTTTATATGTTATGATGACTTAGCAGAAGGAGAAACAAGTAATGATATAGGATAATGTGGGCGACTGTAATAATTCAGAGAAAAAACGCATGGAATGGAAAGTCCTAGTTTTTGGCAACTGCAAATATGAACTATTTCTTACAATGGCATAGGCCGCGTCTCCTATGTGAGCCCAAAGAAAAAAGCATTCACTCAAAACATCAGCTAAAACCAATCATAAAAATTCAATGAGTTATTACAACCAAAGTTACGACAATCACCACAAAATTAAACGATGTAAGATCAATACTGAAAACAAACTAATATGTTGTAAAAAAGGTGCGACGATTATTTAAATGAAGCGACAGAGTTATACTGGGGGACCTAGATAATAAACCGATATATGACTAACAATAAGTTCAAGAAAAAGTCAACAAGAAGCAAAAAGATAGCTAGTTTAAGGTAAATAAGTTAAACGTGTAAAAGGAAAATGCTGTATAAGAGCAGGAATTGGTCTTTGAAGTTAACTAATTCATAGTAAAGACAAAAACATTAGGTAAATCGTTAAGGAAATGGAATGTGAAAAACTTTATATGTACGTAAAGCTTAAGCGATTTTAAAGATAATTTTATGCCATCTAGTGTGATTTGAATCGATATGTGAAGAAATAACAGTAATCAAAACTCGATTTACTGATAGAATTGTTGAAGAACAGAAAGATATCTTATAACGCATATACTTACTAGGATGACGAACCCTCCTTTGAGCTTCACCTAGACTAATAAAGAAAAACTCCAACATCATTCTTAAAAAATGATTCACAAATTGCTAGAACGACAAAATTACTCCCGAGTCTCGTCTAGACTTATGAAATGCTGAGCGACTAACTCTTGATAAGTTTCGTCTAGACTAAATAAATCTTAAAATGCTGCGTTGAAATATCGATATATCTAAAAAATATGCTATCAAAACAAAATTATACTCTCTACACAAAAGCAATATTCTACGATATATGTATAGAAAAAACAATATTCCAAATTATTAAAATATTCTTTTGATATCGCGGGATTTATCAACAACCATCGTAAATGAGCTTAAATAGAAAACGTTATCAACAACTTCATTATTATAGTGTTTAAAAAAGTATTATCAAAGATAATAGGTAAAATAACGGTATTAAGATAAAACTAGATAACGATTGAGTGGCTCTTTGGAGCCGTTATATAGGGAAAATGTTCGTACCCACTAAAAAGAGCGACCTGTGAAGCAGGCCCGTTTATAAAAAACGGTACGAGGGGCCGGAAAAGGCATTTGGGTGCATTCCCGCACCCGGCGTTAATAATGCTGTATAAGAGGAGGAATTAATGATTCAAGTTAACTAATTCATAGAAAAGACAAAAACATTAAGTAAATTGTTAAGGAAATGGAATGTGAAAAACTTTATATGTACGCAAAGCTTAAGCGATTTTAAAGATAATTTTATGCCATCTAGTGTGATTTGAATCGATATGTGAAAAGATAATAGTAATCAAAACTCGATTTACTGATAGAATTGTTAAAGAATAGAAAGATATCTTATAACTCATATACTTACTAGGATGACGAGCCCTCCTTTGAGCTTCACCTAGACTAATAAAGAAAAACTCCAACACCATTCTTAAAAAATGATCTCAAATTGCTAGAACGACAAACCCCCGAGCTATTTTGGCGGCAGGCTCTCCGCGCTGGTGGAGCGTTGTGGGCGTTGGTCGTCCTTTGCCCTCTCGTCGAAATCAAATTCAATTTGTCTTCTCGCTTCTGTGTAGAGGTACGACAGGATACAGGTAAGCGGAACCATACAGGTACAAGAGATAAAGGAAAACCTACATATCTAAAAAAAGAAGACAAAAAAGGCACGGGTGAACTTCACCGTTCGACGTTTAGTTGACTAGTCCATGACGTGACGGAAATCACCACTTACTTTCACACTCCGCGTCTGCGCAATCTCGGGCGCCGACGCAACTATCTAAAGTGACGGAAATGCACGCACAAGTCTTTTAAAATATTGGCGCGAACTCATTTACAAATTTAAACTAATATTAGAAATGTTTACATGCCGATTTTTGGCATGTTGTAACAGTCATTCTATGACCGTTACAAAATTAATACAGTTTCTGTATTAATTCTGTACATAAAGTTGTAAATGTCTAGTAATAAAGAAATTTATTTTATTTGGTTGGTGTAACGTTGAGAAACGCACTCGTATTGTCAAAAGGAAGAAAGTTATTTTAAGGAAATTTAACCTTTGTTTAAACTATATCTCAATGTTTGAAGGCGTAGAATCGCATCGATGTGGCGTATAAAGAGTCGGGATAGCAGTACTTGTTTGTTAACATGATAGCCGGCCGCGCGGATATAATTATTGATATACGAACAGAAGAACGTTAGGTTGCACGGAAAACACGCTTGGTGGCTTACTAAATTAAAAGGGTTTCAGAGTTGAAACTACCTGAACTTACGTTGTAAGGATTTGTAGGAAATGAATGGTAAGCACACCTAAATTTACTGAACGGATATTTCTAGTTGTTGGTACAAATCAAAATTCCACATCTGTTCGGACCGCTTATCGGAAAGATAGTTTGGCGTGAAGCGTCCATCTTTTGTAAGTAATAAACTTTGTCCTTATGGTACTAATATTAAATTTTTTAGATATTAGCACTTCTGTCTATATTTCGTCAGAGCAAGAATTTATTGGTATTGTATAAGAACCCCTTTTAGCGAAGGTAAAGAGGGATTATAATTAACAGGTGATTAATTGTATTATTGCAGGGTTCTTAGGTTGTCCTGAATTATTAGTTGTTAGCGCATGCGTGAGTTCGGTGTTTTTCTGCGTTTGGTTCTGGAATTGGTAGTAGAGTTGAAGAAGAAGCTTAATCCCTAGTTGGTACTGCTGACGTTGGATATTGGATCGGCTGTTCCGGAATCCAATTCATCGATACAGGTTCATGTCCAAGGGGTGGTCGTGAGTAGCCCTAGAAAATAGTTTACTTGTGGTGCGGAGTAGTAAAGTTATTTCTAATTAGAATAAAATATTGGTTGGTCTTAAATTTTTCATAACTGAGAATAATTATTTAAGGGTGAAGGAATTTATATATGACAATTAACTATCGATAGAAATGTAAAGCTTATAAAAGAAAATTGCTGTTTTAAGTCTAATTGTGAACACAATTTGCGCACATTGTGGGATATCAATATTTGGTAACTTATATTCACAACGCTCAATTTAAAATTTTTAATACGAGCCTAGGGGCTTTGGTCTTAAATTACTCAGTTTCATGATCATATTGCCACTGGTTCACATTATTTTATATTGCTTAGAATCTGTCTAATTACTTTATTTATAAATATTAAAGAGATTGTGCAAGTGTATACGACACAAAGCTTTTATTAATTGGAAATCAGGAGCTGTTAAGATAATTACTGCGGGGAATTCTAACCCGGATCACATAGTCTTCCTAATGGGGTTGGGTGTGGTTGACTTTTTGCTTGAGTTGTTTCCTGGGCGGAACCTAGCCCTGGCGCCCATATCTACTTATCTCTTATGTAGCACTCCTACGACCCTTATGTGCTCTTTGACTAGCCGCGGAACAGGAAGCAACAAATTAATCTCTCAGCGTTCGAACCACTTCCATCGGTTCGAACACAGCGTTGCTACAATTCACTCCTAGTACGCCTTCAGCGGGGTCTTATACTTTACCCTTCGCATTTAGGGCGTGACAATGTAACAGAGAAGGAAATAAAACAAAGTTATAAAATTTTAATTTTTCATGGCGCTCATTCCAACTTTCATTGAAGTTGAATTACTCACTTTAAATCCCGTACATCTTTCGTAATTATTGACCATAAACGCTGAATTGTTGGCACTACTTAGCGAAAAATTAGAATAAATGAAGAAAATAGGGTAAGTTAAAAAGAATGGATTCCAGCTTCTGCAAACCTTTCTATTATCACTTTAAATTACGTACTAGATGCGCATATTCCAAGCAGAATCAGATCTTTCGGTACTGCGTTTCACAAACGGAATATAAGGATATAGAAATAAGAATGTTAAAAGATTAATTCTCTTTGGTGTCCATTCCAGCTTCTTGCGAAGTTGAATTGCACACTTTAAATCACGCGTAACTCGTGCAATTTTTGAAGACAACGCTAAATTTTTGTCAATATTCTGCTTAAACAAATCACACCCAAAGGACGGTTAAAAATTGTAACTTCATATGGTGCTAATTATACTGTCACTTGAAATAACGTTTAAGCACACACCAGCGCAGCACTGTGCGGCACAAGCAAAGCACATACGAAACATTATTTTTTTGAATTTTGTATGGTGTTCATTTTAGCATCATACACTTGGTACAGGGCAGCGAAAGAGTCAGCTCAGGATAAAAACAGCAAAGAGCTTACGTCAAGGTAATCTTGAAAATGCTGCAAAAAAAAATTGATTTTGCGAATACCTTTGTTTTATTATATTGTTATCCCTTTGAAAAAACGTTTGAATATACGGTCATGGCTGTATACCTTAAGATATGTTATATACAAAACTTTATAGTACTGTTGTAACTTCTACTAGAAGTATGTAAAGATTAAAGAAGCTTTACGGTGTCATCACCTTGCTGTTTTTATTTTATTGTTTGGTATATTTTTATACGCGCATCGCAATGGTTTGCAGATCTTAATAATTAGCACAAAATATATGACATCAAATTTATTTTGTAGACCTAAATTATTTTAAATTATAGGAATTGCTGCCGTCATTTCTTATAACCAATTCTTAGTGCTCAAGAAAAGTGTAAGACAAGGAAGCCCTGTGCGGAGTCAAGGCAATCGTGACGTATTATTACAATATGTAATTATTTATCCAGTAAATGCTATCAAACATGTGGCTCTCGTTAAGAGAAGGGAATGCAAAGGAGTGTGAATGAAATGGCCTTTACCATATCATATAAAAACTCTTATAGCATTTAACACAGACTTCAGTTAGTGTGATACCGCAGTCATCAACGGTTAGGATTTACCTCATCGGGGTTAGCCTAATCGCGAACGAATTACGCGTTTATCAAAGTAGTTGCACGTTCAGAATAATTACTTGTGTTGTGCAATCTAGTTAAAAAATGCCACCCCAGGGCGAAATCAATCAGTCTTCTGATCAGAACCCAAACAGAACAAGTGACATAATTTCAATGATCGGACAAAAAGTAGGTTACTCAAACAATGCTTTTGTTCACGATCAAAACGATAACACGGTGAAAGATCAAAAGGAAGACATAAAGAAAACTGGAGAAGATTCGTTTGACTTTGATGACTTATTACCGCACATTGGCGAATTTGGACTTTATCAAAAAATATTATTCTTATTGATGATACCGTTCGCGTTTTTCGTAGCGTGGGTGTATTTCTCGCAAATTTTTATCACAGTAACGCCGGAACAACACTGGTGCAAAGTGCCCGAACTTGAAAATCTTACGCAGGAAGCAAGGTCAGTTAATCACATTATTATGCATTTAGGTCGTTGATTACCTAGCGGCGACTGCAATTTACGCAATTTGTTTTATTGCTAATTAAAAAAATAACGAAGTCGGTGTAAGATTTCGAAATCTAAAGGAAATTTTATAACAATGCAAGTGTTTACGATCGCATCTAATAACGTATTTGTTTATATTTATACGTAATGCTTGACGTGAGATAAATGCAATTAATTATTATTGTGCTTACAATCTATCTCCAATGTTAAGTAATTCGAATAATTGAATGATATTATTTAAAATGCCATTGAAATGCCTAAGAGTTATTTAACCTCGATTTGTGTACCTTATAATTATCAGATTATTGTTTCCAAATTTTATACGGCGAAATTGTCTATTTTATAGTAACAACCGTGAAGTTTGAATTATTACTTTATTAGTGGCATTTATGTACTAATTTCACGGTTCCTATAATTAGCAATAAATTTAATTTACTATAATACAAACATTATAAAGTCTCCATACATCATATTTTTATTGGCTGGTACTACATACAAGAACTTTTTACAGTTTTGTACATAAAGCCTACATCACATTACGTATTGCATTTTTGTTGCAGCACTTTTTGATGCGGCATCTAAACTGCTGCATCAAAAATTGCATGCACCTTCACGCTACATGCAACAAATATATGAAGAGGAAGATTCATAGTTGTAGCAACGTAATCTAAACCTAATATTTTTTTAGGTTATGTTGATTTAATTTGTATGTTTTTTGTATAGTTGGATGAAGTTGATTACGTTATATTTTAATAATTGAACACTAACGATGGACAATTCATATATAAATTTTGTTGTCCTTGGAATAAGGAATGCTCTTTTTTCTTGTGTCGAATCGACTCAAAGTAACTGAAGACAGACTGATTAAAATTTATTTTTCTTTTTAATAATTAATTCTTCTCAAGGAATAAGCTATGCTGTTAATATTTGAAATAAGACAAAAAGTTAAGGTCACGAAATAGAAAGAGAAACATTTTGCAGAAATTGACTTAATTGAAAGTTACCAGAAATGAATGCAATTTAAAAAAAATAGAATCTGTTCTAATTGCATGCAGCAACAGAAACGCATAATGTGATTGTAAAAATGCAGTAATTTTAATGCAGCATTAATGTTGCTGCTAAATGTATAGTGTGGTATAGGCATAACATAGATTTTTGTTTACTAATAATACCATCGTTGTTCTGCTCATTGTACTTTACAACCCTCCAATAGTGCCTAGCGCAAAATTAGTTTGGATATTATAGTAATAAATTTTCAAAAATAGTCAATCTACCGTAATAACAATACGAAAGCGGTAAATTTGTATGCGAAAATCTACCGTTCATATAAAATACCTAAGTATTGCAGGTATTATAGTGTTCTCTTTACTATCAAATAAGCAAAACATTTTAACTGTGACGCTTTGCCTCAGAACTGCCGTCAAGATGTTAGACTTTTTTGTCATAAATCAGCCTATGGGGGGAGGAGGAGGAGGTGAAACAACTCCGGAAGAGAATATAATTGGTTTGTGTTGGCCACGAAGGCATAAGCGTGAAGGTAAGAAATGAAAGACCGAACGGAAGGAGGTCTATTAAACTGTCTGAGCCAAATTATCAGAACACTTCAAAATATATATATCTAGCCAACTAAAAAAAATACCTACACAAAATAAAATAAAAAGATTAACAATATATTAATTATTTGTTATTTTTTTGCTACCATTTGCAAAAGAAAAAAAATCAAATTTTCAAATAATATAATAAATATCAATATCTACAAGAGTAAAGTACATTAAAGAAATTAATTGCTGGCATGACTAAAGAATACCTACGTTTAATAAATTATGTACTCTTAAAATATGCAACTCCCAAATTATCAGAACACATCAAAATATATATATATATATATATATATATATATATATATATAGGAATTATTTGCCAATTATTTGCTTTTTTTGCTGATAAAACCATTTTTTTGTTATATCTGTAAAAAGTTACAAGTGGCTAGATAGCTTAATATAAGCTATCTATCCAACTAAAAAATAAATACCTACACAATATAAAATAAAAAAATTAACAATATATAAATTATTTGCTATTTTTTTGCTACCATTTGCAAAAGAAAAAATCAAATTTTCAAATAATAAACTAAATATCAATGTCTACAAGAGTAAAGTACATTAAAGAAATTAATTGCTGACACAACTATAGCATTTACAATGTTTATGAATTATTTGTTCTTTAGATATGCAGCTCCCGAATTTTTTGCTCGCCAAATTAGATGTTAAAACGATAATAACAATATAAGTTGGCCTGAGACTAAAAGAGTAAGGTTCTTTTAAAACATTAATTGCTTCTTTTATAATTTCATAATCATATAGCTTGATTTATTTGCTCTTAAATTATGCAAATCCTGAATTTTTTGTTCACGAAATTGATAAAAGGCCATTGTTATCGTTTGAACATTTAATTTCGCGAGCAAAAAGTTCGGGAGTTGCATATTTTAAGAGCAAATAATTCATAAAACGTAGATATTTTTTAGTCATGCCTGCAATTAATTTTTTTAATGTACTTTACTCTTGTAGATATTGGTATTTATTTTATTATTTGAAAATTTGATTTTTTTTCTTTTGCAAATGGTAGCAAAAAAATAGCAAATAATTTATATATTGTTAATTTTTTTATTTTATTTTGTGTAGGTATTTTTTTAGTTGGCTAGATAGCTTATATTAAGCTATCTAGCCACTTGTAACTTTTTCACAGATATAGCAAAAAAATTGGTTTTATCAGCAAATAAAGCAAATTATTAGCAAATAATTCCTATATATATTTTGATGTGTTTTGATAATTTGGGAGTTGCATATTTTAAGAGTAAATAATTTATAAAACGTAGGTATCCTTTAGTCATGCCTGCAATTAATTTCTTTAATGTATTTCACTCTTGTAGATATTGATATTTATTTTATTATTTGAAAATTTGATTTTTTTTCTTTTCCAAATGGTAGCAAAAAATAGCAAATAATTTATATATTGTTAATTTTTTTATTTTATTTTGTGTAGGTATTTTTTGTAGTTGGCTAGACAGCTTAGTATTAAGCTATCTAGCCACTTGTAACTTTTTTATAGATATAGCAAAAAATTGGTTATATCAGCAAAAAAACAAATAATTAGCAAATAATTCCTATATATATATTTTGATGTGTTCTGATAATTTGGCTCAGACAGCTTAATAGACCTAACGGAAAGAGTGAGGTGGAACCATCTAACCTGGATTGACTAAAATAGTGGATTTCAAGATTACCGGGACCCTCTTCGAGCACCCTTTCCACTGAGTTACTCGGCAAGCATTCTTATTGGAACAGTTGACGTGTTCGGTACTTTATCGAAACACATAATTTTTCGCGAGGTACTTCACTGAATTTCTCTGTGGACTACCGGTTAGATTTCCAGGACGTAACAAATAAAAATTGTTGTTGATCAAGCTTTAATATGTTGCAAAAATTTGCGAACGAGGTGTATGCACTTCGTAGGTGAATCATTCAGCATTGTTAAAAGAGCTTAAATTTTTCAAATTCGGTTAAATTACAAAAAAGTTGCGCCTTTTTAAGCAGTGTAGTGCTTTTTACATTAATTTTTTGATTAATTGCAAAATATACTAAACCCTAGTAGGGTTTAGCTTCGTGGAATATTTAGATATTAAGAAGTTAATCACGTTATACATTTTAGTTCATTTTTGTGTTTGTAAATGGTGAATATAAATGGAAAAATAATGACTTTTGATAAAAATTTGAGGGACATTTCAAGTGACAGGCGAAAGATGATACAAATTTGGAAAATTAGTAGTTTTAAATTACATATCAATACTTGCAATATATAATAAATATGTTAAATGACGAATTGCAATTATCGCAGATGATAGAATGCAACCTATGTAAAAAGTTTTAAAACACGCGGACTTAAAATTCATATGAGAAAAATTCATCGGGAATCATTAGAACATGATTTGATGAAGAAAGACCTGTCCTATCTACCAAGAAATTCAAAACATAATGACCAAACAAACAAATATGAAAATATTGATTCGAATATCAAATATAAATCTGAAGAAATTTTGTCCAATCTAACAAAATGTAGAGCTTCCAATCTATTCATTATAAGGCGTATCCCAAAATCAGTAAGAAGTAAGTGTGCCCTCTTGTTATTAGAAGCTATTGATAACTGTACAAAATATAATTCAATTCCTGTTTAGGAAATGCTATTATCATTGCTTACCTCAAATTTTCAATACCTAAATGTACTACAAAACCGTTAAATATATCGAACCAAATCTTATACAACATTAAAAGCTCCATTGTTTATGACCATTCAAACTCAATTATACAATTAAACGTCCCAAAACACTAACCACTGGCTGAACAATAAAATAGTGTTTAAAATTGCGGACGGAGACCTTTCACCTGCAATTAAAATTTTGTCTTCAGAAGATTCTTTCACTCCTTCAGACGAATCTACATTTTTAGAACTAAAAAACATCCTAAAGCTTCCAAAAACATTCTAAATCACAAAAATAATTATTCTAATATGCAAAATTCAATAATTGTATTAGAAAAGAATATTTTAACTGCCATTAAATCTTTTAAATCAAGCTCCGCAGGAGGAATTGATGGCACACGCCCATCTCACTTACAAGATTTATTAGCTTTTTTAGTAGGAATTAGTGCAAAAAAGCTCCTCAAGTCTTTAACCACACTTTGCAATTTCATGTTAGCAGGAAAAGTTTATCATAACATTTGCCCGATACAATGCGGTGCTTCATTATGCGTTTTAAAAGAAAAAGATGGCGGAATTCGACCTTTGCAGTAGGAATATTTTTTAGGAGGTTAGTAGCCAAACTATGTTGTAATCAGATTTAGTCAACTTTAAGGGACCTTTTTCAACCCACTCAATACGGCTTCGGCACACCTGCTGGCTGTGAAATAGTTTCACACTCAGTTCAAACATTTATTAACTCTAATTCTTATAAATCCAATAAAATTATGCTTAAATTAGACTTCCGCAATGCTTTTAATAACATACATAGAGAAATAATCTTTGAAAATATTCTTGAACATGTCCCTTCATTACACCCTTTCATCTCACAATGCTACCTTCACCCCGCCTTCCTAAACTTTGGCTCCAAAATCATTATGTCCGAAAGGGGAGTCCAACAAGGAGATCCATTAGCGCCATCTTTGTTTTGTTTAGCCATAATCTAACAATCTAACAAAATCAATCACATGTGAATTCAATGCTTGGTACTTAGATGACGGATGTATTGGGGGAGATACAGATCTGGTATATGATAACTTAAAACACATAATATGTAGCTCCAAAAGAATGGTCTAGATCTAAATTTTGACAAATGCGAACTAATATACATATCACCATCGTACCACACCAACATTGCCGAAAAATTCAATTCGATTGCTCCTAATATCCAAATTCTCGATAAAACAAATTGGATGTTACCCGGCGCTCCTATCTGCTTAGAATCAATTCCAAATTGTATAATCGAAAAGATTAAAACCTTGTCACGTATTTCATTTCGTTTACAAAGTATTAAAATTCCTACTTCGTATGTCCTCATCAAAAATTGTGTCGCAATTCCTAAACTAGTTTACTTACTTAGATGGAGCCCTACTTGGAAATATGAAAACATCTTATGCCAAATCGACAATGTGTTACGCGACATGCTGGAAGAACTGATCAATGTTAAACTCACTTTAAAAGAATGGTTACAGTCCACCCTTCCTATAAAGAAGGTGGCTTAGGTATTCGCTCATCTGTTTCCCTTTCTTTGCCAGCTTTCTTATCTTCTTTTCAAAAATCGACACCATTATTCAGAAAACCTGCTTAAGCGCCCCATACAATGATTTATTTCTAGAAGGTGAATCGCTTTGGATTTCAAAAACAAATTAGTCTAGCTTAAATCATAATAAATCCATTCAAAAAGAATAGGACCTACCTTTGTTTGAGTTCGTTTTTAACAATTGGCTTTTATCAGCTACCAACTTCAATGACAAGGCCCGTATTCGAACAGTCCCATCCAAACACTCTGGAGTTTGGCTACAAACACTACCAGTTTCTCCTCTAGAAACTTTGTTAGATAATCAATCCTTCAGAATTGCTATCGGCTTAAGACTAGGAATAAAATTATGTACACCACATACATGTATTTGCGATACATTCATAAACGAATTAGGAATTCACGGTCTAAGCTTCCGGCTCAGTGCAGGACACATCCCCCGGCACAGAGTAGTAAATGACATTATTAAACGAGCTTTAGGTTCCGCAGACGCTCCGTCTATTATAGAACCAAACCATATCTTTCGAGACGACAAAAAAAGACCAGACCCCATGGAACCGTGGCAAAGCTGTCATGTGGGATTTTACTTGCCTTGACAGCATAGCTCCTTCCCACGCTCTAGCATGTGCCAATAACCCTGGAGCCGCAGCAAAATACGGAGAAAATTTGAAAACTAAAAAATATTATACACTATCAGGCCTTTGCATTTTCTATCCTATCGCGATTGAAACACTGGGTGTTCTCGGAGTTTATGCTCTCCGATTTCTTAAAAAAGTATGCAGACGTATATTATACAACACTCATGATAACAGGGCTACTTCCTTCTTATTACAAAAGAATTAAATAGCATTGCAATTCAACGAAAAAACGCCATTTCAATCCTTGGTACTACTCCACCATCAAAAGAACTAGATGAATTTTTATATCTTCCAAATTACAATTTGCGAAAGCAAAATTTCACAAAATTTGAATTTGCTAATGAAAAACTCAATAATTTAACACCAATCGATTACGAAAATCAAAAACAACATACACATTCAATTATCAATCAACACAACCTAAATCGGAATATAAAAGAAAATAAAAAGAATGAACATGGAAAACAGAAAGAAGCAAATGAAAATAGCTTTACCAATTCTAGCAAACCCTATGAAGAAAATCAAAATATGGTGCAATGCTCTCATATTATTAAAGCAGTTGACTTAACCCAAATTAAAAAATCATTACAGAAATCAAACATCAATATTAAAATGAGCAGTGATTATGAATTTCGGGTTTCTTCGTTGATATGTCTTAAATGCGGACAAAAAATATCCAAGGACATTTGAAAAATAAGTAATTATTACAACATTTTACAATACCAAGATCTGACAGTCACTCAATATGCGTTAATACGGACACTTGGTCTGTGATATGTTATGATTGCGAGGTTGAGGTGAACGTCACAGGCCAGAAATAGTTACTGGAAGCCGTTGAATATATAAAAAAAATTATCCAATTCATGTAAAGCCAAGAACGATATACATTTTGGCACGTCTCAAAATATACAGACATCTAATTTTTCAAGAACACGCGGTTTAACCAATTTTGGCAATTCTTGCTTCTTCAACTCTGTGATATAAATTCTCGAACAAACGCCGTACTCATTAAAACTGCTCCTTGGAATTTCAGAGCTCAGAGAATATTTTCAACTACCAGCTTTTTAAAATCCAGATGATAAAGATTTATTTAAGTTAAATTCATTTGACAGAACTTTAGAAGAAAGACAACCTATAACATTTATTTTATCACAAACGTTACAAGAACTACAAAAATAGACCAGAAACATATAACCCTAACATGCTTTTTACAAGACTAATGCAAAGAATGCCACAACTTACAAGAGGCCAACAACATGACGCACACGAGGTACTACAACATCTACTTGAAGAAATAAGCAAAGAAAATTAAAAAAAAATATCAAACAGCAACACCGGAAACATCATTTGATACAAATAATAGCGGAAAAGGAAGTATTACCCACAGAAATTTTTCAGGGCGCATTAGTTAACACACTACAGCGTCAAGTCTGTAAACATACTTCATGCCCAAATGAGCTCTTTCTCGATTTAAGTTTGCAAATTTTGCGTAATAAAACAGAATTGGTCGAAAACAAAATATCAAAACTTCCAATAATGAACATTCAACTTACGCCTAAAAAGGACAATAAACAAAAAAGTTAGCCAAGAGCTAGTCGAGCTCTATTAGGGTTCCATACCAATAATACAGTGAGCAATCAATAAACCAAACTAAACAGCTTTTATCTTTTATATATATTTAAATCTTACCCAAATTTGATTGTGATAACTGAAAAATAAATATATTGTCCCACATTGTACTGGTACATTAGTAAATACGTTGTCTATTACTGTGTTTAAAAAAATTTTTCCCAACAACTATTACACTGTCAAAAAACCTGCAGTTTTCCGATAATCTACGACTGAATAGCTACTATCCCTATTAAAATAAAAAATTTTAGCTTTGGAAATGTAGGAGAACAGGAGGTGAGGAACGGTCATTTTTGGCACATTTTGAGCTATATCATGAAGACTACTGGACCGAAAATTATTAAAAAAATATTGTAGAAGCCTTTTAGAATCCTCTTACAAATGATACCTCACACGATATATTTATTAAAACTTTTTTCTTTTGACCGAATTAACCCGAGCCATTTTAATCTAAAAATATTTTTTTTCTATTTTCTGACTGTCGATATATATATTGCTGTAATACTTACGTATTATCGAGCCCCTACTTTGGGCTATATTTTTAATTGCTGTGCTATTGGATACTCGAGCCCCTTCGTTGGGTAGACATATTTATTTGCTGTAATACTGACGTATTAAATTATTGTACCACCATTTTAACATTCACTATTAAATGTAGTTATTTCCTCCTCCAGCTGTTTTCTTAATATCACTATCAAACTGGACGTTATCTTTAAACAACTCTTTAACAACCAATGACAAAATTCAATATGTTACCGCCTTGCGCGTTATCTCTTCTCTATTCAATTTGTGACTCCGCCTTTCTACTATTTAAATCTTTGACCTCGGCTAGCATTTATTTGCAATTATAAAATTCAGTAAATTTAGATTTTATATAATGAAACTAATATGTTATATACAGCTTTTGAAATTATTTGTAATACCTTTCTTATAAATTTGATTTATTAACAACTATCTAATTGGTACTCAAAAATCCCCAAAGTCACCAAAGAACATTTACTACCCTTAGGAACAAAGCGTGGAATATTCCAAAGCTGTTTTCTCATTATTCATTCATATAATATGCAACCTTTCTTGTTGACTTGTTCACAAACCTATAGTAATTTAGCAAATTAAATATAAAAATAAAATAATACTCCATATAAAAAAAACAAATATCTTATAACTAAAAATCTCTGACCTGGTTTTATCTTTTCACATCGACGCTCCCACTAAAATTGATCTTCCCCAATTCTGGATTCCATTCAAATTATAACACTATTGATCAGCACCATTAAATCATGTACCCCAATTTATTCCAATTCTTAAACTTTCATCATTCTTCCCCCAGACTTAAACTTGCAGCTTGTTTCACCCCTGTACTTCAAGATTATTATTATTCTTCCTTTTCCCTTGACATTTAAATTGCATTACTGTATTTTTCTTAACATCAGACCTCTAATTTGTATTTTATTTTCCCCAGACATCAGAATCAGAACCAGAAATCGAAATCGTTTAAACGGCAATTGTAATCATATTTTCACTTATTTAATTTTCACTCTTATACATATCGCGTACTACTCTGTTTCATGGCAATGCACTTCGGCCTTGATTGAGTTTAAAACTGACTTCCCCATCACGGAGCTTGCTAATATCATTTCGAATTCCCACTCCAACCGTGGGTGTGATTTAGAACTTGTCGTTGTCCCGGACCAATCAAATAATTTTATTACGAGCCGTTTCTGATGCAATGCTCGACATTTTCCCATAATCACAACTTGCCTGAAGCTGTCTTCGATTGTCAACATATTGTATTTTGATAGATTACCTGCTTTTCTATAAACAACTGATGTAACC
This sequence comes from Platerodrilus igneus, assembly GCA_036346225.1. Lineage (NCBI taxonomy): Eukaryota > Metazoa > Arthropoda > Insecta > Coleoptera > Lycidae > Platerodrilus > Platerodrilus igneus. The sequence continues at coordinate 1,010,114 of JARFIW010001414.1, forward strand.
CGACTTTATATTTCCATGTTTACATATGTTTCACGCAATTTTTAATCATTTCACTTATCACATGGTTAGATCTTTGTACGCATTTATATTAGCTACCTGAAATTCTATTTCTATATCCGTATTTATTTAATCGCCTGGAACTCTTCTTCTTAATGCGTGTCTAATTACACTTTATCAAATATACGCGTGCTTCCACTGAAAAATATCCTCATTTGTCTTACCTAAATTAACTAAACTTTATTTACAGGGTATTTAATATTTACTATCTACTTTAATGCATTTATTTCACATTCCTACGCCGACTATGCGTCTTCCTAAGCTTACCTGCGTCGCCCAAAATTATCTCTACTCTATATACAGGGTGTTGACTACTTACTATCTACAAACTATGTCTATTTCTTAATTATCTCCTTAAATAAGTGTAGTTTTCTGCTGACTATCTTAATTACTCATTCCCGAACTATCTTTACTATAACTTGCACCCTTAAGCAACCCCTTATCACAGCAATATATATATATATATATATATATATATATATATATGCGCCATAAAGACCTAGCATTGTGTCAAATTTCAAATTCCTACGTTACATACTTTTCTAGAAAAACCTTTGTGATAGACGGGCGGACGGACACGAGAGTGATCTTATAAAGGTTCCGTTGTACCTTATAAGGTACGGAACCCTCAAAATGGATTCCAAGCAACCATAGCTGAAAACGTAATGAACAACAAATCAGAAGCATAGATGAAATTTTCTCAAAACAAAAAGAACCTAATGGTACATGCCCTTGTGAGAGTGGTATACACAGCACCATAATAGAACTTACTGTTAAAGACGATCCAGATAATAACCAATCGCCCAGCGAAAACGAAGTTGATACAAGCAGTTCAAATAAGTTTGACTATCCTAAATCACGACTTGCTTGTTTTAACAATAAAAATATTAACACAACATGCGATATAGAAAATTATTTTTATTAAATTTTAATGATTATATGGAAAATGATGGTACGTACAAAAGAATTGATGAACTCCATGATATAAATGATACATGGGATAACACTTTTCTGCCAAGATTCCGACCTGAAGAAGGCGAATGTTCTATTCAATCTTTTTTAAGCCAATTCACAACGAGTGTATTGCTTTCCAGAAGCAATAAAGTAGTCTGTGATTTGTGCACAAACAGACATGGTGGATTTGATAAAGGAACTTTTAAAACTAACACCACTAAACAAATTCTGATCTATAATCCACCTGCAATACTGGTCTTACCAGTGGCGTGCCGTGAGATTTTTTACTGGGGAAGCGCTTCAAGTTGTCACTTATACTACATAATTCTATCTCTTTTTGAATCTTAGATTTTTAATACTCCTCTTCTTTTTAACGCATTTTGAAAGACACGCAGTGTGTGTGTGCGTGTGCGCGTGTGTGTGTTGCGCGCGTGTACCCCTAAAACCTAGTTCATGATTTTCAAGAAAACACGTAACGTCAATTAACCGCTTCAAGATGTTCCTATTTATATCACTAGATCATTATGTTGCTTATGACTAAGTTTTAACTGATTGTCCAAACTATATTAAATACGAGACTTACCAAATATCTTTTCTTTAAGTAACGAAGTTAAATATGCTTTGCTATTAGTGTGTCTTTTAAGATTTTTATGGAAGTTGTTTAAGTTCGAAAATCCGTTTGAGTTTCAAGAGATGTTTTCAAAAATATTAAAGAGCAAACAAGGCCAACAAAATAATTTTTTCAGTGTGTCACATCCTGTTAACCATTTATATTTATCATAAAAGTCCATTTTAAAGTGTCTAATAAATTGTTTAACGGAGTGTTTAACTTTAGTTTCTAAATTCATAGGCGAGGTAGGTCTACCTGAAGAAATTACGTTATATTTTTCTTGAAAACTGTACTGAGAAAATCGTTTTTCTAAAATTTTACACACCACACACACGCAACCACTATTATTACTCTCGTTTGCTTTTAATTGTCTATTTCCCGAAACTGAGGAACAAGAAGGTTCATTGGTTTGCTCCATTGTAACACCAGTTATTTTTAAATGGCACTGATAACAATTACAAACACTACCTAATTATGGATTATTATCAAATATTTCGTAATTTCCTAATTACAACAAAAAATGATCTAAAATATGGATGAAGTGCAGTAATTTTAAAAATAATTATTACTACACATAAAATTAACTAATACTTTACTTAGGAAGCCGTGCTATTATTAAAATAAAGCGAATTCCAAATATGTATACGCTTTACCATCATATAACAACGGATGTTTTACCTTTAACGCAGTATGGGTACGAGTAGGTATACGATATTTTAAGAAGCTCCAGTACACAGCGCTTCCAACTCTGCTAATATCATCGGCATTCGACATTACACGATAGTGAAGAACATACGCGTTTGCAATGAACCAGAACTGCGATCGTTTGAACTTTGGAAGCGTTAGAAAATGCCGTAAGTTTATTTATTTGTGTGCAGGCAGACGAGGACGGGCGATTATCTACGAAGGGTCGTATACAAATTGTGAAGGCGTCATGATTCATGAGTTTAGAAATTTCTCTTTCGATTTCCTGTTGTTAGTGTTTTGCGTTTGGCTTGAGGAAGTTAGTTCTGAATACTGAAAGACACCAGGAGCAAGGAGAATTATATTGATTATTGAATACACTGTTAATGCCCGAAATTTCATATTTCTACCTTATATAACAACTAGGGAAGCGGTGCTTCCGTCGCTTCCATTGACGGCACGTCGCTGGATCTTACATTTAAAACGATTTTAAGTTTCAATACTTTGATCCGCAAAAGTGAATAAACATGTTTCATTCCCTATATTACTGGATTTAACGCATTTTTATTCAAAACGAAGCCAGGCTTATCCAGCGTTCAAACTTAATCAAACTAAAGTATTATATACATTATACGGTGTTGTGCAACATAGCGGTTCAATTCACAACGGACACAATAATGCCTACGTAAAATTAAGAACTCCTTCAGATAGTGATAGTTACCGTTGGAATTTTTATCTAAAAAATCAAAATCAATACATATCTTCGCAAAAAAGGATTTGAGGAGAACGTTAAAATTCCTCTGGGAAAATGGTACTATATTAGTGACTCTTATGTCTCAGAAGTGCCTGAAACAAAGGTTTTAGAGGCACAGGCATACTTACTATTTTACGAACGAATTTTGTAGTTATTATAATATAATATTGATATATGTAATATTCTTTAAATATCAAACATAACCAATTAATTTGTTTTTATTAAAAAAAAGTAGAAACCAACAAACTAACAAACTCTTTAGTATATAAATATGTTTTGTAAATTTTTCTTTATATTCGTAAGAGATTTACGTTCACGCATTAATTGACAGTGTTGTTTCCTTTTTAGGTTTATGGTGACCAGCAAAAATTAGTAATTCTTATTTCCGTTTCTTTCAACCTTCATTTAAAGGGACCCTAGGGACCTTAAGGTGCCTTTAAATGAAGAATAAAAGAACGAAAATAAAAATTACTAATCTGCTGGTCACCATAAATCTAATAAGAAAAAAACACTGCCGCTATAATGCGTGAGCGCTTATACATACCTAAAAAAATTAAATATACCTAAAACTTTACTTGGAGCAAACAACTATCAAGGTTCCTGCTCACTCATTAATACTATAATATAGCAACCTCTAAAAAATAATAAATTGTAGCACTAGTAGCCTTTAACGCAGTATTACCTTAAACTTTGGATTGGCCATTAAAAAAAACTTTCAGTTCTTGGTGATGAAGGTAAGGTATTTCTAAATGCACAAATTAACAAACAAGGCGACAACAAAAAAAAATAGGTAATTGTAAATATATTAACCTCTTTATATCCTTGTAAATCTGTTATGAATATAAAGAAAAATTTACAAACTACATTTATATACTAAAGAGTTTGTTAGTGTGTTTGTTTCAACCTTTTTTTAATAAATAAAAATTAATTGGTTATATTTGATATTTCTATGTCAAAAACAATTGAAGCTGTTTTAACTTTAACAATGTTGAATGATTCGTCTACGAAGTGCATATACTTCGTTCACAAATTTTTGCAACTTACTAAAACTTTCATCATCATTTTGTTCATCATTTTGTTTTCGACCTTACTTAAGGTTGGTTTGACGCAGCTCTAACTTCGTTTCTATTCTGTGCTAAACTAAAACGTTCTACATACCCTTCACAACCTAAATTTCTAATAATTTGACTAATATAGTTTGGTCTAGGTCTTCCTATACTCTTCTATATTTTCCTCATCTACCTGACTCTAGATAGATATGAGCAACCTGATGGTTGTTAACGAACTCCAACATGTTTATATGATTCCCATTTATAAGCAAATGAAATATTACCTGGGAATCTTCTCCAAAAAAGAAAAAGTGTTAAATTATGTGTCATGATAAGGCTTAAGCCACGAATCGCTATCAACATGCCAGACCGCTAACTAATTGTGAGTTATGTCATGGTGACATTCAGTTAACTGATTTATATATTTTTTTTTGTTTTGTTTTCGAACTTACTTAAGGTCGGTTTGACGCAGCTCTAATAATCTCTAATAATTTGACTAATATAGCTTTGTCTAGGTCTTCCTACTTTATTTTTATTTGGTAGTCTATAATCTAAGACCTTACTAAATAGTCCTTCATGTCTTAACTGGTGCCCTATCATTCTATTTCTCCTGACCTTTAATTGTTTCCACATACAGGGTTCCTCACCTATGCTTCTATAAACTTCCTCATTTGTTACTCCATCTGTTCAACTAAACTTTAACATTCTCCTATAACACCAGGTTTCAAAAGCTTCTACCTTTTTCTTATTTATCTCTTTAATTGTCCAAATCTCAATACCGTATAATAGAACGCTCCATACGTACGACTTTAAGAAACTTTTTCTATTATCTAAACTAATACCATTAGCTATTGGTAAGTCTTTCTTTTTTAAAAACATTTTTTTAACTTGAGCTATTCTAGCTACTATATCCCTTCGGCTATGTCCGTCCTTTGTATTTATTCTACCTAAATAGCATCTACCTCCTCTAACTCGGTATTATTTATTTTTAATTTTGGTTTAGAACTAGCCTGTAACTCACTTGTCATTATTTTTGTCTTTTCTGAGTTAATTCTCATATTATAGTTACTCTGTATTATCTCATCTAAAATATTTAAAAACTCGCCTAACTCTTTTCTAGACTCTGCTATAATGGTTATATCATCCGCAAAACGATACATGTCTATTTTCTGTCCCTGTACACTAATATCTATCTCTCTTCTCTCTCTAGCTAAGTTTAAAGCTTCCTCAATATAAACATTATAAATCAATGGAGATATTATACAGCCCTGTCTAACACCATTTCTAATCGTAGCTTCCTTTTCTATTTCATCAAATGTAATTCTACGCTTTGGTTTTTATATAGACTGTAAATAATTTTTCTATCCTTATGAAAGATTCCTATTTTTCGCAAAACCCTGAACACAACAATCCAACTAACCCTATCAAATGCTTTTTCTAAATCTACAAACGCGAAATGAGTCCTTTTATTTTTGTAACCTTTTTTCGATAATTACCCTAATCATTAGTATCGGTTCTCTAGTCCCTCTGTCTTTACGAAAACCATATTGGTCTTCGCCTAAATAATTCTCAATCCAAGCTTCTATTCTATTTGTAATTATTATTTTTAGTATTTTGGAAGCGTGGAAAGTTAAACTAACCGTTCTAAAATTCTCACACCTATCAGCTCCTGACTTTTTGGGATTGGGATAATATTTTTTTCGAAATCTATTGGGACCTCACCTGTGTCATATATTACTTTTACTAGTTCATATAATCTGTCTAAAGTTTTCTGACTTGCATATTTTATTAATTCTGCAAGTATATCGTCTATCCCCGGCGCTTTATTTAGTTTAAGATCCCTAACAGCTCTATCAAATTCCTCTCTTAGTATTGAGAACCCTATTTCCACATCCCCTTCTTGGTAGTTCTCTAGCTTATCCATATCGTCTCCCTTATAGAAATCTTCTAAATATCTTTTCCATCTATTTGACACCTCAACTTTATTTATTAGAAGCTCATTATTCTCATCCTTGATACCATTATACCTTTTCCTATCTTCCCTGAAAAACATTTTAACTGCCTTGTAAGCCGTCTGTCTTACTTACTCTTAAATCATCTTGAATTTCCTTACAATTCTTCTCCATCCATTTATTTCTAGCTTTTCTACATTCATGTACTATCTTATTTCTAATTCTATTATATTTTTGCTTACTGTTACTATCCAATTCTCTGAAAGGTTTAAGCTTTCTTCTACTCTCTATTAAATCTAACAGCTCCTTTGTTACCCAGGGTTTTTTCGCTTTTATTTTTTTCTTACCTATAGTCTGTGTTGCTGTATCATGTAGAGCCCTTTTTATTACTTTCCATCTATTTTCTACGTTCCCTCCTATAGTTATCCATTTGATCATATTCTCTAATACTTGTTTATATTTCTCTTTTACCTCACTATCATTAAGCTTACCTAGATTCCAGCCCTCACTTTTAACCTTTCTCAATTTTTTAAATTTTAAATTACACTTAATTTTAACTAAGTTATGATTGCTATCTATGTCAGCACCTGAATAACTACGACAGTTTTTAACTTGGTTTCTAAATCTTTGTTTAACTAAAATATAATCTATTTAGCATCTAGCCCTATCACGTGTTGTTCGAATAGGGTGTTTACAGTTACTAATCTATGTTCCTGGCAAAACTTAACCAATCTTTCTCCTCTATCATTTTGTCTGCCATACCCAAATTTTCCTACCATTTTTCCCTCATTACCTTCTCCCACTGACGCATTAAAATCGCCCATAACTACTAACTTCCCATCTCCCTTTACTTTTTTCACTATACTATTTATATCCTCGTATACCTTTTCTACTTTCTCATCCTCGTACTGAGTTGTTGGCATGTAAACCTGTACTAAAACTTTATCAAAAACAATTTCTAATTCAAATGTTTGTTACGTACTGTTTTGGCCCTAGAAATCTAACCGGTATTCCATAAAGAAACTCAGTGTAGTACTTCGCTAAAAATTATGTTTTGATAAAGTATCGAAAACGCCAACTGTACCAATAAGATTTTGTTGCCGACTAACTCAGTGGCAGGGGTGCTCAAATAGGGTCCCGAGATACTATCGTGTGGAAAATACCAGTCTCAATCGGGAATTATGTTGGACACCAACTAATTTTGAACTCCAAGGTTTTCTAGGGAAATATTCTAGAAAGAATGACAAGAGGGTACCAAAACCTGTGATCGGAAAAGTTGCTCTGACCTATAATTCACACAAGCAATAATTGAGTACAGTAATTTAAAACAAATCTAAAATAAATGTAATGGTAAGGACACTAATATAACTACTTAAAACTGCTAAATGATAAAAAAAAGGTTCCCAAAGTAAAATGTTAAATTAACTGTATATTAACCACGCCTCTAAGCAATGGTAATATCTTTCAGTATATCAGGGCTGAAAACTATTATCTTTACACTAGTTGAGGAAACACATCTGTATAAAAGTCTTTAATCCTTTACACAATTAAAAATTTAAGCATAAGTACATACAAACATTCTTAAGCAAATGTCAAATATATCAAAATTACTTATCTTATCTTATCTTATCTTATCTTATCTTATAGACATTACTTTCTAACTTCTTAAAACATAACAAAAAGATACTGTGGATACGTTTATAGGTTCATAGAGTTAAAAATGTTCATTAATTAAATGTGACTGTAGGCTATAGTTTCAAAATTTGTGTTATAAATACCTCAAGAGTAATTTGAATGTATACACCTCGGAAACAACTAAAATCAATCATAACCTGGACTCAATCCAGTCGTTTTAACCACAGCCTACTAGAAATTCTGGAACCTCGTTAAAACTTGGAAGTTTTCAACATAATACTGTTACTAATTCTTCCTAAAAGTAAAATTTACCAACCGGGTAGGATATATCCAAACTTTAATTAAATAATTACATCAATCAAGTTCCACACCTAATTATTTAAAGGTTAACTGTACCTACTCAAGTTTACATGTTATCTCTTTCAATGCTCTTCATGAAGTCCCTAGTAGACGTACCTGTGTTTCATAAAACGACTCAAAATTATCTTCGGCAGAATTCGAAAAATAAATCAAAATAGCAAATTGAAATATATTTGTTGTTTTTCTCTATCTATCATATGTAAAATTATCTTTATAAAAACATTAACCCGAACCAAAAAAAGAGATTCAACGTTTCCTAAATCGGCATGATTTAGCGTATGAACATTCTTCGTTCCATGACAATGATGTCATAGGCGTTAACATTATACATTATTAATCAAAACAAATGAATCATACAACTACAATAATTTAGAATGCAAAGTGTGATATCATCCTAAAATTTTAACACCCTGTAAATCGGTGACGAAGCGCTTACGGACCTATGTTTATATGAATTTTTCGTCATGAAACAAGCCAAAGAATTACACCCATCCGTATATACATGATATTTAGGAACATCCTGTATGTAGTCATGTATAAATGTTTTAGAGGCAAGCTCTTTTTCAACATCCTTAAAAATTCATTTCTCTTTCGATTTTATTGGGATTATGATTAATGATTAAGAAAGCTAAATATAAATTATTCAAAATTTTAAATTATTCCATTGATCATGAGTTAATAAACATTGGCACCTTTTATGTGAATTAATGACTTCCGTACTAAGGCCTTAAAATAACATAAAATGCAAGAGACGTCAATGCATTCTTGAATGATATTAACTATATTTTATAACACAATTCATTTAAATTTTTAATAAGTATACAAAATTTAACATTTAGTTGTATGGTTGTTTATAAAAGCAAAATGATATCTACAGCCTTCTACGCCATATTTTATGAGAAACATTAGTATATTGTCCAAAGTTCTAAATTACTTGTTAAAATTTTTTAAGATTGTTGTATCTATATAGTGTTTAGACAAAAGCTGTTGTGCTCTTAATTTTCCCATTGAATAGCCCCTTTTGATTTATCACTGTCACATTGCATAAAGAAAAAATTTCAAAAGTAGCATTTATCGAGCTCTATTCTAAAATAATTAGGTAAGTGTGTCAATGATTGTGCTGCATCACATCACATCACATAATATTAGCATCTGTAACGCTAAATTGTATATCATATTAATTGAATTATTTAAATGCGATTGAAACAAAAAAAACACTCTCTCTATACTGACAAAGTCTTCGATTTGTCGCAGCCTTCTTCCAACCCTCGCACTTTCCTCTAAATAAGTTCGATATCTACTTCACGCCGTAATTCTGTCTTCCATCCTGCATGGCTACATTATTACTCTTTATAGAGTACGAAATCGATTGCAGAATAAGCATTAGACCTTTCATCTAAAAGCTATTGAAGTTTTAAATAAAAGAAATTTGACAGCAAGGTACATGTTAGAAATGATGGTTTTATTATTAATAAAAACATGAATTTTGAACAATTTTTGCAACTAGTACACAGGACTAATTACAAAAATTGTTCAAAATTTGAACTAAGCAGGCGTGAGATCTTCTACGAATATTGATACGTACATTTTTTAAGATAATGGAGTAACATATCTCTAAATGCCTGCCTCTTAAAGCATCTTCGTTTTCTACGGTTTGTTCTGTAGACAGAATTTTACATGTCTCTCGAGAGAAAATCGATGGGGTCAGGTTAGACGCTGGCTAGCCAATTACCAATACCACCTCTACTAATCCAGCTATTTGTGCTCATATCGAATATCAGCATGAAAATGGCTGGAATCCGATCTGATTGTATCCACACATTCTTTCTTTCGGCTAAAGAAATATCATCTAGCATTTCTAATGTGTGAGAGGAAATCTAAAATACCCTCGCTATTTAATCTATTCGGTAAAAATACTGGGCCCTAAAGTTGATTTCCTATAACGCTTGTCCACACATTGACCAAAACATGTAAAAGTCAGTTACTAAAATTAACAGGTCCGTGAAAATGTTTTTCTATTAAAACCTGGGTTTTAGGAGAATTAAACGAATGAAAATGCATTTTGAGTAGAAATCGATTAGGTGAAAAGTTACAAGCTCCAGTTATACTTTCAATTTCTCTCATTGAAATTCTCGGATTTTCATTTACTAAGTCCAAACCATTTTTGCAGCATACCAAGTTGGTCGGCCTCTGCCAAGTGTTAGTGTTGTGAACTGATCCGTGGCTAACAATATATCTTCTGTTCTTCTAACAGTTCTTCCACATGGTGTTTACTGTTCAGGTAATGTTCAGCGTTCTGTAGTAGCAGATTCGGCATTCTCTACATGCTTGTGCCAGGCCAGACCTAATTCTGCAATTGCATATATTCTATTTTTATTTATTTTTCCTTTATCTGTGTTTATGGCGTAGAAATTAGCTGTATAGTTTTAAGAATGCTATTGTTAAGAATAATATACGTGTTTAGGCTAGGAAGCCCATGTATAACGCCGGGGTGGCGATTTAAAAATACAATGCGTGAAGTGAAGGGTGGACCACTCGTATCGTTAGTATCTTGCCAAAGCTTTCTAGTTTCGAGTTTTCAAGAACATGTGGTGTAGTTGAATAGTGAAGGTGATCAAAATGCCCTAATCAATTAATAAGGGAGTACACCTCAAAATCACAGGTGGTGTGTCTTGCATATTAATCTGTTATTATATAAACACAAATCGTGGGAATTTCGACCACCATGGTTTAAAATGAAATATATGTAGCATCGCTAAGCGAATAAAATTAATTTGTGGTTCCTACAACTAACAATATTGTTTGGGCACGCCGATGGTTGACTGTAACGCGGTATAGCAGTGGATTCCGACCAAAGTATTATCATTGCTGCACCTGCGAGTTTGTGGAAAGGCAGGATTTCTACAATAGACTGACCTAGAGAACGGGTTTTGAACTATATCAAGCGCTGTGGATGCATCGGCTTGTATGACATAAATTTAAGTTAAAGTATATCATAGATAAGATTTACTAATTACTTTATTCAGTTTTAGTAGTTTATGGATTTTTTAAATCAGGTTGGTTGGGGTTTTCTTTAATTAAGGCGGTGGAGGGTTAAATAATTAAACTTTAATTAATATACCTTACATCAGTTTGTAAAATTAGGGCATCCACATATGTATTTGGTAATTGGGAAGCCACTGCTTAATTAAGTGTTCGAAAGCATATTAACTATTAAATTTTGTTTGTCTTCGACATTGTGTTATTGCAGTTTGAAAGGTGCCTCTCTAACCTGGATGTACCCTTATTTGTAAGCTTCTCACGGCTTTGTTCACTGGCGACACAAAAATGTGGAACTGAGGGACTTAAGCATTCGAGTAGTAATAACTACGAGGATCTGTAGATATAAATTTTAAATTTGAGATTTAATTATATTAAAAAAAATTTGTGATTGTGTCGGGACGTAAGGTGAAAGCGAGTAAGAGAAATAAAGGGGAATCGGATGATAGCGAACGGATGGATCTCTAATTATTTTAACGAAATGAATGCAAGAAGTTAGCGGAAATCTACAAGCAAACAGCAGGGTTTTGAATGAAAATTTTGCGACCTTAGCTCAAAATGGACGTCAATTAATTTCAAAAAAATCAAGGAGGTTAAAACCGTATTAGGAAATACAGGGGAGATAAATTTTCCTTTTCAGGTGGAAAAAAAATTAGATATTGAAAGTAGATTCGATAAACCAGTAGCATCAGTAGTATGAGAAATCCCCTTTATTTAACCACGTGGAAAGAGTTTGGCGGGGAGTGGACAGAAGGAAGTACAAATGTTCGTTAATAATTTTATAACGTTGTTTAAAAAGGCTGACGTCTGAAAGGAGAACAATCGGCGTTGACAATTAGTTGTTTAAAGAGCTCAGCCGCTAGCTGGAAGAAATCAAACAAGGATCATATAGAAATTTTGTAGATTCAAGGGACTGGTTTTGGAACGATATTAGGATAGATAGAAACAACGAGAAGCATTAGGAAAAGTAGAGTATGGGGATATTTGAGAATGGATCTAGGACAGATTATTCCCTTAAACAGAAGCGAAGCAAATTATTTAGATTACTCTTTTAGTGAAGAAAGGGTCATAGATGTGTTAACTGGTCATTGAGAAGGGGAATTGTCAGTCTGTATTTAAAAACCATTGATGCAGTAGAAACGTATCTGCGGATGTTGAGATGTGGAAACGTGCTAATCGAAGAAATTGGGGGTTATTTCAAGAAACAGATGGAGCAGGTTTGACAGAGGGGAAGGGAGAGATATAGCTCTTAGTCAAAACCGAAATAGGCTCTATTACTCAAATGATTCGGGGGATTCTAATGCAAAGGAGTTACGAAGTAGTACAAACAGGCAAGAAACGCGTGTGAAGGACCTGAGTCAGATTACTGCCGAGACAGTAGCCTTGAATGTCAATCGGTAGCTGCTATAGGTCAACAATGTAGAATCTTTAATGGCAGCTATTCGGATCTATTAATAGAAAATCAATTGAAAAAGAAGCGGATGTCATTCCCGTAGTTACCGTTGCAGCAGGTAGAGTGTTGGTCGATATTTTAGTAGATAGCGGTGCGATGATGAGTTGCGTGAGTTAAGAATTTTTAAATAAAGTGACAGAAAATGGAGGTACAACGCCGATGCTGCCAGTCCATGGAGTAACCGTAATGGGTGCTTTTTGGAATAACGGGATAAATTTTGGGTTAATTGTATTCTTGTTCCGAAATTGATTGGAGAAATGATTTTAGGTTGTGATTTATTGAACCGATTCTTTATAGTATCAAATTTTAAAGAAGGTACGATTAGCGGAAAAATTGATGGTGTCATAAAGTCCTTTAAATCTTATGGTTGTTACAGAGAAATGAGAACGAAACAAATCTCTGAAATAGAAACGCAGTTAGAAACGTCATAGGATGTTAGTACGTTATCACGTGAAACATATCAGGAAAGAAAAAAGGCAGAAATCACTCATATGGGGGAGGTTGCACTAGTATTAGAAGAGCACGAGGAGTATGACCAGCTTGGGGCTGAGAAGTATTTTCAGGATTTGTCAAAGTATTATTTTTTTTTTAAATGCGTGAGGTGATTAGAACTTTGGTAAGGGCATGCGACTTATGTCAAAATTAAAGCTTTGTGCGTATTGCCACGGAGAAATGTATAGTGCAGTACCGTAAGGTCGAATGCGATAGCATTCTTGATTGGCCCACTCTCTGGATCTTGGGGTAGAACAACTCAAATCTTGGTGATAACTGATGACTTTAGCAAGCATGTAAGTTTATATGCTTTCAAATAGGAACTACGCGTAGTTTTGTGAGATGTCTGAAGAATAAGTTTTTATAAATGTAAGAAAACCTAAAAAGGTATTGAGCGATAACGCCACGTGTTTCTAATGTAATTGTGGGTTAAATCTTTAACAAAAGAAGGGGTGGCAGTTGGACATACATTGGTTTATTTCCCGAAGGGGAATATTACGGATAACACAAAAAGGAGCTGGTACGATAGTTGCGTGCTTTTTGTTTTCCATAAACATACCAGTTGGGCTAATATCTTGTGCAAATTGAAGTTTTATTGAACAAAGTAATTTATGAGAATACTGGTTACACACCATACGAAGGAAATTTTGGGCGTTAGCAAATAAATAAATTTATTTCGCATATTAGATTTTGGTACGTGATTTTGTTTTCTTAACTAAAGAAAAATTGCTATCTAAAGCCGAGAAACGGGGTTTACTGCATAAGTGTGAAAAGGTCGTTTTACGGAATTTAAGGTTGGAGACAAGGCACTTGTAAAGAGTTATCCCGCCTCAAGTGCCAAAGAATTAGAAAGCTGTTTGAGTACATAAAGTTAGGCCACAGTAAACCCTCACAATTCTTGGGGCCCTACAACAACTGAGTGGAACAATTGTGTCTGAAGCGCAATTAAAATCAATCTGGTTAAACCGCTTACCAATACAAATGCAAACGATCCCAGCTTCTCTATCACACACATCACTGGAGAATACAGTACGTTTAGCAAATGCGGTCTACGAAGCGGTCTGCACATCACACTAACACAATTGCGAATACAAGCTCTACATTACTGAAAAAAGTTTACGAAAGAGGTAACCGCATTCAAAGTGCAGCTCAAGCGAACACAAAGTGTTACAACTAAACAGCGCAAACAAAGCTTTCCTAAACCAATGTTCCCAACACGACAACATAGCCAAAGCTTACAAAACCTGCAACAGTCCAAATATTTATGCTGGCGCCATTACAAATTCGTAGCCCTAGTACGTAAGTGCACACAGTCTTGAAATTTCATAGCCCAAAAAAACGCTGAACGCAGGAATTAAAAGCGGATAATTCCCTGCAATCCATTTCACGCCGCTTGTACATAAAAGATAGCACCTGATCTGTGGAGTTTTTAATCGACACTGGATGCAAGGTTCGTGAACTACTCACACCAACGAATTATCAATTATTTGCAGCAAATGAGACGATCATAAACACATATGATACTTTCACGTTTACAATAGGCGACCATTCACTTAGCAATTCGTCATCGTCCTTGCACGCCATGAATTACTGGTTGATGCAAAAAACATGAAACTTGTCGATTCTGAGACAAAACCTTCGATTAAAGGTCAACCCGTCAGTAATAAGCATAGTACAATATCAACCACGGTATTCGGTTCAATATGCCATAAAAGCAAAATACCCAGACATTGCCCGTCTGAAGGTCCTTCCCACTCTAATAGAGCATTGTACAAAATATCACATCCTAAAGACCTAAGGACCCCCAGTTTACAGTTGTGCATGCAGAATGGCGCCTGACAAGCTCAAAATCACCAAAAACGAGTTCACAATAATGGTTCAGTTAAGAATACTAAGGCCATCCAAATCACCATGGGCTTTACTTCTACATTTAGTCGTCAAACACAATAAAAAGTTGCGACCCTCGACCCTGTGGACAGTACAGGGCTTAAAACCATTGTACAAGTCCTAATAGGTATCATATTCCACTAGTGGAAAATTTTGCACAAAAATTGCAGGACAGAAAAATTATTTCCGCGATTGATCCTGCCAAAGTCTATCACCATATCCCCGTAGCTGGAACAAGCACAGAAAAGACAGCTATAGCAACGCCTTTTAATTACGCAACGCCGCACAAGCTTTTCAACAATTCGTGGACGAAGTTTTAAGCGGACTAGAATTCTGTTACGGCTACATCGACTACTTTTTGGTAGCACACCAATCTAAAGAAGAACACAACAAACATTTGGAAATTCTGTAACAGAGTGAAAGATTACAGCGTGGTAATAAACTCTGCTAAATGCATTTTTGGGGACGATGAAGTAAAATTTCTTGGCTACCTCACTAACAAATATGGCACCAAATCATTATCAGAAAAAGTCAGCATTACGTAAAATCGGAAACAGTTAAAACCTCAGACGGTCCTTAGGTATGTTGAATTATAACCAAGGTTTCATATCACCAGCAATAGACTCACAAGTTACGCTCACCGACCTACTAAAAAGCAAAATAAAAGACAACGCGCCTATTAATTGGACAAACAACGCAAACATATTTTTCAAGAAGTGCAAAGAACAACCGCAAAGCCGTGCCACATCCTCTCTCCGACACAAAACTAGCTAAGTAACAATTGCTTCAAACTCTCCTATCGGTGAAGTAATCTAACAATGAAGCAGTCAAAATGGCAACCTTTAGCTTTTTATTTCAAAAATCTAACTAATTACCAAACAAAATACTCAGCATACGACCGAGAACTCCTCGCAATTTACCTAACTGTCAAACAGTTTAAACACATGCTAAAAGGTAGCTTTTTTAGAATATACACAGACCTCAAACCCATAACCTTCGCTTTTCAACAAAAACTAAAAAATTAACTCCCAGTCAATTTAGATATCTGAATTATATAAGCCAATATTCGACACACACATCGAACACACTTCGAAGACAGAAAACATTGTCGCAAACACACTCTCGAAAATGGATAGCATTGATTTCAAACATGCTCAGCAAAACATTGGGGAGTTGAAAAGTCTTAGAGAAAACAACTTAAGTTTGACCTACAGACTGATGCAAATTCCAAGGTCTACCCAAACAATTTTTTGTGACATTTCAACTACGATAGCTCGTCCTTTCCTAAGAAAAGAATTACGAAAAAAAGTTTTTGCAAGAATTCACAACTTAAGACATCCAGGAATAAAGGCAACTACAAAATAGGTACCCCAAAAGTTCGTTTGGCCTGGTATCAAATCAAACTGCCGCACCTAGACAGAAAGTTGTATCCAATACCAAAGAGCCAAAGGCACCAGACACGTGACGACAGAAATACAACATTTCAAACCACTATCTTCAAGATTCGAGCATGTCCACATAGAGATTGTCGGACCATTACCCGTACCAGAGAGGCACCGATACATATTCACATGCATCGACTGTTTTACAAGATAGCCAGAGGCAATACCTATGCAAAACGTTGAAAGTGAAAAGGTAGCAAGAGTACTCATAGAACAACGAATTGTACGTTTTGTCTTACCACTCAAAGTCACAACAGATCAAGATCACCAATTTGAATCACATTAGAAACCTTGATTGGATTCACGAGAATCCGCCCATCAACTATTCACAGTCCAATGGCATCGTAGAACAATTTCACCGACAAGAAATTTTATAATCGTCTTATTATAGTTTTCCTGATGAGGAAAAGGAACACCATACACACCTGTATACGCAGGTGAACTTAGAAGCATATCCATTTTCGCAAATTCATTTACACATTCATACCGATGCGTAAATGAATTTGTGAAAACGGATATACTTCTAAGTTCGTCTGCGTATACAGGTGTGTATCGTGTTCATTTTAAATTCTGGCCCAACTGTATTTTTAGCAATAGTATTGGAACGGATTTGAAAAGTTGCAAACGACACTGACCATTGATATTCTATTGATTTAAAATATTTTCAAAATGTCACCACTATACATTATTGTTGTTTTGAACTCTATAAATTTTAGGAAAATTGTAGCAATGGTTCTTTACATATTTGTCATAAAAGTTTGACCTTACCTCAGATCTCACTAGAAGTGACCAGGAAATATATATAGTCTGCTTAGTTCATTTTAAAGCTTTACGACTATAATATCAGAACCATCTATTATTAAATTGGAAACCGGTCTCAATTTACTACATTAAACGGTTCTATTTAAAAAATAGCTTAGATTTCTCATGTTGTTTAAGTTATTTGCATTTTAAAAACTTAGAGGAGATGAACCAAGGAATCTATTTCCTGAACAAAATCCAGCTAAGCTTATCAGAAATAGGTTTAGTCTTTGAAGAAGACAGAAGCATAATGATGAATGGGCGATTTTTGTATACTTACCTGTTCTACAATACATAAAAGAGAAACAGTGGTTGAATGTTACGTTTGCCTCATTATATGGGTTAAATAATGCTTTTGTTTTTAAAGGAATGAATTGTTATCGTACGAGTGGGCGGCTTTTGAAAGTATATAGACTTAGCACTGTTATGTTTAATATTCACAAGCAAACAAATATAAGAAAGTTCATAAGTACACAAATATACAAGTTAAATAGTTAAAATGAACAGTTTATGCGGTTTGAAACATTTCGGAAGTCTTCGGTAATCTTCGGAAGGCTTCGTAGTTGCTCGTGGAGCCAAGTAAGAACTTAAATACTAAGTAAACGAATATATATATATATATATATATATATATATATATATATATATATACATAGCCGTGGGGCTCGAATGTTTTTTAGAAAGTACCAGTAAAATCTAAGTTCCACGGCAATATATATATATATATATATATATATAATATAATATCTATTGCCGTGGAACTTAGATTTTACTGGTACTTTCTAAAAAACATTCGAGCCCCACGGCTTGGGCGTCATAAATTGCCGTGGAACTCCTTGCCTTTAAAACTTTTTAACATCGCCAGTGTCAAAAAAAATTAATTTTCAAAAATATAAAATTTTCACAAAAATGTTCTTACCCGGATTCTGGTTCATCAAATTAATTTTCAGCAGCTTCCCTGGCTAGCTCAGCTGTGCCTCTTCTCAGATACCTAAATTTACTATCATTCTCTTAACCATTCACACACCATTCAATAAAATCACAAAATAATACAACAATCCTACAATATTTATTTACCGCTATTTACAAATAATAATTCATAGATATCTACAGTTCGTTACTATAGTTACACCTCAATAAATGCTATCTTTGTAAAGTCCTTGTTTTTAAAATTGTAATTTCAAACACATTTAATGCAACAGGAGTAAATGAGCCCCAAATAATACCTTATCTTTATTTATTACTACACACTGGAGTATGGTGAGCTCATAATAACCCAGTTTATTAATGTATGCTTTCTACTTTGCATACTATTACCACAAACTCAATAAACCCATGTACTCTTAACAATTAAATTTAAATTCATCATGAAATTTAATAAGCTTTACGTACACCTTTCGTTTTATATTCAAAATATCATAATAATAGTCAGTTATGCGTATCTTTTTCAATACGTTTAATCACCAAAAATAACCATCAAAGTTCACTCACACATCACAAATAATTTCAACAGTTTATAAAAAAAAACAGCAAATTCAAATGAGTTACCTGGAAAATGCGTCAAAAGTCCATCTCCGTTGATGATGCTTTATATTCCTAAACCCCTCGGCTTCGAGATTATGCGCGCTGCTACACCAGCTATTTATAGATGAAAACTCAGTTAAAGCTGAGCTTCGTGCAACCCATTTCAACATCAATTCCAACATCCAAATCCATGTATATTACACTTGTTTATTATCGCTTTATTAACGTACGAGCTTGTTAAGGTATTCGTTGGACCTCAGTTAAATTTAAATTACTCGCCACTACTCGCGTTACTAACTATAAGGCCCCAAATAATCTAATACTGTTTTACTGAATTTTACAAATTTTTAATACTCACAAGACTCGTCACTTGATTATTATACGTCGTTAAGCGATGCGAAATTAAAGAGAGCCCTATTAATTTTCTTCCCGGATTTATACAATAAACCATGTCCCCTTGGTCACACTTTACGTGAAATACTTAATCAAAAATAATAATTCCGCAAATTTTGTATAACCGTCTTAAACCTTCAGAAATATTACCTCGTCAAAACGCTATATGATCCGAAACCACCGCATCCACCTGTCGCGTGTTCGTCTGTTGTAAAACTGTCTATTTCGACCAATGATACAGTTCAGTGACGTCACAAAACTCCGCCAGTAATATCTTTATTCCTGTCTTATGCATATTTGATGTCGTATTCTAACCTTGCTTGCGTTGTAAAAAATCGATATTGCTGACCGCGTCTTATGGACTCCACGTGGATCGAATACGTGCGTACTCAATCGAATGCTTTTATGTCCGTCTCATTCTGTAGCACATTATTGATTGTGCATCCCTTCTGCTCTTTAAGGAACTCTTGTTAGTGTTTATGCGAAACCATCGACGGTTGAACAATATTTTCTTGAAACTCGCCTTATTATGCTCACAAATAAGCAGAAGATGACCTTTCCAACTTGCAGGTGTGCTCAATTATTGATCGTTTAAAATAACACTCCTCGGAGCTTACATTTCATGGTATTCTATACAACAGATGTAGAGTTTGTTCGTTAAGAAAGCTTTTCGCCTTGCGATTATTGATTTTACATGCTCTGATACGTTTTCTGACGTTGTTACCCGTTGAATTAAACTAAATTAAATTAATTATGCATTTCTATTGGCTTATAAAACTAATTTTCTTTATGAACTTATTACTTTTTAATCCCTAATTATAACATTACGTCAATACTTGTTAATTTAAATTAAATAAATGAAATAAATTTTGCGCGTAAATATTATGTTCTTTTCTCTATACAGAGTGTTTGAAATTGCATTGTTTACCCCAAAATTTAACCCTTTAAATCCACTACAATATATATATATATATTGCTATGATAAAGGGGTTATATAGGGGTATATTGAGTCGTGGTGGTTGCGCAATACAAGAAAATAGTACTAGGAATTAAAAAACTGCATTTAATTAGCATGAAAAATACGTAATTCGCATATTATGCAAAGAACAAACATTTAACACCTTGTATAAGGACCGCAATTAACTTTAACCAATGCCAGTAAGCATGTATTTCAATAATATAAACATATTCAGCAGAGAAAATTATATACGCAATTAAACTAGTTTTAAATCAAGAAGCGTTCATAAATAGATACGCATGGAATAAGGCAAAACCTAGTAAATCATCACGCAATGTCTATTAAAATTAAGCATGCGATAATGAAAGATAGTAAAGCGCTGTGATAAGAAACGCATATTTCAAAAGAAATAAGTTTTAAACACAAGATATAAACGAAAATATGTTGATGTACGTCATTTATGCTACGTGATTTTATTCATGAAATTCGTTCAATTCCCAAAAGCTTTATCTACACAAACAAGAGCCATACGCTAAATTAAAAGCCAAGGTAAATTAAAATTTCCAGTAATAATACCAAAACAAGCGGTCAAAAATCGACAAATAATAGAAATATTAGGAGAATACGTGATCACTGAATCATTCCATCAGAAATAAACTTGTAAAATCCACAGAAATATCCAAAACAACCCGTGTTTGGCTGCAAACTTTGAACGACGGTTCAGATAAACCAATGTATTTTTAGATAGGAATAGGCTATATAACGTCCAGAGTTTGATAAGAGTCTCAGTCTCAATTAGAACGACGTAGAAGCTGCATTACTGTTACTCAAAAATTTATGCGTCGAATTAATATTTAAATTAAATAATTAAAATTTGTGAAAAGTGGTGTTATACAATATTTTAAAATGAATTATAGTAAAAATAGATGAAAAAGAATTTTGCCGTTTGCTGGAAAACGTGAGTAGAAATTTTATTAATTAATTTAGGTTAAATATTTATAATGTAGGGCTTTAAGTTACGGTCAAATTACGTCTAAGTTACGACAAGAAAATTTTAAGTTACGACAAGAAAATTCTAAGTTGCCACAAGCAAACTCTAAGTTACCTCTAAGTCAAGACAAACAAATTTTAAGTTACTCCAAGTTTATCTAAATAAAGCACGCAGTAAATTTTGGAAACAAATTAATGAAAATTATTGGTTCAAATTCACGGGAAGGAGCACAAAGCAGAGCATTGTTTTAAAAGAAGCTATTCGATTGAAGTAGCAGATCACAGGGAAAAACAAAGAAGGACACACCAGGAAAACTAGAGATCAGGGCTACCTAGTATAAGGCATTATTTCTTTTTTTTTAAATTTGAATATTGACTATATTTTCTATATTTTGTAAGGAGTCAACAAAAATATTTTATACGTAAAAATTTACGTCAAAGGGGGAAAGGTCTTGAACGTTCTAGATTTTTCAGTAGTAGTGTCATTTTTGATGGCTTTAAATTAAATAAAGGGAGATACAATTTTGAGGATAAATAATCTAAATTTTGTTAATTGATTCAAGGGTTTATTTGTCATATAGAAAAACTGTGAAGTATAGATATTATTTTCTTCTCATTATACAAATATTGATCGACTTGGTTTTATCATTCTAAACAGGAAAAGTTTTAGGGAAAAGGGGTTAATTATTTAATTATTGTAACGTTGTGCACTCTGTGTGAATTAAACTGAGCTAGCCGTGGCATATTTAAAATTAGAATATTAGAAAGACACAGAGAGGTGGCGGACAGCAGGAAACTGAACGTTTATTACATTGACGTGCAGCGTTATCATATCAATGTATACAGTTCGGAAAGGTCCAGAGGTCTTCGGTAGTCTTCGGAACCCTTCAGAAGGCCTCGGGATTAATTGGTGAGGTTGAGCGAGAGCTTGAATAACGATAGTTAGAAAGTATTTATAGTTTGAAGAGGTTCAGACGTCTTCGGCGGACTTCGGAGCTCTTCGGAGGATTTGTGTTTTACTTGCGGGACAACGTGAAGTTATAAAGAATTATGATCTTACCACAAGAACTATACACTGAACATATATACAATATTAAGGGGTTCAGAAGGCTTCGGAATTTTTCGGAAGGCCTCTGTTTTCACTTGTGAAGCCGAGTAGAACTTGAATAACGATAATTAGACAACATTTATAGTTTGAAGAGGTCCAGACGTCTTCGTCGGTCTTCGGGACTCTTCAGAAGGCTTCGTGTTATGCTCGTGGGAGAACGTGGAGATATAAAGAATTATGATCTGTACACAAGAACTGTACACTGAACATATATAAAATATTAAGGGGTTCAGAAGTCTTTGGTAGGCCTCGGAATTCTTCGGAAGGCCTCGGGATTTACTTGTGAGGCCGAGTAGAACTTGACTAACGATAATTAGAAAGTATTTATAGTTTGAAGAGGTCAAGACGTCTTCGGCGGTCTTCGGGACTCTTCGGGAGGCTTCGTGTTATGCTCGTGGGACAACGTGGAGATATAAAGAATTATGATATGTACACAAGAACTGTACAGTGAACATATATAAAATATTAAGGGGTTCAGAAGTCTTTGGTAGGCCTCGGAATTCTTCGGAAGGCCTCGGGATTTACTTGTGAGGCCGAGTAGAACTTGACTAACGATAATTAGAAAGTATTTATAGTTGGAAGAGGTCCAGAAGTCTTCGGCGGTCTTTGGGACTCTTCGGAAGGCTTCGTGTTCTACTTGTGGGACAATGTGGAGTTATAATGAATTAATGCAGCGTGCCCAAGGTACGGCGCCGGGCGGCGTAACTGGTCAAAATTTAGCAGGCTATGGAGTGCAATGCTATACGTGGTTTACGGTACTGAACTGTAGTGACGTGCCCCAGGTGCGGCGCCAGGCAGCGTAACCGATCAGAAATTAAGCAGGCTATGGGGAGCACTGATATACGTTGTTTACTGTGCTGAACTATGGCGACGTACCTCAGGTGCGGCGGCGGGCAGCGTAACTGGTCGAAATTAAGCAGGCTATGGAGAGCTCCGCTTGCTGAGGTGGTTTACAGGCTATGGTGAGCACTGTAGTTGAGTTGTTAGGCTATGGTGAGCACTAACTGTACTGAATTCTGCTGGATTCGCAATTGCATTTATATGCTTTCTTCCCCTATGAGGTATGTTGAAAAAAAGGTTCGTGGAATGGGCTTCCAATATGTACATTTGCTACTTTTAGGGTAGCACAAAAAATGTGTTGGAGATTTCGATTTTCTAGGCTTTTGTTCTATGTTCAGCATGTGTACTTTGATATAGGATAACAGTATTTTATAGCAAAGCCAAGACCATTTGCACAGTTAAACTGCGATATGCAATAAGAAATAGAAAGCTGCATGGTTTATCCTTGCTCCGCAACGCCTGTACAAGTGTAATACCGACTCTGAAATTTACAGAACAATATAAAAAACCGCAATGTTTGTTTGTATGTTTGTATATTTCTGCAGTCGGCTTGTCTAATATGAACAAGGTTATAAAAAGGTTTTTTCATTATATCAGCTCAAAGTGAAGGTACTGAAGTTTGCGGTCCGGTCCCACTTGCGTCGGTATACCTGACAGAAAACAATTACTATTTAATTTCAAAGTGTTTGCAGATTTCTTTTAAATAAATGTAGGAAGTAGAAACAATATTGTTTTACCTTGATCTAATGCAGTGTGTAATATAAACGTCCGTTGTTTTAATGCTGAATTTACAAGGTAACATTATTTGTGAAATATTTGTCATAATAAATTGCTTAATTTCACATGTAAGTAATTACCTTAGCAAGTTGGACCAGATTTTATGAAACTTTTGTACATGATAATAATAACATAAAGGTTAGGAAAATATCATTGTTAAATTTATTGCAAAACGTGACAGTAATTCACATGAAATATCGTAGAATATTTAAGGAATTTCAGTAAAATTAAATGATTATAACAAGGAAAAACATTTTTACTTATACAGAACAGCTTATTTTTATTTGATGGGCTAACTGTGGTAATTTTGATAGTTACACAATTTAGGTCAAACTTTTGATCTGAAAGCATGAGATCCGTTTTTATTTTTAGAAGTATCATCATCACTAGGTTTTCAGTCCTGAAACTGATTGGACACGTACCTCAAGTGTTTCATATTCTGAGCTATAAACTACTAAAGCTGACATCTTTCACTATCTGTGTCTATTTCTATCTCTCTTTTTACTTTCTCTGCTTCTTATATATCCCTATTTTCTCATGTCTTCTAACGTGTCCTATCATCCTATCTCTCCTATTTTTTAATGTTTCCACATATTTCTTCCTTTCCATACCAAATCTAGTACTTCTTTGTTCATAAGCTTGCGTGTCAATGATATCTTCATCATACTATTACGTACAGTTTTGGACCACCAGAATATCTAGCTGGTAATTCACCGAAAATTCGGTGAAGTACGCCGCTAAATATCCCGTTTCGGTAAAATGGTTAGCGACTAACTTTGTGGGAGGGTGGTGTAAGTGTTTGAAAAGATTTCTAAAATGCTATCGGGTATGAAATATGGTATCGCAAAGTTGCAACGCAAAAACCAAAAAAAAAAAATAACAAAAGGGTGCCAAAATCTGAGATTCGTGACCGTACATTTACATTTCCAATACTCCAACTGAAGGTACTACATTGGCCAGGAGACGAGTTTTTTGTTGCCTGAAAATTTAGAATTTTGCTGAACCCTTGCCGTTCCAGGCAAGGTAAGGATCATTAACGCGCGTGACAATCACACACGGGACCTCCATTTAACCTCTCGTCCGAATTTTTGCGAAAAATGCTTACCTGCCAATTTTCAATCAGTCGGTAGTGTCGGGATTCGAACCCAGGACCTTGGGATCCGTAGTCTTACGCTTACTACATTGATCCCCGGCGACGCCATGAAATTCGCGACCGTGCATTTACATTTCCAATGCTCCACCCGAAAGTACTACATTGGCCAGGAGGCGAGTATTTTGTTGCCTAGAAATTTAGAATTTTGCCGAGCCCTTGCCGTTCCAGGCAAGGTAGGGATCTTCAACGTGCGTGACAACGCTCACACACGGGACCTCCATTTAACCTCTCATCCGCATGAGATTCGTAACCGCAGATTTTACCAATCTGGGATTACTGATCTCAAATTTTGGCATCCTTGCTCTAAATAATGCACTTTAGCATCTTTCAATAAGTGTCGTAGTATTACAAATATACTATTCCCCTTGCTATTACAATCCTCGAAAATGCACCAATTTAAAAAAAATTTTCTCAAGCCTTATGACGGATCCTACCCTTTAAATTATGACCATAGGTAGAGTATCGCTTGAGAAAAACAACGCACACTGATACTTTTCGATAAGTGATGTAGTGTTAAAACACAAATTTCTGTTCGCCATTGCAAATCCTCGAATATGCTCTAACTCCAAAACATTTTTCTCAAATTCTATGACGGTACCTGTCCTCGCAGGAATGGCGCTAAGCAAAAGACAACTTGCTCTAAATAATGCACTTTGACACTTTTCAATAAGCGTCATAATATTAAAGTGATTCTGACTTAAAAATATAATTGAAAATTTGTTAAAGAGAATATTATTTTAAACTCTAAAAACACGTAGACCTATTTAAGACTGCTAACTGAAAAGAAGGTTCTTAAAAGCAAATGTTCAAGTGACCCGAAATACTCAATCGCGCTTTTAGGTAATCACAAAACAATTTATTACAGTAAAACTGTAACTATACCGTTACAATAATGGAAAGACCTAATATACACTGTCTTTACACAATTATGTACGACTTGTTTTTAATTATATATTACACTTACTCAATTCTATCGGGGGAATTTATAAATACGGAAACTATTAAAATGAAATGTGATTATACGTATTTCTAAGGGAATGTCACAAACCCTTAGTGCAGGAGAAGCTTGGTGACTTCCGTTTTATACTATTCTTAAGTTATCCCCAAGAAGTCTGGTGACTACTTTAAAAAAAACAATTAAAAAATAATATGCTCTAACGTTTAGAGCTCGTGGGTTTGTTTGTATTGTACGTTCGGACCGTTCTATTTTGAATTGGAGGGATGTTGGATGACTCCACTATTGAGGAGTGTTTTAAGCGTCCCTACTATAATTTGCATGCTGCGTACTTATTGGTCAATTAGTTACGAGTATGGTTGGTTACATAGTCCTACATACCCCCCTTTCTAGTGACTGTGTTTGTAACGATAAAAAGTAGTATATTTTTTTTGGAAAGATTACTCCTCTACCACTTCTTGTAACTGTCGTTGGAGTAGTGCATGACTCGTGTTGACAGTTTCTGAGAATTCGTTCTCTGGTTTGACTGTGTCGATTGAAACAATTGTTTTCTTGCCCTGTTTGTCGATGCTGACCGTTTTGTCTTTTATGCGGATTACTTTAAAGCGTCAATCGAATGTACATTGTAAACCATTTTTGTTTATTACACAGTGTAGAAAATTGTGGATTGCATTTTTTAATTCTTTAAATATGAAAATTTGTCTACTGCTAATTCTTGGTGCCTTGGACGGGTTGTATTCGTTGAAAGTGGTAACGTAGCTGGTTTGCAAGTGCCTCAGGATGTGTTTGTTCGTTTGCTTGCTCGAACTTGTGAGGAATTCTCCTGGTAGGCGTAGCGTTTCGCTAAATATACGCTCTGCAGCTGTAGCGTTTAGTTCTTCCTTCAAAGCATTTAGGATTCCGAGTAGGATTAGGGGTAAAATGCTTCTTTCCAATTATCTTTCTCGTGGCAGTTTTCAGTAGTCGGTGAAATTGCTCTACGATGTCATTGGACTGTGAATGACTTGGGCAGATTCTTGTGAATCCGATCAAGGTTTCTAATGTGATTCAAATTGGCGGCCTTGATCTGTCGTGACTTTGAGTCGTAAGTCAAACCGTGCAATCCGTTGTTCTCTGAGTACTCTTGCTACCGTTTCAGCTTCAACGTTTTGCATAGGTATTGCATATGGCTATCTTGTAAAACGGTCGATGCATGTGAATATGTATCGGTGCCTCTTTGATACGGGTAATGGTCCGACAATGTCTATGTGGACATGCTCGAATCTTGAAGATGGTGGTTTGAAATCTTGTGTTTCTATGATCACGTGTCTCGTGCCTTAGGATCTTTGGTATTGGATACAACTTAGTGTCTAGGTGCGGCAATCTGATTTTACGCCAGGCCAAACAAACTTTTGGGGAACCGGTTTTATGGTTGCCTTTATTCCGGGATGTGTTAAGTTGTGAATGCTTGTAAAAACTTCTTTTCGTAATTTTATTATTACGAAAGGGCGAGCTATCGTTGTTGAAATGTCATTAAAAATTGTTTGGTTAGACCTTGGAATTTGCATCAGTCTGTAGGTCAAATTTGAGTTGTTTTCTCTAAGAATTTTCAACTCCTCAACGTTTTGAGGTGAACCGGATAGTTGTTCGAAATCGATGCTATCCATTTTCTAGAGTGTGTGTGCGACAATGTTGTCTAATCTTCAAAGTGTGTTTGCGACAATGTTTTCTAATCTTCGAAGTGTGCTTGATGTGTGTCGAATATTGGCTCATGTAATTCAAATATCGAAATTGCCTGGGAGTACATTTTTTTAGTTTCTGTTGAAAAGCGAAGGTCATAGGTTTGTGGTCTGTGTATATCCTAAAAAAGCTACCCTTTAACATGTGTTTAAACTATTTGACAGTTAGGTAAATTGCGAGAAGTTCTCGGTCGTATGTTGAATATTTTGTTTGGGAATTAGTTTTTTTGAAATAAAAAGCTAAATGTTGCCATTTTGATTGCTTCATTGTTAGATTACTTCACCGGTGGCAAAGTCTGAAGCAACTGTTGCTTAGATAGTTTTGTGTCGGAGAGTGGATGTGGCACGGCTTGTGCTAGTTGTGTTTTGCACTTCTCGAAAACTATGTTTGCGTTGTTTGCGTTGTCTCTTATTTTGCTTTTTAGTAGGTCGGTAGCGTAGCTTGTGAGTCAGTTGGTCGTGGTATGAAACCTTGGTAATAATTCAACATACCTAAGTACGCCTGAGGTTTTGACTGATTCCGGTTTTGTGTAATGCTGACTTTTTCTGATATTGATTTGGTGCCATATTTGTTGATGAGGTAACCAAGAAATTTTACTTCATCCTGCTCAAAGATGCGTTTAGCGGAGTTTATGACCACGCTGTAATCTGTTAAAGAATTTCCAAATGTTTGTTGTGTTCTTCTTTAGATTGGGATGCTACCAAAAAGTCGTCGATGTAGCCATAACAGAATTCTAGTCTGCTTAAAACTTCGTCCACGAATCGTTCAAAAGCTTATGCGGCGTTGCGTAATCCAAAGGTCATGTATAGAAATCCAAATAAATCAAAAGGCGTTGCTATATCTGTTTTTCTATGCTTTTTCCAGCTACGGGGATTTGGTGATAGACTCTGGCAAGATCGATCGTGGAAATAATTTTTCTGTCCTGCAATTTTTGTGCAAAATTTTCTACAATTGGAATATGATACCTATCAGCACTTGTAGAATCGTTTTAACCCCTGCGGTGTCCACAGGGTTTCGAGGGTCGCAACTCTTTATTGTGTTTGACCACTAAATGTAGAAGTAAAGCCCATGGTGATTTGGATGGCTTTGGTATTTTTAACTGGAGCATTATTGTGAACTCGTTTTTGTTGATTTTGAGTTTGTCAGGCGCCAATCTGCGTGGACAACTGTAAACTGGTTGTCCATAAGTCTTAAGGATGTGATATTTTGTACTATGCTCTATTAGAGTGGGAAGGCCTCTGGGACAAGCTATGTCTGGGTATTTGGCTTGGATTTTATGACATATTGAACCAAATACCGTGGTTGATATTACACTATGCTTATTACTAATGGGTTGACCTTTGATTGAACGTTTTGTCTCTGAGTCGACAAGTTTCATGTTTATTGCGTCAATCAGTAATTCATGATGTGCTAGGAAATCCATGTCAATAATGGGTTTATTGACGTCGACGATGACGAATTGCTAACTGAATGGTCGCCTAATGTTAACGTGATAGTATCATATGTGTTTGTGATGGTCTCATTTGCTGCAAACAATTGATAGTTCGTTGGTGTGAGTAGTTCACGAACTTTGTATCCCGGGTACACACAGAGGTCTGCGCCAGTGTTGATTAAAAATTCCACAGATCTGGTGCAATCTTTTATGTACAAGCGGCGTGAAATGAATTGCAAGGAATTATCCGCCTTTAATTCCTGCGTTCAGATTTGCTACGTTCATTTTCGGCAATAATTGGTTATTTTATTTACAATAACTTTCAACTCAAATCCTTTGCTAATTAATTATCCGTTTATCTAAATTTTATGTCTACGGTTAAATAAAATCGTCGATTCATAATTAAAAAGGAAATACGCTGGCTAATAGTTTTCAACTAAAATCCACTTTGCTTCTAAAACAAAACTTTATTCGATAAATTAAATATCCTGTTTATTTTACTTGGTAAATACTTTGGCTTATTAAGAATAAATTCTATTTCCCAGAATTCTCTAATGTAAAGTTTACACTATACTCAGATTGTCGGTAACGTATTACAAGTATCCGATAATTGCTTCTTATGTGTTTTCCATCGGAAGAATTCGTCGAATTAAAGCTGCGTATTATCCCAATATAAACTGTTTTTTTTAGGTTAATTCTGAATAGAAATATTACTTTGAACTCTGGTCACTGGCTGAACAAAATTGATTTTATTTGGTTTCCAATCTACACAACGGAGACATGTGTAGGAATGTTTGGTTTTTCCGTTTTTCGCGCACGCAATACGGCGTGATAAGTATTCAGGGTTTTTAGAATATTGTATTTTTTTGTCGAAATTAAATTAATTTTTACTGGTAATTGCCCTAGCTTCTTCCGGTGGCCTTAAAACCACGTTCTTTCTGGGTGTAGACCCACCTACTCGTTGCCGTAGACCAGCTAGGGACTCAACCCTGACATCAGCAACTTCGAGGGTGAGTGTTTTCTTTCTTCATCATTTACGATTGCGACCACATCGGTTGGGATTTTCGGTTTAAGCTTATGCATTCCTAAATTTAATCCGTTTAGACGACAATTAGTGAATTAGTTTGAGATTTATTGACACTATATGAATGCATTACTATTTGCTTTAAATAACTAAGAGTGTACAACTTATTAAAGTGAAAATGATTTGAAGGCTTGCTGGCACGTTTGAAAATGTTGTTGCCATTAGGTGTATATACTTAGTTTTGGATTTACCGTGCTGATTTAGAGCTGTTGGTTTTAGAGGGTAATTTCGCTTAATTTCTTTTTGTGTTGAAATTCAATTTAGGGAGTAACCTAAAACTGGCAGCTCACCATTTAAAAAAAGATGATTTGTTCTTTTGGTTGATTTTTTTTTGGATTTAGTGTGTAAATTTTTATAGCGTGTACTTATTGTGTTTAATTATAGGTTTCTGTTGTTGATACGTTGTGTTTTGAGTATAAATGAGTGTGTGTAATTTTCTTTCTTTATTTCAGGCCTCCCTTAATTTTTGTTGTAGGTATAATACCTCGCCCACTCGCCGATTGATCCCGGTCCATTTCCTTTTTTTTTTGTTTTTTTTTCTAGGCTACGTCAATGCACGTAGCATAAATTTCTGATGCCCTGACGTGAGGATGCGATTTTGTTCAGTCAATTTCTTCTGCGATTTGGTTTTCGTTAATTTTCTTGTGCTGCGATTTTGTTTCATATAACTTTGGCTTCGAGTTTATTTTAGTTAGTAATGGCTCAAAGTTCGTTTTAGTTAATTTTGATCCAATTTTTTTTTGTTTATTATTGTTAGTGCCTAAGTCCTTACATGACCCGCATTTTCTCGGCTTGATATTACTTATGTTTCGTTCCTTACGCTTAATATTATTGGTGAGTTAATTTCAGATAATTGGACTTGTGTTTTCGCCAATAATCCTAGTCCGTTGAAAACGCTGGCGGCCAAGATTCTTCTTTTCTTCCGTCCCTCTCTGTAGAGTTAGTTTTTCCTCCGATTTTTCTTTTATTCTACAGCCCTATTATAATTTCTGTTTTGCTGTTTCGCTTCCATTGGTGTCCCTAAAATTTATCCGTCGGATGTGTTTTAGATTGTCCTGTATTCGCATTTTGAGCTTCTACCTAGCTACGGTTAGTCTTTATTTAGTTACTATCTCCCAACTTCTTTTTTATTATTACTAAAAATGACTTCCTTTTTGGCTTCCTACCAAGGTCTTCCTGTATGGGAGTGGAACTTGAAATTTTTTGGTGCCCCGAACACTCTTAGCGTAATTTTTTTAGACGGGTCGAAAAACTCCGACGAACTCACCATGTGTCCGAATTGCTGTTATTTGAGTCTGCAGTGGATTTGTTCGAGTCTAAAGCGTTACTTTGGTATCGTAGTTTTCGAAATAGGTTTTCTGACCGGAAGTCATTGTCTAATTTGCTGATTCAACATTTTGAACCCCCGGATTTTGCGTATAAGTTTGCTACTATTGAGGAAAATACTTTTTCTTCACATGACCGAGTTATTAAGATTTCTTCGACGCCTACGAGTAGATCCGATACTTCTTCCGTACGTTCTACTGTTCTTCCTTCTACTTCTATTTCTACTCGCTAGGTCGTATGCTTTAATTGCGACAAACCTGATCATGTTTCGACACGTTGTACTCGTCCTAAAGTACTTCATTGTTATGGTTGCGGATATAAGGGAGTTTCTCGCCACAATTGTCCCAACAGTTATCCTACTACTAACAGGTCTTCGAATCATATTTCCCATTCTGTTCTCAGCTCTAGGAGCCAAACTCCTTCTGCTTCTGATTCTACATTCTCTTCTGGACCTCATCCAGGTCCTCTTACTACTACTAGCAAAACCTACTCTTCTTCGGCCAATATAACTTTGAACAAAATTTCTTCAGTCTCTAGTTCTACATCTTTTTCTACCTCTCCTTCTGGTCGCCCTACTTATTCACTCTCACCCCAAACTGTGCCTCCACCACCCTTAAAATTCATGCTTCGAATTGGTGACTTGCAGCTAGCTTCTCAAGAGTTTGTCTCCGCTTTCTTAAATGATTCTATCCAAGAAATTTCTGTCGTGTCTGCAAGCACAAAGGTCGCGAAAGTGACGATAACTTCTAATTCCGCCTGCGAAGGTCCTGTTGAAGTCCACGAAGCTGTATCTTTAACGCCTCTTTCAGTTTTTGTCAAAATTTTACCTGTTCCTGCTTTCTTAAATGCTTCGACTCAAGGAATTCCTGTTGTGCCGGCAATCACAGCCGTAGCTGAAGTGAAGATAATTTCTAATACGGATATAGAAGGTCCTGTTGAAGTTAGGAAACCCGTAGCTGTGATACCTGTTGTGGTTGTCGTTAAGCTTTACCTGATCCTGTTTCGTTACCTACTCTTACTCATTTTTCTCATGCTACTTACCTCTGTTCTTTTAACTAAGGTTGGTGACATCCTAGCTGATGTTCTGTTATTTAATGCTGACGAACTTCTACCTGATTCTGCTCCTTTTCCTAAGGTGGATACTTCCACAGCCAATGTTGTTTCTTTCCTAACTGTAATACTTCTAGTTCTGCACATAACGTCAATGAAATTTTATCTGCTTTTGTCCTTTTCTCTAACGTAACTGAAGTGTGTTCCGCTTGTGTTTCTTTTCGTCAGGTTGGTTCTCACACAGCCAATACTTTTTTCCACCGTTGATATGCTGACAACCCATGATGTTTCCTTTTCTGCCTTTGACCTTTTTACCACCCATCCTAACAATAAACAACGTCCTTCTATGACGCGTTTTAAGTTTTCTAAACTACCTTTGCCACCTTTTAAAGCTAGTGCTATAACTACTAAACCCCCTGCTTCCTATTTGTCAAAAAACTGCCTAAAAGAGGCAGACTTTATTCTATGCTTCTTCCGAACCTGAGGACATATGCCGGCGAAACCCTAATGTCCTTGATCTGGTTCCATTTTCTTTCTGGCGGCGTAAACGCCTTAAGTCCAATAGCTAGTCCTCGCGCCCCAGATTCTTATAACGATTTTGCTCTCCCTCGGACATGATTTTTTGACATTACGATTTAGGTTTACTTCTCGGTTTTGATGGGTTTTCGTTCGTTTTCTTTCTTTTTCTTTTACCCGTGTGGGTCTCCGGGAATAGAACAGTCGCACGGTACGACTTGCCTGTCGTAAGAGGGGGACTACAGCGGTCCAATACATACACACACACACACACAACACACACACTTTATACAAGTCCAATCCATACCCACACACTTCATACACATATCTACACCCACACACTTCATAAACACACAGTTCTAGTTGGTTCTCCTTTCTTTCGTTTTCTTCTTGGTTCTTCTTTCCTCCGTTCTCTCCGTGTATTTCTTGCATCCGTGTGGGTCCGGGAATAGAATAGCCCGATGGTACGACCTGCCTGTCGTAAGAGGCGATTACAGCGGTCCAACACGCACAACACATACACACACTTCTTACACTCCACACATTATGTTTTATTTTCTTTTCTACAATTCTTAGTTTTTTTTTGGGTTTGTACTTGGTGTTGGTGTTATTCTTTTTGGGTTTTTCCGTTTTTTTCCTTTTCTTCGTTCTTTCCATTCCACATTCCTCTCCTTTTTCCTTTCGCTGGGTTCCTTGCTGTCGGTCCCTATACGGATTGTGTTTCGTCCATCCACTCCTGTGGTAGGTGTTTTCTAGTTCGTCTTTCTTTCTTCGAAACTATGATTTAGTCGACTTAAGAACTAGTTAGCCTTTCTTTTCTTCGGTTTTTCGGTTTCGACTACCACAGTTGAGCGTACATCGTTCCTTTTCCCAGCGTTCCTTCTATCTTCCTCTCGTTCTCCCTTGTTGTTCCTTTGTTTGTTTGAGGCTTGACCTTGGGGCCCTGTTCTGGCCGGTACTGTTGAGTTTTCTTCCTTTATTTCTGTTGAGGTTAAAGATTGTACTGTTTCTTCACAAGAAATATCCGTCCTCCGACGACTTTTTCAGTGTCCAGGCCGTTCCATCTTAGTCCTCCTAGATTGTGTATTACTCGACCTTTGTTTCTTCCTTCCTTTTTTCCCTTTTTTTCTCTTTCTTTTATTCTCGGCTCTTCGAACCAGATAAAAGTTTTTTGTGTGTTTTGTTGGGTGGTTCTTATGTTGGTTTCTTTATTCTGGTAACGAATTTTCTTTTAGTTCACAAGCAAATTTTTTTTCTTTTCTTTTTCTCTTTGGGTTTTTTGTTGTTCCTGCCCACTCACATTATTTTGCTTCACTACCCCGATCTTTAAATTTTGCTAGGGGGGGGGGAGGCTTTGTTACGTTCATTTTCGGCAATAATTGGTTATTTTATTTACAATAATTTTCAACTCAAATCCTTTGCTAATTAATTATCCGTTTATCTAAATTTCATGTCTACGGTTAAGTAAAATCGTCGATTCATAATTAAAAAGAAATACGCTGGCTAATAATTTTCAACTAAAATCCACTTTGCTTCTAAAACAAAACTTTATTCGATAATTTAATTATCCTGTATGTTTTACTTGGTAAATACTTCCACTAATTAAGAATAAATTCTACTTCCCAGAATTCCTTAACGTAAAGTTTACGCTATACTCAGATAGTCGATAACGTGTTCCAACTATCCCCGATAATTGCTTCCTATGTGTTTTCCATCGGAAGAATTTGTCGAATTAAAGCTGCGTATTATCCCAATATAAACTGTGTTTTTCCAGGTTAATTCTGAATAGAAATATTATTGTGAACTCTGGTCATTGGCTGTACAAAATTGATTTTATTTGCTTTCTAATCTACACAACGGAGACACGTGTAGGAATGTTTGGTTGCTTCCGTTTTTCGTTATGAAAATTTCGCGCACGCAATACGGCATGGTAGGTATTTAGGGTTTTTAGAAAATTGTGTAACGTCTTTAAGCACTTCAATTAACTGATGTTAACTTTGCCCCATTAACCCGTTGGATGATCACGTCGGCGAACACCAATGTGGCGTTCTGGTTTGTCTTTGGTCACCTTGTTAATACTTCGTAGCAACAGAGATAACATTTATTTATGTCCGGCGAAGTCATTATTGTTTGAGAGGTGTTTTGAGAGTGTATGCCATTTATGTGCATGCTGCATACTTATTGGTCAATTAGTTGGGAGTATGGTTGGTTGCATATTCCACAGTTTTTATAAAACTCCTTTGAGTGCTATTATTTACGCTGATATTTATTCTAAAATTACTCTATGAATAGAACAATAGCTGAAGGGCATTCCATTGAGGAGGTTGCACATGAAAGCAGTTTCACATTTATGTAGTTTTCTTATTGATTTTTATATTTATTTAAGTATTTAACAATTTTATTAACAATTCCAAAGACCACAGCTTTAATTTGGGGTTCAATATTCTTTAATGTTAATTTTTATTGTCTTCAATGGCAATATACAATAAATTCCAACACGATTATACCAATTATGAACTGTACTCTGTTTATTCTAAATAGTAACCGTTTTTTTATTTGAGAAGTGATAGCATAAATCAAGCCGTTAACATTCAAAATTAAGTTTAAAACTCCTAACACATTTTTATTGAATTCTATTTTCACATCAACAAAAATTTGTTTCTCAGACTAATTCTATAATTTATTAAAACGTCCTCGTGTTTATTATTTTGACATAGAAATCGGAATTAAAGAAATAAAACTTGATTAATCAAAAGTAATTAAGTGATACATGAAAAAGTAGAACAAACAAATAACAATAAATTTAGAGGACTTTTCAACTTCGACTAAGAAGTTGTCTTGAATATAGTAAGTAAATTGTGGTAATCATTGAACGCAGTGATTGATAATCGTTTTCTATTTATAGTCTTATTATAAGTGTTTTATGACTAATATTGAACTTCTGAATAGGTTTGCTTTCAAGTTTATTCCATATAACACGGTAAGACTAGAGACGCCATGCTCTATTTACTTTAAAAATTACAAAAGTACTTACATGTTATGTGGTAAGTTAACCTTTAAAACCCACATTTATTATTCTTCAAGAATTGTTGGATTTTATAGAAAGTATTTGCAAGTACCTTATATGTCGATATCTAAAGATTTTACATACTAAATGGAAATTGCAACAATGCATTTTCTCATCTGTTAAGCAATGTGCAATAAAATATGACTTTTGAAAGGTCCTACATTATTGTTATAAAACATCCATTTTTAAACACTGACGTTAGTTTTTTTTCTTTTTCTTGCCCTGATAAATATTCTACGATTAATAAGTAGCATTGAATGAATTCCACATTCCTCTATTTTGTATTTACTCGAATGTCAAGGTAGTATAAGATAAAAATTAATAATATATGTAAGAAGTGTTAATGTGGTAATTAAAACAAAACATCCAAAGAGTAACTGTCCCACTTAATTTATGCGAACAGCTGTTTTTTTATTACTACGTAATATAAAATTAGTTGATCACGTCCATGCCTTTTACACTTGTAAAGAATTCTGGAAAGTTTACGTAAAGCTATGAGCAGTAAAATTAGTGGATATTGGTCCTTGGCTCATTAGCTATTTATCTATAAGTTATGTACGAGGGCGATCCGATAAGTACTTAGCCTTACCGCCAGATGGTACCACTATCGCAAGAGAAATTTACTTTAGTGTAGTACATTTTCGTAAATGGCCACTGTCGAAATTTCAGTCGAATCGGACTCGTAGTTTTGTTTTGATCGTGTGTGAAAACGGGCGTGTCTGCCGATTCTAGAAAAATGGGAAAAGAGCAATATCGGTCGGTGATTCGATTCTTGTTTTTGGAAGGGAAATCGTGCAGCGAAATCAAAGAGCACTTGGATGCTGTGTACGGTAACGCTTCTCCTTCCTTCGATGGCGACCGTCAAAAATTGATTCAACGAGTTTCAACGTGGTCGTATGTCGTTTTTTGATGAGCCACGCTCAGGTGCCCTGAAAACGAATTCCACGGAGATTAACATGACAAAAATCCACGATCTCGTATTGGCAGACCGCCGATTGAAGGTGCGCAAGATAGCTGAGACAGTAGGCATCTCAAAAGACCGCGTGGGTCATATCCTGCATGAAATTTTGGGCATGAGAAAGTTATCGGCGCGATGGGTTGCCGCGTTTGCTCATTCAAGACAACTAGCGTAATCGCCCTCGCCATGGCTAAATTGGTCGAATTGGGCTACGAACTGCTATCCCAACCACCGTATTCTACAGATTTGGCCCCGTGCGACTTCTTTTTGTTTCCAAACTTGAAAAAGTCACTCGCCGGGCAGAAATTTGAGTCGAATGAGGAGGTATCCTCAAACACGGAGGCCTACTTTGCAGACCTCGAAAAAACGTATTTTTCAGACGTGAAGAAGTTGGAGCATCGCTGAGTCAAGTGTATCGAGTTAAAAAGCGACTATGTTGAGAAATAAATTGTCACTTTTCCAAAATTTTCGTTTTTCTTTTGTAGGCTAAGTACTTATCGGACCATCTTTGTGTTTTACTATCAGAGGGCTGACGACCTTGAGAAAACCTATGCGAGACGAAGCCATTTTAATAACCAAAATAAAAAGTGAAACTAGAAAATATCGACTGCTTGCACAGCCAATATTGCCAGAGCAAAAAATGCCTAGCAACCAAGAAATGCTTATCTATTAACACATAAAAATAAATAAAGCAAAAGCAAAAGGAAAATAAATTAAGCGTTACTATTTTACAGCCAACAATTATATTCTACAGACAATTTAGAAATTTAGCTACGAAGTGCGCATCTCGTTTATGAAGCGGTCTATCTGAAAATTTGAGCACGCGTTTTCTTCGTCGTCCTAGTCATAAGTTTCGCATGTTTCTTCGCGTTCATAATTGCTCGAATGGTTTGGTTCATTATTTGTACTTGGGTGAATGTAATTATTCTGGTCATTGTCATATTCCTCTACTTCTTGATAAAATAGTTTTTCCGATGTAAAAGTTCGTTTTGGATGAGGGTTTGGTCGAATGTGCGTTATTTTTGTATATGGTCTGGTGTTACCAGATGAGGTATCCATAGATGTGGGTTTATAATAACTGATAGGATAGTTATTGTTATTTGTCATTGGTGAATTTCTAATAGGGTTTGCGCTAAATGCCGGTCTTTGTTGATTTACGTTTTGGTTGAATCTTGGTATGAATGCGGGTTTCGTGAAATTCGGGTTATTCGGGTTAAACGTTGGTTTTGGAAATTGTTTATATTGATTATTAAAATTTTAGTTATTACTTTGCGGTTGGTTTGTTTGTGCAATGGTGTGAATTTTTGTTACGGAATTATTTGTCTTGCGGTTTATATAGTTTTTATTGGTGAATAACTTTTATTCGCGTTAGGGTTGAATAATCTGTTTCTGTAATACATTACGTTTTCTTTTTCTATTATCATATTCATGGCTTCCTCTAAGTTTTGGGGATGTTGGAATCTAATTTTGTCTGATAGTCGTTCTGGTAGTGCATTCAGATATGTGTCTAGTGCTATTTCGTCATACATCCTTGTTTCTAAAAGTCTGATATTTTGTCAGATTCTTCAATTTGTAGTTTCGTCAAGATTAAGCTTCTTACATGTTGGCATTTCATTCCGAATTGGTACGGGAATTGGTTATTTTCCATCCTAAGGCTTATTAAGTTGCGTAATAGGCATTTTAGGTTACGTTGATCACCAAAATATGCTATCAATATTCGTTTAAACTCTTCCCATTGTTCTAGTCATCTCGGCTGGCAATTAATGTTAGTGCCCGCCCGGTTAGTTTACTAATAATCAGGCGTAAAAGTAATACGTTTCTATCGTTTTCTCCGGGTTTGTAAAAGGTTTTTAAAAATATTTCGCAAGCTGTTACAAAATTTACTAATAAAGCTTGGTTTCAATTGTACATTAAAATTGTCTCCAAATAAATTTTCATATCTGAACTCATTATGGCTGTGGGTTGTTCTAATAATTATTATTTAGTTTTGATTTTAATTACTTTCAAATTTTTGTAAAAATTGGAATTTATTTCGCGGTTTGTATTGCTATTCGTTGTTTGGGTTTATTAATTTTCAGTTTAGATTGCGTCGGGTTACTTGTTATTTTTAGCTTGAGTCGTTTTAGATTATTTAAGGAATTGAGTTGCTTGTATTGTACTTAGTTGTACAGTGCTGTAATTATTTTATGGAGTTTACACTTGGTAATGTCTGGTTGCTTGCTGTAGCCTTGAATACGTTTATTTTTACTTCGCGGATGTTAATTTTGTTGTAGGTTTGTTTCCTGAAAGGTTTCAATGTGAATAATTTCTCGCGGTGCTTATCTTACTTTATTTGCACCAGTTAAGACTTTATCTTTGTTATTTCTGTTGGTTTAATTGTCTTTTATAATTATCTCTTATCCGTGGGTGTTTGTAATTTATAGTGTCTACGATGTTTCCTGTCTCGTCAACTTAGGTATTAAATATAAAGTTGCAATTTTCCGTCAATTGCTTTGTTCAATGTTGCATAAAAATCTCCTTTTATAATTAATACAATAAATTGTTTTAATTACAATGTTCTACTCTATTGAAAGATAGTTGTTTTTCAGTTAATTGTGTTGCATCAACGTCTCTTTTGTACTTTAATTATAAGGTTTTATTTTAAATACTGTAGGTGTAATTTTCAGTCGCTTGATAATTTTAATGCGCAAATGCTTTTGTTATAAATATGCAATTATACTTTTCTGAAAGGTGTTGTTTTCAGTTTGTGATACTTTAAGGGCGTCCTTTCTATAATTATTTATCTCGTCTTGAAATATTTTAATTTATGCAATGCCGCGTTTAATAATCAGCTTTTAGACAGTTGCGATATGCGTTTTCAGTAGCGTGAATATTTATAAAGTTTCTTAAGGTTATATTTGGATATCTTGGTATTAAGAAATATTTGCAATGCTTGGTTTTAAATAGCTTTTGTAAAGTTTAGGATAAACGTTTTCTTGAGTTGTTTTATAATTAGACGTATATATTCGTATTAAAATAGCTTTGTATTCGTTGCGTTCAAGGTCGAGTTTTAAATCATTCATTTTTGATGATGAGATTTTGTGTTTGGATTTGCGCTGTGTTAATTCTATTAATAATTGTAAGGTGTTTCTATAATTTATAGGAATGCGATGAGGTTGCGTTTGAATAATTCGTTTTGATATTTAGTCGCGTTATATACAAAAATTTCTGTATTAAATTGTAAATTAACTTCGTTCTATTTTTGGTATTTCGTGCGTTAGTTAACTTACGTATTGGTAATTAAAAATTGGTTTTTGTTTTGTTTCTATAATGTTTGCGCCAGTTAATTTTGTAGTAATTTGTCTCCTTTGCGCATGTAATGCGTCTTTTTAGTTCTCTAGTTCTAAAGGTCTTTTTTAACAAAAATAAATTTGAAAATAATTTTCTTAGTACCTAAGTCAATTATTTTCATAAAATTGCATAAAATAATAGTAATAATAGTCAATATACATACAATTATAGTAAATTCATAAAAAAAATTCTCTTAAACTAAGAATATCAAATATTTGTAAAAAAATTCAGTTGGTTTAAGGAAATGAACTTACACTAATTGCTTTGTTGATCTCATGGACTCTGTCGATTTTTGTACGTCCTCCACGTCGGTTTTGGATTCGATCTATCTTCATATCTCCTCCAAGTTTTCTGTTTGTTTGTTTGTTGGGTTTGAACGATTCTTGTTTCGCCTCCAACTTCTGCTTGGGTTCTGTCAAATTTGGAATTGATATTCCAGGCCACCAGTTTTTCGAACTTAGGTTCCCTAGTGACCTTTTGACCATCCTACCGGCTGCGCCAGTTAAAGTTCTGGCCTTGGGAGCTGCCTTTTTAAAAAACAGTTCCAAAACTTTTTAACAAATTTTATTTTAAAACAGCCATTTATTATGGAATTTTACAAAACTAGATTTAATTTACTCTAAGTTCGAAAATAACTATTAAATATACTATTGTGAGTAGTCTAAGCAACTGCAATGTTAAAGCTGAATACTTTGATAGACTGCCGGGTGCTTGAGTTCCCGGACTTTTTATAATGTTTCTACCCCCTCACATGGCTGTGAAACTTGCAGATCTCATGTCTGCTTATTCTTAATACTATTCATAATTACAATGTTGTAATCTTAATTTCTAAGTAATCACGGTACCTGACCGTCTGTGACCTGACATCTGCAGTGTCACTATCGTCTGCGATACAAAGTAGAGCATCCGTTCTCGTGAACGTTAATAAACTTTACAAATTGTCCTTGTGTTACAATGTTGCACTTCACTTGGCATATTCTTAACACTTTCTAATAATTTCCTAATTATTCTATTTCTTTATACATATATCAATCGTGTTTATTATGAACTAGGTTGAAGAATTTAACAGATTTATAGTAAAACTGGCTTATGAAGTAACAAGTAAACTATATAGGGGGTTGTTGAAGAATTTAAGAATTGAAACGGAATTTATTCGAACGAGTAATGAATTAACAAGGTAAAAATTTTAAAAACAAAATTGGAACGTAACAGATTAATCAACATTATTTAAAATTATTGTTTTCCATTGCCTACTTTAATAAAAAAAAACTAAATGGCGGATATCTCCATAACTATTGTTTTTAGGCATATGATACTAATTGAGCTTTTTTAAAGACAATTTAACAAGGAATCTAAAAATAATAAAGTACACAGTGTTCAATTTAAAAACTAAAATTGGTGTCACTTCCGGTGAAACATTCACTGAACATCTATCCCAAGAAGTAGATGACAAAAAACTGTGCAACTTTGTTCCAAAAGATATTGTCATATCTTTAAAAATAATGGAGTTATTAATTAGGGTGTTTTATATATCCACCTGGTATGTAATTATCCTTTAAAGCTTTATAGCGTATATTTGGATGAATATTATCAATATATAATGGATGCTACAATAACTATAGGTTAAATCGCTTAAAATGTAGCTTCGTCTCAGGCAGTTGGTTTTTAAATGTACGATGACACAGAACGTGTTAATATCTGAATGCCGTTGGTGATGCAGTTATCTAAAAGGTAAATATCTAAGAGTTCTATGATTTTTAATCGCTACTGTAATTGTTGAAGTTCATAGATTCAAGTGAAGTTTAATAAAACACTTAAAGGTTATTTTATTGGGATCTTTAAAAGACTATTGAATGAATATTTTTAAGCATTAAATCAAAGTTGAAATTTCTGGCAATTAAACAAAGCTTATGTCTACTTCAGCGACTTGTACTGCTTCTTAGAAGTGAAAAATAATGAGCAATTAAAACTTGTATCGTATAAACAATTGATCAACAAAATAGTACTATTGTGAAGCATTAATCGAAGAATGTCATATTAATAAATATTATTGAAATTAGTCATTTAACTATCTATCGATTAAACAGCGTTAACGCTAGACTCATGACAGTAATATTCATACTTATACGTTTTAAAAGCAACTATAAAAGTAATTTCTTTAAAGTTCGTATTAAAACTGTTATTAGATATATGAAAAAGAGTTTAAAATATTTTCACAGTTTCTAGGAATACTATCCATAATAACGATAGAAAACCTATTGCAATCTGCTATTTATCTTGTGGTGTTCTGATCGGGTCACCTTGCCAGTGCTTCGTAGTAACAGAGATAACATTTATTATACATTAACATTAAAGGCATGACACGCACTGGAAATATTTACAAATGGCTTTGTGTGCGTAATTAAATTACAAACGTCTTTAGCACTACAACTTGTAAAATTGCGGAACATGTTTCCATGTTGAAGAATTGAATGTTGCGGCTTCACGAAAAAGGCTTGGGTCTGGTGTCGTGTAAGAGATAATGTCCATGGTTGTAAACAACCTTGACCTAAGCTACGCTGAATGCAATGCGGTACCTCATGACCGTGATTGCAGTCCCATTTCTATAACTTTGGTACCTAGCGGCTAGTGAGCTGACGCTGGCCTACTGCGGCTTCTTTGGTGAATAAAAATTAAAGTGCTTTGATAGCGGGACGCTCTCAATCTTGGAGTGCCTATTGGCCATATGTACTCTAAGGGGTGGTCCTAATGACCGTGGCTTCTGAAGTCCTGCCGTAGTATTAAAAGGATTCACTTTGTTTTATCCAGTTCAATTTGGTGGTCACAACGAGATGATCTTAAGAAAAACCTTAGTACACGAGAGGCTTGGTAACTTCAGTTTTCCACTATTCCTAAATTTCCTCCAAGAAGTTTGATGGCATTCTCAAAGAGAGAACAAAAGAAGTGATTTACTTCAGCGTTTAGAGCTTCTTTTATACCGAGGTTTTTTTGTATTGTACATTCGGACGGATTTCTTTGTATTCCGAAGGGTGTTGGGTGAGTCCCTTATTGATGGAGGGACGTTTTATGCGTGCATGCAATTTGTTTGCATGTTGCGTGCTTATTGGTTAGTTAGTTAGGAGCATGGTTAGTTGCATACTCCTAGAAAAAGTACAAATTCTTTATTACAGCTGTCTTTAAATAAAAACAAATTAATACATCTATTAACTAAAAAATTAGAAGCTGTCTGTTTTGTTTCCAATTGTGATTAGAAGGGATAAATAGCAAATTCTTGTTGGTATCATCTTCAAAATCTGTTGTTGACAAACAAAAAGGTAACTGTCTGTTATTCTCCACTTCGTCTGTGAATTTAATATTTTTGAACTCAGTTATTATAGAAATCGTCTGCATTTAATTTAGAAGTGCCAAAAATGACAAAATGTTTCTACGTATCTTTACTATATTTTAGGAAGTATTTGAAGTT
This sequence comes from Platerodrilus igneus, assembly GCA_036346225.1. Classification (NCBI taxonomy): domain Eukaryota; kingdom Metazoa; phylum Arthropoda; class Insecta; order Coleoptera; family Lycidae; genus Platerodrilus; species Platerodrilus igneus. The sequence continues at coordinate 1,053,926 of JARFIW010001414.1, forward strand.
CTCTTTTAACTCAATCTCAAACAGAAGTTATACAAACTAAACTATATTGTAAGAGTAGAAATTTTTCTGTCGGTTCTTATAAATCAATAGTAAAAAAACATACAAATGTCCAACATTCTGTAATGAATGTTTAAAGTTGATTCTCCAGTTTTCCAAATATTTTCATTTTGACTAACGATTAGTGTAAATTAGCTTAACAGTAAAATGGTTTATATTTAACATAACGGCGTACTTTCAAATAAATCTAGTTTACCACCCTATTCAGTCAAAATTTTCATGATTAATTTGGGAAATACCACTTTTAAAAATGTTTTGTTGTGGAAGGTAACAAACGAGATTTTACAAGTTATTTAGAACAGTTAAATACACTATATTCAAAAATCTAATATACCGCTGGTTGGAAGAAAACAATCTACTACCATTGTTTGTTTTAAATATGTGAGGAATAGTAATCCGATAAAATTAAGAATATATAAGATACTAATCACTACGAGTTATATCCTCTCATATTAAACTAGCCATCTCACCAGTCAAAAGTTTGTAGTATAACCTACCTGAAGACAAGAGAACGCCCTTTATTGGCATTACCTGGCTTGGCTCCATGATCTAGCAGTCTCGTGGTGGTGGCTCATGATCCCTACGTTGCGTGACCGACACATAACCCAAATATACGCCGTGAGATAGCTTTATTGTGGGAAGGTTTGAAATAAAACTATAGAATTTAACGACCATAGTTTGAACACAATACGATAACCTTTATATTAGGTTACCAGCAGTTAGACTTTGATTACAATAGAGCATAGTGGCGGACTGAACCTGGGTTAACGTTGGGGAAAGAGAACGGCAGAGAAAACTCCACCAACTCTGCCCTTCTAACTGTATAAATACACCTCTCCAAGGATGGGGAGACGATCAAGCACTCTGTGTACGTTTAATATTACGGGATGTCTACTGGTACCCAGACATTCTACATATAACAACTAAAATAGAGTTAGAATAGTCCAGCTAATATTTTCTGGAAGATACCGAGGACGGTTGAGCCACGACTACAAGGCTAAAGTTAAAAAGAACATCGGCAAGACTAGAGCCTTGATTACCAATAGTGAACCCCGCAAGGACATGAAGTGTTAGTAAATCCAACAAATCTCTATCACAAACGCGTACATTTAGACCTATCAGTTTTCAGCCCGTGTCACCAATATGGTTCACAATTAGTAACCTACCTTCTATCATTTGCATAAACACCACTACAAGTACATTGACAAAACAAATATGAAGTTAAAACATGAACTTATACTATGATGCTACCAAACAAAGGTACTTATAAATTGAATCGACTATTTCCAACATAGTCCTAATGCAAACGCGTAACTAACGCGGTCATAGAAGAGTTCGTTATATCAATAATAATTAAATTTCAATATTAATTACCGATAGAATCGTAAGCTAGGAATATCAGGTCACATACAAACTGATTTAAGGTTAGGTTTCCCGTCGAGACATAAACTATACAGTTATGAACGCATAACTAAAAGCTGCAATAAAACACTTACATAATCATAACAAGTTCTTAGAACCTGAAAAACAATAAAATATAACAAATACATACAATATTCGACAGAATACAAGCCCAAATTACAGGCTCTAAATTTACATACACGTATATTAACGGAATATATTTAAACTGGTTAGCAAACGTCAGAAATTATTTATTATACTGGATCCTTGTATCAGCTAAATAAATGTGTATTTAAAAATTAAGCATTGATTAAGAGGTTTAAATTGCAAACATAAATATGCATAACAGCTTCAGCATTAAATCATCTGCTAATTCAAAACAGAAATATGTACTAAAATTTCCGATGCAATTAGATGACTTAAAAATAAAATATAATTAAAAGCTTTACCTTTATAAAAGCACCAGTTGACTTTTTCATCCTTCTTTTAAGACGCCTAAAGCAAAATAAAACGACGGTTAAAACTAGTCGAAAGATCAGATAGAGCCCCTCAACCAATGAAAATCGACTTAGGAAATTCTTCGGATTTCTACCTTATCTGTACCCGGTGCCTTACCATTTTTCAGACCCTTTTATGCTAATTCAAACTCATCTCTAAGTATAGGATATCCCAAGTCATCCTTTTCAATGTCTGATTCTTGTTCTAATGCTGTTAGTTCTTCTCCTACATATAAATTCCCTATATTCTTGCCATCTAACCACTTTCTCTACATTTTCGATAACGACGTTTCCTTCAGTTTCCCTTATATTTTTGCCATATGGTTTTATATCGATAAAATTTATTCTAATTAGTTTGTATGCTTCATCTATTTTTCTTATTTCCATCTTAGTTTGTACCTCTTTGCACTTTACATCAATCCATTGTTCTTTAGTTTTCTTGCATTTACGAATAATTTCCCATTTTTATGGCTTTGTATCCGTTTTCGTGTTTCGTCTGATCTATTTTTGTATTTTCGTCTTTCTTCTATTAGATTCAGGATATCCTATGTTATCCATGGTTACTTATTTTCTTTTTGTGTATACCCCAAAATATCTCTGACCGCCAAGTCTAAGCTGGATTTAATGTTATTCCATTCTGTTTCTACTTCCTTAGTATAAGAAAATTTTCCGATATCTTTCAGCAATTCCTTATACTTTTTACAAATTTTTAGTAGATATCTTTATCTTTTAGTTACTCAAAGTCAAAGTGCCTTTTTCCGTTCCTTTTTTTCAAATTTATAAATTTAAGAGTCATCTTTATAGTCACAATGTTGTGATCAGTGTCTATACCTGTTAGGTAGTTTCTACAGTCTTTTACTTGATTCCTAAACCGTTGTCTAACGAGAATGTAATCTATTTGATATCTTCCTATATCTTTTGGCATCTTCCATGTGTATCGTCTTCTAGCATTAGAAATAATGTGTATGTGATGGTTAAATTGTGCTTGTCGCAAAATTCTACAAGCCTATTTCCCCTGTCATTTCTCGTGCCTAAAGCAAATAAACCTACTACCGTTCCTTCCCTACCCTTACCTACCACTGCATTAAAATCCCCGTAATTATTAAATTTTTTACGCATCTTAGTATATTCTTCAATGTCTTTGTATATCACCTTTACCTCTTCCTCGCTGTAGCTAGAGGTGGGCATGTAAACTTGTATTATAACTGCATTTACTGGTTTAGATTGTAATCTAGCCATGAGTACTCTTTCGTTCTTTTGTAAGTAGTTTTCTACACGTTGTCCTATCCTTTTTCTCATAACTACCATCACGCCCAAATTTTCTTCCTCTGATCTTTTAAGAATTGCCCTAAAGTCCGCTCCAAAAATCCCCTGCCTCTGGCCACTGAACTTTGCTGATCCCTACTATGTCTAATTCTAACTAATCCGTTTCAATTTTCAAGTTATCTAGCTTACCTACTTGCTCCATACTTAAGATATTCCACGCTTCGACTCGCAGAATGTTTACGACTCTTTTTTATACTTTCCGATCACATCCCCCTTCCGGAGATCCGAATGGGAACTATTTTACTGGGCGGCTCCGTGGCGTAGTTGGTATGCGTGTGACTACTGCGCCCAAGGTCCTGGGTTCGAATCTTAACACGGTCCGTTTGAAAAATGTTAGGCGAGCATTTTTCACAAAAATATGCCCTCGTTCGGATGAGAAGTAAAATGGAGGTCCCGCGTGTGAGTGTTGTCGCGCACGTTAAAGATCCCTACCTTGCTTGGAACAGCAAGAGTTCGGCAAAATTCAAAATTTCCAGGTAAGGAAAAACTCGCTTTCTGTCCAATGTAGTACTTTCGAGTGGAGCAATGGAAAATCACATGTAGGACTATTTTACTTATGCAATTTTTTACTCCAGAGGATGCCACCATCCTTAATAACAATAACGTTTTGTACTTGGGAGGTGATGTGATGGTTTCCCGTTGCCTTCCACATCACAGTAGCGTGTCTTAGAGTGCCATACCGATTCCTATGGTCTCTGCTATTCTAAGTATCGAAAAAGCTGATGCTCTCTTTCAGGGAGCTGTCTTAATCTGGTTTCTCACTAAAGACCATACTACTTTGGTTGGACCTGTAGTTTGTCTCTGTAGATCACTGGAACCTGCAAGCCATTCCGCTGTTCTAATAATCTAGAACTTCTTCAAGGTGCAGATCTATTCAGAATGAATAAAGCTGTTACTATAAAAGAAAAACAGCGTATTACAATTTACATGAGCGAAAAAAACACGCTTCATTGTCCTTATACGTTTCTCATACAGATTATTCCATCCAATAGTGTGCCGCTTTATAGTAATGACGCACGGCGACAAGTGGCACCCCGTGGTTTTACTTTCTCTTCGAACTTGTGAGTCGTTCTTTACCCTCCACTCGTTTTTAATTCATAGAGCTCTTAAAAATTAGTGATTTCAATTAACGATATCACATATCAATATACTTATTATTATTTCCTGAGGCAGCAAAAAATATTTCACCAATTGGTTCAAATAAACGAGTTGTAGTAGGTCAAGGGTTTATTTAATTACGGCTGAACTATTCCATAATTAGTTTCTAATATATTATACTGTTTCTCATATCCGTAACTATCATTTTTTGGTCAATAGTTTCTTTGAAATTAATTCTCACATTCGTTGAGCATTAAAATTAGACATAAAATCCGCTTTTTATAATATGAATAGTTTCAGTAGATTGGCACCTTATTGAAAACCATGAAATTTATCATATTTATATATGAATAAAGTTGTTTCAGCATGCGACTTGTTTTATCAAAATCGATTTGATAATTTTAGAGGAATGAACCTTCAAGGTTAAGGAAATATTTTTTTACAGCAATAGTAATCAACGTTAAATGTTCTTGCTAAAAGTTTTAATTTTGTGGTTTGTGTATATACTTTGATTATTGTAGAATAAGAACCATTTTTGTGTTTATCAGGTTTGATCGCATTGACTCTCACAACTATAGTCGTCTTTTGAATTAATAAAAAACAAATATGGATGTATTTTGAGTATTTTTATTTTTTTATTTATTAAAAGAATACACCACAATACAGAATTTAATAAAAAATATATAAAAATATCCTTCGACAAAAGTTAAGATGGGGTTTCGTCAATGACAGGGCGCAAAATTCCAGTCACATCAGATTACCATTTTATTATTCAAATAAATTGACTTGCAGGACCTTCTACCCTCTACTGCAAAAAAATCCTCGAGAATAAGTGTTCAATATTGCTTAGTGCACTTCGTAAACCTAACTCTTGTAATTTTTAGTATTCTGATGACTCACGACTAATTAGTAGTTATTTATTTATATTCGCTTAAATAAGGAAGTTGTAATTTTAATAGCAAGAATGTTGTTTTAAATTTTTTGTCTTTTCTCACAATTATCAACAGTCACATTTTATGAACTAACCTACTTATTTTTTGTTAGTGTCTCTACCGCATTCTGTACTATCTTATAGTTTATTATAAGCAAGGTTTATTAATCATAGTCGATTATGAAATTGCAAGAGAATTTTGTTAAAAAGTAAGGTCATGTATACATTTCCTTAAATTAAGAAGTTCTTAAAAATAAATTAATAGAATATCAATTACATTTATTATTCAGTGTCCTTCATATGTTATAATTTTATTTTGACGAAAGAACGTTGCCTTCAAAATATTAATTATTGAGGTAAAATGAAAATGACCGTTGCCGTAGCATTACTATCTAGAGATTTGCTATGCATGGGCGTAATTATTGGCAGTGCTAATAAGTAATTCAAACTTACAGGATGTAGCCTGAAGAGTATTCTGCCGTCCTAAGAACGAACCCCGTAACTCTGATTTTTGTGAAAATTGAGATTTTGCTACGAGCTTACAGCTAGACTAAAAATTTATGATTTTACAAAGCTTAAACACCGTATCTCTCGCAGTTTAAGAGAAAACGTACCATTATAATTACGTTAAATTGAAATTGTTGCTGTATTATTACGATAGAACCCCGTATTTGAAATTCCTAAGATAAACCCCAGTAACTTTTATATAGTTACGTAGGTTTATCTTAGCAAGTAGAAGATACGGTATTTCTATGTAGTAGGCGGCTATCTTTGGCGCGCATTTTTACAATTCGCTCTAGTAACTCGTTGCTTCCTAACGGGTAGACCGAAAAATCGAGAAGACAAAGTAGTTTTAAATATTCACTCAAAGATACTGAAGGCAGAACTCATTTTGTTTGCAAACCATTCTTTCTGTCTACGTTAGGATATAAGAATACAAATGATTGGGTTATACAAGGAGAGTTTAAAAATTTATCGCCTTCACAGATGATTCCAAAATGTGATCAACGCGGGCGACATGCAAATCCCAACAAAATTGATACGAATATAATTGACAATCACATTGAAAATTTTGGTCCAACCATATCTCACTACAGACGCGAGCATGCGCCAAATCGTATTAATGTGTAAGGACTTTTGTAGTAAAAATTCGGCCATGAAATATTCTTACGAGTTATATAGGAAAGTATTATCTGCTAAAAATATATCTTTTACCAAACTTGGCCATGAAGAATGTGAGTTCTGTGAAGAATTCAAGTTGCAGAGTCCTAAGTATACCTCGGAAAATCTTCAAAGTGAATGTTTAACTGTGATTCTTGGTCTAAACACATTTTGAAAGCAAAAAATTCTAGGGACTTATATAAAATGGATGCCAATACAAAGTTCAATTTTGATATAGTTTGCGTATTCGTTGATTTACAAAAGGTCATTATGATACCGCGAATAGAATGCTTTAAAAAGGATATATTTACTCAGAGAATTGTTGCTTATCGCGAAAGCTTCGTGCCTTTGGGAAAAACTAGAAAAAACTAAAGAAAACATTATTAGTTGTTACTACTCATTCTAATTAGCTCATAGGGATGCTCGCGAAATTATTTTTTGGGTCGACAATTGCGCAGCCCAAAATAAGAATTGGACTATGTTATCGTTTTTGCTTCATATTATAAACTCCTCTGAAATATCGGCTGACACCATTACAATGAACTTTTTTGAACCAAGTCACACTTTCACGAGTGCCGATAGCTTTCACCACAGTATAGAAAAATCACTTACACAACAGACCAAGACATGATTTTCATGATTTTGCAAATGCTGTAAAAAAAAGCGCGGTGCAAAGTGAATGTCAAAGAAATGATTATAACCGACTTCTTTGAATGGAAAGATTGGACCTCTTATCAAAAACTAAAAAATTGAAATGGTACCCGGCCTTATCTAGCGGATGTTATTCAAATAGTGGCTCGTAGAAATAAGAAAGTGTTGTATTATAGAACATCACATACTGAAGATATGATGGAGTTAGATTTTGTTATGAAAACAGCTTACAAACAAGGAGGAATTATTCAGCTACCCCTTCCAAGAGTAACAGTATATGACGTGACGAACGAAAAGAAGCAGAGTATTTAAAAAAATGTAAGTGGGGTTATTCCCTAAAATCGAAGACGTTTTTGGGAGGATTTGCCTGTAAAAAAAATTTAACTGTACCTGTGTAAAAATATGTCGCTTTTATTCATATTTCAGTCTTTGGTTTAAAGTGTATTACATTAATATTTAAGAAGTTACTTTTCAGTTTTTAGCGTACAATTTAACTTTTAAGTTCGTTTTTGTCGTTTAAACCGTAAGACGGTAAATGTAGCGTACTTATATTTGAGCAATAAAATGCGATTGTTATGCAGTTCCTTTTGTTCGCGCGTGTCTTTATAAAACATTTATATTATTTATTTCAAATACTAAGTACGTTTTACTAAAAGATATTAAAAGATTCAAACTCATTTTGCTAAGAAAAACCCCGGTAATTCTAGTTACGTCGATTTCAACCGAAATAAAGAAGTTTAAATTCTACAGTTTTCCTAAGTTTAAACAACGTAACTCAATCTTTTTTAGGTTTTTTTAAACAATTGCATTTTTTTCTTGTTTCTAATGTATCTTCACCTATATTTTACCTTAAAACTGCAAATAAAATTTAACTTTTTAACGTTGGTACCACATGGCAAACAGTCAAACTTTCAACCCAAATTTCTCAAAAGTAACGTGACTGCAGATACGCGGTTCTTTCTTAGCACGGCAGTATTGATCAGTAGTTTTTAGGGTAATTTATCAGTTAAAATTTTTGATATACCCTATTCAAAACAGTAATAAAGTGCTATCGATTGTAAAATGTGAATGTAACTATAAACGTAGGTTTAATGACATTAGGATTTAGTGTGTGACAGTTTGCAGTTCTGTTCGGTGTTGCAACATTTTTCAATTCTATTTCTTTGACATTTCTCATTTTATTGTCATTGTTTAGTTTTGTAGTAAATCGTTTGTGCTATATATTTACTAAATAAAACAGTTCTATTCAAAACTAAAACACTTTATACATTGCAAGTTTCGAGTATTTAACATTTAGAATGCCTAAACATTTGGATTCGCGGGCACAAGAACTGGTTACTCTGATCAGGAAATACCCATAAAATAACTTAACCATGACAATGCAGCATTTATTTGGATTATGACGTCATCCCATATTTAACGTGAATAGGGTATATGGTATATTGTTGCTTTCACATATAATATTTTCATGATTAGGTATGTATGGAGGATGTCCGGGGATTTACACGGATGTACAGGAATATTGGGGATAAGCTAAAATGTTGAAGGATATCTGTGAATATCCAGGGTTCCCGGCATATTCATGAGGAGTGACAGGCAGCGATAAGCTGCGGAATTTTTCATTTCTTAAACAAATGTTTTGATTCCAGTCTATATAATCATATTTTACAATTCCCCCAACAATGTAAATCAGTTCAAGATACATAAATATTTGCACAAATTATAAATGTTTAAACTGTTTTGGAATATTTTCTTTAATTTTGTCAAATGCTCTCTGTAAAAATTCATACTCTGCTTTAAAATTGAATATTGGGTGTTTTTGTTCCTTCTATTAATAAGGGAATAGTGCGAACACCTTCGTAGGAGAGCGTCGAGGAGGTTCGTCAATGTTCGGCGGCCATTTTTAATTTTATTGTTAGTTAAGATGTTGCATTTCGGTGTGCTCACAAAGTTAGACCCAGGTGCGCAGAAGACACAGAAATTCGTTTCCCTAGAAACAATCTCCGTCTAAGGGACATGTTCCCATTTCCACTTTAATTTTGCACGTGGTTCGTGGTGTATTAAATATATCATGTTTTGTCATAGGTTAGTAGCATGTGAATATTAGCGGCAAAAGTCAACTTCTCTGCCAACTTTTTTGTGTTTTGTTTTTGTTCTAATTTTTTTTGTGTGTTATTCTTGGGCGTGTGCAGATGAGAATGGACATGCAAAATTTTTTAAAATGCCCCTTGACAGCCACAATACTGTTTTTCAAAAAGAGCATTCTTAAAAAATAATGAAAGAACAATATTTTGACTACCAAAACTATTTTCAAAAATTCGGCCTGCCTATTTTCATCTACGCACGCACAGGAACACGATATGAGAAGAATTAGAACAATAAACAATACACAAAAAAGTGCACACAGGCACCAAAATAAAAATTATTCAAAACTTACCCTGTCCATTTTCGTCTACACACACCCAGGAACACAATAAAAGTATACATAAAAGTTACAACTCTCGTACAGAAGAAATCAGTCTAACAAGAATGTTTTCTTCGGAGCGGATGCTGTAACTTTTTGTGGGTTTTGTTTTTGTTCTATTTTTTTTTTGTATTATATGCCTGGGTGTATGTGGATAAAAATGGAATAGCTGAATTTCTGAAAATACTCCCTGGGCCGCCACGATAGTGTCTCTCAAAAAGCAAGCATTCTTAAAAAATAATAAAAGAACAATATTTTAGCTGCCAAGGGCATTCTCAAAAATTTGAACTGTCCATTCGCATTTACACACGTTCAAGAACACGATACGAGAAATTACAACAATAAGTAATACACAAAGAAAATTCAGAATACATTCTAAAGTATATTATAAGCAAATTAGACCAAAGGATAGTAAGAGATGTGGTATTTAAAGCAAGTAATTATTAATTTAAAAGTCAAAATTTACAAAGCTTCCATCAATACTTCATTTAACATACAAATACAAATGTGACGATGTTTCAGCTAACGAAGTAAACATTTATTATGTTTTTGTAAATAAAACCAATGCCATAAGACCACGTCGTCATTTTATTTTTTTTGTTGTATACCTCACATTTCGTAAGTCAAAGGTGAAGATCGGCTTTTGTTACCGCCGTTTTTGAATCACGGAATCAAGGAATTCTACTTGGTTGTTCAATATTTTATTTCATACTTAGTAGTAGATTAAAACTGCTAAAGAAAAGAAAGAAAAAATCAAATAGTAAAATATTTGCGTTTTCTGTTAGGAATTCAATATTTATAAAAAAAATAATTTAAAAAGTATTTCTAAGAGTCTAGAAGACTTTAATAACCGTAAGTAACTCAAATATATTTCTCTAGTTCAAACTCTATACAACTAAAGAATATTAACTTTACTATTACGAATACATAGACAGAGTCCTGAGGGTATTATTTTAGAATAGTAGGAATACAAAAAAATAATACCCTAAAAATGAGTAATTAATTGATAACAGAACCCTCAAAATATAGCATGAATTGCAACTAAAAGCGCTACAAGAGGCTTACAAATTGTATATGTAATATATCACCAAGTATAAATCTTGTGCCCACTAAATTCATGAGCTTGTAGCGCAAACAATAAAGCAAAGTTAGTAATCAGTTTACTGATTGTTTCAGAAAGTCTACTACTAATATATAGTTCAGAGATAGTAATCACTAAGGCACTCGTAGTGTTAAGTATAACTTCCCTAACCCTCATAAACGTAACTATGCATTGGTAATTAAACTGCTGGCAGATAGTGAGGGTATTTTAAGAAAACATATATGTGAATTTAATTTAGTGAAGTAAAGCTTACTCATAGTTTATAGGTAAGGCATAAGTTTCAGCTAATTAGTTTCCTAAGTTTTCATAAAAATCACTTAAATTTCAACCCACCATCCGGTACCGAGAAGTAACGATCAGCTACGTAAACTTGTCAGGTTGTTTCCGAAACAGAAAACAGCCTTCTTAACTCGCAACCTTTAATTACTTTTTTAGATTAATAGTGGTTATGAAACAGCTGCTAGCATCCACGAAACGATACATACGAGGTAACTAATGTCGACAAATTTTAACACAAAGTTTCACTCATGGATGATAGATACTTCGATATGAAGTTATATATATATATATATATATATATATATATATATATAATGAAATGTTAGTAGGGGCTAAAAGGGTTCTAAGGGTTGTTTTGTTGAAGGTAGTGTATGCCAAATAAAGAAAGCCAAATATCAGATCCCGTAACTGAGAAATTTATGTTTGCCGTACTTTACAAATGTTAAAGTATTTGAAATATTAGTCAAAGTGATAGCGCCAACATTGTAAAGACGCATACGACGAGTGAGATTGTTGAGCCAGTTTTCAAAAAGGCCAACGACGAAGTGTAAAATAGGTGAGTACTGTGTATTTTAACGTCAAAGTCATAAATTTTGTAATATTAATTAATTTGGCACAAGGCTACGTGGATCTTATATAAAAATTTGGCATATACAAGTGTAAAATATCACAGGTACAAAAACAAAAGGTAGTGCTGTTTGGTTGGTGCATTGCACATCTACTTACCACTGAACCCACGGTAAGTAGGTGGATACCCTGGGAAGAACGAGTTTTCAAATAGTCGAGGCATATCAACACAGTTTTGTTTTATAAACCAACCAAACGTAGCTAAAGCACGTAACATAAAATAAATATTTTCATACATAAAAATAAAATTAAATAATTAAATTAATAAAAAAGGCGCGAGGGGGTAGAGCATAAATATATATATATATATATATATATATATATATATATATATGTGCTAATAAAATACACTTATATTTATATAGAGTAAAGAAATTAAATATTGGGAAATTTTAATTTTTCCCGTTTTCTTCTTATTAGGTAATAATTTTTCAATATACAGGATGAGTTTTTAGTGTGGCAACGGTCGATAACTCCGTTATTATAAAAGTTACGTAAACCAAATTTGGAGGCATATTAGGCATGCCTAAAGTGCACATTTTAAAAATAATTGGAAGCATACAGGGTGTTTCATAATTTCAGGGCATTTTAAACTTATATTTTTTTAAATGGAACACCCTATATATTATTACATTTTCGAAAAGCCCATTAAAATAGCTTTAATTTGATATGAAATTGTATCTGTCTATTCCTTTTAGTTTTTGAGATATTCAACTGTTTTTAGAAAAAATGACCCTGATTAGATACATTGCCACTGCACTATTACACAACTTATGTTAATTTTCAAGATGCAGAAAATTTTACCATAGTAAATTTGTAAATATCACTTTTTTGAAATTTCTTCACAGTATACAGGGTGTGTCAGGTTTCGCAAAATGCAATTTCAAAATTTTTTTTAAATGGCACCCTACCAATTTTATTGCTACAGTAGATAGTTCATTAAGTGTCCTTTCATTTTTGTTAAGCATTCCCTATACCTAAATCCACTACTTTCTGAGATATTTTTGATTTTCTTCAAATTTTATGAATGTTTTTAATTTACATAACTAAAAATAACTTACTATTGGAGAATATTATAAAACAATTAATACATATTGATTAACAATTAACTACACTTATCCAATAACAATTTTCACTAAAGATATAACAACCTAGAATAATACGCTATCAACAGAATTCTGCCAGATCAACAATATGCATTTTATAGAAAATGTTCAAACGGGAAATCAGGCAGGCTTTGAAAAAATAACAATTACAATCAAAATGTCATTTAGGTTTATTAATTGTAGTGTGTTGCCATTTAACACATTAACAGTTCTGTTTTAAATGTAATTTTTGAAAGAGTTTTCAAAATGAATTTTACAGTGGAGGAACAAATAAATATGATTTGGGTATTGGGAGCAAGTTTAAAAAATTTCCTACTTGCATCAAGAATATACCAAGAGAGATATCCTGTTAAATGACAACACACTACAATTAATAAACTTAAATGACACTTTACATGTAATAGTTATTTTTTTCAAAGCCTGCCTGATTTCCTGTTTGAACATTTTCTATAAAATGCATATTGTTGATCTGGCAGAATTCTATTGATAGCGTATTATTCTAGGTTGTTATATCTTTAGTGAAAATTGTTATTGGATAACTGTAATTGATTGTTAATCAAAATGTATTAATTGTTTTATAATATTCTCCAATAGTAAGTTATTTTAGTTATGTAAATTAAAACATTCATAAAATTTGAAGAAAATCAAAATATCTCAGAAAGTAATGGATTTAGGTATAGGAATGCTTAAAAATGAAAGGACACTTAATGAACTATCCATTGTAGCAATAAAATTGGTAGGTGCCATTTAAAAATTTTAAAATTGCATTTGAAACCTGACACACCCTGTATACTGGGAAGAAATTTCAAAAGTGATATTTACAAATATACTATGGTATATGGTAAAATTTTCTGCATCTTGAAAATTAACATAAGTTGTGTATTAGTGCAGTGGCAATATATCTAATCAGGGTCATTTTTTCTAAAAACAGTTAAATATCTCAAAAACTAAAAGGAATAGACAGATACAATTTCATATCAAATTAAAGCTCTTTTTATGGGCTTTTTAAAAATTGTAATAATATATAGGGTGTTCCATTTAAAAAAATATAAGTTTAATATGCCCTGGAATTATGAAACACCCTGTATGCTTCCAAATATTTTTAAAATGTGCAGTTTAGGCATGCCTAATATGCCTCCAAATTTGGTTTACGTAGCTTTATAATAACAGAGTTATCGACCGTTGCCACACTAAAAACTCACCCTATATATATATATATATATATATATATATATATATATTGACGTGATAATAAAGTCAAGGGGGGGTCATTGAACTCCAAATTCTATGAAAAATTATTACCCAAAAAAGAAGAAAATGTGAAAAATTAAAATTTCTGAATATTTGATTTCTCTACCCTGTATAAATATAAACGTATTTCATTAGCACATAAAAAGAAGCTCTTATTAATTATGTAATTAAATCCCGTGTATTGCATTTATTGCAGAGTGTAAAATATTTGATAGTATACGTTTCATTTACTAGACTGCAACTATTAACTTCGTGCATTAGAAAAGAATGAAGAGGTTGCACTATAGACATAAATTATAACCACCATGATAATTTTACACTTAATTAGCTCGTTAAAACTTGAAGTTCGCACAATTAGTACATCACCCGGGTGATATTGTCGGAGGCTTTCACGGCTGAAGTTATTATAAATATTTATGGTTCCGGGTTGGAACCATGTCATCTTATACACTAAGGTCGATGTTTCGCCCACTTTTGTAAGGGGTTTCATCAGGACAAGAAGAGAAAATAAATAATAAAAATAATAATAAACATAAGAATGATAATATTAAGTAAACAAGTTAAAGTGTAAAGAGTGTGTAAAGTTACTTCTGAACTAGCAAACTCACCGGCCCATTAAAGCCAAAGGGTGTCTTGTGGCAAAGTAACTAGTGAAAGTAGCAAAAGGGGTAGTTTATATAGGGCGAGAACTTGATGCATGACTGATCATGAATAGAGAGGAGTGTCGTAGCGGATCAGTGAATGCCACGGTTCCGCTTTTGTAAACATAGGCTTGTTTTCCAAATAGGGGAAAGGTAGTAGCCATCGTCTTTGTTTAGATTATTAGAATTTTTATTTATTTCTATGGATTCTCTAATTTTCTATTGTAGAAAAATGGAATTCTGGCAATTAGTTTCGTCTTGTCAAAGTTAATGGTATAGCCTGTTTTATGTTGGTGTTCAGCCACCGCTGAGCGATTGTACTGGCTTGTAATTAAGCATCGGTTATGCTCGTTCATTTTAGTCCGTACTGACCGCCCTATTTTTCCTACGTATACTAAACCGCAACTGCAAGGTATACTATATACGCCTGGGACTTTAAGACTGTTTTCGAAATCTTTTGGGGTTGGTAATATTTGTGAAATTTTATTAGTGGGACTACAGATTGTTTTGATGTTGTGTTTACGTAGAATTTTGCCTATTTGGTCTGCTACTTTGTGTACATATGGAAGGATTGCTAAAGATCGTGTGTCGGGATAGCGTGGTTTGGGGGTTCGTGTAGGATGCAGATGCCGATTGATTACTCTGCCGATATCTGAGTTGCAATAGCCTGTTTTTATATACACAGAGTAACAGACCGAATTGGCAAAATTCTGCGTAAACACAACATCAAAACAATCTATAAGCCCACTAATAAAAATTTACAAATATATATATATTCTAATATCCGCCCTTATTTTACTTTACTTTATATCACCCCTATTACTTTACTTTCACTTTGGGCTAATACCTTCTTTATTTATTACACTTTAACTTTAAACAAAATTTGTTACACGACTTTTGTCGTCGTCACAAATTTACTATTTAATGTATGACTTCAAATCGAGGTGCTTTAGCAAACGTTTGGTTGGTTCTTTTTTTTACTAATTACTATATTTTATATGCCTCGACTATTTGAAACTTTAATCTCAGGGTTTTCTCACCTACTCACCGTGAGTTCAATCGTGAGTAGATGTACGCTACCCAACCAAACTGCACCCTCGTTTGTTTTACCACTTTTTTTATGTACTGAATTTACTATGTATGCCAAATTTTAATAGATCAAAGTTGCCTGATGTCAAATTAATTTATGTAACTTTTATGACTTTAATTTCTGACGTTATGATATATTTACGGTACTTACCAGAAATATACCGCGCTGAAGGCCTTTCTTTAACTGCTGGCTCAAGTTCGAAATCGCCGTACGCACTTTCACAAAAGATTCTCCAAGGTTGTCCGCTTGCGTACTGCCTCCAGGTGTTCTTAAAAACAATTTCGATGACCCAAACCTGAAATAAATTTACCCCAATTTAGAATTTAGCAAAAAAACCGTTGTCTACTTCCCCTGCGTTAATTCTTCCTCGCCGTATAATTGATCTCCTGTTCCTCTGCTCCGTACCCCAATTAATCCTCTCTTCGCACAATCCAATTCAAACCCGCTGTCCTATTATAAATCACTCCTAGTCCTGCTATTCCAATTATCCATACGATGTCCTTACTGCCGTTTAATCTTCTCAAATCAATCCAAAATTACTTTTGTCGTCGATGCCTTCTTTATCCACTCCTATCCCTTACTGCCGTTATACCAAATCTATACCAAAACCAACACCAATCTTCTCAATCAAATAACCGTCGCTTTCCCCTTTGCACTAATAACCACTTCCAAAATCTTCTTTAAATACACGCTGACTTTCCCGTTGCACTTTTAAACACTTTTACTTCTTTTATATATTCGTCGTCTTTATTTACTCGATGTTTCTTATTGCTTTCACACTTTACTAAATAATACTCGATGATACACATATAAACTTTTATTTTATTAATATTTTACAACTTAACGCAGGTTTCATAAAATAGGTCTTTATCTGAACAAATTCGAAAAGTAAGTCCCTTATTTATTTTGCTTAGTTATTAAATCAACAAACTTAGCTTACTAGAATAACATTTTTAAACATATAACATCCAATAACAAATCATCTTTCTTTCGGTGTCCAACATACCTTCGCTACAGTCTTTATAATAATTTTAAATTTCTACTATTGGTCCAAAACACTTCACTAAACTCCAATAACCTTTTACATTTTGATTCACTTTAAATTTTGATTTACAATTAGTCCAAAAGTTTGATTCTATAAAAAGGAAAAGCCAAATAATTTATACACGACCTGGACGCTTTGTTATATTGCAGATATTCATAAATGCGTTCGGCTTTCCGACGGCAAATGTACTCTCAACTGGCTCATGAAATATCAACTCAGTATAAAACCTCAAGTACCGTGCATTATATCAACGTCATAAAGTCATGTTATCTACCTTTTGGCATATAAGTTTCAATCTGAAATGGTACATACTTTAACGTATGTAAAGTATAGCAAAATTTATAGTTTTTAAATTATTAAATCTGAAATATTGATCCTATCGTTTGGCATACACCCCTATTAATACAAATATACCTTTAGAAACCTTATACCCCCCCCCCTTACATAATTATATATATATATATATATATATATATATATTGCTATGATAAAAGAGTCGTTTGGGGGGATATTGAGTCATAATGATCACACACTACATGTAAATAGTACTAGGAGTTAGAAAACTACATTTATTTATCAGGAAGATTACGTAAAAATGGAAAAGTCTTGAACGTTCAAAGAATTTCCAGTAGAGTACAGTGTCATTTTTGCTAGCTTTAAAATAAGGAAAGGGAGTTTTAATTTTTGGGGATAAACAATTTAAAAATTATTGTTATTTGATTCAGGGGTTCATTTTTGTCATACAGTAAAACAGATTAAGCTGTGAAGTGTATATGATTTTTTCTTTCTCATTATACAAATATTAGTCGACTTCGTTTTATCATTCAAAGCAGGAAAAATATTATAGAAAAGGGGCTAATTATTTGATTATCGTAACGTTGTGCACTCGGTGTGAATTAAACTAAGCTAGCTGAGGCATATTTAAATTTTAGGATATTAAAATACACAGAGCGGTGGTGATCAGCAGGAGACTGAAAGTATAATTACATCGGCGTGCAACATTATCATATCAATATGTATATATATATATATATATATATATATACGATAAAGAGGTCAGGAGACCTACACATTCTATCAATAAAACCCACCCAAATAGATGGAAACGGGAAAAAGTTGAAATTTCCGAATATTGAATTGCTCTACTTTGTGTAAATTAATTGTTGACAGATGCCATAAAAAGCATATTTCATTGCACTCAACATAAAAGAAAGCCCTTAATTAAATATGTAAAAGCTTTAGGACCGTGTGTAAATAAATCCTTCTATACTGAATAAAAATGAGTTTTTATTCTAAATACAAAGCCGTTTAATACATTCACATAAAACCCACATCAATTTTATTGCATTTGCAAAGCATAAGAAAGCAATTACGATTTATTTTTCCGTGTAGTACTTAATAAAACGAGTTTCATTTTAAAATAGGTTCGTTAGTTATTGAAAACGTATTCCGTTGAATTACCGAAGTCCGTGTTTTTGTTAGGATGCAAAGCAACTGCAAGCTTGAAGACAAAAAGATAATCAGCAATTGATCAAAAAACAGACAATTAGTAACTGATCTCGTTCTTGATTATTTTTGGGTTTATATAATAAAAATTTTACTACGTGATGAACTCTGAAACACTCGATAATTTTCTGGTTGATCTGATTCATAAACTAACGCAATTTTTTTGAAAATGTTCTTAATCAGTACATCTAAATAGCTGCCAGTGTGATCTATTAAGTCGTAAAATACCTTACTCTCGTCTTTTAATTGGTGACGTTTAAAGGATGAATGTAAAATGCTTATCGGTGAGCTGGTTATTGCGTTACGTTATTCTGATTTATGAGTTGTAAAACGCTTTATCAAGATAATTAGAATATTAAATCATTTTATTCTTTCTAATTACATATCATGATTGTGGTTTAACTTGACTTATTGGATGTTTTCGCTACCAAACGAATGAATTCGAAAAATCTAGAAAACATAGTGCTCTTTTGAATTTATATATATATATATATATATATATATAACAAACCATTCCAAGTATATGTGCCTTATTCTAATTAAGAAAACTTTACTTGCGTACTTTTAATTATTTTTAATTATCCATTTTCCATTTTGAGACCATTGAAAGTACGTTAAATAATCTACTCACCTTTGAGTATCAATCGCCACTTTAACGTCGCCGATTCGAGTAACAATGGTCTTCCATTAAATTTTTATATACGAAAATCTTAGGGTAAATTCTATTTTTCAATAGTTCTAAAATTGTCTAACTTTCATAATATATGTAAACAATTTTTCCTAATAAACACTGTACATTTCAGGCAGCACTTTAAATACGAACGTATTATCTACTCTCATCGGTAACATGCCAACGTCAAAGCTTCAATCAAGATAGTCTTGCCCGCAACACTCATTCGGTTTTATAAAGGCAAGTCTCAACAAAATCTAGATGTTCCCGCTGTTTTCCAAACCTTCGATTCGTTTTGCTGTGTGTTGTTTTCACGTTCAAGTTTTCTAGAAAGGATCGTGCTACCAATTTTCAAGAATTTATTGTTTCACTAACTTATATTACTGCCTTGAGCTATATAGTAATTAATGTCGTTTACATATGCGGTTATCGCAACATTTTATTGTTTTCTAGATCAAGGGTTCATTAACTAGTGCTTTCGTGCCTTAAGGCTATCTGTTTTAATTTAACTTTAACAAGTTTTCAACTAAAACGTAAATTCTTTGTAGAGCACTTTATGCATTAGAACATGATCCTTTTAATTATTAATAGCAAAATAAAATTTTTTTAGAATATGCCATTTTACACGAACTTGACATGTATTTACGAGTATTTTATACACACGCTTTCAGGTTATTACATAGAATTGAGCATTCAATCGTAAACTGAATAGCGAGATTACACATAATTGAGTACTTTAAGTGCTTTTATTATTAAATGTGGATAAAGCTGTTTAATAAATGCTTGTTTACGCCTAGAACATCAATTATCTTTATTCTTATCTAAAACTCGATCAAACTATCTAATAATCACAGGTTTTATACATTGATACACATTAAACCGGGCATTTCACAAACAGGTTTTCTATACAAATGGATGTATAAATAATTTGGCCTTTTTTTCATTTTCCAAATTTTTGGAATTTACATCACATGTCTTTCATATGATGCAATATGACTTCTCTACCACCTTTAATAATCTTTAATTATCTGTTGCTAAAACCTGCGATGTCAGGCGAAACAATACGAAGGCATAGACTGTGAGGTAAATGGTTCTGCACTTTCCATGTGTCTGTGTTAAATATTACAACTTTGCCGCTCCCGTCCAGTTGAACCCCAATAACTCGAAACGCGTCGACAGATTGGCAATAAAACAATAGAAAATAATTCTACTCAATGATAAAAATGAACAGGGTGCAATCGGACGGATTAATTTAAGTTAAAATTATCAGTGTTACTTGAGTAATAAACTAAACGGTTTAAAAAAATACCTCATATTGTTATACTCTTTCTACTCTAATAAGACACTCTTTAAATATATAGTCCTTAACTACAACGTTCCGCACAATCATTTATTGGTCCGCGAGTCAGCATTTCCACAAAGTATCTTTTTCCTCTAAATCGTGACCAGAATTGGACATGGTGAAAGTAGGTGGACCTCAAAGATTCCCTGTGCTGGCACACGTGGATTTATGTATGTGGAGTTATGTTAAAAGCAAAGTATTTGACTTATTTCTTGCTTCTTCTTGCAATGCTAAATAAAAAGGGATTCCGATAACAAAAGCTATCGCAACTATTGGACGTGACGTTTCACGTACAGTTTGTGTGAAATCTTTTTCACACTGAACAAATGTGGCGTTGTAAGAAGAAGTCATTTATAGATGAAACCTGAAGTCTTTTGAATTATTTGCTTCATTATGCAATTTATACATTCTTGGCAATTAAATATGATTTTTATACAGGGTGCCATAGAATAACTATTCCTAATTTTCAAAAATGATAGAGGGGTACTTAAATAAACATTTTTTATCAATAAACTGTGTCCGGAAATTCGTCAGGATTAAGATAAGCTAGAAATCGAACTTTATAAATATTGTCCAAAGTTACGACCATTATTTTCGATACACAATTTGTAACGATATGAAATCACCTGTCGAATTTTTCTACATAGTTGCAAATGTTCGCGAATATCACCAAGAGCTAGAATAATTCGAGCCTCTGTATTAACAGGTGTCTTACAAACCAGTAATTTAATATGACCCCAAATACAAAAATCAACTGGAGTCATATCTGGTCAACGTGCAGGCCGAGAAATCGGCCCTCCTCTTCCGATCCATTCATTTTGAAATTGTGCATTTAGATAATTTTGGCAATTTAATCCAAAGTGCACCATCATTCCGGAAAACAATATTTTTTCAAATATTAAGTGGAAGATTTTCAAGCAATTCTGGTAGAGTATGTTCCAGAAAAATCCTATATACGTGGCCGTTTAACCGCGTACGCAGTAAATAGAGTCTCACCACATAATCGACAACAATCCTGTGAACGGCGTGAGGATTTTCTTCGCTCCAAATGTGCCTATTGTGTGTATTCAAATAGCCATCTTGTGTAAAACGTTCCTTGAAAATCTTGGCTCGTCGTTAATTTTATTCTAGTGCCATTCCGCAAATTTGACCTCTGATGGGATATGGGATAATCAGCTGAAATTAACATTTGCACTTTTTGAATGTGAAACGGATGCTTCTGGTATTTCTTCAATACCCTCCATCCAATGTGTGACTTGTATGACTGTATGACTTGCATGGGCAATGACGCGAGTGCTTGCTCTCGGAGTATTTTCAAATTGTAGCAGAATTTGGTTTTCAAAGTCAACATTTCGGACAGTGCGATTGGCTCCCAAATCTATTTTCTTTACTTGTAGTTCACAAGCATCTCGAATACGTTGATCCAATCTATAAAATTATGTATGACGGGGAACGTGACGTTGAGGATGCTGCTCCGCATAAATTCGCCTTGCTTGGTTAGCATTACCGTAATCTGCTCTGTAGGCAAGTTTCATATCTGCAAATTCAATATTTGTGAAAGGACGCATTATTTAACTTGTGACACGTAAAATGATAATTAACCATAGTTCTCAAATAAGGAATAATTTGTGACAGACGTATAATGACAAGACGAAAGTATTGTTTTTCAAAAAATTACGGTGTTTCAGTTTTTACTTTGTATACCGCTCGGAATGCCCTGGGGTGACAGCCGATTTATTTTTATTTTATCTCGATACTGAGGAATTTCCGGACATTAGTTTTTAATCAAAAATGTTTATTTAATTTCCCTCTATCATTTCTGAAAATTAGGAACAGTTATTTTGTGACATCCGGTATAACTAATTTAGTAATATTCTGTACGAGGTGTGATAATTAAATAACAAAACTGCGCACATTCCACCGCAAAGCCGCAACGACGACGTTGAAACTTCCGAAGTAGTAACTCACGGTTTTGTCTTTGTCTGCTTTTGTTTGCTTTCGAGTGTTGGCTGTAGCGGATACTATGACGTAGTAGTGCCGCGATCATAATTGATTGACGTAAAAATGGAGCAAAGAATTAACGTAAAATTCCTGCTGAAATTAAAACGTCTTCAACGGTATGTTTACAAATATTAAAGAGGTTTGCTGTGCGAGTTTTTGAATGGCACAGACGGTTCTCTGAGGCCGGAAAGAAGTCAAAGATGCAGAACATTCTCTTTTCGATATCAAAGGTAGCATAACCGCCTGGGTGCCTGAAAGTCACACTGTTAATTAAAACTACTACAAAGAAGTCTTGATCATGCTAAGAGAGATAGTAAGAAAAAGACCATCTCACTGTACCTTATCTGTGACGCGATTTTTCTGCGCTCAATGATCCTTCGTAGTCTCCAGATCTCGCACAGTGAGACTTCTGCCTGTTCCTAAAAGTAAAAAATGCATTGAATTGAACGCATTTTCACCCTGTTCAACAGGTAAACGGAAAAACGGAAAAGTTGTTGAAGAGGTTAACAGCTGAAGCACTACAGCATTATTTTAAAGAATGGTAAAAGTACGATGGAAGAAATATAAGTTAGATATTGGTTTATTTGTCACTAATTTCACACCACTTTCGTTATTTAATTGCCACGTCTCGTATATAAAATTGCATCTTTTAGCGTTTTGGTTTTCTTTTCAATTTACTCTTATTGGGGAATTCCGTGCGGACAAGAAAAAAGCAATGTAAGTAACGAGAACAGCCCGCACCGAGTATCGCAACAAAAAAGGAATCCAAAAAACGCCGTGCTAGCTCAATAGTCGCAGAGTGGGGTGGGTCACAAAGAAAAAACAGAAAAAAAAAACAAAAAAATTTATTTACAAAACTTCTAGTTAAAAAGATAAGTTAGGGAATAAAAAGGAAACCAACCCGCGTAGAAAACGACATTTATCCAAAACATATCCCGAAGGATTTGCACAGTACAAAAGTCGACGCAAAAGTAATTAACGCATTCCTGACTTATCCCAAACTAATTTTTAACCTCAAGTATAACATTTACATAAAACAAAATTAATAAAAATTATATAGTGAATTGTTTTCAGTCATTTGTTTAACCTACCTTTTAAATACCTTATATTTACATAAAACAATAATAAAAAATATATGCTTATCTATATACTTACTTAGTATCCACAAGCACTCCTTAGAAGAAATAGTAGTAAATAACAGCAATACAGAAAAACGATCTACCGACCGAAATACATTTCGCGGCAGAGGAGTAGAATTCGATAATAACGTCGTACCTAAACAATAACTCTAAATTTTTATAGAAAATCTTATGGACAGATAATGCTAATCTTATTTTATAATTAATTTTCAAACAATAAAAGCTGTCGCCATTCGCATATTTAGAACATTAAATCAAAGCAATTAAGATTTATCAGATTGTTTTTACCTGTATCATCACAGTATGACTTGAAAACAACCATGTAACTGCATTCTATATATCTAACAACTACATTTAATAATTAATAGAAACCATTTCGAATGGACCTGCATCTTGCTGAAGTTCTAGATAACTAGAATAGGTGAAATGGCTTACGTGTTCTAATGAGCTAAAGAGCCAAACTAAAAGTCCAACCAAAGTAGTAGGGTCGTTAGTGAGGAACCAGACTAAGACAGGTCCCCGAAAGAGGGCAGCGGCTCTTTCGGTACTTAAATTGGCAGAGACAATAGGGGTCGGTATGGCAGTCTAAGACACGCTACGGCGATGTGGTAGGCAACGGGAAACCACCACATTACCTCCCAAGTACACATCGTACCTAAATTATAATAAAATGATGGCATTCTATGGGGTAAAAGATTCCGGAGTTAAAATAGTCCCACATTGGGATCTCCGGAAGGGGTCTACTTCAAAGAATGCGATCGGAAAGTTCAGAATAAGAGTCGGGAGCATTTTGCGAGTCGGAGCATGGAATGTTAGAAGCATGAAGCAACTAGGTAAGCTAGAAAACCTAAAATCGAAATGAATAAGTTGGCACTAGACATAGTAGGGATCAGCAAAGTTTAGTGGCCAAAGGCGGGGGATTTTAGGAGTGGAGAGATCATGGTATTTCATACAGGAGTAGAGGAAGGAAATTTGGGTGTGGGGATAGTTATGCGGAAAAAGATAGGACAACATGTAGAAAATTACTTACAAAAGAACGAAAGAGTATTCATGGTTAGATTAGAATCTAAATCAGTAAACACAGTAATAATACAAGTATACATGCTGTAATGTCCGTTTCCTATTAATACTAACTG
Source organism: Platerodrilus igneus (assembly GCA_036346225.1). Lineage (NCBI taxonomy): Eukaryota > Metazoa > Arthropoda > Insecta > Coleoptera > Lycidae > Platerodrilus > Platerodrilus igneus. Next base: position 1,078,447 of record JARFIW010001414.1, read on the forward strand.
CAAGTAATGGCTATTACAATATCATAAGTTTTCTTTTTTTAAATATAATAATGATGTATATAAAGCACAAAAAGAAAAGCACTATTGAATAATTACTGTTTTTTTCTACAAATAACACATGGTGTGAGCAATGATTGGTTTTAATTAAAGTATAACTCAGCGGAGAGCATGGATTTATTTAGGGTGGGTCCTCATACAACTCTCAAGATTGCCCTTCTTTGTACACTCTTTCTTAGGTTGCTCCCTCAGCAGCTTTTAACTCCACCTGAATCTAATAACTCAATATAAGTCCCATCTTATGCGGTACAGTTACGGAAACTACTGTATCTACCTTAATTGCACATATATTTAATACATAGTCCAACTTTAACATTTACAATAAAGAAATGAGCTTCTAACTATGGACTATACATAGAACTGAAAAACGTAAGCAACTCCCTGATCTCTTGGCCAATAAGATTGTCTTATAAATCTAAAATATTCACTTACCCTTGTACTTAACTATTTACAATTAATGGTTTCTGGTTCCCTTCATAATGGTGATCTAACTATTGTGCTTTCTTCTTAAACAGGTCATTTAATCTATAGGAGGTCTAACTGCCGATCGAGAGCTTCCTATTTTTACTTCTTCTGCAACTTAAACGGGACTTTTGTTTAAATTCATGAGTTCTTGACTTCAGATTGAACTTAAGTGCAAAAAGTGATGACTCTATTGTTAGAATGTGCTCACAAGCACCAACTGATTTGCACCCTGCAATTGTTATAAGTTCTAAAAATAACTACCCAAACTTTAATTAATATTGTAAGGTCCGTATTCACTTGTTAATTATAATATAACTCAGGTGGATGTAGCCAGCACCAACTATAATTGATACTGCACCACCCAAGTCTCAAGTACAAGTGTTCTGTCTTTTCATACACACAATCATCCCCAAGCTATTCAGAAACCAGTAAGCACTTAGAATGTTACTTTAATTTGTTCATACACTTTTAAAAGAATAATCAGTCCACTTCTTTCAGCCATTCACAAACCAGAATCAGGGTGTTCAAATTCCTAGAAATGATAGACTATTGCTATACCTGTTATATCTTTAAACAATGACTAATACTACTTTCTACTTGGGAATTTTCCACTAACTACCTTTATTTTAAATTTTGCACAGAGCTGTATTCCACATTATTCTAAATGCAACTATTACTATTACAATGTTTTGTTAATGAAAAATATACGTATATTTTTTAAATCTTCCTTTAGCTGAGGATTTAGCCATTACAATGCCCACCTCTAGCTACAGTGACGAAGAGGTAGAAGGGATCTACAAGGATATCGAAGACATATTAAGATACGTAAAAGGACATGAAAATTTACTAATTACGGGGGATCTTAATGCAGTGGTAGGTGAGGGTAGGGAAGGAGCAGTAGTAGGTTTATTTGATTTAGACACGAGAACCGACAGGGGAAATAAGCTGGTAGAATTTTGCGACAAGAACAATTTAATCATCACAAACATATTATTTCAACATCATGATGAAAGACGATATACGTGGAAGATGCCAGGAGATACAGGAAGATATCAAATAGACCACCCAGAAGCAGATATAGACACTGACCATAACATCGTAATTTTGAAAGCCACACTTAAATTTAAAAATTTTAAAAAAAAGAAACAGAAAAAGGCACTTTGACTTAAAGAAACTAAAAGATAAAGATATTCAGGAAAAATTTGAAAAAAGTCAAATGAATTGCTGAAAGATATCGGGAAAATTTCTGATACTAATGAAGTAGAAACAAAATGGAATAATATTAAATCCAGCTTAGACATGGCGGCCAGAGATATTCTGGGGTATTCACAAAAAGAAAATAAGAAACCATGAATAACAAAGGATATCCTGAATTTAATAGAAAAAAGACGAAAATACAAAAATAGATCAGACGAAATAGAAAAACAGAGATTTAAAGTCATAAAATAGGAAATTATTCGCAAATGCAGGAAAGCTAAAGAATAATGGATTGATGGAAAGTGCAAAGAGGTACAAACTAAGATGGAAGTAGGAAAGACAGATGAAGCATATAAATTAATTAGAATCAATTTTAGGGATATAAAGCCGTATAGTAAAAATATAAGGAACGCAGGAGGAAACGTCATTATTGAAAATGTCGAGAAGGTGGGTAGATGGCAAGAATATTTAGTGAATTTATATGGAGGTGAGGAACTAACTGCATTAGAATAGGAATCAGACAATGAAAACGATGACTTTGGATATCCTATACTTAGAGATGAGTTTAAATTAGCATTAAGGGGTCTAAAAATGGGAAGGCGCCGGGTACAGATAAGGTGCAAGCAGAAACTCTAAAAGCCGCTGGACAAGCAGTAACAAAACGTCTCTTCCAACTTGTAAGCTATATGTATGAAACAGGCGAGATACCCAAAGATTTCAAACGCAACATCCTAGCAACTATACCAAAAAAAGAAAGGCGCGGAGAGATGTGAAAATTTTCGAACAATGTATGACAGCACACGTATCAAAAATATTAACTAGATTTGTATAAAGACGAATGGAAAAACGGGCTAAAAAAATACTAGGAGAAGACCAATTTGGGTTTAAGCGAAACAGGGGAACACGGGAGGCTATTTTAGCTCTGAGAGTAATAATGGAGACAACAATAGAAAAAGGGGAAAGTATGTATATAGGGTTTGTAGATCTGCAGAAAGCATTCGACAATGTAAAGTGGAAAGAATGTTCGAAATACCAAAAAAAATTGGAATGAGTAATAGGGATAGACGAATAGCACATAGCTTGTACAAAGAGCAAACAGCAGTAATAGAATTAGAGCACGAACATAGAGAAGTAAACATTAGGAAAAGGGTGAGACAGGGATGTACCCTATCCCCATTAATTTTTTACTTGTATATTTAAAAGGCAATGAATACTGTCAAATGCAGGAAGACATTTGGAATTACTATGCAGGGACAAAAGATTGATATGCTTAGATTTGCAGATGATATAGCGGTATTAGCATCTAGCAAAGAAGAGTTAGAAGCTGCTCTTAACGAAATGGAAACAGTTCTAACGGAGAGATATGGTATGAAAGTTATCAAAAATAAAACTAAAGTTCTGGTATGCAAAAGAGGGGAAAATAAATCAAAAACAAGAATACAAATATGTAACGCAAACTTACAAGAGGTTAAGGATTTTTGCTGCCGAGGAAGCCAAATAACGCAAGATGGGAAAAGCGGAAAGGATATAAAACAAAGATTAGCACAAGGTCGTGCTACATTTAATAATAAGAAGGAACTACTGTGTTCAACAACAAACATAGAAATAAGGAAAAGATTGCTTAAAATTTATGTGTGGAGCACAGCACTGAACGGCTGTGAAATTTGGACAGTAGGTGAAGCGGATTAGCCTTTGCAATGTGGTGTTACAGACGTATGATGAAGATATCATGGACAGACAAAGTTAAGAACGAAGAGGTGCTAAAAATGGTAGAGGAAGGAAGAAATATGTGGAAAACGGTAAAAGAGGAGAGATAGGATGATAGGCCACATGCTACGGCATGAGGGAATAATGCGGAATATATTAGAAGCAGAGATAGGAAACAGGAAAAGTAGAGGTAGACCTAGGTTAGACTACTGCACACAGATAGTGAAAGATGTAGGCTGTAGGAATTTCAGGGAAATGTGTAGGCTAGCTCAGAATAGAAATCAATGGAGGTACGCATCCAACCAGTCCCAATATGGATAAATTAATGACGAAAAAAGTAACTGTACTTAACATGATGATTATTATAAGCAACTACAAGTATTGGTTGGACAATATTTTCGAATAATGTTAATAGAATGAAAGGATTTACTGGAAAACTATTAATTCGGCAAATGTCTAAGTGTTGGGGGATCTTGGCAGCCCAGGCTGCTTAACCTCCTTCACTGAATCTCGGTGAAATAGGGCATAAAATTAGAAAACAATAAAAGAGGAACCGAGCTGTATACAGGCTGTGTGCGAATTTCGGGAAACTATGTAGGCTAGCTCAGAATATAAATGAGTGCAGGTATGTGTCTAACCAGTTTTGAGACGGAAAACCTAATGAAGAAAAAATAAGCGCAAATAAATCTGATGATTACTATATACAACTACAGGTGTTGGTTGAGAAACATCTGCAACTAATGTTGACTGTGCGAAAAGATATAGTGAAAAAAATATTAAATCGGTAAATGTTCAAGTGCTGGGGGGAACTTGGCAGCCACCGGCTACATACCCCCCTTCACAACCACTGAATGTCGGGGAAATAGGGTATATAATTGTAAAACAATAGAAGGGGACCGACCTGTACTTAACAAGAAAGAACAGCGCCTATGATGAAAGCCAACAAACATAGAAACAAAAACAAAATTGTTGAAAGCATATGTGTGGAGCTTAGCACAGTATGTCTAAAAAATACGGGCAGTAGGAAAAGTAGAGAGAAAAACAGTAGCAGCCTTTTGGAATGCCGTGCTTCAGATGTATGAGGATGATGGCATGGACAGACAAAGTTAATAACAAATAGGTTATAGAAATAGTATGGAAACAAGGATATATGTGAAAAAAAATAGGAGAAATAGATGGGCAGAATACGTTATAAGGCATTTTTGGGGAATAGTATGGGATATATTACAAGCAAAGATAGGAGGTAGATGTAGACCTAGATCAGATAGTGATAGATGCAGACTGCATATTTCAAGGGAAATATGTAGGTTAGTTCAGAATAGGAAACAATGATGGTACGCTTCTAACCAGTTCCAGGACTGAAGACATAATCATGAGAAACTTGAATTTGTAAACTTATTAGCACGTGTATTGCAGGTACTGGTTCTTATGTGCTGTTTAGAGCAGATAAAAGTGGTCTAGGTATGCACTATCACTTTTTGATGTTGTTTATTACCACTTGAGATAAAAATGTTATGTAAACTATAATTAAATGATACAATGTTTAAGCAGTTCACAGAAACAAAAAGAAGATGTTAACTGGTCTAAGTATAAAACTAAATTTCTGCTCAGAATTGATTTGCATATAAATCATTTAATCACCTTTTTCGTAATGAAATGATTTGTTTACGTAATTCAATTTTCTAGCGATTAATTTACCAGATTAATAAATCTTAATTTCCTGGTATAAATAAATTAAAGTAAGCTACAGTTAATGTTTATTTTTAATACAAAGTATTTCTGTTTGAAATTTGCCACATTTAATTGAAAAAGCAGGAAATTGCACAACAAAATACCGCGCGCTGTTAGCATTCTACAATAATGAATAAATTACGGAAAGTGCAGTATTGAAAAACTTTAAGAAAAACGTATTATGTTTACAATAAATTAAAGCAACCCGTAAACGTTTATGCAATTTTAATAAAAGTGGACCTTGAATAATATAATATATTAGTGTCTTAATTTGCAACGCTTTGTTTAATTAAACTCTGTGGCGTTTAAGGTTAAAACTCACCATATGGAGCTGTTATAATGTAAGATGGGCAAAGAAGTCTATTAAAAATAATATCTTTATTTGAAATGATAAACATCACCTGCAGTCGACTAATTTTCCATTTTAGATGGTGCTTAAAAAACAAGTAATAAAGTACAATTAATAATTAAAGAATGCAGTTACGTGTTTAATCTTGATTGGACCCAACATAAATGTACAATAAATAAAATCATCTGCTCTAAATGTTCATAGTAAAAAACATGTCTGTGTGACGTGTTAAAATGCATATTTGCACATTTTGGAAATATAGCGCGGGCAAATTTGTTACGTTAATTCGTGGCATCCACGTTGGGCGCCAAATTTCTGCTACGTTGGCTCGTAACCGTGCGTAACACCAAGAAAGTCAAAGAAATGACCGGGCTCAATCGGAGATTAGGGGGGGTTGTAGAAAGCAGACTGACATATGATGTATGCGGCGGTAAGGAGTTAGTAACAGTACCTGCAATAAAAGAAATTAGAATAGCAAACCTGCAATAAAAAATATTAGTCCTGCAAACCTGAAATAAAGAAAAAGCATAGCAGCAATGCAAAGTCTAAGTTATTCAGTACTTGGTAGAATGTAAATAAAACTGTTTAGATAAACTATATAATATAATCACTATAAAGGCAGTACAAAAATTTGTATCACAAAGTGAGGTAATATTGGGGAGTAGCAGAAACGTTTCCTCACACACCAATTAAACATAAATCAGACAAAATATTAACAAAAGATAAATAGATAAGACACAATTGATATGAGTAATTCAGCAGTATTGATTTTTTTTTCTTAATCGCAGGCAAGTCTATTGTGAAAGGTATTAGAACGACGAAGATATGGCAAAACACGGATAGATATTTAAAGTAATAATAAGTAGGAAATAGTTCAACTTACAAAGAGTCCTTCAGGAACGCTTCCTTGCATTTGAAGTGTGGGATTCACGAGGTCCTGCACTAGCGAAGTACTTCACCCTTTACTGGGAGGGTGTTGATGGAACTTATCACACGTTACCCTAATCACACCTACGTATTTCACTGGTGTTGGCAACAGACATTATCACGCGACGGACCTATGTAGCATTGATAAATTTCTTGTTACTTCAATTTCCTGAGGCAATAATTTCGAAATATGTTGTAGTACTAGTTTAATTTCAACTGGGACCAAATGTATATTATCTTCATAAACATCCAAAAAGCAGTGAGAAACTTCAACCAATACCTTTGTAAACCGGTAATCTGTTATATTTCGCAAATAACGAAATTTGCGCGAGCAAAGATCTGTTGTAGATTCTTTGGGGTTAGAAAATTCAGAAACTACAGTATCAACTGTATTTGGGATAATCCAAAGTATGAACTACTCTGATAAAAAGAAAAAAACCGCGAAACTAGATCGCACACCCAGTTCAAATAAAAAAAGGACAACGCCACAAAAAAAACACAATTAGTAAAGCAACGTGTATCACTAAAAACCGTCCGTGTTCCGTAAACAAGCACGTCAAACACGTTACATATCAAGCATATTTTCTTCAAAAGGTAAACAGAACTACACCGCTATAGTTAATATGCAACTTTTATTTCACAAGAAAAACAACTAAAAGCGTGTCGTAATTGTTCATGTCCAATTCGAAATTGATTCCGCATTAATTCTCACTATTCTCAAAGCAAAACGAAACAGCCTTTTTAACGTAGTCAATATCTAGGAACGAAGAACAAACTACAACTCAAAACACAATTAGTAAAGCAACAAGGAAACAGTATTTTGAACGTAATATATCGGAACGAAGAACAAACTACAACTACTCATCTTTTTATATGAACTTGTTGCCATTACAACCGCTTATCGACCATTATCTAAACTTGTATATCCACATAAGCAACAAAATTTAATTACGAGCTGTTTATCATTTTCGATAAGTTGGAAAATAATTTACGAATAATCCAATTTACAATTCATTGCAATTTATTTATTAATGAAAATCAATCTTCAAATTAATCTATTTTTAAATTAATACACACGAGTTAAATTGCATACCAATCTGAACTATTCTGAAGTATTTACTTTATACAAACAGCGATCCCAAAGAAACGACGCATTCGCCCAAGGGGTTAATAAATATAAAATATAGAAATAGTAATTGCAGAAAGGTATTTACTAATTGAGAAAAAGCGTAAAATGTTAAACGATTAAAAAAATTCACGTTACAAATTTCTGCTTACAAAGCCTGGCATATAACATAATATTGTAACGAGCTTCCATTTAATGTTTTATAATATAATATAAGCCTGTTTATTTAAAAAAACCGAGAAGGACCCTAATGTACTGGGACGTTACTACAAAGATCACTGATAATAATTACTACAATGTTTACTAACACTCATTTATTTCTTAACACGACGATTACACTATATTCATTACTTATTTTGAATTCATAATTTATCTATACAAGCACTTGGTTTATATAGACATTCAGCGTATTTATTTTAACAATCAATACGTCAATTTGTTGCATAATATTTACGGGTTCATGCTTAAACGGAAACTGAAAGCCCTGCCAGGACCTGCGGTTTATATAGCTTTTACTTATTACTAGAAACTGTGAAAGACTTCTAGATTCTTCGCTTTGTGTACTTTATATTCATACTTTAAATGCACCCTTGTTGTTGTCTATGGACCCATTGTTGGTTTAATCACTTTATCCATTTTGATTCTAAACTTTTCGGTTTCTTTGTTGCAATATAAAACTATGATTATTTAAATTTATATTTTAACATTTGTGTGTAACTAGAGGAAAACGTTATTAAGTGATCTACATCAGTAAAAAATAACATATATAAGGAAATAACTATTGCCATTCACTACTGAAGCAGTGGCTGCATACGATTTTCTTACTTTGATTTGGTGAGGTTTTAATATTTGTTTTTTTTCAGAGTTGCGCTTGCAATTCCCAGGGGGCCAAATGGATTTGAAAAATGTCGAATGTATGCAGTAAATTTTACCAACATGTTAAGTCAAGGAATACGAGAAGCAGATGCTTCATGGCCTACAAAGCCATGTGATAATGGTTGGGAATTTAATTTTACGACTGAAGATGTGCCTTATGCTTCTGTAGCAGCTGAGGTAAGTAAAGGCTTTGCAAACCATTTTTACTTTAAGTCAGATGTTTAATTTTTATTAATCTTCAGTCGTCATGAATGCAGTGAGTTTACTGATACTATAAATAGTACAAACAAAAATTGCAGAAACAGAATTAATTTATTTTTGCGCTTATAAGTCCAAATAGTTCGGAAATAAGTCAAATTTCTTGAAATAGTAAACATATTTGTATTGAATAGTTGGGATTAACCACGAATTTGAGAGTCGTTTCCTCTCTGTATTTGACACATCGTCAAAAGTTTCAGCTGGCAGATAAGGCAGACGGGGAATGCCTAACGTAATAAAAGTTAAGTTGGTATATAGTTGGGTACGCCATTTAAATGTTTCCATCGTCCCAATTGAATTACCTGTCTCGGTTGCTCAACTGGTAAAGAGCATCCAAGATCAAATTGCAAGGTAAGAACTTCAAATCCTGTCCGTGACCTCATATTTTCCTTTTATCACTTACTAGTTCAATTTGAAAAAATGATTTAAACTTCAATTAAAATTTCATCTTATTAACAAATTTACTATTAAAAATCACTTGCCTTGTGCATCTTTATATTTATGTTAAATAGTCAACATTGGACATGAATTTCTTCGTCGCTCCCCGACTATATCTAACATAACATCAAAAATTCGATACTGTCAGTGTAATTTCTTTGCGGTAATTTCGATAGCTCTGTGGTAAAGAAAAATGGACATGTATACGAAAGTAAATAATAATTAACAGAAAACATATAATTAATGATTTTAAACAGAACAAACAATTACTTCAAACACTTACCTCTGTTTATAGAGCGAAGCGAAACAAAATTATTTAAAGCGGTCGTTCAGAACGAGAGGCGATTGTAAAACTCTAACGAAAGCTCCTATCCTTTACGGGAAACGAAAATCGACTCTTCATTTGTCTTCTCCAAGGCATGTGATAATATTCTTGAACATGTGAAGGACAATATATTTTCTCGTTATCGCGGCACGACAACAGGCTCGGTGTCTGAAGTTATTACGGTGAATGAAATAACATTTAAATATACCGGGCGGAGGTAAATAATCAACAAACTCTAAATGGAAAAATAAATTAAGCGGTAAATTATGTACAATATAAACGGAACAGTCAGATATAATTGACAAAACTACCAAACATAATTCACAGTTAAGTTTATATAATAGTGAAATATGTCACTTAAATTTCTTCACGTTTTCTATCAAATTATCAGTCTCGGTGGCTCAGTTAGACATCATCGTCATTAGATCTTCAGTCCTAGAACTGGTTGGATGCATTCCTCCTGTTTTCTATTCTGAAATAACCTACGTATCTCCTTGAAATTCCAACAGCCCACATCTTTCACTATCTATGTGCAATAGTTTAATCTACTACCTCCACCTCTCCATTTTACTTTTCTGCTAAATACCCTCATACCTTAATATGTGCCCTATCATCCTATCTTTCCTATTTTTTTTACTATTTTCCACACATTTCTTTCTTCCCATACAATTTTTAGTACTTCTTTGTTCTTAACTTTGTCTGTTCATATCTTCATCATACGCCTGCCATTTCAAATGCTTCTATCCTTTTCCTGTCCTTTTCTCCTACTGTCCACGTTTTACAGCCATACAGTGTTGTGTTTCACACATATGTTTTCAGCACTCTTTTCCTTGTTTCTATGTTTGTTGTCTTCGAACATAGCAGCTAATTTTTGTTGTTATGTACAGCATGGCCTTGTGCTAATCTTTCTTTTATTCTTTGCATATTTCCCTTCTATTGTTTTCTAAAAAATATACCTTATTTCACGGATATTCAATAGTACGCAAAAGGGGTGGAGCAACGTGATGGCTACCAAAATCCCCCACGACTTGGACATTTACCGAATAGATGGTTTTCCAATTACTCCTTTTGCACAATCAACATTTGTTGAGCATATTGCAAAACTAACACCTGGAGTTGTTTACGATAATCATCATGTTTGATACGTACCTAGACGTAGCTGGAAGAAAAGTAAATACCAGGTTAACCAGTAAACGCGGAGAGTGGGGGTGATTCATCTACATATCAAAAAAACCAACAAAAAAACAAAGCACGTCGTCCGCGATTATCTATTAACAAATAAAAATAAATAAAGGATTCTGTACAAACAAGCAAAAGCAATAAATTAAGCGTTCCTATTTCAAAGCAGACAATTAGGTGACATGAACAGTTTAGTACTTTAGATACGAAGGGCGCATCTCAAATTTTACCCAAAATAAAATTAATCAGTAGTAAATAAATATGTGAGAGCTTTTGTCAAGCGTTTTTAAAATTGCACCTAAAACTTTTTGTAAAATAAACAAATCAGTAGAAAAGAATAAGCGTGTGGGAACTTTTGTCAAACATTTTTAACAATGGTACACGTTTCTGATCACGTAACCACACGAAACGTTGATACGGAATATGCCATTGACATACACAAAAGAAAACAAGTTGTATACCTGTATGTGTCTGTATACTTAGCTTGCAATCCATCGGGGGTGAATCAGCACCGCATCGCTACGGTCGTCGGGACCTGTTTACCCTGCTACCATAATTGCAGCAGTAGTCTACGTACAAAAGTAGTTGGTCTACAGACAAAAGCAGCGGGTGGGTCTACATAAACAAAGAACCCATTTGGCTTCCAGCTAAGATCTAAAAAGAGAATCGGATTAGAATGGGTAAGCGCGGGAAAACTCACCGAGTACACGCAGGATATTTCTTACTTGTCGAACAACAAAACGTGCATCGCTGTAGAAAATATTTCAACGCACAAGCTGCAGAATCAAATTAAAAATTAGTTCAAACAACACGAATTCGAACTGCAAATCCTCGCGTTATCAAAGGCGCGATTAAAACTGGAAAACATGGTTTTATCGGATAGTTCAATACACTATTTAGACAAAGGTTTAGATGGAAAACACTTAAGAAGCAATTATAAGTTATCGGAAAGTTTAACACACCAATGGATACCTAAAATAGGATATAAACTATTTAATTATAGCATAAACTTGTCGTTTCCAAGCAAATTATGTTGAAAATAAACGTAACAGGTTTATGTATGATTACTGTTTGAATCATTAGGTTTTCCGTTCTGGAAGTGGTTGGTCGCGTACCTCCATTGATTTCTATTCTGAACTAGCCTACACATTTCTCTAAAATTCCTATAACCTACATCTTTCACTATTTGTGTGCAATAGTTTAATCTAAGTGTTTCGTATTAATTAAAACCAAAGCAATTGGTACAATATGGCAGTTTTAAAAATCACAAAACGGCAATAATGGAAATATGGAATTTGAAAAACCTGATGAATTAAATACTTTGGCTTATTTCAGAGCATCTAACAAATTCTATCCGCAATGCTGTTCAAGAACTAGACATTACTTTCGAAGCCTTTCAATTTTAAAATAAAATGAGGGTGATTGATTGGGGTTAAGGAGGTTGATATAAATGTGTGATAAAAATATGCAAATTATAATGAAGGACCAATTGCTTTTATAGCAATAACGATAACTACTTAGTAAAAGGGTATAAATACCTTAAGTCCTGCGCCGCTGGGGGCAATAGACACTTTCACGCACAAAAGCTTTTACGGAGAACCAGTAACACGCTCGACCGGGTGTCGGTCTCGCTTTCAAAGCTCTAACACAACCGTCCTTTTCAAGGGTTCGAAGGCGACTTGCTTCTCTAAAGGCTCGAGTACGACTGTCACTTTATGCACTGTTATTGCCGGTATATAAAATGTTTCACTCAAACTGTAGGATGCACGCACAAAGTATTTATTGTCACAAAATACCGAATTGTTCGATGACGACGTAACATACCGCCCACCAAATTCATAGAATTTTGAAAAGGAGGAAGTAGGTTGGGTGAAGGAAATCACATGGGATTTGACCTTGCTAGGAAAGGAGGTAACGAAAGATAGGGTGGTGCACTACAGCGAGCGATATTACCAACTATGCAAAAATAAAATATATATATGTAAATAAGCAAATATGTAAAAATAATATACTACTATACATGTAAAAATGTGTATATACATCTAAACATAAAATAAAGTTAAAATACCGGTAGCGGCGCTAGTTTGACCAAAGGTCGTTTTAATGTGCCATGTGCAGTTTTGATTTGGGTAATACGTGCTGCCGGTAGGTCTCCCATAGGAGGAGTTACCAGGACCGGTTTGGTACGAAAACATCCATGACATGATGATAAACAATTTCCGATTGAATTTTTAATAGAAAGGATCCAGAAATTCTGTTGTATAAGATACGCTGTGGTATTAACACCAGGATGGCAATACCTTTCATGAGTTGACAGAATGATAAGTTCGGTTAATCGGTGCCGCTGAGGCAATAACGCAGGAAACTTTTCGGAATAGGAAAGCGAAGAATGTGTCAAGCGCCCACCTACTCTTAAGATGTTTTGTGGATCAACAAATGGAGAAAGTTTTCGCAAGCTTTTAGGTAACTTACGGTTTGCCTTGATCGAAGCTATTTCCTTTGAAAATGTAACATTTTGTACATGCCGAACGATAATCATGAGAGCATTGTGTAGTTCAATGTCTGTTAAGGGACCCGTATGACGTTGAGCCATGAGTTTAGAAAATCTATAAATGTAAGCCACGATGCCTTGGATTTTATATAACGATGAAAAGCGGCTTAGTAAAATGTCAATGACGTTTGGATCTGTTTGAGCGACAAATGTTAGGATCTTCTTTTCCGTAGTTACCTCAGCAATTGAGGTTGACAATGTTGGTTGAGGCGGCCACGAGTCACTAGGGTAGTGAAGCCATTCAGGCCCCGCCCACCATAGCGAACATGAAATAACCGCGCTTGGCATTAATCCCCGAGATGCAGGATCAGCCGGATTATGCGAAGATTTAATATAAAACCATCGGCTAGGTGCAATGATTTCTTGAATGTGGCTAACACGGTTTGCCACAAAAGTTTTCAACGAAAAGGTGGAGAACGTATCCAATTGAGAGCGACCGTAGAATCACTCCACGCTGAAACATCGGAGATGTCAATCAAGCCTTGATAAGACCGAATGGTAAAAGAAAGTAAATCGGTTAATAAAACGGCGGCACATAATTCCAAACGTGGAATTGAAATGCGCTTAATTGGAGCTACTTTTGTTTTAGCGGTTACAAATTGTACAGTTATTTCTCCAGTAGTTTGATTTATGAACTGAAAATACACTACCGCTGCATACCCTACCTCGCTAGCATCGCAAAACCCATGCAAATGACAAGTAAAAGGATCCGAAGGGGGTAAACAACGTGGTAACTTTAATGACGATAATAACGGCAACTCTTCTTGGTATTTCTGCCATTGAGACGAAATGTCTGCTGGTGGGATGTCATCCCAATTTAAACCTAACATCCACAGATGCTGGATTAGGCGTTTTGCAAAAAGTGTTAGTGGGGCTAAAAATCCTAATGGATCATATATTCTGGCAACTTGTGAAAGTATGTTGCGCTTTGTACATATTTGGTTTAATGGTTTAACCCGAAACGAGAAAATATCTTCTGTAGGTGACCATTGAAGACCTAATATTTTTATTGATTCGTCAGAATCGAAATCGAGAGAAGTATATTGGCAAACATCTGACGGAATGCCTTCCAAAATAGAAACTGAATTAGAACTCCATTTTCGAAGTTCAAAACCAGCCAAATGTAAAAGTCGGATAAGTTGATCTTTAACTTCGCGGGCCGATTGTATAGAATCTCCACCGGCGACGAAATCATCAATATATAGATTTGACCGTATAGCGTCAGCGGCTAACGGAAACCTTTTGCCTTCGTCAATGGCTAATTGCTGAAGAGTTTTTAATGCTAGATAAGGCGATGACTTAATACCGTAGGTCACTGTATTAAGCTGATATGTCTGGATGGGTTCTTCTGCGGAGAACCGCCAAACAATTAATTGAAACTTTCGATGTTCTTCGGTAACCAAAATTTGTCGATACATTTGGCGAACATCACAAGTAAAAACGAAACGATGAGTACGAAATTTCAGTAAGATTGACGAAATGTCGTTTTGGAGACTAGGTCCAGCCAATTGAGTGTCATTAAGTGACACGTTGTTTTTAGCCTTTGCAGAGGCGTCAAAGACCACACGAATTTTAGAAGTATGACCTTCTTCTTTAAACACAGGGTGATGGGGTAAAAAATAATTATCGTTCCCAACGGGCGGAGAATCGAGTAATGCCATATGACCCGCATCAAGATAGTCCTGCATGAAATTGTTGTATTGGGCGCGTAGCTCCGGTTGAGCATGTAATTTGCGCTCCAACGAAAATAGTCTTTTTGCCATGTCAAAGCAATTATCAAAACGGGCAAAGTATCGTTGAACGGTAACGCAACAATAAAACGACCGCTAGGGTCACGAGAAAACGTGTTTTCAAAATCAAATCTGCCTTTTCTTCTTCTGGAGAAGTATAAGGCGTGGATGGCAACTCTTCTATCTCCCAAAACCGCCTTAGGGTCTGGTCGATAGGATCTTCTACAGACGTAAAAATGCTTGGACAGTATCAGACTGCAAGCTTTTGTGGGACCAATAATAGTCCAACCAAAGATTGTATTTATGGCGGCAGGCTGAAGAAACTTGCCATGTATAACACCGCCATTGATGATGAACGGATAAACATCTGCTCCTAGGAGCATGTCAATGGTTCCTGGAGAGTTCCAGGTCGGGTCTGCAAAGTGCAGGCCGCATAAGTGTTCCCAATTATTAGGAACTTCAACGCTAGGTAATTTGCCAGATATTGACGAAAGCACAAAAGTTGTGACTTCTAGAGATTTTTCAGAGTCTAACATAGAGCGAATGGTGCAGCTGACGGCACCCCTATTGACTGCTGAAGTTGTCTGCCCAAGTCCATAAATCGGAACTTGAGAACGTATGCGTGGAAGCCAAAGTTTGCTCACGCAATCGTCTCGAATAAAGCTAGCTTGGGAACCAGGATCTAAGAGTACCCTGATCGGTTTGTATCTACCAGAACGATCTTGAACTTCCACAACAGCAGTGGAGAGTAAGACAGTAACCCCAAGATTTGAATTCGTCTGTGAAGACAAAACATTTGCCGGAATAGGAGAGGCTGACTGCGTCCTATTGGCATTTTTATGCATGTGTGTAGCGGTCGGTTCAGCTGAACGGCTAGAAGCAGGTTGCGATTCAAAATGTAGCAAGGTATGATGCGGCTTGGCGCAAGTTCGACAGGAATTATAAGATTTGCATTGCATGGACGCATGGTCTGTTCGTAAGCAATTTAAACAAAGGCGTAAGCGTTTGACAATGTCGAAACGTTCCGTCGGAGTTTTCTTTAGAAACGATTGACATCTATAAATTAAGTGATTGCCTTTGCAGGAAGGACAATGGTGCGAAAATGAATTATTTGAGTCACTGGAGCTACTTGGTGTGTCCAGTGAAACTACGTTAGAAGAAACTCTTGGTTTAAATTGAAACGCTGAGGATTTCTTAGGCACTGATGTGTGAGATGTATGGACAGTCGTCGAATAAGAAACAGGTGCGGTTGAAGAAAAGGTTTCAACGCTGCACATTGTTGGGTTAAAAATATCTCAAATCCTCGAAATTAGGTATTTGCTTCGGATCCGATTGGAGTTCGAAGCGTTTTCTAGTGAACGGATCAAGTTTTTCTAAAAGCAAATCGACCAGAATAAAGTTCCAATGTTCAGTGGGAAACTTTAAGTTAGTTAGAACAGCAAGGTTCTCCGAAAACAATCAATAAGTGCCCTAAGTTTCTTAGGGTCTTCTGATTTTAAAGGTAGAAAGTCTTTCATTGCTTTCCAATGCAAAGTTGCCAATAAACGCGGATTGCTAAATCTCTCACGCAAGGCGTTATAGGAAATAATAAAATTATCCCCGAAATGGGTACAGATTTAACGATTCTTAAAGACTCCCCGGTACAACAACTGATAAGATAATTTAATTTTTCGATATTGGACAGCGACGCGTTATTATAGACCAGGCTGTCAAATAAATCGATGAAAGATGAAAATTCAGTTACCTCATTATTAAAAATTTGGAGCTTTAACGGTAACAATTTTGATACCGTGCTGCTTGGAGCATTTTCGATGATTTGTGGTGCTTTCATTTCTTGCATCGTATCGAGATGCAGCAGTATGAAAAATAAGCGGAATCTACTTCCTTCCGTACAGCGTTGTAAGTTAATGAGTCTACCTCGTCACATGAGGCCAAGACAGCGACTAAAATTGTATTGAAATTTGCATAAAGGTCATGTATTCCCTTGTTTGAATAAGGAACAATGCCTTTAAACTTGGGTCACTTTGTATAGAATTACAAAGCTCAAATATTTCTAAAATCCGTGTTTTCAGTAATTGGAGTTCTACCACATGTGCTTTCTTTGGAGCCATTCTCAAAGATTCTGAAAGGACTACAATAAACTGTTGTAAAACGGTAAAGCTAAATGTGCACTGAGAAATATTAAAATATTATGAGTTGTTCAAAGCACGAAAATGTAAAATAGGGTATAACCAATAAATCACGTTTTATGACTAACGGTTCGTCAAACAAAAGCGTGAATATAAGATGTACCGCTTAACAACCCGAGCGGCTTACCATCAAAAGCTCACAGAAACGTTTAAAACATGTGGCTTAACATATTTGCCGAAAGATGCAACTTTACAACCTTATTCCTCTGCAGATATTTTCAATATTGTAATACAAAACGTGCAATAGCTTTTAAATACAAAGCAAATCCTTTACCTTTCTTGTTTAAGAAGTATAAAGCGATTTATAGTTTTCAGGTTGCTTTCTGTTTTATGCCGCTAAAATGAATTTAAAAACTGAAAACTGACAAATTTTATATTATGAATTTCTTTGTAATTAAAACGCTTGCTGGTTTCAATTACGGCGAAATCGCTTAATTTAATCTAAAGACAGTATAAATAATGTTTACACATTTTAACCCGCTAAATATGGGCTTTAAGCACAAATTTAAAACTGAAATATTAATTAATTAAAAACTCGCTGAAATGCACAATAATATTTAATTTAGGACATGTGTAACCACAGGACTAATGAATCCGGCTCGAAGGACCAATGATTGATTGGGGTTAAGGAGGTTGATATAAATGTGTGATAAAAATATGCAAATTATAATGAAGGACCAATTGCTTTTATAGCAATAACGATAACTACTTAGTAAAAGGGTATAAATACCTTAAGTCCTGCGCCGCTGGGGGCAATAGACACTTTCACGCACAAAAGCTTTTACGGAGAACCAGTAACACGCTCGACCGGGTGTCGGTCTCGCTTTCAAAGCTCTAACACAACCGTCCTTTTCAAGGGTTCGAAGGCGACTTGCTTCTCTAAAGGCTCGAGTACGACTGTCACTTTATGCACTGTTATTGCCGGTATATAAAATGTTTCACTCAAACTGTAGGATGCACGCACAAAGTATTTATTGTCACAAAATACCGAATTGTTCGATGACGACGTAACAGAGGGTGTTCTATTTAAAAAACAATTTCGAGTACTTTTTCTACAAAAACAGTAGGCCATGGAAAAGTATTATGTTCCCTAATTTAAAACAAAATTTAACTAAGAAACTTTTTCCTTTGACATTTTTTTGTATCTCTAATATTAACAAAGATATTAGCTGTGTAATGAAAAATCAGACACTATACTGACTGTAATTTTGGGTTTGCAATTTGAAGAACTTAAAATGTATGGATATAAAATTGTGTCTCAATAATATATTTAATATTGTAGTTATAGGTAAGTGATGCAAAAACCAAAAAAAATTAAATTTATCAATTATAATCATGTAACCTTTCAATCACTTTATAATTTTAGATTGTGTTATTACGATAAAGGCAAAGACACATTGCCGAAGCGTCTGGTTGAGTATGAAACATTATATACATATAATTATGTAAATTTGTCCTATTTAACAACCAATTAGTCCGAGAATACAACTACATTGATAATAAATAAACATTTTAGTCAGAAAATACCAACATCTATTAATATTCAAGCTAGGCGAAAATATGCTTAGATACCAAAATCTGGAAATAATATAATTATAAATTAAATACGACGAGTTACGTTTTGGGCATTGGGAGCTGCCTTTTTAAAAAGTCTTCTTCCAAAACTCTTGTAACAATTTTTATTCAATCAGAAATTACAAGTGGAATTTTACAAAACTATATAAAATTACTCTAAGTCGAAATTACTGTTAAATTGATTTAAATCAGGGCGAATAGCCTAAACAACCAACAATGCAAAAGTTGTGCAGCTCAAGACTGACTGACCATCTTGGGGTTCCCGGGGTATTTATGTTGTCCCTGTCCCTTACATTTCTGTGGGAACAGCAAAGCTCATGTCTGCTTATTTCTTTATTAATTTATAGAATACAAAGTAACAATCTTAATTCTAATAATTGTGGTTTTATATCCGACTGTGACCTGCACCTGCAGTATCACGTTGCGTCTGGAATACATTGAATTCACATCCGTTCTTACAACTTGCTTGTGAACTTTCATTAACCTTTTCTTTATTTATCCTTGAATTACATTGTTGCATCTAACTTAAGTTTCTTAATAATTTCTATTTAATTGTGCATATATTGATTTAGGGGATATGTAACTGACGTACCAAGTTAAAAGGTCTCGTAATTATAAATTAGTGAACAAAAAAATAAAAGAATTTTAAGACTTAGATACAGAAGTTAAAATTTAGTGCCTAATTTCTTAAAGCTTAATATGAATCACGTAACATTCCACAACGATACTTTAAATTTAAAATTCAATGACGCCGGTTTTTATAGACTTAATATAAATACCCTTAATTTATTGATAATGAATACTCACAAGGGTTTTGTTACCACTGAGTATGAAATTAACGTAATAACAATATACTTATCAAATATATTAACTAAAAACGAATACGAAAAATTAAAATCACAATTGCAATATAATTATATAAAACGAATTTAATAATGTTAAAAATATTAATGTTAAAAAATCTCTAATTTGATAAAAACTCTAAGCAAAATTCAGAAATTGAATATAATGATTAACTATAGTAAGTGGGTGGAAATCCTGACCTCGTGCAATTTACTTAATTACTTAATTGAAACACAACCTAGAACCAAACTTTGCAGTGCCCTACATTTGATTCTCCAATGCTCCACCTGAAAGGAAGAGATCTTCCTTTATCTGAAAATTTTGAATTTTGCCGAACCCTTGCAATCCAAGCAAGGTTGGGATCTTTAACCTGCGTGATAACACTCCCCCACGGAACCTCCATTTTACCTCTCATCCGAACGAGGGCGTATTTTTTTGTCGGGATTCGAACCCAGAACCTTGGACACAGTAGTCACACGTATACCAACTACACCGCGGAACCGCTCGCCCAATATTGACACTAGAAGAAAGACGTGGTAAATACCCTTAAGAAGAAGGCCAATTCTGCTCCAGATAGGTTTGTTGTTCTTGGAACGAGGAGAACTCACAGGGGGGTGATAAAGTGTGCTAGGTACGAGAACGCGAAGAAGTTGCAGTCGAATTTCGGAGGCGACCGTAAGTGGCTGACGGCGAAGACCATCGAGAAAAAGCGACCGCTGATGTCAAGAGTGCGATAAAGACTTAAGAAGTATCAGATTGGTCGCTAGTCAGAATCATCGTTTCGGCGATCTGAAATTGGAAGACCACGTGACGGAGAAATTTCTGTTTGGCGGAAAGGTTCCTAAGGATGCCTTCGCCAAAATGGTCTTCGAAGTGACGCCCGCACTTCCAAAATGCATCCTGGCGCAAGCCATAAACCTTAGGTGGCAAAGAGTTTGGGCACGGGAGCATTTTTCATTGATACAGTGCTACCGCTGCTACGAGTACGGTCATCGATCGATGAAATGCAGTGGTGTGGCAACTGTGCCGAGATCGGGCACGAGTTCAAAAATTGCCGAAAAGCAGTGCCTTGCTGTGTGTTGTGTGCCAGCGCAAACGACTGAACGAGCGGTGGTACAAAAGTCGACACACCCCACGACGCCAAGCCGAGTTGATGCCCAACATCTATTATGATTGTAAAGCTCAGCCAAATATTGAAAGAAGAAAGAATATCAAATGCGCTCAATTGAACTTAGGGAAAGACGAGTGGTCGACTACCAGTTTTGTTAAACTAGTCACGGAAAATAAGATCGACATCGGGCTTATGTAGGAACCGCACCTATATTACTATAAAATAACAGGTTTTGGAAGTGGAGGGGATCACCGTTTTACATGCAAACACCGAGTGCCCGCGTAGCGGTATCATAATAAATAAGTGTGTTAAATTTGCAATTTTGCATATTTTTCTTTTGGCGGTTGAACAAATTTGTCTATTCAGCAATTTAGAGACACAGTTTTCACCTCCAAGGTTGAAAGTTTTTAAATGGTAAATCCAAAGGTAAGGAAATAATTCGGTTTTTAATTATTTGTGTATAATTTCATTATTTTCTAATAATTTTCGTTTAATGAGTTAGCAAGAATTTCATAGGTTGTTGGTTTAAAGTACTTTTTGTTTTGCGTTTATTCAATTTAATTTGACAGCAGATATGTATTTTACTTATTGTAGATTTACGGAGTTTAGAAAAATGTAAAAAGAATTATTGTACGCAGTTGTTACGTTCATTTTACGACTAAATTAAAATCTACCCCTTTTGATTCCTTATTCATTTACTTAGATTCTGTTCAAATCCTCCAACAACGCCCGGTATATTTCTACCTTCCTACATTAAAATGCGTTTCTAGTAATTTTCAAATTTAAATCTATTTGTTTTAAAATGGAAAGTTTATTCTACAAATTAAATAGTCTGTACCCTGTTTTAGGTATCCGTATACCTGTTATGCCTTGCGATAGCGTGTAAGTACTTTCTCTATTGTTTCAATCGGAAACTCGTTTCTATTTAACATCTGTGTATGATAACGCGAGTATTGCAGTGAATCCTCTCTAGAAAATGAATTCATTTACTCGATTCTTTTTGTACTTATATGACAACGATTACTCGTCGTTAACTTTTTCTTTGTTGTTATCTTCACAATTTCGTGCAGTTACCAGATTGGTTCGTATATATATATATATATATATATATATATATATATATATATATATATATATATATATATATATATATATATATATATATATTACTCATATTTAGACCAGGGTAGAAAATTAAATAATCACATCAAATAATTTTAATCACCGTGTAGAAGCTTTGGGAAGAGGTACGCTTTATTAAAAAACCGTGGAGAATAAAAATTCATTCGTTTTCATTAAAAATAAGAGATTTAAATTATTTACAAGACGCTTTATATAAAAAGAAGCAGTATTAAAAATGCTCAACGTGTAATTTAATTATTCTGAGTAAAGAAACAAAGAGAAATTACGTGCAAAATTTATATTAATTAACTCTATTTTAAGTAACCGGTATTAAACAAAATGTACAGATAATAATTAATATTTGATTAGGAGTCACTAAAAATTAAAGGGTATTAATTTTAATTGAAGTTAATTGAACCATTAGTAACATATAATATCTATAAAAACTTGAAAAAACCCAATAAAATGCAAATCGTAGAAATGTTATTATGTTTGAACACCTGCGTATTTTTAAAAAGCTCATTCTGCGTAAATTTTGCAGATAATTAATGGTTACAAAGAATCTTGGAGAAACCGTAGCTTAATAGTTACAGGAAATGCTAAAGGTGGGTTATTTCACAGTCCACATGGACTGAAATAATCGATAATAAAGAATATCAATTTGCACCAATAAGAACAGGTTAGATAGAGACAGATAATATGCGCAAGACCGAGACACATATAGTAAAAGGCGTGAGTGGAGCAACGTCATTGGGTTGCGATTGGGTGAAAATAAAAGGCAAAATTGAGAGGTAAAATAACATTTTTGTATAAAATTCAATTAGTTATTTCCAGACGTTGCGAGCCGTGTCGAAATTTCTGAGATTTAACTGGGGCGAGTGCAAATTTCGTAAAAATCGCATGCCGGGCTGCGGAATGGGAACCTAGCATGCGAAATTCTTTAGAATTGTCCGTTTTGGGGACCAGACCGACAGACAGGCTAACCGCTATATATACCCAGGTGAATATGAACAAGCTCTCTTAGATCTGCGACTTGATTCAATGCGTTAAACAGTGCTTTTTAGTTTTCCGGTTTTGATTAAATAATTTAAACAGTTTGCTCGAATATTTTTGTGATTTAAAACAGCTTGTTCTTTACGTGCTACAATGAATGTACTTTAGTGCACTTAGAAAAGAAGATACAAGGTAATAAAGTTTAGTATCACTGTACCAATTCAGTAAAATTTACAACGGCAAATGAATACACAAAAGTAGGCAGTTTTGGCGTATATTGGTGAAAGAAGTATGAATTTCTTTGTTATTTTTCGGGGGTGTTAATAATTAAATGGTTCGTAAACATGACTGGATCCACAAAACAAGGTGCAGATATACACAGATGAGTTCCGGAAAAGCCCTGAAACAACTT
Organism: Platerodrilus igneus; assembly: GCA_036346225.1. Lineage (NCBI taxonomy): Eukaryota > Metazoa > Arthropoda > Insecta > Coleoptera > Lycidae > Platerodrilus > Platerodrilus igneus. Next base: position 1,101,608 of record JARFIW010001414.1, read on the forward strand.
TAGATGAATGGTGATGGAGCAAATTTTAAAAGCGTTGAGAATCAGAAGCCGTAAATATAACCCAGTTGGAATGGTGTGATTAACAAAGGGACGATGTACATTGAAGCTACGAGTGCAGTAACCTTCAGGTAAATTATACTATTTTGTTCGAACTTTGATATTTTGGTGTGTGTTGAATAACTTTATAATTGATTTACTTAAAATGGACAGTAGTGAAATTGTACTAACAGCAAATTTTTAATTTTAAGGTGAAAATTTTCTTGTTTAAGTAGAAAGAGGTATTTAGTATTTATGTTCTGGATTATGATGAAAATTTGGGTATGTCTTTGAGCTCAATTAGACGAACCTGGTTAATTAATTAACGTAAAGGGGTGGAAGATGCTCCCTTTGTACTCAGACTCAGGTCTGCATATATTGTTATAGTAATTAGTAGGCATCCTACAAGGACTTTAATTCTGGATGCACATTAAAATGATAAAAGATTTAATCTTGAAAATTTCTGATACTGAAATTTATGCTGAATTTTAATTTTGAAATTTTAATGTATTGTGAATATTGATGTAAATAGAGTTAACGTTGATGTTTGTGGTAGGAATGTGTTTGTTTTTTTTTGAATGAGGCTGAAGGTTTAACTAGGTGAGCAGCCGAGGCGAGTTTAATATCGGAGGTTTCACAGCAATATATATATATATATATATATATATATATATATATATATTCGGTGAGGGGATATGTGTTGGTAATCTTCAATTATTTAAGAATTGGGTTTCCTTTTTTGTCGGACAATTTGATAGGTTAATTGTATGTTTACGGGGAAGGATTTCAAACTGTTGTTTTTTAAATTTGTAAATTTGGGTTATTCAAAAAATATGTGCTGGTAATCTTCAATTATTTAAGAATTGGTTTTTCTTTCTTTGTGGCACAATTTGATAGGTTAGTTGTATGTTTTCGGGGAGGGATTTCAAACTGTTGTCTTTTTTTAAATTTGGATTAATTATGACATGATATTAATAATTTTAGGTATGTAACTTCAGGTTTACTATGAGGATTACGAACTGTTGTTTCTAGTGTTGAATTTGGGTTTTTTGGTTGTTATTTCAGAGGGGTAGCGACTTAAAAGTGCAGCTCGTCATTTTTGAATTAATTTTTTTGTTCTGCCGGATATATGTATATTGGGGTTATTCATTTTTTTGTTTGGGAATACTGTGCTTTTGTATATATATTTTTTTTAATTAAAGGTTTCTTTTTTGTATGTTTATTGTGAGTTGTGAATTAGTGAGCGTATTTTTTTAATTTTTCGGGCCTTCCTTTATTTTTGGTATTTGCAAAACCCCGCCTACTCACCGGTTGAGCTCGGTCATTTTCTTTTTTTGTTTTTTTTAGGCTACGTCGATGTACGTAGCACAGTGTTCAGCAAAGATTCATGTATATCATATAAAACTGTTAGAAAGTAAAATTTATTGCATTTCGATAAGCTACATCATTTATTTGAAGCGATTTTAATCCCTTTTTTCGCTTCATTCCCGGTTAGGTGGCGCGATCCGTTGTTTGAGATTGATCCTATTATCTTTGCCCCACCCCCTTTTTGCTAATGCTTCCGCGGCTTTAACGTCGGCTAGCTATTTTACTTCCGGGGGTTTCTCATTTACTTTAGCCATTGTTCGGTTTTCTTATGCTACCTTCGATTAGTTATAGGTGTGACCTTAAAAAACTATAACGGAAACAAAGGAAGCTCAGGTTTCCTGTTTTTGAAATTATGGCCATGGTCAATAGGAGTAAGAAAACCCAATTTGACAAAATAGCTAGTTGGCTTATTAGGTCTGAGGAAGCAATGAGCGCAGGGTGGGATATTTGATGTACTCAAGTTGGTAATTTATTCGGAGGGTCAAATATATGAACTATAGGTGGCATAAAGGACGCCACTATACCCTGTGGTATGATTGAGATGTGATTGATTTCTTATAGGCGGGGCGGGTATAGAAACCTCAAGACGATTAAATTCAACACAACGAAAATACAAGATATTTATCAAGATATATATATATATATATATATATATATTCCTATGATTCTCTTCCCGTTTTTGAATTGCCCACGTTCTGTGCCAAGAATTTCTGTGATTCTTTTGTCCGTTGAATCTCTTCTGATAATCGCCTCTTGATCCTTTCCTTCCGCCTCGGCTGCTCACCTAGTTAAAACTTTCATCCTCATTCATAAAAAAAAACAAACACATTCCTACCACAAACATTAATCTATTTACATTAATATCCACAATACATAAAAATTTCAAAATTAAATTTCAGCATAAATTTCGGCATCATAAAATTTCAAGTTCAAATTTGTCATCATTTTAATTTGCATCCAGAATTAGAGTCCTTGTAGGATGCATACTAATTAAGTACACAATATTTGCAGACCTGAGTCTGAATAAAAGGGAGCATCTCCCACCCCTTTACGTTAATTTAACAGGTTAGTCTAATTGAGCTCAAAGACAGACCCAAATTTTCATCATAATCAAAAACATAAACCTGATAAATACTCCTTTCTACTTATACAAGAAAATTTTACCTTAAAATTCAAAATTTGTTGTTTATACAAATTTACTACTGTCCATCTTTATCAAACAAATTATAAAAATATTCAACACACACCAGAACCTCTAAGATCGAACAACAATGCATAAGTTACCTGAAGGTTAATGCACTCGTGGCTCCAATGTACATCGTCCTTGCTAATCCCACCATTCCAGCTGGGTTATGTTTACGTCCTCGGATTTCTGGCCGCCTTTAAAATTTTTCTACACCACCATTCGTCTAAAAGGATTTAGGGCTTCTCAGGAACTCATCTATGTATATCTAAATCTTGTTTTGTGGATCCAACCACGTTTACGAATAACACTTGATTACTAACACTCCCGAAAAATAGCAATGAAATTCATAATACTTTCACGCTATACCACAACTGCATACTTCTATTTAATTATTTATCGTTACTAATTTGGATAATTGGTACAGTAATACCCGCAAATATAACTAGACTTTATTACCTTTATTTATCTTCTCTAAGTGCACTAATGCATAATAACTTTTATCGTAGCACGTAATCACCATCTATTCTGCTTGAAGTATCGAATAAAATCAAAAATAAAGAGAGCTAAACTCCTATCAGCACGGGTTTATATAATGGCTCGCTTGCAAGTCGAATTTGTCCCGCGACGGACAATTTTCAGAAATTCGCATTCTATTTTCCCTTCCGATGGCTCGGCACAATGATTCTTCTGAAATTTGCACTCGTCCGAGTTAAAATCTAAGAAATTTACACACGCCTCGCATCACGTCCACGAACAACTAATTAATTTTACATAGAAATTGTTATGCTTCCACCTCTCATGTTTGCATCTTATTTCAACCTTAATCGCCAATCTAGTTTGTTCGTTCTATCTACAACCTGTGCTCTTGTTTTACATATTTCCCCTCATTTAACTACCAATGCATTCCCTCTCGCTTGTCTTTATACCACAAACTTGCTTTCTTACTTGCACTCATATAGCTTGGAGTTTATCGACTATCATATACATTGGTATTTTTGCAGGTGTTCTGAATTCTAATACGCTGAAGGCTTTTACGTGACTTCCCCACGTCTTTATAATTTCTCGATAGCTTTAGTACTTGGAAAGATTAAATTAAATACAAGTTGAACATTTTAACTCGGCTTCTTTTTATAGAAAGCGTCTAGTGAATAATTTAAACCCCTTGTTTTTAACGAAACGAATAAATTTTTATGCTCCATGGTTTTAATAATGCGTATTATCTAATGAAATTCTACATTACTTCCTTCTACACGTTGATTATGATTATATACAAACCCTACATTCTAATTGAGTGATTTAAATCTACACAGTAGGCCTTTAATTAAGCGTTCTATTTTCCACTGCTCTGATATACACGGTGTTTAACATTATCTAAACAATATAAACCCTATGTTTAGAAGTAAATGACGAATTTATCCAATATACCTTTAAATGAAGCGTATTATTACTCAAAGCTTCCTTATACACGGTGATTAAAATTATTTGATGTCGTTAATTAATTTTCTACCCTGATCTAAATTAGAGTAATATATATATATATATAAATATGTATGTAAATATGTATATAAATATGTATATAAATATGTATATAAATATATATATATATATATATATATATATATATATATATAACACTGCACTGCAACGCCTCGTCTTGGATCCGTAACAAAGTTTAATAACACAGTCTCAGGTTCGGTTAAGGCCTATATTGTACTAGTCACTCCTAAATATTTTAATTCACGTACAACCTTTGCAAAAATAATAATCTCAAAAATTGTAAAGGTTTCTATTAACTTAAATTATTTTTTTTTCGGAGCATAAAAAAAGTATCTACATTTTATATATCAAAAATAATTATAAGAATATTCCCTTGTTTAAATAAAATATTACGTTATGACCACAGTTGTAATAGGTCTATTACTAATGTGTTACATTAAAGTGCCATAAAGTATACCTAGATTAGCAGAGTAGCTACACACAACGCGCGCGCGCACGCAGGTACGCACGCACGCACGCACCCACACACACACAAACACACACACACACACGCATGCCCACACACTAAGATTTTAATCTTGTCGTTCTAAGAACGTTATGAAATATAAACCTGTATTTTTAATACATCTCACTGGGGGTGCGAAAATGCGAAATAATATTAAATATATGAGAGTGGATCGTATATGCGGGGTGCGTTGCGAGATATGTTGGGGAGTTACATAGTTTTATTAAGAGGACACAGACACATGAACATAAAACTTACTTGTTGGATCACTGCATGCACACGAGTAGTACAAATTCTCACTGCCGCGTTGATAACAAGAATGAATTGTTGCGCGAGGCATTAACTTGTCCATGACTTGCACGTGCTGCGTGGTACAAAAGTACATTATAAGAACCTCACCTGTGCCTCTAATCGCCAAACCACTCACAATAAAAATTATGAAAAATATTACTGTTAGATTTTATGACAGCAACGCATTGAGCGTTATAAAAGAAATAAATTTGTATGTTTAATATATCTCGTTATGAGAATAAAAAATATTACTGTTAGATTTTATGACAGCAACACATTGAGCGTTATAAAAAAATCAATTTGTATGTTTAATATATCTCGTAATGAGAATAAAAAATATTTCTGTTAGATTTTATGATAGCACATAATAAATTTATAAAAAGAAAGCATCACCTTGATGCAGTTGTATAAAAAAATTTTGAAAGATAGTACTGTTAGATTTTATGACACTGCATATTGAACGTTATATTAGATATTTTACAAACAAAATTTTAGTGTCAACACTGACTTCAATTATTTTCAATAAAATTGATATTTAAGATAATGTGTAGACACAAAGAGGCAGTAAGAGTGGCACACTTACTCCGAAATATTTAAATAAGCAGAAATCACCTGAAAGTAATCTACGTATCACTAGCTAAATAGATTGACGGACCAATTGCCAGTAATTTAGACGAATCACGAGCGGCTTCTATGTGAAACGACAAGTACGTTATCGCTTCCAAATAAGTATAAATCCATTTGCTATGTACAACGCTATATCATATAATAATCACACTTGACGAATTAGAGTCATTGCTTTAATTATAGACAGTTATTATAAGAAACATTTCAACTATCTAGACTTAATTGAGAAGTTAAGGGAGAAAAAATAAAAGCTTTCGCTGTAATGAAATAAAATTTAGAATTAAATAAAGTTAATATTAATTACTCGCCGAGAATCGTGTAAATATTAAATTTTAAGATTCCGAAGTTGTCTCAATTCGACATTCGAGTGCATACTTGTTTGTGACGAATCGCAAATTCTGAGTCCCACATTTTCAATTATATGGCGATACGTCAGTTGTCTGACAAAGATATCCAAGACCACATCATTTGCCCAGGGTTTAAGATCAACTGTCTTTATTGCAATAGACCAACAAGATAACCTGTTAGAAATGCGCGCTCACTATTCACGCTAGCAGTTACTACGTAGTGGCACAAGAATATTAAATTTGCGATAAGAGTATGTTTGCTCAAAGCAAGCCATAGTGCACCTTTTTTTTAACAACACAAGCTATGGAATTCCTACACAAACAAGTACAGATATTCCAAAAGAATCATATAGGAAATTAGAACTTGTATTTTAATATATACAGGGTATATATTTATCGACAGTGTTAGTTTTCCTTATTTTATGTGGTTAAAGGGTTGAATTTCGAACAATGGTTTAAAAGTTGCTTACGAAAGATTTTGTAACATTACACCATTTACTCCATCTCTTCCGTCCGCGGGCTGATTTGAGAAGGATGACTTCTATTAACATTTTGATGGCACTTTAACAAAACTTCATCATTTAAACGTTCTTTTCTACATCCCAATGTAAAAAGTTTGGCACAGGAAATCAAACCATTTTTACAACTAGTTTTCCCAGGACCTATGCAAAAGGTTTGCGCGTTTACCGTCTCAAAGATAAAAAAATATTTTGTACATAATAATACACTGAAATATTTTTATGAAAATATAAACGCATTACAAACAAATGAATCAAAACTTGTACTTTCGCGTTTTTTTTTCCAAAAAACTCTGAAATAATGTCTATATAATCCATTTGTTCTGCTGTATGCTTGATTGCAATTGTTGCAAGTCCTGATAGACGTTCTTGAGATATGTTTGAACGCAAATAATTTTTAATAAATTTAAACCTGCTAAAACTACGTTCATTTGAAGCCACTGTGAGAGGTGATGTTAAAAGAAGTATAAAACAATGCATATGTTTAAAAATAATGTTAATTTATTACTAACATTATACTGAAACAGTTGTACCAGCACCACATCTTCCTTTGAAGATGTATAATTTCTTACAGTGTAATTACTAAACTGTTTTTATTTTCAGTTTAACTGGGTTTGCGATAACGCAGCTCTTCCAACAATTGCGCAATCTATATTCTTTTGTGGAGCAATCCTAGGAGGATTAGTGTTTGGGTGGTTAGCTGACAGCAAAGGAAGAATTCCCGCACTAATAGGAACCAACATGGTAGGATTTGCTGCAGGAATTGGAACAGCATTCTCCAATTCTTTTTGGACATTCTGTTTGTGCCGTTTCTTGGTCGGAATGGCGTTTGATAATTGCTTTACCATGATGTACATTTTAGGTAAGAAAACCATTTAGTCTATTGACATGATACTTTCATGACTGTATTTGATTTGAAATGATCAACTGATTGAGAAAGTGATAAGTAGTTTCCAGACTCACTACTTAAGAATTCTTTTGTTGTTCGATTTTTTTATGATCACGTGCGTTTCTACCTATACTGTGTGAGACAAGGGCGACCCAAATTTATAAAAAAGAATGAAAATCTGCAAAAGAGCACTATATTACAATATTGTAGCTTGACTAAATTAGAGCAGTATATTAGTGTTCTCGCACAATGCTAAGTAAAGGTACAATACAAAATAATTTTCCGCGGAATTTTCTAGCATACCACAGGGGTTATACGTAGCATTTGTACACATGGCTTTATTGATAACACTGTTCATAAACTCATTAAAGGATACAGGATGTAATACCTACATCACGGTTTAGTCCAAGGTTCGTTCTAACATTCTCACACCTATCAGCTCCTGACTCTTTTGGGATTGGGATAATATTTTTTTCGAAATCTATTGGGACTTCACCTGTGTCATATATTACTTTTACTAGTTTATATAATCTGTCTAAGGTTTCTGACTTGCATATTTTATTAACACTGCGGGTATATCGTCTATCCCTGACGCTTTATTTAGTTTAAGATCCCTAACAGCTCTATCAAATTCCTCTCTTAATATTGATAACCCTATTTCTACATCCTCGTCTTGGTCGTTCTCTAACTCATCCATATCGTCTCCCGTATATAAATCTTTTAAATATCGTTTTCATATATCTGCTACCTCAACTTTATTTATTAGAAGCTCATTATTTTCATCTTTAATACTATTATATTTTTTCCTATCTTCTCCGAAAAACTTTTAACTGCCCTGTAAGCCCTGTCTGTCTTACCTACTCTCAAATTATTTTGTATTCCCTTATTATTCTCCTCCATCCATTTATTTCTAGCTTTTCTACACTCATGTACTATCTTATTTCTAACTCTATTATATTTTTGCTTACTTTCACTATCCAATTCTCTGAAAGGTTTAAGCTTTTTTTCTATTCTCTATTAAATCTAATATTTCCTTTATTACCCAGGGTTTCCTCGCTTTTACTTTTTTCTTATCTATAGTCTGTGTTGCTGTATCGTGTTCAACCCTTTTTATTTCCTTCCATCTATTTTCTACGTTCCCTCCTATAGCTATTTCTTTGACCTTATTATCTAATACTTGTTTATATTCCTTTTTTACCTCACTATCGTTAAGCTTACCTAGATGCCATCTCTCTCTTTTAGCCTTTCTCAATTTTTGAATTTATTATCACTTATTATATTATGTATATATTTTAAACTTGTTAATTTGGTTTGGAACCCGTAAGTTGTCAATCATTACTAGCATGCAATATTATATTATTGTGTCGTTATTAGAATATTCGAGGTGGTTTTAATAACTATATATATATATATATATATATATATATATATATATATATATTATATATATATATATATATATATATATATATATTAAAGGGTTTATGCTTATACGGTCAATTGGTTGAATGCATATATCTTTATTTCAAAACCAAATTTTCAAAAGGTAGTTCCTTTCTTTTTCAAGGTTCTAGTAACAATAAACAGTTAGTCTGAATTAATTTACACAGGATAATACTTGCAATGAAATTATTAAAATATATACAATGCTTTTGATATTATAGCATTTTTTGACACATATAACATGTCACTTTAATTGACCCTTGGACCTGTGTTGACTTTTGTTATTTGTCTATATGGAAATGTCTGTGTATACTAGTAAGTGTATTTAGTGTAGTATGGAGATGTATTGAGGGTTGCGTCATTTTAAGTGGGAATTATACTGTTAGATGGTATTTTAAAATTTAGTAGATATGTATACATTGTGCTTAAATTGTTGATATCCGTTTTCTTGTTCATACTTGTAGGGTTATTGTAAATGTGACACATTTCCAAAAAAGTTCTCTTATTATAATTTGGTTCAATGGTCAGAATTTGTGTATTTGTAAAATCTGGTCTGTGCTCTTTTATGTTGGAGTGAATGGTCAGAGCACATGCATTAGGCTTTACCCTAATGTCACTTTTATGTTGCGTTATTCTTTGTCGTAGTTGTTGGGAAGTCTGTCCGATGTAAGATTCCGTGCAGTCTAAACATTTAATTTGCTATATTACGCATCTTTGGTTTTCTGCTGGGGTCCTGTCTTTGACTTTTGAAAAAAGTAGATTTATTTTTTGTACATTAGTAATGGCAATTTTGATGTTTAGTTTTTCAAACATTTTTTTTAAATTTTGAGGTTAAATGGGTGAAATAGGGCAATGTTTTGTAAACGGTGTTCATTTCAGGTGGTTTGTGATTGGGTATGTGATTGTTATTGTTCGTGGTGGTTTTGTACAGTAACGAGTAGATTAATTTTGCAGGATAATTGTTGTTTTTAAGTAAAAGGGCTAAATAGTTCAAATATAATAAAATTTTTATTCAACAGCAGCTATTTCTCCTACAATAATAATTATTTTGTACAAACGTTTAGTTGTCCCATGGGCTCAAATTTAAGTCCTATAATAGCCCAAATTGTTATGGACTACATTTTAGATAATGTAATCCCTACTTTACCGTTTAGTTTGCCTTTCATTAAAAAATACGTAGACGATATCATTACAGCTATCCCGGATGATAAAATAAACACCACTCTCAATATTTTTAATAGTTTCAATCACAAGATACAGTTTACTATTGAAACCGAAAAAACAACGCTGTTCCCTTTCTAGACACATTAGTTATAAGACAAGACCAACATATAATACTAGATTGGTATCATAAACCCACAGACTCCGGTAGATATCTAAATTTTCACTCGTATCATCCCTTCACTATGAAAATCAATCTTATTTTAAACATAAAAAACAGAATTAAACGCATTTGTCATCCTACACTTTACCAAAATAATTTGAACTATTTAGCCCTTTTACTTAAAAACAACAATTATCCTACAAAATTAATCTACTCGTTACTGTACAAAACCACCACGAACAATAACAATAACATACCCAATCACAAGCCACCTGACATGAACACCGTTTACAAAACATTGCCCTATTTCACCCATTTAACCTCAAAATAAAAAAAAAGTTTTTGAAAAACTAAACATCAAAATTGCCATATTTACAAAAAATAAATCTACTTTTTTCAAAAGTCAAAGACAGGACCCCAGCAGAAAAACAAAGATGCGTAATATATCAAATTAAATGTTTAGACTGCACGGAATCTTACATCGGACAGACTTCCCAACAACTTCGACAAAGAATAACGCAACATAAAAGTGACATTAGGGTAAAGTCTAATGCATGTGCTCTGACCATTCACTCCAACATAAAAGAGCACAGACCAGATTTTACAAATACACAAATTCTGACCATTGAACCAAATTATAATAAGAGAACTTTTTTGTAAATGTGTCACATTTACAATAACCCTACAAGTATGAACAAGAAAACGGATATCAACAATTTAAGCACAATGTATACATATCTACTAAATTTTAAAATACCATCTAACAGTATAATTCCCACTTAAAATGACGCAACCCTCAATACATCTCCATACTACACTAAATACACTTACTAGTACACACAGACATTTCCATATAGACAAATAACAAAAGTCAACACAGGTCCTAGGGTCAATTAAAGTGACATGTTATATGTGTCAAAAAATGCTATAACATCAAAAGCATTGTATATATTTTAATAATTTCATTGCAAGTATTATCCTATGTAAATTAATTCAGACTAACTGTTTATTGTTACTAGAACCTTGAAAAAGAAAGGAACTACCTTTTGAAAATTTGGTTTTGAAATAAAGATATATGCATTCAACCAATTGACCGTATAAGCATAAACCCTTTAATATTTTCACACAACGGTCGTAAAACCACTTCAAAATATTATATATATATATATATATATATATATTACTCATATTTAGACCAGGGTAAAATTAAATAATCACATCAAATAATTTTAATCACCGTGTAGAAGCTTTGGGAAAAGGTACGTTATTAAAAACCGTGGAGAATAAAAATTCATTCGTTTCATTAAAATAAGAGATTTAAATCCTTTACAAGCCGCTTGCTATTAAAAAGGAAGCAGTATTAAAATGCTCTACGTGTAATTTAATTATTCCGAGTAAAGAAACAAATGGAAATTACGTGCAAAATTTATATTAATTAACTCAATTTTAAGTAACCGGTATTAAACAAAATGTACAGAAAATAATTAATATTTGATTAGAGTCACTAAAAATTAAAGGGTATTATTTTAATTGGAGTTAATTGAACCATTAGTAACATATAATATGTATAAAAGTTAGTAAAATCCCAATAATATTCAGATCGTAGAAGTATTATGTTTGAACACCTGTGTAGTATTTAAATGTTTTATGTTCTGCGTAAAATTTGCAGATAACAAATGGTTACAGAGAATGTTGGAGAAACCGTCCCTTAATATTTACGGAAATGCTAATAAGGTGGGTTATTTCACAAGTCACATGGATTGAAAGTAACCGATAGTAAAGAATATAGATTTGTCCACGGAACAGGGTAGATAGAGACAGATTAATAAATCAGGAACATAATAAAAGGCGTGAGTTGAGCAACGTCACTGGGTTGCGATTGGTTGAAAATCAGAGGCAAACAGGAGAGGTAAAATAACATTTCTGTATGAAATAATTAGTTATTCCCAGACGTTGCGAGCCGTGTCGAAATTTCTGAGATTTAACTGGTCCAAGTGCAAATTTAATAAGAACCGACGCACAGGCGGTCGAGATGGGAACATAGTATACGAAATTCTAGAAACTGGCCGTTTTGAGGACAAAACCGACAGACAGGCTAACCACTATATATACCCGGGTTAATATGAGTTTCTCTCTCTTAGATTTTCGAATTGATTCAATGCGTTAAACAGTGCTTTTTAGTTTTCCGATTTTGATAGAATAATTTAAACAGTTTGCTCGTATATTTTGGTGATTTAAAACAGTTTGTTCTTTACGTGCTACAATGAATGTAATTTAGTGCACTTAGAAAAGAAGATACAAGGTATTAAAGTTTAGTATCACTGTACCAATTAGTCAAATTTGCAACGACAAATGAATACACAAAAGTAGGCAGTTTTGGCGTATATTTGTGAAAGAAGTATGAATTTCTTTGCTATTTTTCGGGGGTGGTAATAATTAAATGATTCGTAAACGTGTCTGGATCCACAAAACAAGCTTCAGATATACACAAATGAATTCCGGAAAAGCACTGAAACAAATTTAGATGAATGGTGGTGTAGAGAAAATGTTTAAAAGCGACCAGTAATCCGAGGACGTAAACATAACCCAGTTGGAATGGTGAAATTAGCAAGGACGATGTACATTGAAGCCACGAGTGCATTAACCTTCAGGTAACTTATGCTTTGTTGTTCGATTTTTGATGTGTTGGTGTGTGTTGAATAACTTTATAATTGATTTACTTAAAATGGACAGTAGTGAAATTGTACTAACAGCAAATTTTTAATTTTAAGGTGAGATTTTCTTGTTTAAGTAGAAAGAGGTATTTAGTATTTATGTTCTGGATTATGATGAAAATTTGGGTATGTCTTTGAGCTCAATTAGACGAACATGGTTAATTAACGTAAAGGGGTGGTAGATGCTCCCTTTGTACTCAGACTCCGGTCTGCATATATTGTTATAGTAATTGGTAGGCATCCTACAAGGACTTTAATTTTGGATGCACATTAAAATGATAATGAATTTTAATTTTGAAATTTTAATGTATTGTGAATATTGATGTAAATAGAGTTAACGTTGATGTTTGTGGTAGGAATGTGTTTTTATGAATGAGGATGAAGGTTTAACTAGGTGAGCAGCCGAGGCGGAAAAGAGTAAAGAGGCGATTAACAGAAGAAAGTCAACGGACCAGTTAAGTTAATAGCTTTTGTTGGTTTCACAGCATTCTTGACGTCAAATAAGTGGGGCTCGATTTGAAAACCTTAGTTTAAGATTAATGGAGGCTTTTGTAAATTTCACAGCATTCTAAATATTATATGTAGATTTTCTGGGATTGATCATCAATAATATTCAACTATTTTTGTATGACCGAAACGCGTCATACAAAAATAGTTGAATATTATTGAAGACCAATACCCAGAAAATCTACATATAGTATTAATAATATGGTCAGAAAAGCGAACATATGTATATATATATATATTGCTGTGAAACCTACAAAATCCGTGAACTACGCTTTTCGAATCGAGCCTCACGAATTGGGCGTCAAGAATGCTGTGAAACCACCAAAAAGCTATTCATTACCTTAACTGTGTTGGTCCATTGACTTTCTTCTGTTAATCGCCTCGGCTGCTCCTCTAGATAACTTTCATCCTCATACATAAAAAAAACAAACACATTCCTACCACAAACATCAACGTTAACTCTATTTACATCAATATTCACAATACATTAAAATTTCAAAATTAAAATTCATTATCATTTTAATGTGCATCCAAAATTAAAGTCCTTGTAGGATGCCTACTAATTACTATAACAATATATGCAGACGAATCTGAGTACAAAGGAGCATCTACCACCCTTTACGTTAATTAACCAGGTTCGTCTAATTGAGCTCAAAGACATACCCAAATTTTCATCATAATCCAGAACATAAATACTAAATACCCTTTCTACTTAAACAAGCAAATTTCACCTTAAAATTAAAATATTATTTTAGTACAATTTCACTACTGTCCATTTTAAGTAAATCAATTATAAAGTTATTCAACACACCAAAATATCAAAGTTCGAACAAAATAGTATAATTTACCTGAAGGTTACTGCACTCGTAGCTTCAATGTACATCGTCCCTTTGTTAATTACACCATTCCAACTGGGTTATATTTACGGCTTCTGATTCTCAACGCTTTAAAATTTTCTCCATCACCATTTATTTAAAGTTGTTTCTGGGCTTTTCCGGAACTCATCTGTATATCTGAACCTTGTTTTGTGGATCCAGACACGTTTATGCACCATTTAATTATTAATACCCCGAAAATAACAAAGAAATTCATACTTCTTTCACCAATATACGCCAAAACTGCCTACTTTTGTGTATTCATTTGTCGTTGTAAATTTTACTAATTGGTACAGTGATACTAACTTTATTACCTTGTATCTTTTTTTAAGTGCACTAACGTACATTCATTGTAGCACGTAAAGAACAAACTGTTTTTATCACAAAAATATTCGAGCAAACTGTTTAAATTATTTAATCAAAATCGGAACACTAAAAGCACTGTTTAACGCATTGAATCAAGTCGAAAATCTAAGAGCTTGTTCATATTCCTGGGTTATATAGAGGTTAGCCTGTCTGTCGGTCGAGTCCTCAAAACGGACAATTCTAAAGAATTTCGCATGCTATGTTCCCATTCCGCAGCCCGGCATGCGATTTTACGAATTTTGCACTCGCCCCAGTTAAATCTCAGAAATTTCAACACGGCACGCAACGTCTGGAAATAACTAATTGACTTTTATACAGAAATGTTATTTTTACCTCTCAAATTTTGCCTTTACTTTCAACCAATCGCAACCCCATGACGTTGCTCTACTCACGCCTTTTACTATATGTGTCTTGGTCTTGCGCATATTATCTGTCTCTATCTACCCTGTTCTTATTAGTGCAAATTGATATTCTTTATTATCGATTATTTCAGTCCATGTGGACTATCTGGGTTAAATAACCCCGTATCGCGCCTTCCCGTGAATATTAAGCCACGGTTTCTCCAAGATTCTTTGTAACCATTAATTATCTGCAACATTTACGCAGAATGAGCTTTTTAAAAATACGCAGGTGTTTAAACATAATGCTTCTAAATAACCCCTCTACGATTTGCATTTTATTGGGTTTTTACGAGTTTTTATAGATATTATCTGTTACTAATGGTTCAATTAACTTCAATTAAAATTAATACCCTTTAATTTTGAGTGAATCCTAATTAAATATTCAATTATTATTTGTACGTTTTGT
Source organism: Platerodrilus igneus (assembly GCA_036346225.1). Classification (NCBI taxonomy): domain Eukaryota; kingdom Metazoa; phylum Arthropoda; class Insecta; order Coleoptera; family Lycidae; genus Platerodrilus; species Platerodrilus igneus. The sequence continues at coordinate 1,116,908 of JARFIW010001414.1, forward strand.
TTAATACCGGTTACTTAAAATAGAGTTAATTAATATAAATTTTGCACGTAATTTCTCTTTGTTTCTTTCCTAGGAATAATTAAATTACTTGTAGAGTTTTCTAATACTGCTTCCTTTTATATAAAGCGTCTTATCAATAATTTAAATCTCTTATTTTTAATGAAACGAATGAATTTTATGCTTCACGGTTTTATAATAAAGCGTATTATCTAATAAAATTCCTTATACACGGTGATTAAAATTATTTGATGTGATTATTTAATTTTCTACCCTGGTCTAAATATGAGTAATATATATATATATATATATATATATATATATATATATTGCTATGATAACGCTGCACGCCGGTGTAATTAACGTTCAGCTTCCTGCTGCTCACCACCGCTCTTTGTCTCTAAATAACCTAAAATTTAAATATGCCTCGGCTAGCTCAGTCTAATCTACACAGAGTGTACAAAGTTACGATAACAAAGAAATTACCACTCTTTTATCTAATACTTTCCTACTTGAATGAGAAAAACGAAATTGACCAAGATTTGTATAATGACAAAGAAAAATTACATATACTTTACAGCTTGATCTGATGTACTATTCGACAAAATAAATCCCTGAATATCAAATAATAATAATACCAATTTGTTTATCCTCAAAATTATAGCTCCCTTTAGTTAGTTAAAAGCCAGCAGAAATTACACTGTACTCTATTGGAAACACCCTTGAACGTTCAATGACCTTTCCCCTTTTTACGTAAATTTTCACGTATAAAAAAATTTTTGGCGACCCTTTACATAAATATTCTGGTATAATAATAAAAGAGAAAATAATGCTTTATGCTATTTAGATAAAGTTCTGACCTGCACTTTTTCCTTGCATGTCTTTTTGTTCTGTTACTGCGTGTTGTGGACCAGTACCCCTGGATTGCTTTTAGTTGAGTTCACTTGTTCATTTTCTGATACCGCTTGGCCAAACCCCATTCAATGCTTAAAACAATCCTCCGTTTTATGCGCCGATGCGTAGATGCACACCAATATTTTTATGCAATTTTAGATTGATTTAAATTCGGATTTATTTTTTACAGTTTTCCGGAATTCAGCTTATTACTTGGATTTCTACCTGTTACTTAGATTTCTACCAGTTTTCGCAGATTTCCCAGATTTCAGAGTTCCCAGATTTTTATTTATTACTTAGAACATGTATATTGGGTTTGTAGACCTGGAAAAAGCATTCGACAATGTAAAATGGAAAAAAATGTTCGAAATACTCAAAAAGATTGGAATGAGTTATAGGGATAGACGAATAGTACATAGCTTATACAAAGAGCAAACAGCAGTAATAGAATTAGAGCAGGAACGTAGAGAAGTAAACATTAGGAAAGTGGTGAGACAGAGATGTGCCCTATCCCCATTAATTTTTAACTTGTACATTGAAGAGGCAATGAAAAATGTCAAATGCAGGAAGACATTTGGAATTACTATGCAGGGACAAAAAATTTATATGCTTAGATTTGCAGATGATATAGCGGTATTAGCGTCTAGCAAGGAAGAGTTAGAAGCTGCTCTTAATGAAATGGAAACGGTTCTAACAGAGAAATACGGTATGAAAATTAACAAAACTAAAACGAAAGTACTAGTATGAAAAGGAGGAGAAAATAAATCAAAAACAAGAATACAACTATGTAACACGAACTTACAAGAGGTTAAGGATTTCTGCAACCTAGAAAGCCAAATAACGCAAGATGGGGAAAGCACAAAAGATATAAAACAAAGATTAGCACAAGGTCGTGCTACATTTAACAAGAAAAAGATTGCTTAAAACATATGTGTGGAATACAGCACTGTACGGTTGTGAAGCTTGGACAGTAAGAGAAGAGGACAAGAAAAAAGTAGAAGCCTTTGAAATGAGGTGCTACAGACGTACGATGAATATATCATGGACAGACAAAGTTAAGAACGAAGATGTACTAAAAATGGTAGGGGAAGAAAGAAATATGTGGAAAACGGTAAAAAATAGGAGAGATAGGATGATAGGCCACATATTAAGGCATGAAGGAAGAGTGCGGAATATATTAGAAGCAGAGATAGGAAAAAGAGAAGAAAAGGTAGACCTAGGTTAGACTACTGCACACAGATAGTGAAAGATGTAGGTTGTAGGAGTTTCAGGGAGATGTGTAGGCTAGCTCAGAATAGAAATCAATGGAGGTACGCATCCAACCAGTCCCAAGATGGATAAATTAATGACGAAAAAAGTAACTGTTCTTAAACATATAAGCAACTACAAGTATTGGTTGGGCAATATTTTCGAATAATGTTAATTGTGTGAAAGAATTTACTGGAAAACTATTAATTGGGAAAATGTCTAAGTGTTAGGGGATCTTGGCAGCGCAGGGTGCTTAACCTCTTTCACTGAATCTCGGCGAAATAGGGCATAAAATTAGAAAACAATAGAAGGGAACCGATCTGTATACAGGCTGTGTGAGAATTTCAGGGAACTGTGTAGGCCAGCTCAGAATATAAATAAGTGCAGGTACGTGTCCAACCAGTTTTGATACGGAAAACCTAATGACGAAATAATAAGCGCACATAAATCTGATGATTATTATAAACAACTACAGGTGTTGGTTGTGAAATTTCTGCAACTAATGTTGACTGTGCGAAAAGATATATTGGAAAAAATATTAATCGGTAAATAGTTAAGTGCTGGGGGAACTTGGCAGCCACATGCTGCTTACCCCCTTTCACAACCACTGAATGTCGGAAAAATTAGGTATATAATTGTAAAACAATAAAGGGGACCGAACTGCATCTAACAAGAAAAAACAGCGCCTATTATGAAAGACAACAAACATGGAACAAGAAGAAAATTGTTGAAAGCATATGTGTGGAGCACAGCACAGTATGCCTATAAAATACGCGTCTAACCAGTTCCAGGACTGAAGACCTAATGATGATATTGAGATTTCTACTAGCTACTTAGATTCCTTAGAGCCGTTTTCCAGTTGACGGCAAACTTTTCTCGTATATTTTTCACTATTATAGCTTCAAATTTTTTGTCACAACTTTCACTAAATATAATTATTTAATTTTCTATGTTCACTTTTACGTAAATTTTTTATTTAAACTGACGTGGAGCATGCTCAGGTTGTAAGAAACTGTCTGTTTATCAAATTTAACTGGTATATAAAGCGACGCGTCCATCTGCCAGGATTGGGCATCGGCGTACTACGGTCAAGGTTTAACGCATGCATTTTGATAATGTTTTGGGTTTTAAATTTATTTTCATGTTAAAAGTCACGTCGGCGAATTTCTATAACGACGTAAATTGAAATGCATCTCTTTACATTCTGTGTTTCCGAAACGTATTGGTTTTTAAATGTGCGTTTATTGCAATTGTTATTTCTTGATACCATTGCATGTCCTATTTTACCAGAATTCTAATCATGATTTCTAGCTTTCAATGCTCTTAATACGTGTTTGTTTAGAATTTATGAATGCTTTTCTGATTTAAATGAATTTAATTGTGTACAGAGTTATTTATCTTACTGAATATGTTTGTATTATGGAAGGATTGTTGAAAAAGTCAATTGTGATCCTTGTACAGGGTGTTAATTGTTTGATTTTGCATAATTTGCGAACTACGTACTTTTCATGATAAAATTGTTTAGTTTTCTAACTTTTAGTATTATTTACAAGTAGTGTGCGACCCTTATGACTCTATATACCCTTAAATAACCCTATTATCATAGCAAATATATATATATATAAAATTGTTTTATAGCTCGATTGTATGTGTGCGTGTCTGTATTGTGCGGTGTGCGTGGTTGCGTGGGTGCGTGCGTGCATACGTGCCTGCATACGGTGTGTGCGTGCGGGCGTTTGTAAACAAAAAGGTAGAAGTTTTAAATTGTGCGATATCCACAAGCGGCCTTGTAAAAGAGTACTAGTACTAACTTCGCCTTACAAATAGTCGTCGCATATATATTTTAATAATAACGGAATTTCATAATCATAATCTAAAAATAAATAATTTCGGGTAAAAGGAAGGGTATACCAACTTGTATTTATCAGTTTATATGATTGTAGAAATAATAATAATAATATTAATTGTTATGTTTTTTTTTATTTTTATTATTATGCTAATAATAATAACAACGGTAACAATAGTAACATCGCTCAGAAATCAGCCCCAGCCATATGATTTACGCGCCCTTCCCGCTCTCTTACAGTATTTTTTAACTTTAATAAGAATAAAAGTAAACTTTGATGCGTTAAAATGTGATTCAAATGTAAGCAAAGAACTAATCAATATTCACTATCAAACATGGCTTTAAATATTCATTTAATTTAATGACACACAGGATGATCAATTAAATCTTCCATATGAAAATAAACCTATAATTTTTCTACTTTGTCTTATATTACTAATTACAAGATCTTTTTGTAGATTGAACTAAATTATGCTTGTACTTTTATCCTATATATTAATCGCTACATATAGTTGCATAATTTTTAATTACTTTTGTAAATACGTTTACAACTGTTGTTTCAACAGGAGATTGTGTACAACAAACTTATTAAATGCGAAATTTACATAATTAACATCTACTAGTTAATTGTAGTGCACGAAAGTACAGAACAAAGACTGTTCTTTGTATACATTATTTGATAAAATCTAATACTTACCATAATTTTGGATATGGTACTAACATTGAAACTAAATTCGTCTACTGACCCAAAACGCAGGAGAGAAAAAAGGGCTAATTCTCGAGATCCAGAAAATCAAAAGATAGAAACCCTTCATTAATACTTTTTTTAAAATATTGATAACTCACCTTAAGGAACAAGAGAAGAAATAAACTAGATAATTGTCTTCGTGCGTTACATTAGTGCAACAGCCATCAATTGGATATCAGTGACGGATGAGTGACAAAAGAAAGAGCTCTTCAAATTTATAACTGTTACAGGAAATAGTCAAGTGCACTCAAGTGCCAGGATCTGGTATTTGACAAACAGTTATTTTTTCTATATTTCTTTGCGACAAGCTGTACGCCGGTGTGAAAGAAATCTGTATGGGTACGGTTGTATTTAAAAGATGGATTCAACAAACGCACCCTCTCCTAAAGTCATAATAAAACAAAGACGAAATTGTAATCCGTAATAAAGGACTTCGAGGTGACATCCGAACTAACTATAAACTCTAAATTGGGCGGAGTTTGACGAGACCAACAGGGGGGTTCGTTAAGGATTACCCTTAACAAGTGTTTACTAAGAATACCGCCCAGAAACTGTAGGAACTAAACAATAAATAACGAATCTAAACATAAATGCTTACGATGAAATACTTTCGTTGAGGAGCCTGAAAGAAAAGGTACTCATAGGCCTATATAGTCAAAACCAAACAAGGTGTGTTGTGTTGTTGTCTTTTCTTTCTATGTATTGCGATGAGCCACAGACAAGTTTATTTGGCTCCGACTTAAAACCTTATTCTATAAATGTTATATAACAAGATATTAGTACAAAAGTAAAGAACATAAAACGTAAATAACTGACCATGTACACTTGAATTCACACCTACATGGACGCTCTAGATATTATGAGGAAAATTACTCGTCACTTTTAGTATAACCTCTTAATCATTAACCTTGTCGACTCGGTCTGCAATTGTTATAGTAATTGGTAGGCATCCTAAAGGACTTTAATTTTGGTGATTAAAGAAATGAATTTAATTTTGAAATTTTAATTATTGTGAATATTGATGTAAAGAGTTAACGTTGATGTTTGTGGTATGATAAAATTATTAAGGTTTTATGTATTTTCCAATTTAATCTTTTTAGTTAATTAGATAATTAAATATTTATTTTTATTATCCTGCTTTTTTTGAAATTGTGTTTTAGATTGTTTAAATTTTAATTCTTTTTTGTTAATTCAAAATTTATTGTAGATTTTAAAGTTTTGAGAAGTTCATTTTTTTTTTGGACATCAATTATTTTTGTTTGGGCTTTTTAAATTTTTTTAGATTTTTTTTAATTTTTAATTTGTAAGGAAGGATTTAAGTTTGGTTTGTTTTGGTTTATATTTGATTTTTTAAAAGGAATAAAAAATTTTTATTCAAATTTTAATTTCCGGAATTACACCAATTGTTTAACCTTCTTTCTTTAAAATTCGAAAAACATTTATTAATTTAACAAAAATCTTTTAACAATGAACCGAATTTCCTAAAATTTTAAAAAAATAATTCTTCAAAATTATTCCTTTAAAAAATCAAATATAAACCAAAAACCAACCACTTAAATCCTTCCTTACAAAAAAAATTTAAAAAAAATCTTAAAAAAATTTTAAAAAGCCCAAAAAAAAATAATTGATGTCCAATAAAAAAAATGGAAACTCAAAACTTTAAAATCTACAATAAATTTTAATTAACCAAAAAAGAATTAAAATTTAAACAATCCTAAAACACAATTTCAAAAAAAGCGGATAATAAAAAAAATTTTAATTTATCAATATTATTTTACTAAAAAGAATGTGTTTTTATGAATGAGGATGAAGGTTTAACTAGGTGAGCAGCCGAGGCGGAAAAGAGTAAAGAGGCGATTAACAGAAGAAAGTCAACGGACCAGTTAAGTTAATAGCTTTTGTTGGTTTCACAGCATTCTTGACGTCAAATAAGTGGGGCTCGATTTGAAAACCTTAGTTTAAGATTAATGGAGAGGCTTTTGTAAATTTCACAGCATTCTAAATATTATATGTAGATTTTCTGGGTATTGATCATCAATAATATTCAACTATTTTGTATGACCGAAACGCGTCATACAAAAATAGTTGAATATTATTGAAGACCAATACCCAGAAAATCTACATAGTATTAATAATATGGTCAGAAAAGCGAACATATGTATATATATATATATTGCTGTGAAACCTACAAAATCCGTGAACTACGCTTTTCGAATCGAGCCTCACGAATTGGGCGTCAAGAATGCTGTGAAACCACCAAAAAGCTATTCATTACCTTAACTGTGTTGGTCCATTGACTTTCTTCTGTTAATCGCCTCGGCTGCTCCTCTAGATAACTTTCATCCTCATACATAAAAACAAACACATTCCTACCACAAACATCAACGTTAACTCTATTTACATCAATATTCACAATACATTAAATATTTCAAAATTAAAATTCATTATCATTTTAATGTGCATCCAAAATTAAAGTCCTTGTAGGATGCCTACTAATTACTATAACAATATATGCAGACCGGAATCTGAGTACAAAGGAGCATCTACCACCCTTTACGTTAATTAACCAGGTTCGTCTAATTGAGCTCAAAGACATACCCAAATTTTCATCATAATCCAGAACATAAATACTAAATACCTTTTCTACTTAAACAAGCAAATTTCACCTTAAAATTAAAATATTATTGTTAGTACAATTTCACTACTGTCCATTTTAAGTAAATCAATTATAAAGTTATTCAACACACCAAAATATCAAAGTTCGAACAAAATAGTATAATTTACCTGAAGGTTACTGCACTCGTAGCTTCAATGTACATCGTCCCTTTGTTAATTACACCATTCCAACTGGGTTATATTTACGGCTTCTGATTCTCAACGCTTTAAAATTTTCTCCATCACCATTTATTTAAAGTTGTTTCTGGGCTTTTCCGGAACTCATCTGTATATCTGAACCTTGTTTTGTGGATCCAGACACGTTTATGCACCATTTAATTATTAATACCCCGAAAATAACAAAGAAATTCATACTTCTTTCACCAATATACGCCAAAACTGCCTACTTTTTATTCATTGTCGTTGTAAATTTTACTAATTGGTACAGTGATACTAACTTTATTACCTTGTATCTTTTTTTAAGTGCACTAACGTACATTCATTGTAGCACGTAAAGAACAAACTGTTTTTATCACAAAAATATTCGAGCAAACTGTTTAAATTATTTAATCAAAATCGGAACACTAAAAGCACTGTTTAACGCATTGAATCAAGTCGAAAATCTAAGAGCTTGTTCATATTCCTGGGTATATAGAGGTTAGCCTGTCTGTCGGTCGAGTCCTCAAAACGGACAATTCTAAAGAATTTCGCATGCTATGTTCCCATTCCGCAGCCCGGCATGCGATTTTACGAATTTTGCACTCGCCCCAGTTAAATCTCAGAAATTTCAACACGGCACGCAACGTCTGGAAATAACTAATTGACTTTTATACAGAAATGTTATTTTTACCTCTCAAATTTTGCCTTTACTTTCAACCAATCGCAACCCCATGACGTTGCTCTACTCACGCCTTTTACTATATGTGTCTTGGTCTTGCGCATATTATCTGTCTCTATCTACCCTGTTCTTATTAGTGCAAATTGATATTCTTTATTATCGATTATTTCAGTCCATGTGGACTATCTGGGTTAAATAACCCCGTATCGCGCCTTCCCGTGAATATTAAGCCACGGTTTCTCCAAGATTCTTTGTAACCATTAATTATCTGCAACATTTACGCAGAATGAGCTTTTAAAAATACGCAGGTGTTTAAACATAATGCTTCTAAATAACCCTCTACGATTTGCATTTTATTGGGTTTTACGAGTTTTTATAGATATTATCTGTTACTAATGGTTCAATTAACTTCAATTAAAATTAATACCCTTTAATTTTGAGTGAATCCTAATTAAATATTCAATTATTATTTGTACGTTTTGTTTAATACCGGTTACTTAAAATAGAGTTAATTAATATAAATTTTGCACGTAATTTCTCTTTGTTTCTTTCCTAGGAATAATTAAATTACTTGTAGAGTTTTCTAATACTGCTTCCTTTTATATAAAGCGTCTTATCAATAATTTAAATCTCTTATTTTTAATGAAACGAATGAATTTTATGCTTCACGGTTTTATAATAAAGCGTATTATCTAATAAAATTCCTTATACACGGTGATTAAAATTATTTGATGTGATTATTTAATTTTCTACCCTGGTCTAAATATGAGTAATATATATATATATATATATATATATATATATATATATATTGCTATGATAACGCTGCACGCCGGTGTAATTAACGTTCAGCTTCCTGCTGCTCACCACCGCTCTATGTCTCTAAATAACCTAAAATTTAAATATGCCTCGGCTAGCTCAGTCTAATCTACACAGAGTGTACAACGTTACGATAACAAAGAAATTACCACTCTTTTTATCTAATACTTTCCTACTTGAATGAGAAAAACGAAATTGACCAAGATTTGTATAATGACAAAGAAAAATTACATATACTTTACTTGATATGATGTACTATTCGACAAAATAAATCCCTGAATATCAAATAATAATAATACCAATTTGTTTATCCTCAAAATTATAGCTCCCTTTAGTTAGTTAAAAGCCAGCAGAAATTACACTGTACTCTATTGGAACACCCTTGAACGTTCAATGACCTTTCCCCTTTTTACGTAAATTTTCACGTATAAAAAAATTTTTGGCGACCCTTTACATAAATATTCTGGTATAATAATAAAAGAGAAAATAATGCTTTATGCTATTTAGATAAAGTTCTGACCTGCACTTTTTCCTTGCATGTCTTTTTGTTCTGTTACTGCGTGTTGTGGACCAGTACCCCTGGATTGCTTTTAGTTGAGTTCACTTGTTCATTTTCTGATACCGCTTGGCCAAACCCCATTCAATGCTTAAAACAATCCTCCGTTTTATGCGCCGATGCGTAGATGCACACCAATATTTTTATGCAATTTTAGATTGATTTAAATTCGGATTTATTTTTTACAGTTTTCCGGAATTCAGCTTATTACTTGGATTTCTACCTGTTACTTAGATTTCTACCAGTTTTCGCAGATTTCCCAGATTTCCCAGAGTTCCCAGATTTTTATTTATTACTTAGAACATGTATATTGGGTTTGTAGACCTGGAAAAAGCATTCGACAATGTAAAATGGAAAAAAATGTTCGAAATACTCAAAAAGATTGGAATGAGTTATAGGGATAGACGAATAGTACATAGCTTATACAAAGAGCAAACAGCAGTAATAGAATTAGAGCAGGAACGTAGAGAAGTAAACATTAGGAAAGTGGTGAGACAGAGATGTGCCCTATCCCCATTAATTTTTAACTTGTACATTGAAGAGGCAATGAAAAATGTCAAATGCAGGAAGACATTTGGAATTACTATGCAGGGACAAAAAATTTATATGCTTAGATTTGCAGATGATATAGCGGTATTAGCGTCTAGCAAGGAAGAGTTAGAAGCTGCTCTTAATGAAATGGAAACGGTTCTAACAGAGAAATACGGTATGAAAATTAACAAAACTAAAACGAAAGTACTAGTATGAAAAGGAGGAGAAAATAAATCAAAAACAAGAATACAACTATGTAACACGAACTTACAAGAGGTTAAGGATTTCTGCAACCTAGAAAGCCAAATAACGCAAGATGGGAAAGCACAAAAGATATAAAACAAAGATTAGCACAAGGTCGTGCTACATTTAACAAGAAAAGATTGCTTAAAACATATGTGTGGAATACAGCACTGTACGGTTGTGAAGCTTGGACAGTAAGAGAAGAGGACAAGAAAAAAGTAGAAGCCTTTGAAATGAGGTGCTACAGACGTACGATGAATATATCATGGACAGACAAAGTTAAGAACGAAGATGTACTAAAATGGTAGGGAAGAAAGAAATATGTGGAAAACGGTAAAAATAGGAGAGATAGGATGATAGGCCACATATTAAGGCATGAAGGAAGAGTGCGGAATATATTAGAAGCAGAGATAGGAAAAAGAGAAGAAAAGGTAGACCTAGGTTAGACTACTGCACACAGATAGTGAAAGATGTAGGTTGTAGGAGTTTCAGGGAGATGTGTAGGCTAGCTCAGAATAGAAATCAATGGAGGTACGCATCCAACCAGTCCCAAGATGGATAAATTAATGACGAAAAAAGTAACTGTTCTTAAACATATAAGCAACTACAAGTATTGGTTGGGCAATATTTTCGAATAATGTTAATTGTGTGAAAGGATTTACTGGAAAACTATTAATTGGGAAAATGTCTAAGTGTTAGGGGATCTTGGCAGCGCAGGGTGCTTAACCTCTTTCACTGAATCTCGGCGAAATAGGGCATAAAATTAGAAAACAATAGAAGGGGAACCGATCTGTATACAGGCTGTGTGAGAATTTCAGGGAACTGTGTAGGCCAGCTCAGAATATAAATAAGTGCAGGTACGTGTCCAACCAGTTTTGATACGGAAAACCTAATGACGAAATAATAAGCGCACATAAATCTGATGATTATTATAAACAACTACAGGTGTTGGTTGTGAAATTTCTGCAACTAATGTTGACTGTGCGAAAAGATATATTGGAAAAAATATTAATCGGTAAATAGTTAAGTGCTGGGGGAACTTGGCAGCCACATGCTGCTTACCCCCTTTCACAACCACTGAATGTCGGAAAAATTGGGTATATAATTGTAAAACAATAAAAGGGGACCGAACTGCATCTAACAAGAAAAAACAGCGCCTATTATGAAAGACAACAAACATGGAACAAGAAGAAAATTGTTGAAAGCATATGTGTGGAGCACAGCACAGTATGCCTATAAAATACGCGTCTAACCAGTTCCAGGACTGAAGACCTAATGATGACTTAGATTTCTACTAGTTACTTAGATTCCTTAGAGCCGTTTTCCAGTTGACGGCAAACTTTTCTCGTATATTTTTCACTATTATAGCTTCAAATTTTTTTGTCACAACTTTCACTAAATATAATTATTTAATTTTCTATGTTCACTTTTACGTAAATTTTTTATTTAAACTGACGTGGAGCATGCTCAGGTTGTAAGAAACTGTCTGTTTATCAAATTTAACTGGTATATAAAGCGACGCGTCCATCTGCCAGGATTGGGCATCGGCGTACTACGGTCAAGGTTTAACGCATGCATTTTGATAATGTTTTGGGTTTTAAATTTATTTTCATGTTAAAAGTCACGTCGGCGAATTTCTATAACGACGTAAATTGAAATGCATCTCTTTACATCCTGTGTTTCCGAAACGTATTGGTTTTTAAATGTGCGTTTATTGCAATTGTTATTTCTTGATACCATTGCATGTCCTATTTTACCAGAATTCTAATCATGATTTCTAGCTTTCAATGCTCTTAATACGTGTTTGTTTAGAATTTATGAATGCTTTTCTGATTTAAATGAATTTAATTGTGTACAGAGTTATTTATCTTACTGAATATGTTTGTATTATGGAAGGATGTGCTTCCCGGCATTAATTAAAGTCAATTGTGATCCTTGTACAGGGTGTTAATTGTTTGATTTTTGCATAATTTGCGAACTACGTACTTTTCATGATAAAATTGTTTAGTTTTCTAACTTTTAGTATTATTTACAAGTAGTGTGCGACCCTTATGACTCTATATACCCCTTAAATAACCCTATTATCATAGCAATATATATATATATATAAAATTGTTTTTATAGCTCGATTGTATGTGTGCGTGTCTGTATGTGTGCGTGTGTGCGTGGTTGCGTGGGTGCGTGCGTGCATACGTGCCTGCATGCGTGTGTGCGTGCGTGCGGGCGTATGTGTAAACAAAAAAGGTAGAAGTTTTAAATTGTGCGATATCCACAAGCGGCCTTGTAAAAGAGAGTACTAGTACTAACTTCGCCTTACAAATAGTCGTCGCATATATATTTTAATAATAACGGAATTTCATAATCATAATCTAAAAATAAATAATTTCGGGTAAAAGGAAGGGTATAGCAACTTGTATTTATCAGTTTATATGATTGTAGAAATAATAATAATAATATTAATTGTTATGTTTTTTTTTATTTTTATTATTATGCTAATAATAATAACAACGGTAACAATAGTAACATCGCTCAGAAATCAGCCCCAGCCATATGATTTACGCGCCCTTCCCGCTCTCTTACAGTATTTTTTAACTTTAATAAGAATAAAAGTAAACTTTGATGCATTAAAATGTGATTCAAATGTAAGCAAAGAACTAATCAATATTCACTATCAAACATGGCTTTAAATATTCATTTAATTTAATGACACACAGGATGATCAATTAAATCTTCCATATGAAAATAAACCTATAATTTTTCTACTTTGTCTTATATTACTAATTACAAGATCTTTTTGTAGATTGAACTAAATTATGCTTGTACTTTTATCCTATATATTAATCGCTACATATAGTTGCATAATTTTTAATTACTTTTGTAAATACGTTTACAACTGTTGTTTCAACAGGAGATTGTGTACAACAAACTTATTAAATGCGAAATTTACATAATTAACATCTACTAGTTAATTGTAGTGCACGAAAGTACAGAACAAAGACTGTTCTTTGTATACATTATTTGATAAAATCTAATACTTACCATAATTTTTGGATATGGTACTAACATTGAAACTAAATTCGTCTACTGACCCAAAACGCAGGAGAGAAAAAAGGGCTAATTCTCGAGATCCAGAAAATCAAAAGATAGAAACCCTTCATTAATACTTTTTTTAAAATATTGATAACTCACCTTAAGGAACAAGAGAAGAAATAAACTAGATAATTGTCTTCGTGCGTTACATTAGTGCAACAGCCATCAATTGGATATCAGTGACGGATGAGTGACAAAGAAAGAGCTCTTCAAATTTATAACTGTTACAGGAAATAGTCAAGTGCACTCAAGTGCCAGGATCTGGTATTTGACAAACAGTTATTTTTTCTATATTTCTTTGCGACAAGCTGTACGCCGGTGTGAAAGAAATCTGTATGGGTACGGTTGTATTTAAAAGATGGATTCAACAAACGCACCCTCTCCTAAAGTCATAATAAAACAAAGACGAAATTGTAATCCGTAATAAAGGACTTCGAGGTGACATCCGAACTAACTATAAACTCTAAATTGGGCGGAGTTTGACGAGACCAACAGGGGGGTTCGTTAAGGATTACCCTTAACAAGTGTTTACTAAGAATACCGCCCAGAAACTGTAGGAACTAAACAATAAATAACGAATCTAAACATAAATGCTTACGATGAAATACTTTCGTTGAGGAGCCTGAAAGAAAAAGGTACTCATAGGCCTATATAGTCAAAACCAAACAAGGTGTGTTGTGTTGTTGTCTTTTCTTTCTATGTATTGCGATGAGCCACAGACAAGTTTATTTGGCTCCGACTTAAAACCTTATTCTATAAATGTTATATAACAAGATATTAGTACAAAAGTAAAAGAACATAAAACGTAAATAACTGACCATGTACACTTGAATTCACACCTACATGGACGCTCTAGATATTATGAGGAAAATTACTCGTCACTTTTAGTATAACCTCTTAATCATTAACCTTTCAACATTTGTTGGAAATCTTATAGACAGGTGTTCATAATACTTTTAGCATAACTACCTACTAAAATAATAAAATTCAATAACGAAAATCATATTTATATTTCTCTTTAGATAATGACAAGCAACATTTCTTAGGGAATATTTACAAAAAAAACAAGTATTTTTACTAGAATGAAAATAAGTTACGCATTTGTTATCAACTTAAGGTGACTTGATAGTTAAAAAAATCTTACAGCCACTGTTGACGAAAATTTTAATGTCTTTTAGATCTGAACTATTAAAATTACACGATATGTTAACTGTATTTATTAATAAGAAGGGTTTCGATAAGAATTTTATTAGATCTTTAGAATCTGTAGTCTGGTACATTAACCACACTTCAGTATAGCATCAGATAAGACTAGATCTTTTATCATGACACTCTTTAGATTTTGTATGTTATGAGAACGCGAAGTTTATTTAACCTTTGATTCATGGAAGGACAAAAACATGAAGTAAAATTCTTAAAACTATAGAAACAACACACACCAAAAATTTGTGTAGTGTTTTTTAGGGTTATACAACAAATGAACACTGTCGTCCTTGTGTCGGCCTCGTATCTACAAACGTTGACAGGAAATACCACTGGATTCTCAAACACAATTTAATTAATTGAATCTCTTCGAGTTACATCAAACGAACAGCGGTTCGTCATACATTAAACCATCATATACCGAACTTAGATAAACATTTCTGCATACTGCGTCTTATTTTGTACCAACAGATTGTACAATAAAAACCAATGGATAGTTGAAAGTTGAAACGTAGTAATATATGCGTGATTATTTAAACACTGTTATTTATCATGCGTAATTATCAAAACGAAGTTATTTAAACATGGTTGCGCACTTGATTTAACGACTCCAACATATCGTGCTTGCTCCTTCAGACACCCAAACAAAATAAATCTAAAACGAGCCTCAAGTCGCTTATGGCTAATTTCTTTGTCATGCTGACCAGATTAAGGGTAACGAGCAACTGCAGAATTGGAACGACAATCCTGGAAACGCAAGGCTGGGACAGAACAAACATGCGCCAGATGTTGTTTATGAAGTTTTATCACGGTATAATGGAACGAAAGCGACTAAATATAGCTGGAAATACATCGAGTTTGTTACAAGGTTAAGAGTATATGTAACTTGTTTTTAATACATTTAACAAAGAAAATAAACATTTGTTTTGGAATATGCAATATCATATAATTTCGAATTGATAGAAAGCATCAAACATATATAGAGTGTGTCGTGTCTAAAACGACTTCAAACTAAATTTTATACGACTTTAATGCGTAAGGAGATTAAAAACTTTACACAGTTAGTTACAAATAGTATCGGACATAAGCAGCATTCTAAAATATCTAGCACCACTTAACTTGTAGTATTTTTATAGTTTTGTAGTTTATTTATTGGCAAATTCAACGTGATCATTTTATATTATTTGTATTATTTACTCTCCAGTATAATGTGATTTTATTAATTTCATAGAGTAAGCAAAAGAATTACTTAACATAAGTATTTAATGTTTATTTATTCAGAAGGTTTGTGTTTTACTGTAAGCTGCACCATCAAAAGATAATGAAACTTTATCGACATTAATACTTATTGAAAAACCAATTAGTCCAGGAATTTCTAAAATTACAAATATTTTAGAGCAAGAACTATTTTGTGCATCATCGATAAACAAAAGTGATGAAAGAGTAGTTATGCGTGTGCAGTGCATTACTGAACGCGGCTATAAACATTTGTCATTGTGAAGCTCACTCCGAGATGACAACACACAGAGAAGTTGGAAACAATCCATAGACTAACGGGCACAAGAATCGTGTCCGAACCTTGAAAGTGACAACACGAAAAGCACCTGTCGTGACTTCGAGGACTTACTAAGAACAATATAACCCGCAACAGCAGCAGGTTAGGGTTATGCACTCCGTTCATATTTTCTATACTTTTATCAGCCAATTTTAGGAAACACGTCTGAAAACAATATGTTGCCTTTGACTATCCTATCTCAGAATTCGAGATACGAGCTGATGACAGAGAAGGGGGAGGTATTAGGAGAAAGCCGTTCCGTAGCTTAGTTGGTTCGCGCGTGACTACAAAAGTCAAGGTTTCCGATTTGAGTCCTGTTGAAAAACGTTTGGCGAGAATTTTTCGTAAAAATACACCTTCGTTCAAATGAGAAGTAAAATGTAGGTCCCGTGTATGACTGTTGCCACGCACGTTAAAGATCCTTACATTGCTAGGAATAGCAAACATTTGGCAAAATTCAAAATTTAAAAATCAAATATATGGAGGTAGTAGGACATGTTAAAGTCGCTGTCATAGCAGAAAGGGAGTTTCTCATTTCTGATATCAAAGTGCGGGAGTAAGAGGATGGTGTAAGACTACAAAAGCAATTTACTCAGACAATTCCTTTGAGTGAAAAATTGAAACAAAATTAAGTCACATTTCTTCAGGACTCTGTGGTGTGCTACACCGATGGGTCGCATATAGAGAATACAAGATTTCCCGGGGTCGGAGTATATCTCAATGGTAAAGGGATACATTTGAGCTACCATCTAAGCTGATATACGGCATTTTTTTAGGCAGAGGTATACGCAATACTAAAAATCAAATCAAATGTTGATAAAATTCTACTTGATTCTATTCGTTTATCTAAGGTTGATGAAATTCTACCTAATTCTGCTCCTTTTGATGAAGTTTTACCTGATTTTGCTCTGTTATCTAATGTTGACGAAGTTCTACCTGATTCTGTTCCTTTATGTAATGTTCCTGAAGTGATGTTTGATTCTGTTTCTTTTCCTAAGGTTGATACTCTTATATCCAATGCTGTTCCTTTATTTAACGTCGATACTTTGACAGCCAATGCTGTTACTTTTCCTGACGTTGACTTTCTTACGACCAGTACTAAATACAAACAGCTTTCTTCCATAACGTGTACTGAGTTTCCTAAACCGCAACCACTATTACCTCCACCCTCCCACCACCTCCTCAACCGTGTGTTACAACTGCTACACCAACAGTTGTTCCTGTTTTGCAGAAAATTATTTCAGCAATACCACCCCTGTTAATTCTCTTTTGTGGAAAACCACTCAATCAATGATACTCCTTGTTCTGGTAACTCAACCAACGGAACCGGTTAACAAAAGAAATAAGAGCAAGAAAATATTCTATGTTGATTCAGAATCTTAAAATCTAAATAACATATACATACTTACATAATATTTCCAACCCTAAATATATACAAGAAGAAAAGTAGACATAATATATACAGTACTTTTACCTGCTCTGTGAAGTGCACTTCCTGAAGAAATAACATAACCCCTAACTGAGATGAATCAAGTGTTTACTAACTCTAACTTCTAATCAGGTAAACAAGCTGTTGACGTCTACAAAAAAAAGAGAAACAGTAAAAAGTTCTCTAATGCGAGCTTCGGTTTATACTAATTACGACTTGAGTGAACAATTACATAATTACTTGTGCACTGTAAAAGCACATTTGTAACACGCAGTCTGAAATATATTGTGCAACAACGAATAAGGAAACTACAGTCCTACCGTGGTTAACAACCAACAAAAGTGTGTATCTGTCACAGCAGCATCAATAAAAGAAAGACAAAATAAATGTACCTTAAAACAAGTTGTCTGTCTCTGATGCCATCGTAAGGGATTTGGAAGTACGTGCTGCACTTGCCAACGGACTGGATACTACATGAAACAATTCAACTAGATTATAACACTAAGTAAAACAAAGCATTTTAGCACCGCGACTTACAGCGTTTCCTTTCGGTAAAAGGATGTTGTAAGAATGATCTTCCTTTCAATGCTCATTCTGTATTTATAAGGATTGAAAACGATGTCTTTGGGTTTTAAAAACAATTCCCAGCGATAATATGTAAAGTATTCGACAAACCGTACCTGTAAAAGTAGATTTTCCAGACAAAATATTCCTAGAACAATAACCAATTAACGCAAGCAAAGGGCCTCCATGTACTATAATGACTTCTTTGAGATTGTCCGCATGGAAAACGATTTTTGTTTAAATAGTTAAGTATGTTTACAACCTTCCTTACAGCAGTATGGACTAAAATGTATAGTAGGTTGCCTAACTGTAATATAAACGACAGCGATTCATTATGTTATGTTACGTAATTCGTGGCATCCACGTTGGGCGCCAAATTTATGCTACGTTGGCTCGTAGCCGTGCGTAACACAAAGATAGTCAAGGAATGCCCCGGGCTCAATCGGAGATTAGGGGGGGGGGGTTGTAGAAAGCAGACTAACATATGATGTATACGGCGGTAAGGAGTTAGTGACAATACCTGCAAGAAAAATAGTTAAGCAAACCTAAAAAAAAAAGAATAAGCATAGCAGCAATGAAACGTCTAAGTTATTCAGTACTTTGTAGCATATAAATAAAAGAGACTGTTTAGATAAACTATATAATATAACAACGGTAAAAGCAATACAGAAAAATGTTTAGTACAAAGTGAGGTAATATTGGGGAGTAGCAGAAACGTTTCCTCACACACCAATTAGACATAAAGCAGACAAAATTTTAACAAAATATAAATAGGTAAACACAATTAATATGAGTAGTCCAGTAGTATTGATTTTTCTTTCTTTTTTTTTTTAATTTAAAATAGCATGCAAGTCTATGGTAAAAGGTATCAGAACGCCAACGGTATGGCAAAGCAACGGACAGGTATTTAAAGTAAAAACAAATAGGAAATAGTTCAACTTACAAACAGTCCTTCAGCAACGCTTCCTCGCAATTGAATGTGGGATTCCCGATGTCCTGCACTAACGAAGCACTGCACCCTTGACTGTGAGGGTGTGGATAGAATTTCTCACACTTTACTAAGAACAATATAACCCACAACAGCAGCAGGTTAGGGTTATGCACTCCGTTCATATTTTCTATACTTTTATCAGCCAATTTTAGGAAACACGTCTGAAAACAATATGTTGCCTTTGACTATCCTATCTCAGAATTCGAGATACGAGCTGATGACAGAGAAGGGGGAGGTATTAGGAGAAAGCCGTTCCGTAGCTTAGTTGGTTCGCGCGTGACTACAAAAGTCAAGGTTTCCGATTTGAGTCCTGTTGAAAAACGTTTGGCGAGAATTTTTCGTAAAAATACACCTTCGTTCAAATGAGAAGTAAAATGTAGGTCCCGTGTATGACTGTTGCCACGCACGTTAAAGATCCTTACATTGCTAGGAATAGCAAACATTTGGCAAAATTCAAAATTTAAAAATCAAATATATGGAGGTAGTAGGACATGTTAAAGTCGCTGTCATAGCAGAAAGGGAGTTTCTCATTTCTGATATCAAAGTGCGGGAGTAAGAGGATGGTGTAAGACTACAAAAGCAATTTACTCAGACAATTCCTTTGAGTGAAAAATTGAAACAAAATTAAGTCACATTTCTTCAGGACTCTGTGGTGTGCTACACCGATGGGTCGCATATAGAGAATACAAGATTTCGGGTCGGAGTATATCTCAATGGTAAAGGGATACATTTGAGCTACCATCTAAGCTGATATACGGCATTTTTTAGGCAGAGGTATACGCAATACTAAAATCAAATCAAATGTTGATAAAATTCTACTTGATTCTATTCGTTTATCTAAGGTTGATGAAATTCTACCTAATTCTGCTCCTTTTGATGAAGTTTTACCTGATTTTGCTCTGTTATCTAATGTTGACGAAGTTCTACCTGATTCTGTTCCTTTATGTAATGTTCCTGAAGTGATGTTTGATTCTGTTTCTTTTCCTAAGGTTGATACTCTTATATCCAATGCTGTTCCTTTATTTAACGTCGATACTTTGACAGCCAATGCTGTTACTTTTCCTGACGTTGACTTTCTTACGACCAGTACTAAATACAAACAGCTTTCTTCCATAACGTGTACTGAGTTTCCTAAACCGCAACCACTATTACCTCCACCCTCCCACCACCTCCTCAACCGTGTGTTACAACTGCTACACCAACAGTTGTTCCTGTTTTGCAGAAAATTATTTCAGCAATACCACCCCCTGTTAATTCTCTTTTGTGGAAAACCACTCAATCAATGATACTCCTTGTTCTGGTAACTCAACCAACGGAACCGGTTAACAAAAGAAATAAGAGCAAGAAAATATTCTATGTTGATTCAGAATCTTAAAATCTAAATAACATATACATACTTACATAATATTTCCAACCCTAAATATATACAAGAAGAAAAGTAGACATAATATATACAGTACTTTTACCTGCTCTGTGAAGTGCACTTCCTGAAGAAATAACATAACCCCTAACTGAGATGAATCAAGTGTTTACTAACTCTAACTTCTAATCAGGTAAACAAGCTGTTGACGTCTACAAAAAAAAGAGAAACAGTAAAAAGTTCTCTAATGCGAGCTTCGGTTTATACTAATTACGACTTGAGTGAACAATTACATAATTACTTGTGCACTGTAAAAGCACATTTGTAACACGCAGTCTGAAATATATTGTGCAACAACGAATAAGGAAACTACAGTCCTACCGTGGTTAACAACCAACAAAAAGTGTGTATCTGTCACAGCAGCATCAATAAAAGAAAGACAAAATAAATGTACCTTAAAACAAGTTGTCTGTCTCTGATGCCATCGTAAGGGATTTGGAAGTACGTGCTGCACTTGCCAACGGACTGGATACTACATGAAACAATTCAACTAGATTATAACACTAAGTAAAACAAAGCATTTTAGCACCGCGACTTACAGCATTTCCTTTCGGTAAAAGGATGTTGTAAGAATGATCTTCCTTTCAATGCTCATTCTGTATTTATAAGGATTGAAAACGATGTCTTTGGGTTTTAAAAACAATTCCCAGCAATAATATGTGAAGTATTCGGCAAACCGTACCTGTAAAAGTAGATTTTCCAGACAAAATATTCCTAGAACAATAACCTATTAACGCAAGCAAAAGGCCTCCATGTACTATAATGACTTCTTTGAGATTGTCCGCATGGAAAACGATTTTTGTTTAAATAGTTAAGTATGTTTACAACCTTCCTTACAGCAGTATGGACTAAAATGTATAGTAGGTTGCCTAACTGTAATATAAACGATAGCGATTCATTATATAGAACTACAATACCTAGAATGAATTAATTGAGGAATGGTTTATTGCTAGTAAACTTGAGCAAGTTCAACACGTGCCTGAAAACAAAATAGGATTTCTCAGTACTATTAGAAGCGTTTATATTTTACGATGTAGCTTGTTTGGAACGTATTTCAAAGAATTTTACAGAACCTATTAAAAGTAGTTTAACAATAAGAAATTATTTGAGGAAATTTATAAAGCGAAGTTTCTTAACCTTTGTAAGGCAAAACAAACTATAGAATACATTCCACATATTTATTGTCGTCTGGAAAACCTACAGAAATTTTATAGGATGTTTTACATAAGAACTCAGTTCAATTGAACTTGTTAAATGGCAGTTTGTATGATTTGAAATAGCATGGAAAGGGTAAAGCATTTAGTTTAGAATCTTTAGGAGGCGCTTATTAAGAAAAGTAAAACAAGGTAGTTGGAAATAAAATATGTATAAAGGATGCAGAAATAGATCAATTGCAGGGACTTAACATAAAAACCTCTTTTACGTGCTTCTTTCCTATTTGTAATTCTTGTTTTTGATTTATTTCCCTTCTTTTACATACTAGTACTTTAGTTTTATTTTTGTTGATCTTCATACCGTAATTTTCTTTCAGTACCGTTTCCATATCATTAAGAGCTGCTTCTAACTCTTCCTTGCGAAATACTAATACTGCTATATCATCTCCAAATCTAAGCATATCAATCTTCTACTCCTGCATATTAATTACAAATATGGTAGAGAAATTGGCGGTATGCATTGCCTCCTCGATGTACAAGTTAAAAATTAACAGGGATAGGGTGCATCCCTATCCCACCCCTTTTCTAATATTTACTTCTATACGTTTTTGCTCTAATAGACATATTTCTTCTTCTACTACTCCTTCTAGTACCTTGTTGTTCTTAACTTTGTCGTTCCATGATATCTTCATCATATATCTGTAGCACTACATTTCAAAGACTTCTATATTTTTCCTGTACACGTTTCACAGCAATGCAGTGTTATGCTCCACAAATACGCTTTTAGCAATTCCTTCCTTGTTTCTAAGCAAAGCATAGTAGTTGCTTTTTCTTGTTAAATTCAGCCCGGCTTGTGCAAATCTTTTTTTGTTTTATATTTTTTGCACTTTTCTCATCCAATGGTTCCCAAAAATATACCCGATTTCACCGATATTCAATGGTAATTGAAAGGAGTTAACACCTGACGGCTACCAAGATCCCCCACCACTTAGACACTTGCTGAAGCTATAGTTTTCTAATTACTTCTTTTGCACAGTCAACATTTGTTGAGATTATTGCAAAACCAACACTTGAAGTTGTTTATAATAATCATCAGGTATAAATACAGTTAATCTTTTCTTTATTAGATTTCCGTACTGGAACTGGTTGGATGCGTATCTCCATTGATTTCTATTCTGAGCTAACCTTCACTTTTACCCTGAAATTCGTATAGCCTACATCTTTCATTATCTGTGCAATCTAGGTCTACCTCCACCTCTTTTTTTCTTTCCCTGCTTCCAATATATACCGCACGATGCCCTCATGTTTTAGTCTGTGTATCTTATCATCCTATCTCTTCTATTATTTATTGTTTTCCACATACTTCTTTCTTCCTTAATCATTTCTAGAACCTATTGCCTCTTAACTTTGTCTGTCCATGATATCTTCATATACGATGCTTGCATCACATTTCAAACGGTTCTATTTTTTTCCTATCCACTTCTCCTACCGTCTATGTTTCACAACCGTACACTGCTGTGCTCCACACATAAGTTGTAAGCAATCGTTTTCTTGTTTCTATATTTGTTGTTTTTGAACATAATATAGTCCATTCAAATAAGAATAAAGTAGAAGGCGCTTGGATGCAAGGTGTATTCATACAACCCAAAATTCATTTTAAATGTGGGAAATTTTAAAACTATGAATATAAAAACTTATTTCTAAACATCAGCTGATTTCTCTCACACGATGGCAGAACCTAGTAACAACATCTAGGTAAATTTTAGAGGACAGCGAAAATTAATTTTAGGTATTTTTATAAGGTTTCAAATGACAAAATACAATAACTCCGTCAGGGATAGTTAGTTTAACCATATTTTTCTAATTCTATCCTCAATTTAAGAAATAATAATGTACTTACAATTTTTTTACAAGAAACACAACCATTCTGCAAAGGAGAAACTTAGTAAGTTGTTATTTAAAAAATTCGCAAAAATCCAATGGAAAATCATTGTATAATCCACTACTAAAAAAACAACATACTTACTTGAGGTCTATTTAATTAACTGAATCATAATAATAAACGTTGCCTTGAAGAGATGGCACTTAAAGATGTGATTATAGCTGTTTTTCTTTTAAGTGCATATAGCACCAGGGTGTGAATCTCCGGAACAGTTCGGAGCTATACTTCATTAGAAATTTCATTATACTTTTTGCAATTAATTTTTCAAAAATGATAGAAAAAACTGAGAGTATGCAGACTGGTCTATAATTTTCAACACATTCTAGATCACCCCTTTTAGGAACTGGCACTATTAAACCGATTTTCAATGCATCAGGAAACCGCCCAGATTTCATAGACTAATTTAGCAGAAACGTTCATATTGCAGAAAAATTCTTTATGGTCTTCTTTATAAATGATTTTGGAATTTCGTCCACACCTGCTGAGTTTTTATTATTCAAATTAGCTATCGTATCTAATAATGCTTGCTCGGTTACATCTGTGAAATACATTATGTTCAGTATTATTTTCGGCGCTGTACAGTTACTACAACTTGTGTCTTGCACACTATTGCTTACGATATTATTAGCAACATTACAAAAGTATTCACAGAACGCATTTGAGATGTCATATTCATTATTCAAGACCTTTTCATTGTATTTTATTCGAGTTACTGCAATTTTATTGTTCATTTTTTCAGTGATTTGATGAACTATTTGCCACATCTGTTTAGTACTGTTTAAGGATGCTAATATTTTTTCTTGAAAGTATTTTTTTTTTGCATTACAAATATTTTGACTGTGTTGTTTTTTTTTACTTTGTATTCAGCTATTAATCTGCCATCATTAGTGACCTTTACCATCTGATAAAGTGTTCTTAGATGTTCTGCTTGCTGAATAATACTCTGATTTAGCCATTCCTTATTAGATATTCTGTAATTTGAGTTGTAACATTTTTTGGGACTTACTACTTCTACGCACCAATAGAAGGTGGCCCAAAATTTATTAAAGGCATCGTTATGTCTGCTGCATCATAAACGTCACACCACCCCATTTTGGTTATTAGCTGTATAAAATCGTTTATGTGTTTATCTGTAAAGTGTCTTCGCAGTTGGAAAATCTTTTGTGATCCGTATTTTATTTTAGCCAATTGAATTGAGCATATTTGAGCTGAATGATCTGAATAGCCTGGATCAGTCACATTTATACTGTAATCTTTAGCATTTGTTAGCATATAATCAATCCCATTCTTACCTCTGGTTGGAGTATGAAAATAGTTATTTAGACCGTAGCTCAGAAATATACTTTCCAATTCTCTTTTATTTATTTATTTATTTATTTGTTTACATCTTCTACAGGTTGTAAACCCAATTATTGAAGATAGGACTAACAATACAAACTAACTTATACACATACATATAAATATATATATATATATATATATATATATATATATATATATATATATATATATGAATATAAATGTGAATATATAAATATATCGTAGCAAGTTATAAATGTATGATAGCAGTACGCACAATGTCCTTTAAACTATCATAATTAATATCGCAATAACTGCATATTGAATTATATCGTGAACACATAGCATAAATCGGTGACCTGGGTAGTAAATTTGTTCAATTCATAGGTAGGCTAAATAGTTGCTGTTGACGGGTATTATATTCTGGAACATGAAACTCTAAATACAGTATTGCCCGAAATAAACAGTACTGAAACTAAGTTGGCGATGTTTTTATGCGTGCGCTGTCACACTCAAGTTAGCTAGTATAGACCTGTCAAGTAAACCTCAAACAAGTAATTAGTAGGGCCTAATTGTTAAAAATGGTGTTAAGTACAGAGGAGAAAGTGTTTCTGGTAGAGCATTATTTTCGTTCATACGGAATCGGCCGACGTAATGGTGCAAGTTTGCTATACGTGTCTGATCAATTCACACAAAGGTTTAATAAACGTTCTCCAAGTAATGCTGTAATTTTGAAGGTTATTGAAAAGTTTAGAAATACAGGTAGTGTATTGTGCCAACGAAAAGGAAACTCAGGGCGTCCCAGGACAGTTAACAACAACAATAACCATGAACGTGTTTTTGAGCAAATCTTAGAAAATCCGAAAGTCAGCCAGGCAAGGACAGCGTTACAACTTGATTTAAAAGAACTTCCTTTCAAAGAATCCTGAAGGAGCTGGGTACATTTTCGTATGTGATTCAGGTACATCAACAACTACATCCTCGGGATTATCGCAGTAGAGTGGAATATTGCGCCAGAATTCTCGCGTTACAGTATGAAAATCCTGAATTTTTGAAAAATGTTTGGTTTTCAGACGAAGCACATTTTCACTTGTTAGGCTATGTGAATCGTCGCACAAATCGATTTCTGGGCTTTGCCAGACCCGATGAGGTTCAAGAGGTTCTTTACATAGTGAAAAAGTGAGTGTCTGGTGTGCTGTTTCCGGACACGGAATCATTGGTCCGTACTTTATCGAAGAGAATGGTAGGCAAGTCACACTTAATCAACAGAGGTACAGACAAATTTTAACACGATTTATCCCTGATCTACGTCAATTCTGTCGTGCACGTAACTTGGCATTTCGAAACCAATTTTTCAGCAGGACGGGGCAACTTGCCATACTGCTGCCGCAATTCGTCAATTTCTTCAAGAACATTTTCCAAGCAAATTCATATCACGATTTACTGACTTCCTTATCCTTCACATTCTCCAGACCTCACACCTCCAGACGCATACATTTGGGGCATGGCTAAAATGCCGTTTTCAAACGGGCACCACAAACCATCGATGAATTAAAGGATGCCGTTAGAGTCTTCTTCGCAGCCCTGAGACAACCCTTATTCAATAACATGACCAGAAACTTAGAACATCGTTATGAAGTCTGTCTCGAACGAGGAGGTGCACATTTAGAACATATAATAAAGTGTCAATAATATGTATTTTTTAAATATACAAAACAATTACAATTTCAGTACTGTTTATTTCGGGCAATACTGTAAGATAACAGATCCATGCTATCAATCTTATTATGAAGCAATTAATATAAAATCACAATTGCGATTATTGCTCTACGTGACTCCAATGACAGGAAACTGTAGTAAAAGTTGACTGTAGCCTCTTTCTGGATAATATCTCTCTATTTTTAAAAATAAATATTTAAGAAATTTGCGCGGAACTAACTCTAACAATAACTTTTGATATTTATGTATTGGAGATCATATTAGACAACAATATTCAAGTTTAGGACGAACTAGTGCTTGATACAACAAAATTAAACTTTGGGGTTTCAAAAATGATTTGGAGTTTCTTATTATGAAACCTAATATTTTGAGAGAAGAATTTATAACATTATTTATGTGACCTGTGAATGAAAGTGAAACATCAAACAATACTCCTAAGTCTTTTATTGATTTTTGTCTAGTTATCCTTTTATTACCAACATGATAATTGTAATGAATCGGCTGCAACTTCCTAGTGTAGGATACAACATTACATTTAGATATATTTAGATTAAGTTTGTTTTTCACACACCACTTATGTAAACTATTTATTTGAAATTTTAAAAAGTTTATGTTCAAGTCACCACATATTATTAAAATTTCAGATAATTGTGACACTATAGTTAGCACTTGATCAAACTGTTTTATAAAATTTTTAAAATTACCATCCCCAATTCGGTATATTGTTATATAATACACACCCTCACACGGTTGAAGTTACATTTAATTGCACAACATTCAAAATCCTGTTCGGTACAGTACTCAGATAAATCGACTACTTTTATTTCATTTTAGATTGTGCAAACATTACCACACCACCATGTCTTTTAATAGTTCTGCAATAGACCGCTGCAATTTTATATCCATATATATTGATAGATGGTACCGCATCTTCATATATCCAAGTTTCTGTGATGCATAAGAATAATGGTTTTTGTTGATTGACAAACACATCTAGCAAATGAATTTTATTGGATATACATTGTATATTCAAATGTATCAGTTTAAGTGTATTGTAGATTATATTATCTTTAAGTGTTTCTACATTTGTTGCAGTTAGCAATCTGTTGTCTGTTAGTTGTTGGTTTTCTGTTTTATATTCGCTTGAGCATGGAAAAACTGCAAGTTAAATCTGCAAATTTTTATATTTTTCGGCCAAAATTCCACAGTAACAATGTTTTCATAATAGTTAAAATCAAACCCCACTTGAAAAGCTTTTAGTTTTCCTATGGTTTTTAATTCTCTGCAGTCTACTGCAATATTAGGATACTCTTCATGTACATATTCAATAATTGTGTCGTGTGGTTTCAGGTGAGCAGCCACCAACGTAAATTCAGGCATTTATAATAGAAGCTTCGAGTTTTGCTTCTTTGATATTGGTTCCAATTAGTGTTTGTTTTTTAGTATTTGCTTTTTTCCTCACTTCACTAAATCCCTCATTACTATCTGTTTTATCTTCATTTATATTAACAGGCTGATTTATTATGTGTCTTTGTTTTCTTTTTAAAGACTGTATTTTGGTTTCCTATTGTTCCCGTTGTTATACTTGCATATGAAAGTTCCTTAGCATTAGGTTCTTCAATTACAAGTTCAGATTTTTGAATTGGTTTGCCTGTTGTAGTAGTCTCTGCTGTAATTGCTTGCAGTACACTATCAGAACAGCCTTTATGATTAGGAGCAGCTGTTATACTGATATCATCTTTATCAGCAACTTTTAAATCATTAGCTTTGTTTTGAAAATATGTTGAAACATTATCAAGGTCCAGTAGCCTTAGTTACCTTTAACTGTCTTGCTGCTTCTAGTATCTCAGAATCTTCTATAGAATTAATTGTCACCAGTCTTGCATTCATTTCATAATTTACGAAGCCATTACTTGAAGTATATTTCTCTGAATCATACACTGATTCAAAATATTTAGCAAATGCATCTGCTATATTTTGGTCTGCATAAAACATACTATTAGGAATTCTAGTTGATCCCTTCTTAGCTTTAGTGTAGTTCCAAATTGACTTGTAATCATCACTAATGTTATTTTGAATCTGTAATAGGTATTGTTTGTATGCTACATCGATGTCTACCTTTATTTTTGACCTCAACCTCAGGTAATGCTTGTGTACTTCGGGTTTATGTGTATTGTTTAATTGCCGTCTTAATTTTTCTTTCATTTTTACATCCTTTATTATTTCACTATTGAACCACATTGGATATTTTTTTGGTTGCTTTACTTGTCGGTACACAAAAGTCAAATATTTCATGTATAAAATTCGTTATCAGCATCATTTACATATGTGCATAGTTCCAAGCTATGCCAGTTAACTTAATTGATTGCAGTATTCAATATGCTAAAATTTGTCTTGCTGAAATTGTATTTATAACCAATGTTGGTTAATTCTTTTATTCTATCCGCTTTTGCTGATATTTCTATTAGTGGGGTCGGATGGTGGAAATCCTCTTTCACCAGACTAAAAGCATAATGCTGCACCATACATTTATATTTTGACATTACTAGATCTAAAATGCGATTGTTCTGATTATGTATGTGGTTGAATTGCTCCAAATCATAAAAATTCATCAGGTTTATGTATTGCTGTATATAAACGTTTGTGAAAGTGTTGTCTAAGTAGTAATTACTTAGAGATGGAATATTAAAGTCTCCCACAATTATAAACTCTTTGCCATATAAAAATTTGGCATTTTCTAAAAAGTTATAAAAATGTTCTCTAGCTATTATGGAACAATTAGGTGCGATATATATTACTAATACATATAAGTGAGATACCTTATTGTACTGTACGTCAACACAGAGTATATCTATGTCAGTATCTTGCTTGTAGTCAATATCAACCAGCCTACTTTTATACACCTCTTTTATGGTAAGTAATACCCCCCACCTCTTGTTTTCAGGGCATCTGTCATCTCTCTACTCATGTTCTTATATAGTATCATGTTATTTGGCACAATCTCTGCATCCGATACTGAATCAGGAAGCCATGATTCTGTAATAGCTAGAGCATCATATTCCTTGTATGATGCACATATAGAATTATAAAAAGTTGAAAGTTTTGTCCATTTCGAATGGACCTGCACCTTGCCGAAGTTCTAAATTACTAGAACAGGTGAAATGGCTTGCGTGTTCTAATGAGCTAAAGAGCCAAACTACAGGTCCAACCAAAGTAGTAGGGTCGTTAGTGAGGAACCAGACTAAGACAGGTCCCCGAAAGAGGGCAGCGGCTCTTTCGGTACTTAGATTGGCAGAGACCATAGGGGTCGGTATGGCAGTCTAAGACACACTACCGCGATGTGGAAGGCAACGGGAAACCACCACATTATCTCCCAAGTACACAGCGTACCTAAATTATAATAAAATGATGACATTCTCTGGGGTAAAAGATTCCGAGTTAAAATAGTCCCCATTCGGATCTCCGGGAGGGACTACTTCGGAGGATGCGATCAGAAAGTTAAAAATAAGAGTCGGGAACATTCTGCGAGTCGGAGCGTGGAATGTTAGAAGTATGAAGCAAGTAGGTAAGCTAGAGAACCTAAAAATCGAAATTAATAGGTTATCACTAGACATAGTAGGGATCAGCGAAGTTCGGTGGCCAGAGGCGGGGATTTTGGAGTGGAGACTTCAGGGTAATTCATACAGGAGCAGAGGACGGAAATTTGGGTGTGGGGATAGTTATGCGGAAAAGATAGGACACTGTGTGGAAAATTACTTACAAAAGAACGAAAGAGTACTCATGGTTAGATTAGAATCTAAACCGGTAAACACAGTAATAATACAAGTATACATGCCCACCTCTAGCTACAGTGACGAAGAGGTAGAAGCCATCTACAAAGATATCGAAGACATATTAAGATATGTAAAAGGACATGAAAATTTAATAATTACGGGGATTTTAATGCTGTGGTAGGTGAGGGTAGGGAAGGAGCGGTAGTAGGTTTATTTGGTTTAGGCACGAGAAACGACAGGGAAATAGGCTGGTAGAATTTTGCGACAAGAACAATTTAATCATCACAAACACATTATTTCAACATCATGCTAGAAGACGATATACGTGGAAGATGCCAGGAGATATAGGACGATATCAAATAGATTACATTCTTGTTAGACAACGGTTTAGGAATCAAGTAAAAGACTGTAGAAGCTACCCAGAAGCAGATATAGATACTGACCACAACATCGTAATTATGAAGGCCGCACTTAAATTTAAAAATCTGAAAAGAGGAACGGAAAAAGGCACTTGGACTTAGAGAAACTAAAAGACAACGATATTCAAGTAAGATTCGAAAAAGTCAAATGAATTGCTGAATGATATCGCGAAAATATCTGAAACTAAGGAAGTATAAACAGAATGGAATAACATTAAATCCAGCCTAGACATGGCGGCCAGAGATATTTTGGGGTATACACAAAAAGAAAATAAGAAACCATGGATAACAAAGGATATCGTGAATTTAATAGAAGAAAGACGAAAATACAAAAATAAATCAGACGAAACAGGAAAACAGAGATACAAAGCCATAAAATGGGAAATTATTCGAAAATGCAGGAAAGCTAAAGAACAATGGATTGATGAAAAGTGCAAAGAAGTACAAACTAAGATGGAAATAGAAAAGACAGACGAAGCATACAAATTAATTAGAATGAATTTTAGGGATATAAAACCGTATAGCAAAAATATAAGGGACGCACAAGGAAACGTCATTATAGAAAACGTAGAGAAAGTGAGTAGATGGCAAGAATATATAGGAATTTATATGCAGGGAGGAACTAACTGCATTAGAACAGGAATCAGACATTGAAAATGATGACTTGGGATATCCTATACTTCGAGACGAGTTTGAATTAGCATTAAAGAGTCTGAAAAATGGTAAGGCGCCGGGTACAGATAAGGTGCAAGCAGAAACTCTAAAAGCCGCTGGACAAGCAGTAACAGAACGTCTCTTCCAACTTGTAAGCTATATGTATGAGACAGGCGAGATACCCAAAGATTTCAAACGTAGCATCATAGTAACTATACCAAAAAAGAAAGGCGCGTATAAATGTGAAAATTTTCGAACAATAAGTTTGACAGCACACGTGTCAAAAATATTAACTAGAATTGTGCAAAGACGAATGGAAAACGAGCTGAAGAAATACTAGGAGAAGACCAATTTGGGTTTAGGCGAAACAGGGGAACACGGGAGGCTATTTTAGCTCTGAGAGTGATAATGGGGAAAACAATAGAAAAAGGGGAAAGCATGTATATAGGGTTTGTAGATCTAGAAAAAGCATTCGACAATGTAAATTGGAAAAAAATGTTTGAAATACTCAAAAGTATTGGAATGAGTTATAGGGATAGACGAATAGTACATAGCTTATACAAAGAGCAAACAGCAGTAATAGAATTAGAGCAGGAACGTAGAGAAGTAAACATTAGGAAAGGGGTGAGACAGGGATGTGCCCTATCCCCATTGATTTTTAACTTGTACATAGAAGAGGCAATGAATACTGTCAAATGCAGGAAGACATTTGGAATTACTATTCAGGGACAAAAAATTGATATGCTTAGATTTGCAGATGATATAGCGGTATTAGCGTCTAGCAAGGAAGAGCTAGAAGCTGCTCTTAATGAAATGGAAACGGTTCTAACAGAGAGATACGGTATGAAAATTAACAAAACTAAAACTAAAGTTCTAGTTTGCAAAGGTGGGGAAAATAAATCAAAAACAAGAATACAAGTATTTAACACGAACTTACAAGAGGTTAAGGATTTCTGCTACCTAGGAAGCCAAATAACGCAAGATGGGAAAAGCACAAAACATATAAAACAAAGATTAGCACAAGGTCGTGCTACATTTAACAAGAAAAAGCAACTATTGTGCTCAAAGACCACAAACATAGAAACAAGGAAAAGATTACTGAAAACATATGTGTGGAGCACAGCACTGTACGGCTGTGAAGCCTGGACAGTAGGAGAAGCGGACAAGAAAAAGGTAGAAGCCTTTGAAATGTGGTGTTACAGGCGTATGATGAAGATATCATGGACAGACAAAGTTAGGAACGAAGAGGTACTAAAATGGTAGGGGAAGAAAGAAATATGTGGAAAACGGTAAAAATAGGAGAGATAGGATGATAGGCCACATACTACGGCATGAGGGAATAGTGCGGAATATTTTAGAAGCAGAGATAGGAAAAAAGAGAAGAAGAGGCAGACCTAGATTAGACTACTGCACACAGATAGTAAAAGATGTAGGCTGTAGAGGTTTCAGGGAGATGTGTAGGCTAGCCCAGAATAGAAATCAATGGAGGTACGCATCCAACCAATCCCAAGATGGATAAACTAATGACGAAAAGATAACTGTGCGTAAACATGATGATTATTATAAGTAACTACAAGAATTGGTTGGGCAATATTCTCGAATAATGTTAAGTGTGTGAAAGGATTTACTAAAAAACCATTATTTCAGCAAATGTCTAAGTGTTGGGGATCTTGGTAGCCACAGGTTGCTTAACTTCCTTCACTGAATCTCGGTAAAATAGGGTATAAAATTAGAAAACAATAGAAGGGGAACGAGCTGAATACACATACTCCCTGAAAAGAAGAAAAAGAAGAAAACCACCAAAAACGCAAAATCAAAGAAGCTGCCTATATAACCCTACATAAAAATAACTGCGTTGCAAACGAATCCGTGACTTTCAGTAAACAATGGATTCCATTACTAAAAGAAATAACAAACGAAAATCAAATGCCCACAATATCTAGGTAGCATTGCAAGTTTTTCCCGGGTTTTCCTTGCAATATTAACATGAAATACAGCCTACATACATGATTTCTATTTATACATAAAATAACTAATTACATAAAAATAAGCATAGTAACAATCCTTGTAAAACAGCATTGGTATCTGACAAGTATAAATCCACAATAAGGTTACCTCAAAACCATATACAATCTCCGTTGAACAGTATTGGTATCTGACAAGTGTAAACCCGCCATAGGGTCGCTTCAGATTCATATACAATCTTCATAGAACAACATTGGTATCTGACAAGCGTAAACCCACCATAGGGTCGCCTCAGATCCATATACAATCTTCATAGAACAACATTGGTATCTGACAAGTGTAAACCCGCCATAGGGTCGCCTCAGATCCATATACAATCTTCATAGAACAACATTGGTATCTGACAAGTGTAAACCCGCCATAGGGTCGCCTCAGATCCATATACAATCTTCATAGAACAACATTGGTATCTGACAAGTGTAAACCCACCATAGGGTCGCCTCAGATCCATATACAATCTTTATAGAACAACATTGGTATCTGACAAGTGTAAACCCGCCATAGGGTCGCCTCAGATCCATATACAATCTTCATAGAACAACATTGGTATCTGACAAGTGTAAACCCGCCATAGGGTCGCCTCAGATCCATATACAATCTTTATAGAACAACATTGGTATCTGACAAGTGTAAACCCGCATAGGGTCGCCTCAGATCCATATACAATCTTCATAGAACAACATTGGTATCTGACAAGTGTATACCCGCCATAGGGTCGCCTCAGATCCATATACAATCTTCATAGAACAACATTGGTATCTGACAAGTGTAAACCCGCCATAGAGTCGCCTCAGAACCATGTTAAAATCTACCAAAGAGGTAACTTAAATCATAATGAATTTTCCCCCTCAAAATAAATATAAAAAAAAACGACTACTTAAGCCTTTCAATAATGCAATCGCACACTTCTTTAATAACCATCCTCTCAATTGTATAAATAGAAACATGTTAAAAAATGTTGGCTGAAACGCAGACACAAAAACGGTAGCAGTCTTTTGAAATGCTCCAGATGTATGAGGACGATAGCATGGACAGACAAAGATAATAACAAATAAGTTACAGAAATAGTATGGGAACAAGGATATCTGGGGAAAAGAGAAATAATAGGGCGGAATACGTTCTAAGGCATTTTGGGGAATAGTATGTGATATATTACAAGCAGAGATAGGAAAAAGAGGTAGATGTAGACCTAGATCAGACAATGCAAACTGTGCATATTTCAGGGAAATCTGTAGGTTAGTTCAGAATAGGGAACAATGATGGTACGCGTCTAACCAGTTCTAGGACTGAAGACCTAATGATGATGAAAGTTTTGTATTTAGACCTCTCACATTTTGGTAATATAAAAGCAGCTTGTTTTTGCCGAGCTCATTCACAGTGCTATTTATAAAAATTAAATTTGGGTTCTTACAAGTGTACGTTATGTCTCTAATTGTGCTTGACATTGCCGTTTCGGAAAATTTGACCTTGTATTGCCATTTTCAGTGAAATTTACAACTTGTTTCCTGTCATAGTACTTTCGTATTGAAATTCCTTGCGGCCAAAAACTGGGATTTAGTAATATGGTAATGTATGCAGAACTAACTGTTATTTTAAATGAACTGTATATTTCTGGAAAGCGAGAGTTAAGGCAGGTTATTTTAAGTTTGAAATTTCATCTGGAATTGTATTTTCTATTAGTTTCTTATTTATATAATTGTTTATTATGGATTGATCTACATTTGGTTGAACCCTTGTCAATACCATGTACTATTCCGTATCTTTTTAGTTATAGCAGTAAAACCATCATGACTTGAAAGATTATTGTCAATGACATTAACAACATTTGCAGTAACAATTATTATCTTATTTCTATTTTGCTTTGATCTATAGTCTTCAACCTTTCTGTTTGTTTCATTGACATTTCTATCCACTAAATTACTAATTTCACATGTGTTTTGATTATCCATGCACTTATGTTTTTCAACATTCTTCTTAGATGTACTTAATAAATTATTTGTTGATGATTTTATTGGGGTTTCTTTGTGATTAATAGTATTCTTGTTGATGAACTTACTTGCTAACGATTTAGTAACTTCACTGTAGGTTGTGTTTTGTTTATTTATATTTGTTAATAATTTAATAAGATCGATGTTACTGCTCCTTAGTATATCAATCTCTATTCT
Organism: Platerodrilus igneus; assembly: GCA_036346225.1. Classification (NCBI taxonomy): domain Eukaryota; kingdom Metazoa; phylum Arthropoda; class Insecta; order Coleoptera; family Lycidae; genus Platerodrilus; species Platerodrilus igneus. Next base: position 1,152,685 of record JARFIW010001414.1, read on the forward strand.
TAATTCCTTTATTTCATCATATAAATGAACCAACTCTTGATTTACCAATTTCTGAACTATGTCACTAAATTCACTACATTTTAAAAATGTTATTACATTATCACTACAGGTATCACTTAACTGCACCATATCATGATCCTTCAATTTGGATGTATTTATCACATTAATATTTGTATGGATGTTACATTTACTGCAGAATGTAACATCCCCTTTTAATTCAAATTAAAAGTAAATACAATAAGGACATGTGGCCCGACCACATGGCACCGCACGGCAATGTGGTGCTTATGATTTATAGTCACCGTCAATAAATATGCTGAGGCATCGCCAGATTGGAATAGCACACCATCTTTTTATCAAAACATAGGGGTTTTACTGCTTAATTAAATAACTAATCAAAATTCTATTCAGGAAGTTTTGTAAATCACGATTTTTAAAGTAATTTGATAACAAGTCTGTGTGAGGGGGAGTTAAATTACGTTAGTTAATAGTAATAAATATTTTCATAAATTTATTGCCAGCATGTTTAAGTAGGTTGTAACAATTTTATTTTCAATAATCATTATTTGCATATAATTTCAAAAATAATGCACTAAGCATGCATTGTTCCGTAGTAATCTAATTATATTCAGATATCTGTGTCGCATAAAGCTATTTGCAAGCACATTTCTGTTGGATTGTTTCGTGTCCCCCGCCCCTGACAACGCGACCACTCGGCCCTGGTTACGAGATAGTCGGCCACGGGCGATAGTTTTGTCAACATGTACTCCTGGCGAGAGGCCAGCAATCTTCGAATCCATTATCAATGGTGAAGATTTCTTTGAATAACGCGCGACAATTTAGAAGACAATTTAGCAGACAATTTAGAAGACAATTTAGAAGACAATTTAGAATACAATTTAGAATACAACTTAGGATGGGACAAATTAGAATTCAACCTTGAGAACACGACTACTATAAAATATAATGCGTCAAGATGTGATTCGACACGTGGAACGCAACAAATATAACTCGACAAGAATAATTGATTTAAACTTTGCCTAACAAGAAATTTGTCTAGGAAGGAATTATAGATGTTAATTTAGATAGAGTCGTTTCAAATTGCAAACGCTGTTATCTTTGCTTGAAGAACGGGGATCCCGTCTTGCCTTGTTGTGAGGCGAATATTGCAGTTTTGGATCGTAATTAACTATAAGAATTTCTTTTTGCATGTGTTTCAAAACTTAGAACACATAAACTTGCTTTTATGTTTAGTACACGTAAATTGTAAAAGTTTCAACTGATTGTTGAGCTGGTTTTACAAGCTGTAAAACAAATTTTGTTGAATTAGCGTTCTAAAAAAACATACTTTGTTCCATATGAACCGTTGATAAGTTCAGCAGGTGTTTTCGACGTCATATTTTTCTACTTTGTACAGCTGACAGATGTTGCCTTAAAAGCAAATGCATTGAGCAGCTGTAATGCTTATTTTTGTGATCAGCTTTATAACACTTAGATTATTATACGTAATTTTGAAAGCTCAAATTCTGATATTGTTAGGAGCTAATAATTTGTTATCTACCTGAAAAGATCTGCCCAGGTTAGAATTTAATTTACTGTGTTATGCTCACCAACCATTATTACTTTATTTTGTACAACAAGTTCATGTTTAAAGTAAAGTTGCTTGATTAATAATAATGAAAGACAAAAAAGGAAAGTTAAAAGTTTAATCTTGATATAGTTGATGATGAAAATTTTTTTGTTACAAATTACAATATTTTAAAAGAGTTTCTTTAGTAAACAATTAATTCAAAATTGAAGACTTTTTATTTTGATCAAGTGCGATCAAATCTAATTACATAAAGCTAAAACCTATCTGAGTAATAAATTGATGCCAATACTATATTGGAAATACTTTTTTATTATTTTCTTATATATTTTTGTAGGACACAAATGGTGTTCCATTTTTTTTATTTATTTAACCATTACAGTTTCTTGCAGGAGCTGCGTCTTATTTTGTTAAGACAGGTTTTTGTTAACGAAGGCGATCATTTTTTCTTTGGGTTTCCATGTCCGCCCTTAGAACTGTGCTTTGCAATTATCGTAATTATCTCAGGACATGGTGGCGCCTATTTGATTTAGCTTAACTTTGGTTTGCAAACAGAATTCGACCCCCACTTCTCATTGCTCTACCCAGGAATAGACCCTAGCTTTGTCGGAAGATTTTTGAAAAATAAGTAACACTGACGCCACGCCCATAAAAACAACCTACCTACGTAAAAATAATACGTTTCACTGGCGTTCACATCGTGGTCCTTGTTATGTTCAGGGTTTTGCAAAAATGGGAATCTCTCATAGGGATAGAAAAATTATTTACAGTCTATATAAAAACCAAAGCGTAGTAATTAGATTTGATGAAATAGATAAGGAAGCTAAGATTAGAAATGGTGTTAGGCAGGGTTGTATACTGTCTCCCTTGATCTTTAATGTTTATATTGAGGAAGCTTTAAACTTAGCCCGAGAGAGAAAAGAGATAGGTATTAGTGTACAGGGACAGAAAATAGACATGTTACGTTTTGCAGATGATATAGCCATTGTAGCAGAGTCTAGAAAAGAGTTAGGAAAGTTTTTAAATATTTTAGATGAGATACTACGGAGTAACTATAGTATGAGAATTAACTCAGTAAAGACTAAGATAATGACAAGTGAGTTACAGCTTAGTTCTAAACCAAAATTAAAAATAGGTAATACCGAGTTAGAGGAGGTAGATGAATTTTGCTATTTAGGTAGTATAATTACAAAGGATGGACGTAGCAGAAGGGATATAGTAGCTAGAATAGCTCAAACTAGAAAAATGTTTTTAAAAAAGAAAAACTTACTAATAGCTAATAGTATTAGTTTAGATAATAGAAAAAGTTTCTTAAAGTCGTACGTATGGAGCGTTCTACTATACGGTAGTGAGACTTGGACAATTAAAGAAGTAGATAAGAAAAAGATAGAAGCTTTTGAAACTTGGTGTTATAGGAGAATGTTAAAGATTAGTTGGACAGATAGAGTAACAAACGAGTAAGTTTATAGAAGGATAGGTGAGGATCCCTGTATGTGGAAACAATTGAAGGTCAGGAGAGATAGAATGATAGGGCACCAGTTAAGACATGAGGGACTATTTAGTAAAGTCTTAGATTATAGACTACCAAATAAAAATAGAGTAGGAAGGCCTAGACAAAGCTATATTAGTCAAATTATTAGAGATTTAGGTTGTGAAGGGTATGTAGACCTTTTTAGACTAGCTCAGAATAGAAAAGAATTTAGAGCTGCATCAAACCGACTTTAAGTAAATTCAAAAACAAAAAAAAATATAATAAAAATCAGTTAACTAAATGTCACCAGGACATAACTCACAATTAGTTAGCGGTCTGGCATGTTGGTAGCGATTCGTTGCTTAAGCCTTACCATAACATATAATTTAAGAAACGTCACCATGACATAACTCACAATTAGGTAACGGTCTGGCATGTTGGCAGCGATTCGTTGCTTAAGCCTTACCATAACATATAATTTAACACTTTTCCTTTTTGAAGCGGATAACCAGGTTATATTTCATTTCCTTATAAATGGTAATCATGTAAACATGTTAGATTTCTTTAACAACCATCAGGTTGCTAATATCTATGTAGAGTCAGCTGGATAGGAAAAAGATAGAAGGATATAGGAAGACCTAGACCAAACTATATTAGTCAAATTATTAGAAATTTAGGTTGTGAAGGGTATGTAGAGCTTTTTAGATGAGCACAGATTAGAAAATAAGTTAGAGCTGCGTCAAACCGACCTTAAGTAAGGTCGAAAACAAAATGATGAAATGATGATGACTTACTAGCAAATTTCATTGGCTCTGCTGTGTTTATTTATTGAGATATCAGTACAAAATGTATACTAGTATAGTGGAAAAACCTAACAGATTCCGAAAGTGCATAAATCACATTTTTAAAAACTGCGAGTTACTACATTTTTCCATTGTGTGGAAGATTTATCCTTTCATTTTACAAGTCTTTAAGTTTAAAATATCATTTGTTTGTTAGTTGACTCTGTTATTGTCTACTGCAAATAATTAGAGTAAATACAGTAATTTTTATTAATATAACCAGCAATATTATGCATAATTTTTAGTTATAAAGTTTTTGTGTACACAATGCACGTGAATAAGAACAATGTTTATTTTATATCAGCTCAATATCCACTTCTATATCTTAGTCTGTTAATTCGCCATATGTTAATTCATCGTTTGCATTTTCTGGTCCTAAATTGATGACAATATTTTCCACCAATTTCTCTACTATTCTGTCTAAATCCCACATTCGTTTTTCTTCCTTGATTATGTGGTCAATGCAATCTTCCCATCACTCCACAGTTACTGTAGAAATAGCTTGATTTAGAAGCATTTTCACATCAGCTAGTTTATATGAGGTGTTGTTAGCAGCTACATAATTTTTTGTTTCTGCCTATATCAGCTTGATTGGATATATAGTACAGTGGTAAGGCGGCAAGCGTAATATAGTTCCTCCAGTGCCAGTCACAATTTCATCAATGACATAAGGAGTTGGATGTGAAAGGCAATGTTGTTTGGCTAATTCCAATAATTGTGACTTTAATAAATGTCCTCAGTTAGAATTGCTATGAAGCCACTCGATAATGTCTTTTTTCTCCCAACTTTGTGTTGGCGTTTTCTCTGATTTGTATTTTTGGTATGGACTTTATCTATCACAATTACAGAATTTTCCTCTACAGTAGATAGAATATCTTTGAGCCACTGTTTAAAGACACTACCATTCATGTCTTCATGATAATTATCATATGTTACTATAATAAAAACACAAAGTGAATGTTAAAAATCTTACCAGTTTTCTTTGATTCAAAGTTTAATAAACATCCATCAACAAATCCGGAGTTGCTACCACTATAAACAATTATAATTCGCTTTCCTTTGCCTGATGCATCCTTCACATCAGTAGAAACTCCAATTAAAACTTGCCTTGCAGTTGTAGTTGTATCACGCCAAACTTTACTTTTAACATGACTTACATTTAACCTTGTTTCACCAATGTAATAGATTTTTTTCCCTTCGACACGATATTTTTTTATTGCATTTAAGTATTTCCTTCGCTAAAAAACTATTTCAGGCTTTGCAATTACAATAAATTTCCTTGTTCTTTTTTCATATTTAAAGCCTAATTTCTTCAACACTCTATTCTAGAATGAACGACTAAAGTTTGGTAATGAATCATTACTATTAACGACTTTTAATAACTTTGATACATTTGGTAATTCGTTGCAAAAATAGAATGCATGCACATATCTTTGAATTCTCATTTTCTCAAAATCGTCAAGCTTTTCAGACTGTTATGCATCTTTTATTCTTCTTTGGTGAACGTCCAATACCAGACCCCTTAATTTCTTTAATAGAATTCCACTCTGTGTTTTGTCCAATACCTATGTACGTTTCACAGCAGCAGTCTTACTTAGGTTGATCACAATAAATTTTAAGTAAGTGTTATACGCCATCAGTTTTGGATCATTGTGAATTATCCTTCCTCTCAACTTTCTAAAGGATTATTGCTCAGCCGTGCTTCAAATCTCGCACTAAAATAATTATTACCTTTACTTAACCTGTAATCAATATAAATCAATCGTTGTATATGTACAGTAATAAAAATGAAGGTTAGAGTTCTGATAAGAAATATTGTTTTAAAAAGTAAAGAAAATGATAGAATACAAAAATAATAAGACAACCACACACTTGACAGATATCAAAGATTATATGACATTTATATATCAAATTTATGGCACCATTATTTTGGAAATACCGTCAGCGTTGCTGGCTTTCGGCAGATTTCTCTCTCCTTAAGGGTAGGTTTCCTGCTATCTGTTTGTCAGCTGACCAATTAGTTTTATTAAAAATAATTGAAATAAAAAGGACATCTACACTATCCTCGCATTTTGAAAGTATTAACAAATCTACTACAATTTGTCTTTGTATTTATTTCTTTTTGATTTATTTAACAGATGCATATAATGTTTAACGGAAACCAAGAAACCACTTGTTTTGCATTTATCCATTGACGGACCAACGGAAACGTACCAAGAGAAAGCAGAAAACCTAGCTTAACTCTAATTTCAAAATTTAGTAGGTCAATTAATTTGAGTGAAAATAAATCACTATTATTTTACATAACACGTTTTTATTGTAAAACTTACAATGGTGTTTTTTACACATTTCAACACAAATATACTTGCACCATCATGATGTAACCAATCAAAGTGGAGTTCAAACCTCTATACCTTTCATCGCCTTATTCTTAACTGGCACTGACTATAGTTGTTTTTCTTATTAAATGCAGCATAGCCTTGTGCTAATTTGTTTTATGTTTTTTGCACTTTTTCCATCGTGCTTTATTTGACTTCTTAGGTAGCAGAAATTCTTAACTTCTTGTAGGTTCTTGTTTCTACGTGTCTTTTGGTTTCTGACTTATTTGCCCCTTCTTTACATACTAATTCTTTAGTATTATTTTTGTTAATTTTCTTACCGTATCTTTCTTTTAGTAGTTTCCAGTTCATTAAGAGCTAGTTCTAACTCTTCCTTGCTAGATGCTAATACTACTACAAATACTTTACCCGCAATACAGAAGATAATACAAGTTGCTGTTTATCTCCAGATTATACAACATGCCAATGATAATCATATTTTAATAGACAACGGTACTACCTAATTTACTGACTAAGTAGGAAACGACTACCACAAAAACTACCAATCCGATTAAAAAAATTTCAACGGATATCGCTACTATTTTTTTAATCGGATTGCTAGTTCCGGTGGTAGTAATTAACTAGTTGGTCAGTAAATTAGAAACTATCATAAACAACCAATCAGTGTTTAGTGTCTTCACTAGATTTATGCTTGAGTAAATTCGAAAATGATGTGGATTATAAGTGTGTGGTAGCAGTTTTTCTCGACGTACAGCGAGCGTTTGAAATTATTGATAGGTAAATATTATTAGCTAAATTACCTCAATATGGAATATGTGGAAAAGTGTTTGTATGGTTTAGTGACTATCTACATAATCGTAAGCTAAAAGAGCAAAGAGTGCATGTTGGAGATTCATTGTCAAATATGTTGGTTAGTGATTTTGGAGTACCGCAAGTTAGTATAAAAGTAAAGACTGATTCTCGCAACAAAGTATAAATACAGTAAGATCCAGCTAAGTGAAATAGATTTGTTAATTATTACTCAAGAAATTGCAATTGTAACTGTGGTGAAGTAAATACTCCCTGTATGTTTGTTGTGGTTTGTTTAGCATTCTTCTCAATCTTCTTTGGGAATTAAACCACTCATAGTTTTCAAAATTATCTTTATTTACGTTTCGATCCATGACCTAGGATCGTTGTCAAAATAATAAAAACTTCAAACTTGACATTTATGACATAAATTGAAGGTGACTTTGATTTATTGATGTTCAAAATATTTGGTTTGAGTACACTAAGTAAAAATTTTTAAAGTTTGAAAGAATGATTGCCTTCAATTTGTGTTGCGGCCTGGGACTGACCTTGTTTAGGTAGCCAATACGCTTAACATGAAATCAGCTGATTAATTTTTATTGGTGAATTTTATATAAATTCAATAATTTGGGGATTGGAAAACATTTTTTAACATGTTTCTATTTATACAATTGAGAGGATGGTTATTAAAGAAGTACGCGATTGCGTTACCGTAAGGCTTAAGCAGTCGTTTTTTATATTTATTTTGAGGGAGAAATCGTTATGATTTAGGCTACTCTTTGGTAGATTTTAACATGGTTCTGAGGCGACCCTATGGCGGGTTTACACTTGTCAGATACCAATGTTATGCTATAAAGATTGTATATGGTTCTGAGGCGACCCTAAGGCGGGTTTACACTTGTCAGATACCAATACTGTTCAACGGAGATTGTATATGGTTTTGAGGTAACCCTATTGCGGGTTTACACTTGTCAGATACCAATGCTGTTATACAGGGGTTGTTGATATTCTTATTGTTATGTAATTAGTTATTGTATGTATAAATAGAAATCATATATGTAGGCTGTATTTCATGTTAATATCGCAAGGAAAACCCAGGAAAAACTTGCAATGCTACCTAGATATTGTGGGCATTTGATTTTTATTTGTTATTTTTTTTAGTAATGGAATCCATTGTTTACTGAAAGTTACGGATTCGTTTGCAACGCAGGTATTTTTACGTAGGGTTATATAAGCAGCTCCTTTGATTTGCGTTTTTGGTGGTTTTCTTCTTTGTCGATAATGATTTTAAAAACTATGAGTGGTTTAATTCCCAAAGAGGATTGAGAAGAATGTGGTGAAGTATTTAGGGTTTAAGTTAGAATTATACTAACATTTTATGATTACTTTGATTATGCATACTGCGAATTTGCCAAAATTTGTATTTCCTTTCTCGAATTGCTTATAAACTTTCATTAGAAACTAAAATTACTGTTCAGGGTGTAGTGTCTAACCAATCAATGCATTTAATTTAAAAAGTATAAGGTATAGAAAAAAACCTTCACATAAAGGTTATAGCTGATGAAGAAAGATATACATATCTGGAGACAATTCTGAAAATTTTTCAGTAGCTTTTTCAGGAAAATACAAAGTTACCTTTTTTAAATAGAAAAGTGTATTTTTAGCTATTGTATCGAATAGCTCTCTAAAAATGCTATTTTTCAATATGACATATACCCTTATACCTAAAATCAAAAATAAGCCCTCAAAAATGCATCATTACATATGCACGCATAGAGGCCATCCTGTATCAACAGGTATCAACTCTTATCATTATCACGGCTAGCTGTGATTTTGATAATACTTACTCATTTGTTCTGCAGACTGTGAATTAATTGGAATGGCTCTTCAACAATTAATGATTCTGACTTTTTTGAACCAACAATTATGTATAGCGAATGTGGTCGAAATATAAGTGAAATGATTTGTCAATTTTTAATAAGATCTCCATTGAAGACCAAACCGTCTAATAAAATATTCACTCTATTTTTCATAATATGATGATTATTCGGTTTTTTAAAATTAATAAGAAACAACGCGACAGTACAGTTGATGAAAACCTAAAAATAACTTTCTTTGCTGTTGATCCTAATACTTCTACATGACAAGTTGCATCTCAATGCAAAAAAAGCATAATTTTATCTATACAAATACAGGCTAGTACATGAGCTTTGTGAAAATGATTCTTTAAAGAGAATCTAGTTTGTGAATGGATTATTATTAAATTTTATGAAAATCTTGATATTGTTAAACAAATAATGTGGTCTGATGAGAGTAAATTTACAAACATCTAACTATGAAGAGAAACTTCCAATCATAGTGAGCTTTTAGTGCCTGGGCCGTATTTTACAATGAAAATCTGACAGGCATATGATATTTAAATTTAATAAGGAATTGTGTGTCTAACTATGTGGACGATCTACCATTAGCAGAATATCAACACATTTTTTTCCAACAAGATGGTACTCCTGTTCACAATACGCAGAATGTTAGTTTAGCCTTATACAATATCTTTGCAGATAGATGGATCGGTAACAGAGGTCTTGTTTTATATTCAGCGGGATCTAACACCGCTCGATTATTTTCTTTGGGTATATCTTAAGAATAAGGTTTATGCAGTAGCTGTAACAACCGAAAAAGACGGTAAGAAATAGGATTCAATAGACTATTCAAGATATAAATCTAGAAATAATTAAAGCAGCAACATCGAAAGAACTGTTGAAAAGAGTAAATCTTTGTTTAGGTCAAAACGGAGAAAATTTTGAACAGTTAATTATTACAAATCAGTAAAACATTCAAGTTTTCCATTTTTTGTTTGTCTTTTGTTCAGTGTCATCTATGTATTTCAATGTGCAAAAGCTTATTTTTGTTACTTAAAAACTGAGAATAATCTTAGAAAAGTGTGCTCTGAAAGGCAGTGATCGTCTGTATGCATGCATACACATTAATGCATTTTTGAAGACTTATTTTTGATTTTAGGTATAGGGATTTGTTTACTAAAATATAGCATTTTTAAAGAGCTATCCGATACAATAGTTAAAAATACCCTTTTCTATTTAAAAAAAGGTAACTGTATTTTCCTGAAAATACTACTGAAAATTTTCAAAACTGTTTCCTGAAATTTATGTCTCACTTTATCGGTTATGTCCTTTATCTGAACGTTTTTTTTCTATAACTTATACTTTTTAATTAAACGCGTTGGTTGGTTTAAAAATTTCACCCGTATATCAAAGCATTGTGCAATCACATTTTGATTATTGTTCTTCAGAGCTACATCGATCAAAATTTAATCAAAAAGCCAAGTTGCCGAAACTACAGAACTTTGCTAATCCCTACCATGTCCAATGCTTATCCATTTCAATTTTCAGATTCTATAGCTTACCTACTTAACTCACATAATGTTCCCGGCACTTCTTTTATACATTCCGATCATATCCTCCGAAGTAGTCTCCTCTCGGAGATCTGAATGATGGACTATGGAATCTTTTAACTCAGAGGATCATCACAGTAGTGTGTCTGAAATTGCCAGAACGATCCCCAAGGTCTCTGCTACTCTAAGTACTGAAAGAGTTGCTGCCTTCTTTTGAGGACCTGCCTTAATCTGGTTCCTCTCTAAAGACCCTACTATTTTGGTTAAACCTATAGTTCAGCTCCTTTGGTGACTGAAACACACACGCCATTCTACCCGTTCTAGTATTTTAGAATTTCTTCAAGATGCAGGTCCGTTCAGAATGGCTGTTTGATATTGACAACATTTTCCAAAACACCATTTAAAAATAGTTTTCACATCTAAATGTGTTATATCTAATTTTAATTGTACTGAAAATACAAATTGTGATCTTAATATTTAATGCCTAACTACAGGTGAAAAAGTTTCTTTAAAATCAATACCTGGTTTTTGTTCAGTACCTTTTGCAACTAATCAAGCTCCTATTTACATTGCACAACTGTTCCATTCTTAGGAGATTCTATCAATTTCCATGCATCATTTTTTCTAAAGAGTGAATTTCTTCTAATATTGCTTGTTTTCATCTTTCCATATCTGATCTCGACTAAGCATTTGAAACATCCACTGGATCCATAACCAACTTTGTCGTGTTTGCACTTCTGCACACATGTAAGTCTCAAGGTCTTCAAATATTTTTGGCTTGGGTTCCTTTCACTTTTTTGTACTGCATTTATGACTCTTCTTTCTGTCTAGGAATATAATGGCTGTTATCTAACTCTTCTAAAGGTTCAGTCTAATATTTTACAAAATTATCAAAAACAGTCACCTTTCCTCATTGTCAGAATTGGAGCAACCAGCCCCCACCGATTCTATTACTTTCAATATTAAATTCTGTGCTTGATATAATGCTAACATTGCTGAAGTTATTTCTATTCTCTATAATAACATTTCAGCTTGTGGTAGCGAAATTATTACTTCAATTATATAACCTGTAACTCTTCGAAATTTCACTGTCACCTACAAAAATTAATTTTTAGCCTCTTTGTCTCATTTTAATTTTCTTGCCTTTGGAACATGTACCATAACTATACTTCCAATTGTTTCTAAATGACGCATCTGGTTTTCTACCTGTCCAATGGGTCCCCAATCGACCACCAATAATCACATCATCATTTTGTTTTCGACCTACTTAAGGTCGGTTTGATGCAGCTCTAACTTCTTTTCTATTCTGTGCTAATCTAAAAAGTTCTACATACCCAGCACAACCTAAATTTCTAATAATTTGACTAATATAGTTTGGTCTAGGTTTTCCTATACTCTTCTATCTTTTTCTTATCTACCTGGCTCTACATAGATATTAGCAACTTGATGGTTGTTAAAGAACTCCAACATGTTTACATGATTCCCATTGATAAGGAAATGAAATATTACCCGGTTATCCCCTCCAAAAACGGAAAAGTGTTCAATTATATGTTATGGTATGGCTTAAGCAACGTTAATTAAGTTATATGTTTTGGTAAGGCTTAAGCAGTAAATCGCTGCCAACATGCCAGACCACTAATCACAGAAAGTCGCAATTATTTCTTGTAAATCGTGTTCCAAATTTAAACCGTGAATCTAATGTACTTCAAGACTAATTGATTAAAATCCAGTTTTGGAATGCCATATTTAAACAGCGGTAGCTCCCTTAAGAAGCATTTTCAGACAAAACTTGATAGGGACTTTCTTTCATACTTTTGTATGTAGAATCGCGCTTTTCGTGTTTTATGGGTTGTTCGTGGACACATATAAATATTAATTGCACGCGGCAAACCGATTTTCAATGTGATATTAGTTAATAAAATGAAATAATAACTTAGATTTTTTGCAAAGCCCAAATGATCATTTCAAATCGAGCTGTTGTTTATATAATATATTACTATGTATGTCATTTTTTTATTACGTTATTTATTATAAAGAATCTTACAAGACATTTTTCTAAAACAACTTCTTATTTCAATTTTTACAGTGTTGGAGTATGTGGGACCAAAGTGGAGAACATTTGTGGCTAACATGTCAATAGCATTGTTTTTCACATGTGCAGCAAGTGTTTTACCATGGATTGCTTGGTTTTTGGGAGATTGGAGAATGCTGTGTATTGCTACTTCTGCACCATTAGCTTTAGCAATTTTGACACCACTGTTCGTACCGGAATCGGCAAGGTAAGTAAAATTAATTAAAAAATACTTCAAGATTTTCAAGAACAGTAAAATCTTGTGTCTTTGGTTTTGAAATACTAATATGTTATTCCTAATCTAGCTTACCAAGTTTTTACAACAGCGCATTAAAATGTTACGTGTGTTTTTAAATTACTTCCTTACACTTATTGTTTTGCATGATTTTTGTTTGATTGATAAAGATACGAGAGACAATAAACAAACTGTAAACACAGACAAAGGATCATGTTGCGTGTTAAATTTATGCTAGCTACTTGAATGAAAAATACTCTATCAAGAAAATATTTTTCTAAATTTGTGTGACAATAATTTTGGAAAAGTAGTTTTGAAGTCTACTCTTTTGGTATGATTAATGGTGGATTCATGTTACGAATATTTTTAGTACCATATCATTGACTTTTTTATAACCCAATGTAGCTAGGAAAAATGTCTTTCAAACATATATTCTTCATAGTATTAGTTCTCAATACATATTTGAAAGAAAATTTCGTTGTAATAGTTTGTTTTTAGGTTTTTTCTTTATTTTTTTAGATTTTTATAATGCTGTCAAAAATGAATTGCTTTTGTTGCTTTTTGGTAGTGCCCAGTACTGTTTATTTAAATTGAGTTGCCTTGTGTATGTAATCATATCCCAACCATTCATATTACACTTACAAGACGTTTTAACATTTTGCTCTCTAGCAAAACTTTCACTTGAAGATTCATCAAATCTTTTCTCTTGTGCTTTTCTCCTTTCTTTGTATGTATTTTACATTCTGCTCCATCCATGGCGTTGTCTGCAATAAGTTGTAAGATCATATCTCGAATAAACATCTCAGTAGCAACAGAAATATTTTTATCTGTGCTAAATCTCTAAGATTTATGTTAATGTCACTTAACTTTATCAGGTTTTATTTTTATGCCCAACAAAATGTTAATTGTTTGCCTATCAAGACCATTGCCAGAATCAGTTACTAGAATCAAAATTGCTTTGTTTGAATTGTCAGTCATCAATATTAATAGACGCATAATCTGCATCTATTTTTCTTGTTGGTTTTTTCTGAAACATTTTTTCGCATATTAGTTAATTTTTATATGGGATAGGCATGGTTTTATCAAAGTAAACAGAATGTTTTTCGAGAAAACGCGAATTTTCAAAAATATTTTATTTTGCGGTCATGTCCCAGATTATGTGTAAAAAAAGCCATGATTTTTCGAATGCGGGAGCTGCATGCACCAGAGCAGACAAGGTGTTGTCATCTACAAATGCGAGAAAAAAAGAAGCTCGAGTTGATTTCTAGAGTTCCCTGCAGGGTTTTATAAAATACCTGGTATATGCAATTGACTATTTAAAGATAATGAGACCATACGTTTGGAACAGTTTTCAATACATGGCTCTCTAGAAATTCTATAATATGTTGCCCAATTAGACCAAGTGGTGTGAAGGTTATAACTTACCCAAGGTTCATGTTGTAAAGTTTCTATTTTGTACAAATGCACGAAAACCAGTCTTATAAAACATTTAATCAACGATTTTATAAACTATTTGAGGTTATGTTAAACATGCGTTTCTCTCATAGTAAATGTTTCTGTCCTAAGTGTAATTATTACTCGGAGCTTGAAATGTTCTAACTTTACTTGTAACATGCAGATAGGACAAGTTTATTTAGCATGTGCAGGATCGGACGTAGTACATTAGTAAGAAGGCTGTTTTCTTTACTTAGAACAAAACGTTTAACATTTAACTGCCTTTCAGAAATAGATAGGACAATCGGATTCTGTAAAACGAAAGATAATTTATAGACAAATGCAGAGTCAGATAGGACCTTTCTGGCTAAGATGCTGCATACCAGATTAAGAAAGTGCTTAGCCCTTTCAAGCATGATGCTCAATGAGTTAAGTAATATTTCTTTTGTTGTTTCAGGTGGTTGGTATCTCAAGGCAAAGTAGATAAAGCTTTGAATATCTTAAAGAAGTTTGAAAAAATAAATGGTACAAAAGTAGATGATAAACTTTATAATCAATTTAAGGTACTTGCTAACTAATAACTAGAATCCTTTTAAATACAGTTGTGTTTTCAGGAAAGTTGTCGCAGAGCACAAAAAGAAGAAGAAAGTTTAAAGTCATACTCCTTCTTAGATCTATTCAGAACACCACATTTAAGAAAAGTAACTTTGCTTATGGTAGTTATATGGATGGCAATTTCGTTAGTGTTTGACGGTCATGTACGTAATGTAGGATCGTTAGGATTAAATATTTTCACAACTTTTACAATTGCATCAATTACGGAACTACCTGCAGATACATTTTTAACACTTGTATTGGATAGATGGGGCAGGAGGTGGTTAGCGTTTGGCAGTATGGCACTAAGCGGAGTATTTAGTTTAATAGCAGCTGCAGTTCCACTTGGTAAGTACTTGTTATTATTATTATAAAGATGCAAAATTTTAATTTCTTCTAAATGGCAAAATCAACTTGCAGTATGGAAATTTGAATAAAATTTTAATTGTAAACAATGCCTTTAGCAACTTCGTTTTAATAAGTGGTTACAATTAAGACTAGAATGTCGTCATCAACAACTTGTTTTAATTTGAGTTTATTTTGGTCGTTGTAGGTAGTCAGATTGTCAATTTCGCTTTGAACTTTTACACAGTTGCTCAGCGTATAATAGACACTTGACATTGTTGAACACAGAAACAACATCAATGCTGAAAAGAATTGGATCAAGGTGCGATCCTGACATTGCTGTTATGGCTGTAGATGTTATACCCTTTATTTTAACGTAATAATTTCGCTTCTCTTTTTCTCAAGAAATCTATTTTAAATATGATCCTGTAACACCAAGTGATTGAAGTTTTTCCAGGAGTAATGTATGATAAACGCTGTTAAAGACCTTTGACCCATCTGTATGATAGTATCAACTTGTAAGCCAAATTCCGAGCTGCTTATAAGGAAATTATGATAAATGGTGAGGTTCGTAGTAGTCGAACGGCCATTAAAAAAGCCGTGTTATTCTAGAGCTATGCTATTTTTAAAAGCATTGAATATCTCATCACTTATAATTGATTCAAACAGCTTGGCAACTGAAGATAAGATTGATATCCCATGGCATTTCTCGACCTTAGCTTGGTCACCTGATTTAAGCACCGGAATTAAAAATTACTTTTTTCATGTCGAAGAAAATATTCCACTATTAAAGCTTGTATTAGAGAGAATCACTAACGCTGGAGACAAACTATCATAATACTGGAGGAGGAGTACTGAGGGAATGGCGTCAGCTCCTGCATTTTTAGATGTATTCGAGGTAGAATTTTTTTACTTCCTCAATTGTAAAGATGTGTAAGATATGCAACACTGGTGTTAGTCTCTGATATAATTCTAGTAGTAGATGGTATGTCCAGATGATCACAATAAGATTCAAAGGACGATCCAAAACAACTGACCAAATTTGGCTGTCAGTTAATGTTTTGGCATTGCATGTCATTTGTTTTCGAATGCTTGTATATTCCTCTTTGATGACTTTATGAAATACCTAAAATATTTTGTTGTTTCTGGGTATCATAAATTCACTATTGCTAACAAATCGTAAGTTAATAAAGATCTATTATTACACTTTTGAATTCTTTTCTTGTCAAGGAGTATTCTATATAATGTGTCAGATCCAGAGCATCGATATCTGTTGCATAATTTATTCTTTAATTGTATAAGTTTAATCAGTGTATTACTAATCAGCAAGGATATTTCTCAGATTTCCTTTTTAGCTTGGGAACAACTTTTTCAAATCTCTCAAAAACAGTCTGATAGAAGTAATCAGTAGCGTCATCTAAACTTTGAAAGTTATTAATAACTGTACAAGATATTACTACGTATCTAGACGTAAACGGAAGGGACAATGAAAGAATGATCAGGCTTAATTTTACAAGACTACAGAGCATACCAACCGAGAAAATATTTACAATCTATAAACGCCTAGTTAAAATCACAATAAGAAAAAAACATTAAAAAAAATTAATTAAAAAAACAAAAGAAAAGGAAAAACCAACCTGCAAGAAAACATTTTTTTTCTAAATATCTTAAAGGATTTTCAGTACAAAAATTTTCACAAAATAATAAATATATTCCTGATATTTTTTTTACA
This sequence comes from Platerodrilus igneus, assembly GCA_036346225.1. Lineage (NCBI taxonomy): Eukaryota > Metazoa > Arthropoda > Insecta > Coleoptera > Lycidae > Platerodrilus > Platerodrilus igneus. The sequence goes on from JARFIW010001414.1 coordinate 1,169,534, forward strand.
AAATATTCTTAAAGATTTTTGCAGTAATAAAAAAAATGGAAGCAAAAATAATTAATACTTTCCTAAATTCCCTGAAAAGTAATTTAAATGATAACGTCTCACATGCACATTAAACAAGAAAAATTTAAACAAAACCTAGAATGGACTCCTGCTATACTTAATTATTAAATCTTTATTATTAAAATAGTTTAACTGTTTATAGGTAAGAAAATGAGTTTACTTACATATTTATCACAATTACAAGCAATCTTATGGCGTCAGATTAAAGTGGTGTCAAAATTGCTAAAGCTAATGGTGCAGAAGTAGCAATACACAGCATTCTCCAATCTCCCAAAAACCAAGCAATCCATGGTAAAACACTTGCTGCACAAGTGAAAAACAATGCTATTGACATGTTAGCCACAAATGTTCTCCACTTTGGTCCCACATATTCCAACACTGTAAAAATTGAAACAAAAAGTTGTTTTAGAAAAATGTCTTGTAAGATTCTTAATAATAAATGCCGTCAGAATGCATTCTTACAGCAGGACTAGGTAACAATATTATACCTAAACCATAAGATATCTCTAAAACAAATCATATAAGAGAAGGAAAGTTTCTAGACAGTATAGGCAGAAATGTAATTGCTATAATCAAAATTAATAACAGCTGTCACCTTATTATATTCCGCCGGCCTGGAGCCAAGTGGAATCTCTTTCCAATACCTAGATCTTGAAAATGAAAGAAAAAGATCCATTACAAATCTATTGCCAGTGAAGTCGTCGACTGATGTAGTGAGTTTCACAACTGGAGCTGACATATCGCATCCCCATACAATAGTAAAAGTAATTTTTAAGTTTTAGTGTTTCTTAGCTGCTCCATTTTCAAAGTTTTATATTAAAGATGTAATTCACTTTCAGACTGATGCGTCAGTCAGGGGTCAATGCAATGGACGATCATGTCCATCAGAGGAAGCACACAGCGGTGTGCATGAAATTTTGCAGATAACAAACAACGACAAATATTCTGGGTCGTATGCAGAAAGAATGAATTGAACTCGTTTTATAACAAGAATTAACATTCAATTCCAGCGTTATCAAACACACAGGTGTTAATAGAAACTCGAAACAAACTTTATCAGAGAAGTGTGATCCATTATTTCAAAGAGTCTTCAGGTTTGGGTATTATAAGAAGTAATCACACTTATCGCAGAATCTATGCGAATGAATAATGAAATAAAATGGCGTAAGGTTTAGTATGCCGTCGAAAAGTGGACGTAACAAGATTAAGTTCAACACACTTTGCATTTCTGAAACCATAAACATAGCTGTGACCCTTAAATTTCTTAAACGAAATAAATGAATAAAAATGAATAAAAATCCTTAACCACAAAAAATATTTAAAATATTAGATACATATTTCAGTAGGTATTTGCAATTAAATAATAATTACCTGTTGATCCGGAACACTTCAGAAGATATTCTACTCACTAATTAGGCTGAAGTGAACCTTTCCAACATACAATTTACTAAAATGTTGCTTTAAACACTATCGAGGATATTTTCCTCACCTGCAGGCTGGTGTTCTCCACAACAAACAAGTGAATTGTAACGTTATAACTAAAATCTACTTAATTTATACTAATTCTAAATCTGCTGAAGCAGAACCAAATTAATCTAGCTTTCTCATTGGTTGTTGGCTAATAGGGAAAGGAAAGCAGATGGCTCTATGAGTCTTTTATCAGTGTTTAAGAGGGGTCCTTTATGTTTAACAATTTTAATTGATTCGTAGGCATTTAAGAAGGAAAACGGTGGTACCGCTTTTAACAGTTTAACATTTTCTAGTTTAACGGGATGGCTGGTTTCAAAAATATGTTTGGCGACCTGAGACCTTTGTATTTACCATATTTGAAGTGAGCATTGTGCTCTTTAAATCTTGTTGTTATATTTCTCTTTGTCTTACCAATATATTTTTGAAAACACCCTGACCCTGAACAACTAATTTCATAAATCCCCGATTTTTGCAATTTGCCCACCTTGTCTTTTGGATTGCCTAGCAAATCTTTAATTTTATTTGTATTACTAAAAGCAATTTTGAAATTAATCTGTTTGAATATTTTATCAAGACCCTTTGTGGTTTTGTGAATAGGAAGTTTAATATATTTAACATTATCGTTAGAGGTGGTCGATTGCAAAGTCGTTGATTTACGGATTTTAATTCTGTTTTTACACTTTCTAAAAATATTGTCTATAATATCAGAAGAGAAACCATTGTAATTCGCTATTTCTTTAATAAGAGCAAATTCCATATTAAGTTGATTTTTATTTAAAGGGAAATTCAATAATCTATAATTGAAAAGTTAAATAAAGCCAACTTATGTTGTATGCTATGATTGGAGGAAGACAAAATAAAGCGATTTACATTGGTTTCTTTTCTATAAATGTCAAATTCCAATTTATTACCATTTCTAATTACTAACGTAATTGTCCAATATTCTCTAGTTAATACGTAAATTTTATGCTTTGAAATTTTGAATTCAATTCATTAAGATATTTTTGTAATTTTTGACACTTCTAAATCAAATGTTGATGATTTTCTTAAAGAATTGAATTCAAAATTTCAAAGCATAAAATTTTGTGTATGAACTAGAGAATAATGGACAATTACCCTTTTTAGATACATTAGTAATTAGAAATGGTAATAAACTGGAATTTGACATTTATAGAAAAGAAACCAATGTAAATCGCTTTATTTTTTTTTCTTCCTCCAATCATAGCATACAACATAAGTTGGCTTCATTTAACTTTTTAATTAATAGATTATTGATTTTCCCTTTAAATAAAAACAGATTTAATAAGGTGCTACGTACATTGACGTAACCTATAAAAACCAAGAAAGAGAAACAAATGATGACCGGGCACAATCGGTGAGTGGGTGGGGTTTTATACGTATAGATAAATTAAAAAGAAACCTGAAATAAATAGAGAGAAAATTTATATACACTCACTCATTCACACTCAGAACAAAACATACAATGGAAACAAAGAACTTATAATTAAACAAAATATTTACAGAACACAGTAAAAAATTATTCATGAAAATGGCGAGCTGTAGTTTTTAGGTAATTACCCCCTGACAGTAATTAGTAAAAAAAAAGAAAGAACCAAACGCAACCCTAAAAACCACAGCTCTAGATCATCGTAAGTATAACCTTAACCTATATTTACAAACATAATGGCAACAACATTTTCAAATGTGCCAACAAGTCTTGAAACTGTTTCTACATAAATAAGTAGTATATTTTTAGTAATTTATGAACAAATAGTAAGGCAGTAATAAAAGAGCAGTAAATACCAAAATAGTTCAATAATTTTGATATATAAGAATTAAATTTGGAAATACCATATTTGAACGGTAAAATCCCAGGCGTTCTGGTTCCAAAGTAAAAAGCGAATACAAAGAAAAACTCACCCTCGAGTTGCTGACGTCGAGGTGGACTCAGTCGCTGGTCCACGTCAGCGAGTAGGTAGGCCTACGCCCAGGAAGAACGCGTTTGGCCTCCCATTACCAGAAGAAACGACAGCTCAAGGGACTAACGTGTCCCCCGCAGGAAGCTAGAATAATTACGAACAATAAATAAATTTATTGAAGCCGAAAAGTACCGTTTTATACAAACTCTAAATACTCACCACGCTAGAATGCGTGCCAGCAATTCGCATAAAGAAAACGGAACGAAGCAAAACAGGACGGATGTTTTCTTGTTGCTATTCGAACAGAAAGTGAATATTAAATTTGTTTAGTTAAAGCACCAAATCTCAACGTAAACTTGTCGTCAAGGAAATAAAACAGGAAAACCCGAATTTATTGAGATAATTTCGCCGAATTCTTTAAAAAGGGAAAACACACCAACATTAATTATTGAATACTTGTAAAGACGCCCATCTAATTATGGCTTAAATTCCATGTTAAGGAATTCTTAGAAAGGATATTTATTTTTCTATGAGCAGAAAGATTTATCAAGTAAAATATATAGGGCATTTATTATTAATTACAATACAATTTTAATACGCGAAAGGGTTATTTTAATTTACGGAATTAATTTTCGTGTTTAACGCCAAAGGAATTTAAGTTAAAAATTATTTTTTATAAACTAATCAATTATTTACGAAAATAAACGTAACAAAGGAATTTGCTCTTATTAAACAAATAGCGAATTACAATGGTTTCTTTTCTGATATTATAGATAATATTTTTAGAAAGTGTAAAAACAGAATTAACATCCATAAATCAACGACTTTGCAATCGATCATCTCTAACGATAATGTTAAATATATCAAACTTCCGTTTCACAAAACCACAAAGGGTCTTGATAAAATATTCAAACAGACTAATTTCAAAATTTCTTTCAGTAGTAAAAATATAATTAAAGATTTGCTAGGTAATTCAAAAGACAAGGTGGGCAAATTGCAAAAGTCGGGGATTTATTAAATTAGTTGTTCATGGCCAGCGTGTTTTCAAAAATATATTGGTCACATAGAGATGAATATAACAACAAGATTTAAGGAGCACAATGCTCACTTCAGATATGGTAAATACAAAAAGTCTCAGGTCGCCAAACATATTTTTGAAACCAGCCACCCCATTAAACTAGAAAATGTTAAATTGTTAAAAGCGGTACCACCGTTTTCCTTCTTAAATGCCTACGAATCAATTAAAATTGTTAAACATAAAGGACCCCTCTTAAACACTGATAAAGGGCCCATAGAGCCATCCGCCTTACTTTCCCTATTGGTCAACAAGCAATGAGAAAGCAAGATTAATTTGGTTCCGCTTCAGCAGATTTAGAATTAGTATAAATTAAGTAGATTTTAGTAATAACATCACAATTCACTTGTTTGTTGTGGAGAACACCAGCCTGCGGGTGAGGAGAATATCCTCGATAGTGTTTAAAGCAATAATATAGTAAATTGTATGTTGGGAAGGTTCACTTCAGCCTATGTGGTGAGGAGAATATCCTCTGAAGTGTTCCGGAGCAACAGGTAATTATTATTTAATTGTAAATTCCTACTGATGATGCCCACACAGTGGTTGAAATACGTATCTAGTAAATTAAATATTTTTTGTGGTTAAGGGTTTTTATTCATTTTTATTCAAATCGTGCCACAGTGTTCCTATAGATTAATAAGAAATAAATAAAATCTGGATAGAGATACGCAAGGGAGTGTGATAACCATTTATGGTTGTTAAAAATACATCCGATTCATATAATTGTGCATTGGCTTCGTCTGCAAAGATTAGATACTAAAATTTCCCTAAGGAGTTCGAAGTAGCGTTCTGCTGTAAATTAAGAAATTGTATATTCCCAATTAAGATATTTAGCTTCATTTGGCAAAGTGCCGGATGTGCTAAAGAATCATACATCTTGTTCCCAGTTGATTTTTGGTAAATTAAAATTGCCAATTATTATCAATTTAATTTCTGTATGTCATTTGAAACCTGTCGGCAAATTAAAAAAATTTTACTGTGTTAATAATTTCTTAACAATAAAACACTTAAAGTTAGGATTAAAAGGACTTTTAGGCATGTTGCTTTGTAATATGTACATTTATAAATCTGTAACAAAAATACCCACTCTAATGTCTGAAATTATTATTAAAGTAGATGAATTTTGAAGGAGTTGGAGAAAAAGATGTTTAGTCTGCAAATGCTTGAACAAAAATGTGTTAATGCTACACATATACCAAATTGAGTGACTTAAAAATATATGTATATCAATTTAGAAAATTTAGTTTATTCCACACAGCATCTAGATTCCTATGTGTTTTTGATATACGCCAAATGGATAGACCATTATTTAGGATAAAGTGCAGCTGCACCTTCATTCATATACTTGTAAAAAAGACCTGTATACAGATGGTCATAGAACTTATTTTATAGATGAGCCTTGCTCTCTGTTGCAAATTAGTTTAAGAAAATTGTTGTTGCAAGAATTGTTTTTGGCATCAATTCAACATGGGTTATGCAAAAATTGTTTATATTTTTAAGTAGACCAGTATAGTAACCTATCAAAAATTTTATCTGTAATAATAAGGTAAAATATGAATTAAAATAGTATTTATTTTTGTTAACATAACGCTGACCAATGTATGGGTACATTTTACAATATATAAATAGTTAAACTTATTATTGAATGAATGAAAGAGACAAAGCAAAATCTTTAGCTTCTTATTTTAGGGATGCTTTTATGTATAATGTCCTTAGTCTATTGAGAACTGCGATGACCAGTGACTTTTAATTAAATGAATATTTTTTATTTGGTGTTAAAGTGTGGAATGGTTTTGAACATCTAAACTACGCATGCACACAAAGAATCAAAACACCAGTGTAGCTGCTCTTAAAAAATAACTCGATACTAACTTTTTCCAGATCTTTTTAAACTACAACATTTCAAAGTTAAATAGCTTCTTGTCAACTGATTTTTAGCTGAATTATGGTTTGAAGTAGATGTAGCAACACTTTTAATAGTCACTTTGCATTCACAATTAGTGGAACACAATGAACCTTTATGAATATAAGGTAAATATTGTTCCTCACTTATAGTTCTTTTGATGGTCCTTTTTGCTGTATAATATTCTTGTACATATCTCAACATAGATTCTATTCCAACCATTACTTCTTTTGCAACACCTAAAATTTTTGAACGATGTGGAGTGAATCCTGATTTTCCAAATCTGTGTAGTTCTATTACAAATGCAAATTTTATGCAGTGTGATCCTCTTACATTATCAACACTACTTCCAGATGATATGTCTATAGTTTAACTAATTAAATAAAGAAAATTACACCTTGTAACAAACATACTTACAGGATGCTTTGGACATACGTCCTACTCTAAACTTGCTATTGGGGAATGCTTGTTTCATTGCATTTTTGGCACAGGTTGCACACATACTCTGTATGATAATAGATTGTTATCAGTTTTAAATTTATAGTTGAAATATTTTACCAAAGTCATTTCATCAGGAATTGGGTCCCTAGTAAATCCCCAAGGATACATTATAAGCCGTCCATATGCATGCAGTGCTATATAAAGTTTTATCCGTTTCCTGTACTTCTCTAAAGTGTTATTCAAACTTTGTGATTCTGGTTCACTTAGTTTGTGGGTTCCACGATACATGAAGCTTGATGGATTTGAACTACTTCCAGCAACTAAATTGTAAAGCAGAATAGTTAGCTAAGACCATGGAACACAAAACTTACACCAAAATTTTAGTTGAATGAAATAAAATGTTAAGGCAGAAAGAGCAATTTTTGTAGACTAGGGCATAATTTTCATTTATAATTCATTTCTTTTTTTTTGAAAACACCGTGTAAATGGAACTACGTTTCACCTTATTCGAGTGGATGAATATTTTACTAGTATTATTTGTTTGTTATCAAGTGAAACTTTTTAAAAGAAAGAACCTCAACTTTTCTGAAAATTGCATTCATTATTATTCTAAATCGCTGCATGTATGTTGATATGCAATTTTAACTTAAGAGTTCATTATTCTATTTAATAAAATTAACATTTGCTGTTGAAATATCAAAGTAAATATTGTATTTATTTGAAAAGCATTTGTGGTTTTTCTAATTGATTACGTGGGAGAGTGTAGGTTTTGCATTATGGGATTTTACGTACTGTCAATACAGTCAATTTTTGTATTGTTAGACACACTAAAATATATACATATAAAAATGTATTTTGTTGTAAATATAAACGATTACTATTAGAGCAGTGTATGTGATTTTTAGCATGACTGATATTCTCAGATAATTGTAAAATCCTTGAACGATGTTGTTAGTATTTGGGGGTTAAGTTATAAATAGGATGCATAATTGTAAGAAAAGGTTATTCCTGAAGCTCTGAAGACAAACGACGATACCAAAAGTTATGCAGTGATTCCTAAAACTCGGTGCATATATTATAAAGCTACGATTATTTTTAATAAAGTGTCTTCAATTATTTAATTTTTGCCAATTTTGGAAAATTGTAAGTAGTCCTACATTTTTCAAATAGTTTAAGTAATGGGGTATTATTTTGGGGCTTTCGTTTTTACTTCTAAGTCTAATTCTATTAAAGTTATATAAGCATGTGTTAACTCAAACTTCATTATTAATTTATTTGAGGATGTGGCCCTAATTTATGGAACATTAATATTTGAATTTTAGACAATTCTATTGCTTGGGTAGTTTGAATTACTGGATTACTTGGAACTAGGAGTTCCTTCACGACACGGGATTAAATGTTAAAGTAGCAGTTAAGCTGTGTGCCTCATGAACTAGATTTGAATAAAAGAGAATGCTACCTTAACTTTTTGAAATAGGCAATTCTGCATTAAATTGCAACTCCTTAATTGAAAACGCTAATCTAAACCCTTTTTATGTTATTCTTAAATTATACAATCTTAACAAGTTCAATAAATATGTGTTAAACCATGCTGTAAAAATGTCCCTCAGAACGTGGAATATATCCTAAAACAGTATAAAAATTCTTTAAAATGCTAGAAGCTCGCCTTATCAATTCTCTGTAACACATTCTAACAGTTGCTTGTAATTTCCAATAGTTATTTGTTGAAAGTAGCAAACATTTTGCTTCTAATAGGTTCTTATTAAAACTTCTCACAAATATAAAATACTTTAATGGTTTGTTATCTGCTTGTCTACCGTGAAATTCTATTTTGTTATTTGTAGGCGTCCGAGCTCACTCAAGTTTTATGGGTAATAAAAGCATTCCTTCTTAATAATTTGTGGTATTGTTGTAGCGTGGACCGATAATAATACAAACCTCTTCTTTTCTAAAAGTTGGCAACTGATTTTTTTGGCATTATGGCTGGTTACCTATTTGTTTAGATGTTTTAGAATATGTTTTGATTTTCCATTATGACCTCAAAATTCAATGGAATTAATTATCGTATTTTGCCTTCTTTATTGCTTGCATTTTACGAATGTTTTGCCGTTGTTGTTTGGAATATACATACATATATTGGGTTTTCTTACAATTTGACTCTTCTGTAAAGTTACGATTTTAAAATGCGTTTTGTACATAGTTTGTTAGTATAAGTTAAGTTGGTGTTTTTAGCACCCAGCCTTAGACAAATACAGTTCGCATTTTCTCATCCTAAGATGGTACCAGAAAAAAACCGATAGCTCAAAGTACATTGAATTTTTCTGTTTTTATTATATATTGTTGCTGTTTTGGAAAATAAAAATTCCTTTTTTGGGTTGATCCCACACTAAATTGCAGATAGCATGCTCACAACACAAACGATTCTGTACATTATTCTTACAGCTTGCATTAGCACACTTTCTACTGTTTTCTTTTCTGTGTAAATTAACGTTAAAGTCAACAACTCGCTATTTAAAATTTAATGTTACGTTCTCAAATTATACGAAGTGCGCTTCCTAAAGCAAATGTCACTGTATTATTTCTTGTACATATTTAGGGCTAGAACATGTTTTAAGTATTCTTGTATTTAGATAATAAGGTTTTATTTTCGATATTTTAAAATGTTTAGGTTTGTACTGTGCTATATGTAAATTGATGCTTTGTTTACATCACATTGTAACGAACGATTATGTAAACGTATTTTTGACGTTTGTAAATATTTTTTGGGGCTGTATGTTTTACTTACACATTGTAATATAGATTTTTGCTGATGTTTCTATTTTTTTTCTTTCTATATCACCCAACCCACTTTACGACGTTTTTGAGGTAGAGGGAAACTCTAATTCTTTTGAAATCGATTCTACAATTCTGTCCATGTAGGCGATTTTCTCTACTTGCTTTGCTGCTTTCTTTCCTGTCCTCACGGAATATGGTAACAGAATTTAAATAATTTTTAAAAAAATCGGAAATTTGTTTGTTATAGTATAGTGTTTTGGAATTTAATCATTTTTCTAAGATTCTCATTGTTAAGAGGTAGTAACTTTTATGACTAATTACTTCAAATGCGTATCTCACACTTTTATTTAGAAAATTTATTATTGGTACAACAAAAAGCAATTTACACATTCTGGAGAAAAATGAATATTTTTGAACGATAAATTAAATATCAAAAAACAGTTGTATGAGTATACTTGGGCACTGTGAGTACGTAAAATCATTTTTGTGTAAATTGTATATTTTTTGTGATTTGTGCTTTAAATATCTTAGAAAAAGTTTAATATACTAATCTAACAGATCTGGAGAATCTTGAATCTTGAATTTAGGTTTGATATTCTGCATTTGTTGTGTTGAGGAGTGGTATTTTTGTGATTTCCAGGAAATAGAGGGATGCAGGCCTTGGCAAGATTACAGTAACGTGTGTGTGTGTGTGTGCGTGCGTGCGTGTGTGCGCATGCGTATGGGTGTGTGTGCATGTGTGTGTGTGTGTGCGAGGGTGTCTACGTGCATGCATATGTGCATGCATGCATGCGTGTGTATGTATGTTGCATGTACACATTGGTGAGATAAGGACTCCATTTTAGTTCATAAAAGTTGAATACTAATTCAACTCTGATTCAGCAAATATATAACAGCCAACCTTTATTAAATACATTTAATGAAGAAAATACACTTCATAGTAGCGAAATTAGGGAAGATTTTATGGATCTTTTCATCATTCGATATGAAAACTACTTGCAAGTATGAGGAATTTGCAAAATTTCTTACGTTTCAGAGAAATAAACACTTTCATCACAAGCAATGTAACTAGTTGCCCCCGAGTCTGTGATCCAACCTTTTTAACTTTACTTGATCTTGGCATTATAAATAAGACTTCTTTATTGTTTTCAGTCTTCTGCCACTTTATTCAGTTCCTCGTACTTTTGTGCTTTAGATACTTTAACTTTTTTTCTTTCCAGGCTTTATATTCCAAACATGCACACTTAAAATGTGCATCTTTCTTTTAGAAAACACTATCTTTTTCTGTACAATCTTAAGGGCCACTTCATCTTGATAACTTTTCATTTCAATTTGGCGATATTATTAATTAAAAAGTGTAGACTTTACCAAACTTAATGCCCAATCTTCTCCTGGTCTAGTTTCAATAACTGCTACGAGAATATCATAACTACGTAGCTTAAAATCATTATTACCACCCACTTGTGCATTAATTCTTCTCCAAGGTCAGTGAGCTTTTGGAAGTGATTTGTCAAAGTAGCAATACGTTTCTTTAAGTTGCCACTGTCAACCATTTTTGTGGTCTAATTAGACATACTTTATTACTTAATGTATCTTTTTTATGGAAATTTTTTAATGTTGTCCATGCTTGTTTAGATGTGGTTGCATTTCTGATATGACAAAACTGACCGTCATTAACCGTAAGACCTATCTAACCTCTTGCCTGCTCATCCAGTGCTTGCCAATTTGCAGTGTCTGCAGCTTTCAAGCCATTAGCTGGTTTGTCTGTATTCACCACATGTTGTAGTTTTTTTTCATTAGGAGCATTTATATTCTGTATTTGCAAACAAAGTAATTTTCTTCATTCAACTTTGAACTGCTAACTTTACTGAATTTCTGATACACACACTTTAACAAACTGGGCCCATAACCTGCTGCAACTTTACTGGAAACTGTACTGTACGTGTGAAGTTATACTTGTTAAAAATAAGAATAATACTTTTCTTTACCCTTTATTTCAAAAACAAATTATATCTAACTGAAAAGAAGTGTGGTGATTTTCTTCCTTAAGATAAATATAAAAAAAACGGCTGCTTAAACCTTACAATAACGTAATCGCTCATTTATTTAATAACCATACCCTTGATCGTATAAATAGAAACATGTTTAAAAATGTTTTCCAATCCTCAAGTTATTGAATTTATATGAAATTTAACTATATAAAAATTAATCAGCTGATTAATCAAAAACTGTGTAGCTATATGTATTTGTGTTCTTGCTTCTCCAAATGATTTTAGGGATTCCATTAATTAAAATAAAAGTTTGAAATTTTCTTCATGGCTAGATTGAAAAGTTAGTGATAAATGAAAATCCACTTAAGAAACATTATTTTATACTTTTATGTTAACACATACAATATACTAAACAAATCACATATTCAAATAAAGACAACAAAAAATACTACTTTATTTCTATTATTAAAGCATTTTCAACTGATGGCTGCTTGTATTGTTTCCAGAAATAATTCCGATTACTTTTCACATTGGTTTTTCGTTCAAACATACTTCACATTTAAAAGTAAAATTTGCTTCTAGCAACGAATGGATTCCTATTCTAGATATTTAGAAATTTGTATGATAATGAATTCATCTTTCCATTATTTTGTGTTCTGTAGCAGTATTCGTTAGTTGGTGTCAGACCTTTTTGAATAACTATATGTACAAGAAGAACATAGTGAAGAGTCACTATTATATACTCTATAAAAGCTCCTTCTACTATTTCTTTTAAGCATTCTTGCACCATAATATCCATTCACGTATGTTATCATTGTTGAAATTCCTACCATTACTTCTTGGGCAACACTTAAAATTTTAGACTTACGTGGTGTAAATCCGGATCTTCCAAATTTATGTAACTCCATTGTAAATACAAATTTAATGCAATATGTTCCTCTGACATGATCAATACTGGTTCCTGATGCTATATCTACAGTGCAGCGAATAAAATAAACATAAAATGTATTTCTGGCATACTTACACATTTTTTCAGCAAGCCGTCCAACTCTGAATTTGCTGTCAGGAAATTTATGCTTCATTGCATTCATGGCGCAAGTTGCACAGCGGTTCTGCTGGAAAACATTTCAAACTATTTGTGTGTATAATGAATGACTAAAATTATCTTTACCAAATCTATTTCATCTGGAATTGGTGACTTTGTAAATCCCCATGGGTACATTATCAGATGTCCATAAGAATGCAGTGCTAAATAAAGTTTTATTCGTTTCCTATACTTCTTTAATGCATAATCTAAGCATTGTGTTTCTGGTTCACTTAACGAGTGGGTTCCACGATATAAAGTACTTGAAGGGTGTGCACTACTTCCATGTACTATGATAAAGAATGGATGTTAGTGGAGTAGTTGCGATGTGTTTTACTTTTTATACAATAAACTGTATTACTGGTATTTACTCTTCAGTTAGAGGTGAAATATTTTTTATAACCGTAGATTATAGTGGAAGTATAATGAAACATATTAATTATTTTTTATTAAATGGTAAATAAATCAAAAGGCATAATTGTCAAAATTTATTACAACACAATAGGAACATCTAGAAACGAATTTAACGTTATTGTTGGACGATAATTTTCTTAAATAGAATTATTCTAACACTTGTCAAAAATGTTGTAAAAACAATTGTTTATTTTTATAAAAATTGTTGCAACTGATATCATAAACTATTACTGAAAATATAAATGTAAGCTGATCAAAAGAATTCTTTTTAATTGGATACATTTTAATTTGTTTACAAAAATTTTGCTAAAGCATATACATACAATACACATGCATGTTTGTACATGCGCACACACAAATGGAGTTACACGAGGGTGTTACCAACTGTACATGCCAGATAATAATAATTAATCATTGTCCTTTGCCCATATCTCTGATATTTGTTTTGGGTGTTTTATATTCTCAAAATGTTTTTTATTGCTCAGATATAAATACTGTTGTACTGTCAGATCCAAGATTCTTCTAAGATTATACACACCATCAACTCTCGACCAGTGAGACATTCTACTTTTCTTTGTCTAAAGGGTTTTTCTAAGCCTGAATGAATATATTTGACCAATTTTATGAACTGGTATAAAGTGAAGTGAAATTGACATCTCTCGGACAAGACTAACAGCATCTTCATTAAAAATCAGGTGTGGAACGAACTACGATTCTACTTTCTAACACCTTTAAAATTATAAAATGGGTATATTTATTCGAACTTGGACCATACAAAATCTTTGTTTACTTATACATTGCAAGTGGATCTAAATCCATCGTGTACTAGGCGATACCTTGAAAATTAAAATGAAATAATTACCTAGCGGTCACAATGGTTGTAATAAAATTAAAAATAAATCCATAACTCAGAATTATTACTAATTTAATACACTTGTAAATAATTGTTTTAGTAAAATTCTCATAATATAGCATCTAGCAGACTGATAATCTCTTTAGCAAAGTAAGTGGGGTGTTCTGATTGTCTGGGGTCACCTTGTTATGCTCTATTTTAAAGCTCCAACATAGCAAGATATAAGTTTAAGGTTTCGGGACTTTTTTAAACTCAGTGTGTGGAAATTCCAAGCAGACAACAACTATAATGCTAACGCCTGTGAAAACCACGTCAAGTTGTGATTCATACGGTTATTTAGATAATTGACTTATCATTGTTGTCGCCGAGCATGGTGATATAACAATTCTCACATGGAGACGACTTGGTTCCCCCTTGCGTGCGTAGAATTGCGTCAACCTCCATTGGAGGGGGGTAGACATTTATGTGGGAAATGTAGCATAGCTCCGAGACACTCCTTACCATCTTCCGTGAAGTGCTGACATGTGAGTAGTGCTTCGACTATCGTTCTCGTAGTTCCCACCTTCCTACCTCTCTTTTATACCGTATCGACTAGCGAAGCAAGCTATACAAATACCAGTAGCAGCAATAATTAGCGGAAGTAACCACAGAACCCGCCCAGAGATCCGAGACCTCTGCAATTGTATAAGACTACTGGGGTAAGTGTTTAACCAATTTTATTTACTCGGGATTTTATATCGGAATGCGAGGTTAAGGTTTAGTTGAAGGTTATAACCTTGTTAATGTTTGTAGCAAAAGCAATAATATTTATTTACAAATTAAAATATTAATATGAACTGAGCATTAAAGAAATACTTGCAAGTCTTTGTGTGCGTAATTAAATTGCAAAAGATTTTTAATATTAGAATTGAAAGTGTTTTAGTTTGTAAAGTTGCAGGATGAGTTTCTATGTCGAAGCGTTACAGCACTGTGGTAGACGAAGATGTTCAAAGTTGTAAGCAACAATGACGTGGGTGACGCTGAATGCAAGCAGCACTTTATGGAAGTAGGATGTCCATAAGCTTTGTTACCTAGTGGCTGGCGAGCGGTAACTGACATATGGGGGCTTCTATGGTTTGTAGGAATTGAAGTGGATTGCTAGTGAAATGTTCCCAATCCTAGCATGCTTGTTGACATCACATGTTCTAGCAGATGGTGCTGATGCAGTGATTTGGAGGTGGCTTGGTCCAAGTTATGGTTGTATTCTGTCCATAGCGTTGTGAAAGTTCACTTTAGTTTACACAATAGATTTGGTGGTCACAATGAAATAATTCAAACGAAAACTCTTAATATGAAGTGCTTGGCGCCGTCCATCTTGCATTATCCTTAAGTTCCCTCCAAGAAGAATGGTGACTATCTTAAAGAGAGAACAATAAGAGGTAATTTGTTCTACCGTTTTTAGCTCCTTTTATACCCAGGTTTGTTCGTATTCTACGTTCGGATGTTTCTAATTTGCATTTCAAGGGTGTTTTATTTTTATCTTTTGAAGGGTACTTTAAGCGTGCATGCTATTTATTTGCATGATGTGTGCTTATTCGTCAGTTAGTTAAAAGTATGGTTGGTTCTGTACTCCTTCATAAGTGATAATGAACCAGTTTTTGAAATTTCCCCAATGCATAAGAGTGATTGAAATTGAATTGATTTTAACATTTCTAAAGAAATACTACAGATTCTAGTAATCATTCGAAAAAAGGTCTTAACGAGCCTTTAATATCACAATTCATAATTAGATAATAATGCTATTAGTATTTGACTTTTAAAGCAATTAATTTTGTCTTTACAGTGTTTTTAACTTTCAAATGCAAGTAACTTGAATACACACTTCAATAATAAACACAAACTATCTGTGCATTTTTCGAATATAACATTTGGGCTATAAGCAAACAAATATGAATTTACTATTTTGCCCACCTTACTGTTTAAATAAACGACTACTTACACGAATATTTAATAACCATGTAATCCTGGAGGAGAAGAATAGTTAGGTTGTTGCGGTATTCCATGCAGACAATAAAAGTAAAGTAAACAAAGAAAATCACTCGCACCAAATACCGCAACAAAACTAGGGCAATCCAAAGAATTAATGCTAAACTAGCTGAAAACATCGTAGAGTGGGGTAGGTCACATAGAACTAAAAATTGGAAATCGCAGTAAGTAGTTTTATTACAAACCGTTAGTTAACAAGCGTGGTATCAAAAGGAATATTTACAAAAACCTAAACAAACATTTATGTAGCGTCCTGTTAAAACATGATATAAACGAACCCGCATATAACACAACATAACTCGGAAATATACATAAAAATTTAAACAAATATCAATTAGGGATTATTTTCCAGTCGCCTAAAATCTTAAAATGTAAATAACAAGCACAAGTATAATTACATAATGTTTCCAGCTCCAAATAAATACAAGAAGAAAATTAGACATAATATATACAGTAGTACAAGGCTATTTACCTGCTTCTTACCGAAGTGCACTTCCTAAAAATACTAGTGTAACCCTAAACTGAAGGTAACCAATTGTTGCACTGAACCGAGTATTTGTATCTCAAGTGCCTTTGTGTGCCAAAAAGGAGTGGCTGGCTTCCAATGGGACTATCCACTCAGTATGTACCATGTCATATATCGCCAGCTTGCCTCTGGTACCATCGTAAAAGTGCTTACATACAATTGTTGACGGGCCGGATACAATTTCACTAGTCACAGACCTTGACTAAGTTTGACTAAAAATTGTAGTAAAGCGATGCCTCGTAATTGTTCAAGTTTTTTGGTGCAATATGGAATATAATCACGCTGACCTTGATTGTCTTTTATTAGATTTGGTTTAAAAGCTTTTACTTTTCTCTTAAATTCTTAAATTTTGACATTTACCCCTAACTTATTTAGCTAATTTACTTGTGGCTCCTTATGTATGTTCGTTGCTTGACCTGCTTCTCGCTTTGTCCAGCTCTTTGACGATTTCTGTATATTATGTACAGTATTACTACCAGCATCCCCATAATTACACATCCAATTGCCAATATCGCTACTTGACTAATAGATATACCATTTGTTGAATTTGTTGTGGCACTGCCACTATTTCCGGACTGGACTATGATTACCTCATCTCTGGATTGCATCATACCCATCTTTCTCTTTTAGTAGTAGTTTGTTGTCAGGATTACCATGCAATATCTTGGCCGGTTGGCAAGGTCGCCATGTGTCGATTTCTCAGGTTCTTGCGGTCCGAAAAACGCAATTTCCTCTTCGAACTCCGGTACTGAAGTGATTAATTTAGATTCATGTAAATTATTTCCATCATTTCAACAGTCATCTGACACTCCCTGGGATTGGCTTATTCAAATTGGCTGATGCCCTACAGTCAATTGGAATAGAGAACTTTGACACTTCAATAGCCCATGTTCACAGTATATTCATAGTAAGCGATAAAAATAAGCAAGGGTACCTTTTCGTATTTACACATTAAAATCATTCTAAGCCTACAATGTAACTCATTTATATAATTAACAGAACCGCATTCAGGAAACAAAGGGAATTGCTTTACTTTTATACAAAAAAGAATAGTTTTATTAAATATAAGATATGGAAACTAGTTATCCAATAATTAAAAATGGTATGTTATGGGTTAATTCATTTAACACGTAACAATAGAATAAGTACGTATTTCTTCCTCCTGCAGTTTAAATATATTTAAAGTTATGTAAGACATCTACAAGGAAGAAAGTTTTCTAAAAACAGGAATTGTAATAAGGTTTATTATTACAAAAGATTTTAATAGCTGTGGGTAGATCAATTTAATTGATTTCCAATAAATCTTGGATAATAAATACGAATGGTTACCTAATTATCAGTATGTAGAACAAAGTTTTATCTCTTAACATCTCTGACTTTAAAATATGCTGCTGAGTTAACATTAGAATTACTAATACTGAAGTAGGATGTCTGGCCATTATCGATATGGTAATGGTTGCGAGTTTATTGCGAAAGTTTTTAGGAAGTAATTGGCATGTGACTTGAATGTACAATACTAAATGGTAAACCATGCCACCCTCAAAGTCTGGGATCTGAGTTATAATATGGTCCTAGATACGGATAATAATTCCACTTCCTGGTCTGTTTCAAATAAGTTCCTCACATTATAGGACAATAAAAAGATCTCTGTATAAAACTTTATTTGGAAAGGATCTTGAAATCGGTCCTGCATCAATAAATTTATTACTGTAATTAATATCATAGCTTAAAGCATAAGATTTAATGAGGGCACTTGATGCAGATAAAGATTATGACACAGAGTTGAACACTAATGACAAAAAATTACAGTCCCATCATGAACACGATTCTTCTTCTGAGACTCCTAAATCTCCATAACTTGAACAAAATGCAAAAGAGAATGTAGTGGGGCACATCATTGGTGGAAATGCAAAAAAGAAACCCATACAATCTGCGGATAAACTAATGAAAATCAAGAGGGCTAGAGATTTTAATTATTTTGTAGTTTGTGTACAAAACAAAACACCATAACAATATAGCAAGAGAAAGCACATGAACATTTAAAAAAAGTCGCAGATATAATGACTGACACTAGCTTGATGGATATTGGAGTTGGGAACAGCATATTAATTGAAGTATCTAAAGTAAACCGCGGCACATTATACTTTAGAAGCTTCATAGGAAAAATACTGGAGACATACATGGTCTTGATCATACTGGGACGTTTATGGGGATACTGAAAGATTAGTTGCAAAGAAGTTCTATTCAGCTCTCTACCGGTACCGAAATGATTGATCCATTACCACAAGAATGGTATACTTTAAGGCAATCGTCCGCGAAAAAAGGCTTTAAAAAGTGTTTCTGTAAAAATAAGTGCCAAACAAATAGGTGCTTGTGCAAAATGAAGAAAGTATTGTGCAATTTGAAGAGTCATTCCTAATCATCGTGCAAAAATACTAAATTCTAATATTCATGTTTCAAGATAATTTAAAACTTTATATTATGATTAAAAAATTTATTGTATGATTTGATCATGATTCATATAATAAAGAACCCTCTCTAAAGATATATATATATATATATATATATATATATATATATATATCTTGCTTTTAAATTGATAACTTGAAGTTGATAGTTTAAAATGTCAAAATGATGTAATTATTTTTGGGATATTTCCTTCAATTGATACGTAAATATTAAAATTCATCTGCATTTATTGTTTACGTTTCGGTTTATTTAAAACCTTAATCATAACCTAACAAATTACAAATAGAAACAGTTACAAAGTCAAAATACTCACAATAAAAACTTGAATTAAATTATAACAACCTTACATGCGGTATCGATTTCGAATATATTTTATATAGCTGTCATTCAATAACTACTAGATAAAGGTATTTTATGTGTGTAACAGAATACTTTATAAAGAACAGAAGTGAAATTTTTGTTTTGTGAACTTTTTAAAATTGTATAGATATGTGTATATAGTGTTTAAATTTTGTGTGTCTTGTTTGTTGTTAATACTGTCATTTAGTTGTTGAATATGAAATGCTTCTAAGAATAGTCTATTTTATAATTGTTTACAATTTCTAAAATTTCAACATTGTCGTAGTTCGGTGAGTGGAGTGTGTTCACTACGTGTGTTGTCAATGCACAAAATGTTTTTAATTTAATGTCACTTTTATGTTGGGTGAGCCTATTCTTCAGCCATTGATTAGTTTGCCCCACATAGGGTCAATTACAACTACATTGTATTTTATATACTATATTACTGTACATCTTTGTTGGTGTCTTATCTTTAACTGCTTACTAAATTATTAAAACAACCGAATATTGTCATTGCTTTTAAATATGAAAAGTGCATAAAAAGTTATTTTCGAGAGTTAAAGATAAGACACCAACAAAGATGTACAGTAATATAGTATATAAAATACAATGTAGTTGTAATTGACCCTATGTGGGGCAAACTAATCAATGGCTGAAGAATAGGCTCACCCAACATAAAAGTGACATTAAATTAAAAAAAACATTTTGTGCATTGACAACACACGTAGTGAACACACTCCACTCACCGAACTACGACAATGTTGAAATTTTAGAAATTGTAAACAATTATAAAAATAGACTATTCTTAGAAGCATTTCATATTCAACAACTAAATGACAGTATTAACAACAAACAAGACACACAAAATTTAAACACTATATACACATATCTATACAATTTTAAAAAGTTCACAAAACAAAATTTCACTTCTGTTCTTTATAAAGTATTCTGTTACACACATAAAATACCTTTATCTAGTAGTTATTGAATGACAGCTATATAAAATATATTCGAAATCGATACCGCATGTAAGGTTGTTATAATTTAATGCAAGTTTTATTGTGAGTATTTTTGACTTTGTAACTGTTTCTATTTGTAATTTGTTAGGTTATGATTAAGGTTTTAAATAAACCGAAACGTAAACAATAAATGCAGATGAATTTTTAATATTTACGTATCAATTGAAGGAAATATCCCAAAAATAATTACATCATTTTGATATTATATATATATATATATATATATATATATATATATATATATATATATATATATATAGATTAAATAAAGAAACCTAATAAAAACCTCTCATTATTTTATTTCATTCAAAGAAAAGTTTGTATTTCGTTAATGCCTTAATTACTGAATAAAAATTTATATGACGATTAGCACATTATTAATTATGAACGCATTTTGATAGCATTAGAAAATTATCTTTTAGCTATTTCAGAAACGAAAAATAATTACCATATACATAATGACGCATGTCACTTCAAACCTAATCAGTTATATCAATTAAAATTCAATCATTTCCATCAACACTCTAATTATAAAATTGCACAAAATTCGTTGAATTATTTCTTGTTATTCGAACCTGAAAGAGCATCAAGATTTTAATTAGATCTTTCCATTTCATCTACATGTCGATTTCATTATTTGCCGATATCTAATTAAACCCCTAGGTAATTAAAAACCAATTTCTAGTATTTCCCCAGGACATTATAACCAGATTTGTGTTTATTGATGTTTCATAAAAATAATATTTACATTTTGTTTTTGTTGTGTGCCATTGCTGCATTTTTATTTAAGCTGTATGGCTTTTAACTGGGATGGTTTTTGTTAGATCCCTTGCGAAAACATATATTTAAAGAGCTTGGGTTTGTTCCACCTTGCTAATGAACTTACCTGGATTGTACAGTATCTATTTGATTTGACAATATGTATAAATTCCTGTTGCATTTGAAATTGAAAAGTTTCAATAATTTAAGGTTCTATTTTATTTCATGCCTTTTATGTTAAATTACAATTTTTATTTCTGCTAATGCCCTTAATTTTGAGTAAGTTATAATTCTGTTGTTTAGTTCTAGTAAAATCAGTTTTATCCACCTTAAAAATACATTTAGCATTTATGCTTTTTCGAAGAAACCAAAACAGCCTGGCGAAAAAATATGTCTCAAAATATTGGATACAATATTTGTGATTAACCCTGCCTTGATGAGGGTATATTTCAAAAGATAATTTACTTATTAAACTTATTAAACAACACAATATGCAGGAGATTTTGTTCAACCTCTTTCCAGTTTAACAGTTTTAAAGATATTTATAAGCGATCAAAATATTTTGTTTTTAAACAATTTCACTATATTTTTCGAATTTTATTTGTATGTAATCGTAATCGAATTAATATTTTAATGTATGTGCTTATGTAACACTGCGACTTTTGAGTGAATCATACAAATGAGGTTATTGGTGTTAAGTTAAGGATCACTGTGCACCTTAAAAATAATTCTATGATAAGGTTTTAAATTGATTAGTACTTTTCTTTTAGCAATTTTTTATGCATTTCTTTGATTATTGTGTTTGATTGAATGACAGAATTCTTCAGATTATTTAGTGCATGATGAATTTAGAACATAGTTTCGTTTGTTCCCAGCTCTTCTATTTATAGTACCTATAGATTCTCATGAATATTCTGAATATCTGCATTGAGATTCAACTTCATTCTGCGTTTTAAGCGATTCTAGCTGTATTCTTTCTCAATAGCGACCAAAAAGAAGCAACATGTTTTTGTTTTATACATTTTCCAGTTGGCTTTCTCAACCTCTCTCAAATTAATAGTAGCAACTTCACAAAGGTCAACGTACTAAGGCCAACCAATGAGAAGAATAATCGAAGAAGACATTGACATTCGAAAGATTGGAAAAGTAGTTTGAATATTAGTTTTGGGCTTTTGGAAATTCTTTGTAAAAAGATTAGAATTCCTGAAATTAATTTTCTTGATTGAAATTCGTCTTTCATTGTAGTAAAAAACCTCTAGCATGGAATTTCACCAATTACTGATGGCTGTCTGTAAAAAGGTTTGACATTATTAGGATTCTAGATTTAACAATTGGTTTCATATACAGACTCAGTTATTGTTTTTGGCATTGGAAAGTACTCTAACCAAGATTGGACAAGTATGAACTGTGGCAGAAGAAAGCGCGGCATATCTTTACTTTATCGGCTACTCTCAGAATTCAATTTTCTTTGGCTAAAATGTTGTTCCAGTCCCTACTAGTAAGGATCAATTGGTTCTAGACCGCGCTTGTGTCTGGATTCCGCCCAGCGGGCCGAAAAACCCGCCAAATAGACTATGCTTTAGTTACCGCTCACACAACATTACGATGTAGGTTAGGTTAGGTTATGTTAGGTTAGAAAACGGGAAATTTCATATTGCGCTGCTTAGGTAGTTTTTGGTAATTAAAGTTAGGTTAGGTTAAAAAAACAGTGTCATTTTCAAATAAAAATGTGTATGAGTTTTGGCGGGTTTTGCGGCCGCCGGCGGGAAGCATTTTTTTGTTATCTGGTATCATCGTAATGTTTAGTTCTGATCAACGGTACATACTAGTGATGGGATTCGAGTCGATTTTTTGTAGTCGAGTAACTCGATTGTAATTTCTATTTAACTCGAATAGAAACTCGAGTAGAGATAAAACTCTGTTCGATATTGAACTCAAGTTAAAAAGACTAGTAATGGGACTCGAGTCAATTTTTTTACTCGAATCAATTTATTTACTCGAGTGACTCAAATATAAATTCCCTCTGATTTGAGTTGAAACTAAAACCGTTGATTGAAGTATTCGATCAACGATAAAACGCAGTCACAACGTGGTGAGTAACTACTATGAGGCGGCTCCGTGGCGTAGTGGTATGTGTGTGACTACTACGCCCTAGGTCCCGGGTTCGAATCCCGACACGGTCCGCTTGAAAAATGTTAGGCGAGCATTTTTCGTAAAAATACACCCTTGTTCGGATGAGAGGTAAAATGGAGGTCCCGTGTGTGAGTGTTGTCAGGCACGTTAAAGATCCCTACCTTGCTTGAAACAGCAAGGATTCGGCAAAAATTCAAAATTTTCCAGGTAAAAAAAAAACTCGCTTCCTGGCCAATGTAGTACCTTCGGGTGGAGCATTGGAAAATCACATGTAATGAGTAACTACTATGTCGATTGGCAGTGCCGTGTCTTTTATTGCTTTATACGTATATAAAATTAAATGCGGAATATCTTTTTTATTATGAAAAATGCTGTAATCTGTAATAAATAAATACACATTCTCTTTGTATAGGTGCAGCCACAGCTAGTGAATGAAGTACTGTCGATTCCATCACGTTTGAGTTCGCGACACCCCTTTAACTTCTATACACTTTCTCATAGATTAAAATAATAATAATAATAACGTTCCGTATATAAAATATCGATAAAAGAAAAGGGAAAATTGTATCTTTCCGGGATATGATTCACTTTCATTCAAACTAAACCACAGAAACAAGATCAATTGGAGCAACACGGTAAATTCGCGAACTTTGAGTGTTCAAAATTCGAATTGAGTGGAAAACCCACCCAACTCAACTTAAGAATTGTAAAAATCAGAACTCGATGATTATAATCGAGTTGCAAATCGGTTCGAGTTACAAGGGAACTGGAGTTGCGAGTCGACTCGAGTTGCATGAGTCGATTCGAGTTTCAAATCGACTCGAGTTGAATATTCACTCTATTCGATTCACACGAGTAGGGTTGTCACTCGATTAATTTGCAACTCGAGTCCCATCACTAATACATACCATTACATTATTTGGGTGTTAAGCGCAGTATAAAGCAATTGGCGGGTCTGCGGCCGCCGGGCGGAATGAAGATGCGA
Source organism: Platerodrilus igneus (assembly GCA_036346225.1). Taxonomy (NCBI): domain Eukaryota; kingdom Metazoa; phylum Arthropoda; class Insecta; order Coleoptera; family Lycidae; genus Platerodrilus; species Platerodrilus igneus. Next base: position 1,193,774 of record JARFIW010001414.1, read on the forward strand.
GCACGGTCTGAAATCAAATTGTCTTGATTAATTACGTCGAAAACGGCGTTTTTGAGAAAAAGATCGCCATTTTGAGGGTGGCCGGTAAAGTATATTTGGTAAGAGTTCGGTTTAGAAAGACAAACATTTTTAGGGGTCGTATATATATTTCGATTCGACTTGGTCCCCTGAGTCTAACGACATACGACTTTTGTTTAGGAAACGACCCCTTAAAAAGTTATGGTCAATAAACTAACCCATGTTAAGCCTATGGAATTTTTTTTTTACCAAAAAATTGATTTTTTCGTAAAACCTAACCTAACCTAACCTAATTTAACCTAACCTAACGTAACCTAACCTAACCAAACCTAACCTAACCTAACCTAACCTAACCTAACCCAACCCCTAAAAAACAACAAAAACAACGAGAGGATCACAATTTTTTATTTACTCAAGAATGTAATTTGAATGAAGCAATAGAATAAATGTAAAATTAATTAAGCACGTGAATCACCATATTCATGGCGAATAGCCTGAAGTAAAGCTTCGAAAGGATCTCTAGCATTTTTTTAATTCCAGCGGCGCCAGAGGTATTCGCATAGGTGATCAGCAAACTGGTCCTCCGGAACCGAAAAAAGAGACGCTTTTGAATTCGCCGAGAAAAAGAGACGTTATTTATTCCGCCGAATAGAAATTGCACGAATCCCTTTTTGTTATTCAAAACCAAATATACCCGAAATGTCATTTAAAATTTTTCCCATAAACTTAACATGGGACAGTTTATTGACCATAACTTTTTAAGGGGTCATTTCCTAAACAAAAGTCGTATGTCTTTAAACTCATAGGACCAAAACTAATCTAAATATATATACGACCCATAAAAATATTTGTCTTTCTAAACCGAACTCCAGCCGTATATTTGTTCCGAAAGTGCAGCATGCTGATCTTGTGCTACTGTTCATTTTACCAAAATTATTTTAGACAGTTAACAAATGGTAAAAGATTAGTTGCATTCTACAGATTGTTTGCATGAATTTTTTTAAATAAAAAATGTTCACCAAATGCGAATTTGCTCGCAATTGCTTTACTTTTACCATCACGAAATAGTCCATTGTATTATTCAATTATTTGATTCTTACAAAATGGGTCAAAGGTTAGTACATTTAACTTACAGTCTTGATTCAATTGCCTGCTATTTGCTTCCTTTTCTAAAAATTACACCTTGCAAATGCTTATTTCATACATCCGAGGAAATTGTAGCAATGTATTACTTACTGCATGGTAAGCAATTCCTAAATTAGTGGCATATGTGGCATATTAAAGTAACTTTACCTATGAGGAAATGTATTAAATGCCATAAAGAGTACTTTTGGAAACTGATAAAATTGTTTTTGCCAATCGTTTTCTTTGTGGTACAAAAGAATTTGAATCACTTACATATATAGCCATAAGTAGCTACTAGAATTTTAGATAGTGAAGTAATACTTACGTCCATAACCATAAGGAAAATTACGATTTAGGTCTACACCCCAGTTGTCTATATCTTTGGAATTATTAGGATTCATGTTTTTTCGCCACAGACGATTCTGTATAGTAACAATCATTTATGATTATAAATGCATCATAGTATTTTAATACCTTAGTATGAGTATATTCGTAGCCATCAGGATTAAGACACGGAATTATAAAAAGTCCATAAGACGCAACAGGTGTCGATTTCGAAGAACTTCAGCTACAACATATAGTGCAGTTGTATTTGCTAACCATTCTCTTGCATGTATTCCTGCTTCAATCATAACACAATTTTTAGGGCAGTTTTTGTTTAATTGTATTATTATCATGTATATAGGGCGTCCTTCATATGAGTTTCCAATTATTTCTAACTCTACTATTGTTGGATGTTTTTCTGCTAGATTTTCTAAGTATTTTAAAATCTATAAAGTAGCATTATTATTGAAATTTTTATACAAAAGGTTTCTAACCTCTGTGTATGTTGGGAATTTGTTATAGAAAATAGGATGTAAACATTTCTTTTTTGATTTGGTTTTGCACCCCATTAGATGTGGTTTTAATGCCTAATGAGTTTCTAAATCATGCTTTTGAAAATTGCAAGATAATGTTACCAGAATTTTGACTGATTAATTAAACCAGAGACTTCATTATTTTGTCATTTTGACAACTGACGAAAGCCAACTATAAGCAAAATCAGTCATGCAATAAAGTAAATTTTACCAAGTTCTTGTTTGGTTCTTTGCACTGTTTCCTAAAAAGCGTCAGATAAAAATTGAAAGCGTAATAAGGGTAAAAAGTATATTTAGGCCACATCACCTAAAAGGTGAAGCTTTTTATACAATTGAGATGAGAAAACTTAAAACAGTTTACAAAAGAAAAACTGATTGGATGGAATATGAATAGTAATTGATTATTGTTAATTTGTTTAAATAAAATGGCAATGGCCGTGGTTAACTTTCACGTCCAATAGTTGATCTACCAGTCTACTTGAAACTTGAATAAAAACTGCACCGAGTTTATTTGTTTGATAATCACCTCTAAATATTTAGAATTTGACAGTCCTAGCTTGGAAAATTGATCTACAATTCATACCCATTGCCTAATGCACAAGTGCAACTGAAAAATTTAAATGCTTTGCTCCTTGGTTAATAGACAATTTAAAGTGTATGATGAACACTAGATATGCTGCTTTACTTCGGTTCATGAAAATAAAAGTGATACATGATTGACATATTACAAACAGCTGCATAATTTAACAAATTTAACTATTAGGAAAGTAAAAAGCTTACTACGAAGATAAATTAAAATTGCTAATACCAAGTCGCTGTGCCGTGAATTAAAATACTTTATTATAAACAAATTCCAAAGAACCTGTCTACCAGCTCACTTAGCGATTGTTAATGCCATCAACTTCAATTTTGCAAATTCTGTTGCAGCTGCTCCCGTTGATAACCTTACACTAAATTTCTACTAAATCTAAGTTTGAAAATCCGTTTAAACTCCTTTTAAATTTGAAGTAGTTGATGAAGACAGTTTTTAAACTTGCTACGTGCAGCGACGTAGTCAAAAAAACCAAAAAGAACCAAGGAGAGAAACTGACCGGACTCGGTTGGTGGAGTGGGTGGGGTCGTACAAATGCAAGAAAAGAAAATTAAAGGAAAGCCTGAAATAAAAAAATTAAACATACTTATTAGTACTTATAATTATTCTAAATAACATTTTGGTTAAACATAGCAGCATAGTATACAACAAAAGCAAGAAACAAAATCAATAACCATAATACACAAAAAAATTACTTCTTACAATTGGCGAGCTGTAGTTTTCAGGTCTCTCGCCATATGAATTACACAAAGAAAAATTGCCCAATTACAGCCCTACAGTATCAGTGTAAATACCAAATTCAGTACATAGAACTATCAGAATAAATACAATATTATTGACAAACATCCTCTCTCCTAAATGTAATCATTTTAAACCATTTATACATTAATAAGTAGTATAATTTCTTTTTAGTTATTTAAGACAAATAGTACTGCGTTTCTAGCTGGGCAATAAATAGCAAAATAGTTCCATAATTTTCGGATATGCAAATTAATGTTGGGAATGCCGGAGTTTAAAATGTAAAGTTCAAAGATATGGTTTCAACGTACATATGGAAGAAACACTTACCAGCATGTCCAAGGTGTAGGCTTGTCACATCGTCTCCAAGGACAGCGCGAAACAGATGTTCTTGGGATCACGCCATGCGCGTGTCCTCCCATACCAACAGGAGCGACGGTTCAACCAGATCTTTCCAGTCCACCGGGTGGAGCGATAACAATTACCACAAACGATTAAACCCCCTTACCAAAGACAAGTACATTTTTTTAAAAAAATAAGATACTCACCACACAGTGTGTGCACGAAATTTTGAAGACAACACAAAAAATAACGGAAAGTAAAATTAACGACGATCATTATTGTCGTATTCATACAAAAAGAATTGAGTACAAATTAACTCGTTTAAATAACAATAATGCAATGCAATCCTCCCGTTATCATACTATACCAACAGGTGATTGGAAAACTCGAAACACAGCTAACGAAAACAGGATATAAACTATTTAATTTATAGCATAAACTTTTGTTTTAAAGCAAATAGATTTGAGTTGAAAATTATTAGAAAGCGTATTTATTATAAACAGGTAAAATGTACAGGATGTTGTTGAAGGATTTAAGAGTAGAAACGGAATCTATTTGAATGGGTAATGAATTAAAACGGAAAACGGGGTACTTTAATTTATGGCGAAAATGAATGTAACAAATCCCCCCCAGCAAAATTAACAGGTCGGGGTAGGAAAGCCAAAGTGCGGGAGTGAGTAGTACCGAAAGGAAACTAATTAAGAAAATAAAAAATTGTGTGACTGGTATTGATGGAATAAATATTTTAACAACCTTTTATCTCACCTTATATCACACGTAATAAACTATTGCTTAATGAATTCAGTTTTTCGACAACCTGGAAAAAAGCTTTCGTTAGTCCTTTGCTCAAAATTTCCAATCCACAATCATCTTCACCCTATCATATCTCCTCCGATCTCACCATTCAGTAGAGAAATTATTTACAGTCGCTACATATCGAACTTAATAACTGCAAATCCAGTGGCTAAAAGTCTTCATTAAATACTTAAATGAAATCTCATCGATTATTTCGACCAGTGCTATTATTACTAAAAACTAGCAACACTCCATCCACAATTAACAGTTTATTACCAAAATATCATATGGGGTTAGATCACGAACTAAAGAATTCAAAGACAATTTAATTTTAAGCAACTGTTATAATGTTATTATCATCATGTATATCTGGCCAAATTGTTTCTTTGTTTTACTCGGAACTCGTTTCTAAATGTTTCACTGTATTTCGTTATAATTGAAATATCCAAATCAGCACCAAACTGAGGGCCGTGTACCTATTTAAGTTTGTTCTAATGTAAGTGCTCAAGTAATTAATAGAAATATAACTGGTGTTGAAGAGCTATTTGTATCCTTACAATACGCTTTGGTTGTTTGCACTGTGGTGGATTAATTTTTATAGCTAACCAAAGTTGTTACACATTTTGAGCCCCACGTTTTACGTGCTAATGTAGACAATTTATTTTTAACAGCACGACGTTGGGCATCATTGTGGGGGAATTAAATAAGTATTAAAAATTAATTAATGAGAAGTTGGAACTATAAAAACTTGCCACTTCTGTCGTTAATTTGACAATTACCCTTGGGAGATCATGAGAAAGAACAGGGTTGAAATATTCTACGTTAAACCGAAAATCAAATAAGGTGAAGTTGGACGCCACTGTATCTAGCAAGTATTAAAAAGCGTGTTTTGGGAAGATACAGAAACCCTATTGGAATGAATCTTTTAAAACCTTTAATTTACTTTAATCAGAAACTTAAACCTGTTAGAATTAGAAAATATCTATTGTATAACAAATAACTTTTATCCAAAAAAATTAAATCAATTCACAAAGTTTAGTGATATGAAACAAAATTATTATTTATAGAACATTTTTGTCTCTTAAGACATGGACAATCATCAGATCTGATAATCACGTACATACATTAATTTGAAGCATTTTACAATAGTTATAGCTGTAAATTTTAAATATAAAAGTTTAATCTATTATCATTTCTAAAGAATCAAATGCTTTGAATAAGAAAATTTACTTGTTAGTACTAAGTTACGACTTTTAACAATGCGATGCCTAGCCTTACGGACTACTACTTGGTGACTCGGGACTTAGCCCTAGTGCAAAAGGGGGTTGCCAAAACAATATAAGACCCTTTTGGGTCCAGCAAAAAGTCACTCACCCTTAACCACTAGTGGTTGGCGGCGGCCTTCAGGTTGGTCTGGCACAGATCCAGGCGGAATGGTCACAAGACGTCAACCCCAAGTTAATGCGGTATGGGATAGATTTTCTTCAACATTTGCGATCTGTTTGTCTCACTATTGTGGCGGTTAACCGTACAGGGGGTTGGTGCTACAATAAAAACCAATTAAGGAACTAAAGTTTTTGAACGGCAATCTCACCATTAATGACTTTCCAGTCTGCTTGTGTCAAAGATGTAGTGGAAGTGAGCAGATTAAGAAAATTACTTCCCAGGAGAGCTGGGAAAGCCTTATCAGAACAAAACTTTTAATGCCTACACGTCGTGTGTATGGAACAAGTTGGAAACTAAGGTATTTCCTGAACCATAAGGTGTTTACACGAGCTATTGAAAGATTACATTGTTATTTCTGACTTTACAAACCAGGTTTCATAACAGCTGGATTGAATTCTGTAAAATTGTGGGTACAAAATGTTGAACTTAATCGTGTTTTTGAATCAAATCAAAAAATGAGTTTGTTGTTTTCTATATGGGGACCAATGACTTATTAAAAATTGAGGATTGGCCTAATGCTGTAAATAAGTGCTCTAGACGGTTATTTTCCATTTTTTTCCAATTTGTTTCAACCAGCAATTTTTCCCTTTAAAAAAATTGTTACAACACATTCCACTTGTTTCATCATCAACCATATATAAATTGCAAATTCTGCTTCAAATAATATCTGTTATAACTATCCATCAGCCAAGCTCATATTGTGTGGTGACTATAATATACCTACTCCATCATGGAGACATAAATTCATACTGTGTAGGAATGGGGATATTGCTAAATGTTTCCTCGATACTCTTCCTTTATTAGACCTGCAACAACATAACTATGTACACAATTCAAGCAATATGCTTCTTGGGGTTATATTTTCAACTTACAGAATGTTGTAGTAGCGCTCGCTGTTGAACAAATTATAGAAAAGAGTATTCGTAACACTGCCGTATATGTATCACTGTTACACTAATTTCATATCAACAGTCAATATTTTACGATAAATCACAATTGGATTTCAATAAAGGAGATTATGTGTCACTTAATGTATATTTCAACTCAATCGATTGGCCATTCTGTACTAAAAATGTGAATACAGATACTATTTTTAAGCGATTCTACACTGTAACATGGATTAGAATGCTACATCCTCAGAATACAAAATAATCCTTTAGTGTTTTCAGTGTGGTTTAACAATAATTTGAAATACCTATTTGTGAATGTACCTAACCTTGTGTTCCTTCTTTTTCTAGCACCATGAAAAATTACATAATGTATTTACTAACTTGAACTATGTAAACATAAATATTTATTCTTATATCAGCATGCGACCAAATTTAAATTCTTTAATTATAAAGTGATTAATGAACGTTCTAGACACTAACTTGTAAAATAAGATAATAATAATAAATTTTCAGTAAGTTTAGAAATAAAGTATTAATTGTTCTTCAGTTTAATACACTCGAGCACATGCAATAAATCATCTGGAAGGAATATTAGAATAATGAGCTTGCAAAAAAATAATTTAGAGAAATACATTTTTGATACATGATCTTAACATAATACGAAATCTTTCCAACGACAGATAATACCTTTCAATATGAATATTTTGTTGAAATAAGTAACAATAAACCAGACTTCAGGATTTCTCAGTACAGAACTATTAATTGAAATTTATTGCAACATATTTTAACGTTGTATATACTTATAAATAAACACATGCCTACCATTTTGAATTATTATAATAAGCAAATGCATTTTCTACATTACATGTTATCTTTTACAGGTATTCCATCAGCAACAATGGCAATTATTGGAAGATTTGCTATTAACATAACTTACAATATTGGTCTTCAGTATGCAGCTGAGCTTCTACCAACTGTTGTTAGAGCGCAAGGAGTTGCGCTAGTTCACATTATGGGATATGTCGCGAGTATTGTTGCACCCTTTATTGTTTATTTGGTAAGTTGGAAATTAAAGTGTGTGAAAGAAATGTTTAAATTTATTATAAAGCTTCTGTATGTAGGGTACACCAGAATCTTGTTGTTCAATAAATATGCTATTGAAATATTGTCTGTATGGGTGTTACTTTAGGTAACCTAGGTGCATTTTTGTATACAGGGTGTTTTTAATTACATACTGATAATTCATGGGACGATTAATCTTTCAATTTTAAGCTGAAAAATTCTTATAAATTAGTCAAAAGTGCTTATTGTATTTGAGATACAAACTTTTGATTTTATTATTTTTTAATGTAATTTCTATATTTTTTTTAAATAAGAGATTTAAAATTGGAAATATAACAATAACAATTTCTAGATTTGGACATAACAACTGGTCACAACAATATATAGTCTGAACAAGGAATCCTCAAATGAATCATTGTTATGTCATTAAAAACACTGTATATTGTAAGTTAAAAGCAAGCCCTTGTGGTTTCACACTTTTCAATATTTGAGAAAAAAGACTACAATTTTTCGTAACTATAATATTCTTCTAGCTTAATATATGGGGTTAGATTAAAATGAGCAAAGTAATTGACTTAAGACTTAATTAGAACGTTTCTAAAAATTGATTTTAATAAAATTTATCTACAGGGTTCATCATGACAAGCTGAGTCGATATGTATATGGGAAACTACTAAAACCAGTTTTCTAAAAATGTATATACTGAAATTTTCCAAAAGTCTAGTTCTGGTTAAAATGTTTTCAATTTTCTGCTACTTTCGATTATTCCGTAAACGAACCCCAACTTCGTTATTTTAAATGAATTGCTTTGATTTTTATTGAATGTTTGGAATCTATGCTAAATTCCAATGTAACCTCATATGACTTTAATGCCTAAAAATGCGTCATTTGTGAGTTACTTCAGTTTTTCATTATTTTTAGCAGTCCTAAGTCCTCTACATAAAAATTTACTTTTTGACATCCAAGCGTGTCAGGTCAAATATTTTCCAGATTTTTCACAAATAAGACACGTAGCTTCCAAATCTTGGAAACTTTTTGAAAAAATGATATAGGGTGTTCGAAAACTTGTGCCAAATTTCAGTACGCAAAAGTTCGGAAACTTACTTTTTTCAAATGGCAACTTCCACTTTCCTCTTCACTCTTGAATTCTACACAGAAAAGTAAAAGGGTTTTGTGATATTATATAGGTGCTGCAACATGCATGTAGTTTACAATTATTAAAAATAAGCGGTGTAGACGTGCAAAATTTAATAAATATTTACCATAGCACATTCGACCCATTTTTTGGTCATCATCAGTGGTTTTTTCCTGCTTCAAACAATATTAGGAAATTAAAGTTTGGTAAGTAATGTCGCTTATAACTAATTGAAGGTAAACTAAAATAAAAACCTTATTTAACAATAATAGTTACATTTTGTCAAACTTACTTTAAATGGTATATTGAAATACATATAAATTCACATGTATGCAATTAAAAAGCGAAGGTATATAATCTAAATTTTTGATGTGCATATATCGAAGAGCTGTAGTCGACTAAAACAGGAAGGATAGCAGCGGTTACGTGAAGTATACGTGGAGGTCAACAACAAAGATAACAAAAGAATTGAATATGTTGTTAATAGGTTTACACAGTAATTAGAAACATTTAAAAATAGGCATATAGTTTTTATTTAGATTAGTTTGCGCGTTTTAGTTATTCGAATTTTTTAGGAGTTTCCTTTGTATCTCAGGATCTTCTAAGAAATTTAATCTGGTAAGGTTTTTGACCATTTCGAATGGACCTGCACCTTGTTGAAGTTTTAGATTACTAGAACAGGTGAAATGGCTTGCGTGTTCTAATGAGCTAAAGAGCCAAACTACAGGTCCAACCAAAGTAGTAGGGTCGTTAGTGAGGAACCAGACTAAAACAGGTTCCCGAAAGAAGGCAGCGGCTCTTCGGTACGTAGATTTGCAGGGACTATAGGGGTCGGTATGGCAGTCTAAGACACACTACTGCGATGTGGAAGCAACGGGAAACCACCACATTACCTCCCAAGTACACAGCGTACCTAAATTATAATAAAATGATTGAATTCTCTGGGGTAAACGATTCCGGGGTTAAAATAGTCCCCCATTCGGATCTCCGGGAGGAAACTACTTCGGACGATGCGATCGGAAAGTTAAGAATAAGAGTCGGGAACATTTTGCAAGTCGGAACATGGAATGTTAGAAGTATGAAGCAAGTAGGTAAGCTAGAGAACCTAAAAATCGAAATGAATAGGTTATCACTAAACATAGTAGGAATCAGAGAAGTTCGGTGGTCAGAGGCGGGGGATTTTTGGAGTAGAGACTTCAGGGTAATTCTTACTGGAGCAGAGGAAGGAAATGCGGGTGTGGGGATAGTTATGCGGAAAAAGATAGGATACTGTATAGAAAATTATTTACAAAAGAACGAAAGAGTTCTCATGGTTAGATTAGAATCTAAACCGGTAAACACGGTAATAATACAAGCATACATGCCCACCTCTAGATACAGTGACGAAGAGGTAGAAGCCATCTACAAAGATATCGAAGACATATTAAGATATGTAAAAGGACATGAAAATTTAATAATACGGGGGATTTTAATGCCATGGTAGGTGAGGGTAGGGAAGGAGCGGTAGTAGGTTTATTTGGTTTAGGCACGAGAAACAACAGGGGAAATAGGCTGGTAGAATTTTACGACAAGAACAATTTAATCATCACAAACACATTATATGCTAGAAGATGATATACGTGGAAGATGCCAGCAGATACAGGAAGATATCAAATAGATTATATTCTTGTTAGACAACGGTTTAGGAATCAAGTAAAAGACTGTGGAAGCTATCAGAATCAGATACAGACACTGATCACATCGTAATTATAAAGTCCACGCTTAAATTAAAAAATTTGAAAAAAAGAAATGAAAAAGGCACTCGGCCTTCGAGAAACTAAAAGACAAAGATATTCAAGAAAGATTCGAAAAAAAAGTCAAATGAATTGCTCAAAGGCATTAGGAAGATATCTGATACTAAGGAAGTAGAAACAGAATGGAATAACATTAAATCCAGCCTAGACATGGCGGCCAGAGATATTCTGGGGTGTACACAAAAAAAGAATCCATGAATAATAAAGGATATCCTGAATTTAATAGAAGAAAGACGAAAATACAAAAATAAATCAGACGAAACAGGAAAACTGAGATACAATGCCATAAAATGGGAAATTATTCGCAAATGCAGGAAAGCTAAAAGAACAATGGATTGATGAAGAGTGCGAAGAGGTACAAACTAAGATGGAAGTAGGAAAGACAGATGAAGCATACAAACTAATTAGAATCAATTTTAGGGATATAAAACCGTATAGCAAAAATATAAGGTACGCGGGAGGAAACATCATGATTGAAAATGTAGAGAAAGTGGGTAGATGGCAAGAATATATAGGGAATTTATATGCAGGAGAGTAACTAACTGCATTAGAGCAGGAATCATACATTTAAAATGATGACTTGAGGTATCTTATACTTAGAGATGAGTTTTAATTAACATTAAAAGGTCTGAAAATGGCAAGGCACAGGGTACAGATAAGGTGCAAGCAGAAACTCTAAAGGCCGCTGGACAAGCTGTAACAGAATGTCTGTTCCAACTTGTAAGCTACATCTATGAGATAGGCCAGATACCCAAAGATTTCAAACGCAACATCATAGTAACTATACCAAAAAAGAAAGGCGCGGATAGATGTGAAAATTTTCGAACAATAAATTTGACAGCACACTGTCAAAAATATTAACTAGAATTGTACAAAGACGAATGGAAAAACGGGCGGACGAAATACTAGGAGAAGACCAATTTGGGTTTAGGCGAAACAGGGGAACACGGGAGGCTATTTTAGTTCTGAGAGTGATAATGGAGAAAACAATAGAAAAGAAGAAATCGTGTATATAGGGTTTGTAGATCTGGTAAAAGCATTCGACAATGTAAAATGTACATTGAAGAGGCAATGAATACTGTCAAATGTAGGAAGGCATTTAGAATTACTATGCAGGAACAAAAGATCGATATTCTTAGATTTGCAGATGATATAGCGATATTAGCATCTAGCAAGGAAGAGTTAGAAACTGCTCTTAATGAAGTGGAAACAGTTGTAACAGAGAGATACGGTATGAAAATTAACAAAATTAAAACTAAAGTACTAGTATGCAAGGAGGGGAAAATAATTCAAAAACAAGAATACAAATATGTAACACGAACTTACAAGAGGTTAAGGATCTCTACTATCTAGGAAGCCAAATAACGCAAGATGGGAAAATCACAAAAGATATAAAACAAAGATTAGCACAAGGTCGTGCTACATTTAACAAGAAAAAGCAACTATTGTGTTCAAAGACAACAAACATAGAAACAAGGAAAAGATTGCTTAAAACATATGTGTGGAGCACAGCACCGTATGACTGTGAAGCCTGGACAGTAGGAGAAGCGGACAAGAAAAAGTTAGAAGCCTTTGAAATGTGGTGCTACAGACATATATTGAAGATATCATGGACAGACAAAGTTAAGAACGAAGAGGTACTAAAAAGGGTAGGGGAAGAAAGAAATATGTGAAAAACGGTAAGAAATAGGAGAGATAGGATGATAGGCCACATACTATGGCATGAAGGAATAGTGCGATATATATTAGAAGCAGAGATAGAAAAAAGAGAAGAAAAGGTAGACTTAGGTTAAACTACTGCACACATAGTGAAAGATGTAGGCTGTAGGAGTTTCAGGGAGATGTGTAGGCTAGCTCAGAACAGAAATCAATGGAGGTACGCATCCAACCAGTCCCAAGATGGATAAATTAGTGACGAAAAAAGTAACTGTATTAACCATGATGATTATTATAAGCAACTACAAATATTGGTTGGGCAATATTCTCCAATAATATTAATTGTGTGAAAGGATTTATTGGAAAACTATTATTTCAGCAAATGTTTAAGTGTTGGGGGATCTTGGTAGCCACAAACTGCTTAATCCCCTTCACTGAATCTCGGTGAAATAGGGTATAAAATTAGAAAACAATAGAAGGGGAGTCAAGCTGTATACATGCTGTGTGAGAATTTTAGGGAACTGTGTCGGCTAGCTCAGAATATAAATAAGTGCAGGTACATGTCCAACCAGTTTTAAGACGGAAAGCCTAATTCACAGGGCACTGATGTGGCAACACCTATAAGATTGTCTAACACTAATTTGCTCAGATGAGGATAGTTGTATGAATTATTTTTCTACCAAAGTAATGGGTCATTTTTTCATGTAATTGGTGGTTCTTCAAGATACCGCTGTACTTCAATTATTGTCTTAGATTGAGCTGTACCCGTACTTTGAAATATTGCAACTTTTTTATCAAAACTTCCCCATATACTATCTTTATTGTCATCAACATTCATATCATCAGAACCCGAGGGTTCTAATACTTCTAATGCATTTGAACTTTGTTTATATGGACACTGCTTATTTATGTGTAAAGTGACTTTTGAAATTACAGCGGTTTTTGTTCGTTGTGTAGTTTTTTCAATAGCAAAACTTACATTTTTAAATCTGGGATCTAAAAACGTTGTAAAAATGAAAGAGTTGCTGTTTTCCAAACTTCCTAGTCTTGAGGTGATTCCTTTTGAAATGTTATTTATGGTAGTTCTTGATATTGGAAAGTATACATGGTCATCTCTTTTAAAATTAGAATAGATTTCAATTAGGCCATTAGCTAAATTAATAACTACGGTCCTGTCACGTAATTTAGTCCACTTATAACATTTGTTACATTTTCTAGCGGTTTTAAAATTTTTGTCAATTCTTTTAGAATTGCCCATTCTTCCATGGTTACAATGTGCAGTTCTTTATTTATTAAAGTCATTGTGGTTCGAATTGGTTCCTCTAATTCTAAAAATCGATCAACCATGTAAAATGCGGAATTCCAGTACGTACTTATATCCTGCATAATTTCTTTGACTGCCTTCCAAGTTGTTTTTGGTGTTCCATTAACTTAGCCATATTTGATGTGCCTTCTTTAAAAAACCTAACAATGTTTCTAATTTTTTCAATTGTCGTATTTGCATGTTTAAGAGCATCGCTGGAAATTAAATTGATTGTATGTGCATAACAACCAAAATGCTTTAGATGTAACATATCTGATTGCCTTAGAAATATTATTTGCATTGGCACTCACAATCATCAAAATCTTATTTTCAAGATTCCATTCCCTTATAATGCTTTGTAGACTGTCGGCTAGATTAGCACTTGTATGTGAATCATCAAATCGGGCACATTCTAACAATAGACTTTTTAATTCATAGTTTTTATTTATGTAATGTGCCGTCACTGCCCAGAAGTTTTCGTTATTGCGCGATGTCCAGCAATCTGTCGTCAATATGACAGAAGTCGCTTCTTCAAATAATATATCTTTGGTATTATTGTATACCTTTTCGAAAGCAGCAGGCAATAAACAATTTGTTATTATTTTTCTATTTGGCAGCAAATAAGACGGATTTAAAGCTTCCACGAATGTTTTAAAACCGTAATCTTCTACAATAGAAAATGGTTGATAATCATGCGTAAAAAGAAACATCAATGAACCGTCAAGTTTCTTTCTTGTACCAAGGGTTTGTTGTAGTGGTGTAGGATTTTTATTATTACTTGCGGACCCGGATGCCTTTTCTAGCTGTATTATGGATGTAGATGAAAAAGCAGCTGTATCGTCATCGGGGTTTTGGTTTTGATTTAATACCGTTGTACTTTTACTTTCAGTTGGTGGGTTGTCTGCTCGATTAAGATTAATAAGGGAATGTTTTCTGCTCAAATGCTTTTTCAAATTAGATGATGTTGATTTAAACCTAAGTTCTTACTAACATATGTTGCAAGTAGCAATACATTCCGATTTTGATTTTTCGCGAAAGAAGTTCAAGATTTCCGAAGATTTGGTAGACTTTTTACGCGTAGTCATTGTTAATTTTTGCATAGCAAGACCTCACACTAAAATTATTATACATACACTTAAACTAGAACCAATAAAATATTATTATAAAGTACTTATTTATGAATAAATCGTTACGGAATGAAACCAATAACTTTCTGGTTCCGGTTTCACAATAAAATACCCGTTCGTTTTAAAGTGACAAGAAACAACTTCTGAACTGAATTGCACGTAGGGAATAGTAAAATCAAATTACCGACTGAAACTGAAAGATATAATCGATTCTTAACTGATATTTCAATATGATTTTGGTGTCATAATTAAAATAGGAAGGAAAAAGGAAAAACTTATTTGTAAGATATGTATTAGCATTTTAGTATATATAGTAATAGTGTAAACATAGTGTATTCGAAACGATTCGAAGGGTCAGGGGAATTCGTGGGTGACGGTGTTAATCAACTTTCTTGTACAATTTCATCTCGTTTGTGAATACACTATACCAATAGTATATGATCTCCCTCTTTACCTGAATATTGTGAACACTCGTACTGGAATTTATGAAAAAGAGGAATGTGAAATTTTAATACCATTTAGTTTGTTCTTATCTTATACGTACTTAAGTATGGTCAATGATTGTATATTCAGTCAATGCTCAGAATATCAGAACCAAACATGTTTCAAAGAATTAGCATTATTAAATGACCTTTATGAAGTCATTATAAATAGTGCAATTTAGGAAAATGAAGAATGTGTATATAATTAAATACCATTTTGTTTGTTCTTATTTTTGTACTTTGAACGGTAAAGTACTTTGTGCTTAGAACCAAATATTGTTTCGCAGATAGAAAAAGAAATCGGGGACTAATTTGATTGAAAAGAAAACATACGTTCCAAAAATAACGTTATTTTAGAACGTTATATTTTGGTAATGTTGCATAAAATACCATTACCGGTTCGAAACCGTTATTCTCATCATAAATGCTAATAGCATGCGTGATAGAACCTATGAATGGTGTAAACTCTCCTCACCAGAAACCAATCAGAGATTATTTTTAAGCGGCAATTTTTAATCACTCCTATTTAAAAAACAATATAAAAGTGTAATAAATATAATTTTTGCTCATATTGCACACGATATTTTTTCTACGATCGAATTAGATAATTTTTAAATGATATTTCCTTAAAACTAATTATTTACTTTTTGAGTTAATTTCAATTTTGATAATGCAGTTAGAGCAATTTGTTGTGGTAACTGATGGATAAATTTCATTTCCAAGGATTTGTAAATTATTTATTTCGTTTTCGCTTGTGGATGTATGTCTCAGATTCTTGATTTAACACTCCTTTTCAGGTTGTTATGAAGTGGTCACTACTTGTACTTTGTTCGTCTTCTGGAATCTGAGCAGCTATGTTAGCATTTCTAGAAATTGACTCCTCACTGTAGCCCTCCCCTACAGTGGCAGATTTCCATCCACCATGATGTTTCAATTACCCCGATTCCACAAGCAATGTTGTAGAAGATCTACAAAAGTGTCCTGTATATTTATTGGGTTTTCGATACTTAAATACATTGCAATTTCACTTGCAATTTTACTGAAAATATTTACATTGACAGGTTGAACCAAACATTTTCCACTATAATACCTTATAAAAATCTATCGTGACTGGTAAATTGGTGACGAAGAGATGCATAGTTGCGATGAACTTCAGTAAAATTAAAATTTCTAATTTTACCGTTTATTACAACTGATTGAAGTTTGTTGGTCTTGGTATCAGGAACTTTGACATTTAAGATAGAATCCATGTTAGTAATGTCATTTATTGTCAGTTTTTGTAACTCGTTCTGGCAGTTTGACCTACGCCTAATACTGCAACTATTTACAACAAAAGACAAGTAAATAAACTTAAAAACTAACCTTATTTTAAGTAACCTTCATCATTAGATATTTATTATCTGGAACTGTAATCACAAATTTATCAAATTCTTCTTGGGTGAAGACTTTTGATTTTTTAGTACTGTATTGTATCCTTCTGATTTCTTCTTCAGATATGGAATTAATTTTGTAATATATCGAATTTCTACATTATCATTAATTAAAAGTGTAGCCGTTAACATTGAATATTCTGGCCATAATGTCGAAAGCTTTAGTATTTCTGACTTTTCTTTTAAATACGCTAGGAGAATGTTTTCAGTAATGTTCTTAACAAATTTTGTGTCACACCTGTTTTTAAAGCGGCTATAATAAACTTTATATACTTTTCCAGATTTATCTGGTAGTAATTCTGCCGTAGCTTCATTTGCTATTTCAACTATATCTGGAGGGGTACAATTAATTTCTTCTTCAGTATCAGAACTCAATAGTTTTACAACAAAAAATTTGGTCTTTAAACGGACGACTTGATATTATTTTCAGCAATTGTCACTATCAAATTTCAGTCATAGACAACTATTAAATAAATTTTTGTTAAGCCCCCCACGGACACAGAAAGACGTCCGCATGCATAAACACATTTTTAAAATAACACATTTTTTAATGTTGCATACTCTCTCAATAGATTTTTTTAATACAATATTACAACGAAAAATGTTTAGTCCAATCTGCCGTGTAAATACTCTTAGAAAAATTCCAAGTGAAATGGCAAAATACCTGAATACCGAAAACACCTAATGCACTACTGTAAAAAGCAAGTCATTTTTTGGACTAGTGCAAAAAGTGACATTTTTGGTATGGTAACTATCATCATCATTTTGTTTTCGACCTTACTTAAGGTCGGTTTGATGCAGCTCTAACTTCTTTTCTTTTCTGTGCTAATCTAAAATGCTCTACATACCCTTCACAACCTAAATTTCTAATAATTTGACTAATATAGCTTGGTCTAGGTCTTCCCATATCCTTCTATCATTTTTCTATCCACCTGGCTCTACATAGATATTAGCAACCTGATGGTTGTTAAAGAACTCTAACATGTTTACATGATTACCATTTGTAAGGAAATGAGCTATAACCTGGTTATCCGCTTCAAAAAAGGAAAAGTGTTAAATTATATGTTATGGTAAGGCTTAAGCAACGAATCGCTGCCAACATGCCAGACCGCTACCTAATTGTGAGTTATGTAATGGTGACATTTATTAAATTATATGTTATGGTAAGGCTTAAGCAACGAATCGCTACTAACATGCCAGACCGCTAACTAATTGTGAGTTATGTCATGGTGACATTTAGTTAACTGATTTTTGTTTTGTTTTCGAACTTACTTAAAGTCGGTTTGACGCAGCTCTAAATTCTTTTCTATTCTGAGCTGGTTTAAAAAGGTCTACATACCCTTCACAACCTAAATCTCTAATAATTTGACTAATATAGCTTTGTCAAGGCCTTCCTACTCTATTTTTATTTGGTAGTCTATAATCTAAGACTTTACTAAATAGTCCCTCATGTCTTAACTGGTGCCCTATCATTCTATTTCTCCTGACCTTTAATTGTTTCCACATACAGGGTTCCTCACCTATCCTTCTATAAACTTCCTCGTTTGTTACTCTATCTGTTCAACTACTCTTTAACATTCTCCTATAACACCAAGTTTCAAAAGCTTCTACCTTTTTCTTATCTACTTCTTTAATTGTCCGAGTCTCACTACCATATAGTAGAACGCTCCATACGTACGACTTTAAGAAACTTTTTCTATTATCTAAACTAATACTATTAGCTACTAGTAAGTTTTTACGAAAACCATATTGGTCTTCGCCTAAATAATTCTCAGTCAAAGCTTCTACTCTATTTTTAATTATTATTGTTAGTATTTTGGAAGCATGAGAAGTTAAACTAACCGTTCTAAAATTCTCACACCTATCAGCTCCTGACTTTTTTGGGATTGGGATAATAATATTTTTTTCGAAATCTATTGGAACCTCACCTGTGTCATATATTACTTTTACTAGTTCATATAATCTGTCTAAAGTTTTCTGACTTGCATATTTTATTAGTTCTGCGGGAATATCGTCTATCCCTGGCGCTTTATTTTGTTTAAGATTCCGAATAGCTCTATCAAATTCCTCTCTTAATATTGAGAACCCTATTTCTACGTCCTCTTCTTGGTCGTTCTCTAACTCATCCATATCGTCTCCTTATATAAATCTTCTAAATATCTTTTCCATCTGTCTGCTACCTCAACTTTATTTATTAGAAGCTCATTATTCTCGTCTCTAATACCATTATATTTTTTCCTATCTTCCCCAAAAAACTTTTTAACTGCCCTGTAAGCCCTGTCTGTCTTACCTACTCTCAAATAATATTGTATTCCATTTATTTCTAGTTTTTCTACACTCATGTACTATCTTATTTCTAACTGTATTATATTTTTGCTTACTTTCACTATCCACTTCTCTGAAACGTTTAAGCTTTCTTCTATTCTCTATTAAATCTAATATCTCCTTTGTTACCCAAGGTTTTCTCGCTTCTATTTTTTTCTTACCTATAGTCTGTGTTGCTGTATCATGTACAGTCAGTTTTATTTCTTTCCATCTATTTTCTACGTTCCCTCCTACAGCTATCTTATTATCTAATACTTGTTTATATTCCTCTTTTACCCTACCATCATTAAGCTTACTTAGATCCCATCTCTCTTTTTTAACATTTCTCAATTTTTTGAATTTTAGGTTACACTTCATTTTAACTAAGTTATGATCGCTATCTATGTCAGCCCCTGGATAACTACGACAGTTTTTAACTTGGTTTCTAAATCTTTGTTGAACTAAAATATAATCTATCTGGTATCTAGCCCTATCACCTGGCGCTTTCCAGGTATATCTTCTCCTAACATGTTGTTCGAATAGGGTGTTTACAGTTACTAATCTATGTTCGTGGAAAAACTCAACTAATCTTTCTCCTCTATCATTCCGTCTGCCATACCCAAATTTTCCTACCATTTTTCCCTCACTATCTTCTCCCACCGATGCATTAAAATCGCCCATAACTATTAAATTCTCATCTCCTTTTACTTTTCTCACTATACTATTTATATCCTCGTATACCTTTTCTACTTCCTCATCCTCGTATTGAGTTGTTGGCATGTAAACCTGTACTAAAACAGTGTCTGTGGGTTTTGTACTCAATCTAATCATAATTATTCTATCACTAAATTGTAAGTACTCTTTAACTTTATGCCCTAATCTTTTACCTAACACTATTCCTACCCCTGCCTGTCCATTAGTTGAAGAAGTTGTAATTATTCTATAATTATCTTTCCAAAAGTCATTACTATCTGGCCATCTCACCTCACTAATACCTAAAATGTCCAGCTTTCCCTTTCTCATTTCGACTAATAAATTTGTGAACTTATCTACTCTAAGTAATGACCTTACATTCCAAGTCCCTATCACTAAATCGAACTGTTGTTTTATATTCTTACGATGACGAGCCCCAAGTACCCCCTCCCGGAGATCCGAATGAGGGAGTATTTTACCTCCGGACAAGAATTTTACTTGTGAGCTCTCCATCATATATATACACCTGGGAAATATTGTGGTAGGTTCCCATATCTTTCCACAACGCAGTTTTTAAAGATTTTAGAAAAGAGCCATATCTGTCACGGCCAACCCCCAACAAGCCTGTAAATTATTGAAGATCGCCCGAGACCAACCGACCCTCCTCCAATATCTTTTAGCCAGCAAGGCTGCTGCTCCTTGCTGCGCCTTTTAATCGCCTTTTACGATAAGCAGGCTTACTATAGTAGTATTCTTTATCCCCTACTATAGGGATAATGGTAACTAATGTAAATAGTATTAACTTTTTGCAGGATGGTAAAAAACGTTTTTTTTTATTTTAGGTAATTAAACAATTACTAAATTTTGCTTATGAGTTAACTGAAAGGTTTAAATCTCAAGAGAAATAATCCAAAACAGTTTCTAGTATTATCCTTTATTATAAACCTTAAGTTAATTTTTAAATTCTATAAAAATATTTCACATCACTTAAATTTAAATTTATAAATTGAATTAATCTACATTTTATTGCTACAAACTTCAATCCCAGTTGCATAATACACGAACTAATAAAATTGTAGACTATAATTGAACTTGTTATTAGACTTCCATGCTTTGACAACAGGTGTATGTGTATGTTTAACAGTCAACATATACCAAATAAATCCATATTGATTGAGATATAATTAAATACCTGCATCATATAATTCTAATTTCTAATAGAAAGTATTGCTTTTCATAAACCTACGATGAATCCAAAACCAGAAATGTTTCACAAACTTGAAAGAAGGAGGTTCATATCAATTCAAGATCAAATCATTCCCTACAACCTACATTACAGATTACGAATATATTTTATAATAATTTCATTTATTACAACAGCTTTAGTTTTTGCCATTGACTATAAAATAAAAATTCGGACTACCTCATGTCACAGCTACAGTTATAATAATTAAATCTTCTTGCCCAAGTAAAATGCCTGGCAAACATTTTGAAACACAAAGTGCGGTATCAAAATGGTAATAATTCTTTGTGAACTTTGGTTTTGTTAGCGCAGAGGATGCCAGTTGCGCCTGTGTTAACATTACAATACGCAAAAATAAATTGACCTGAACGATACGCAACTTTAACCACGTATTTACTAGACAACATAAATTTTAAATAGAAACAAACTGAAATACATTCAGATAGTTAATATTTTTATAATTTATTTGCTCGTACGAATCTCTTAATACCTTGACAAGAAATATCTAACCAGAAACTTCAAAATTTACCGTAATAACTTCTACAAGAATTTTATTTGCTACAAACTACGTTGTGTTTTGTAAACCAAAGCAAAATAAAAAAATAGGTTATCCTGAGTATTAAGACTGACCAATATCAGACCGTTTAGTGAATATCCAGATGTGGATTTTGCAAAGCCGTTCAATACGTTCTGTAATTAAAATGTTGCAGAAGGGTCCCTAAGGATGCAATGTGCAGTAGAAAAAATCTAGAATTGTCATGAAATCATGATACTGGCATTTTAATTCTTGCTTTTCTCTAATTTTTGTTCAAGATTAAGAAAACGTTTAGTAACTGTGGTTTTTGAATCTCCTAGTTCAGGAGTGTTTTTCTTAAGTGATACATTTCGTCAAAATGATTTTCACAAATGTTTTCTTTGTCTGAGAAAAAAATCTTGTTTTGTATATTCCTGAAGTAACCAAAATTTAATTATAATTCTAAATTCTTACAATACAAATAATACTTACTGTCACTAGAAGTTGATAACGTAACGTGTTAGAAGATTTTGTGTGTAAATTTTACTAAAACCGATTCAACCAGGTCTGGGTTTTTTTTTAAAAATAGGACTATTGTTGCCGAATTTGATTTGCACAATTACCAATAAGTTCCAAAAAGCGTCCTCTCCAATGAGTAATTCTGTAGATGCAGAGTTACCAAAACTATAGTCTACATGTTTAATGTTTTGGAGTGTGTCCAATGATGTGTTATGGATGTATGCGTTTGGAAAGTCTCCCTTTTAAACAACTGTTTTCTCAAAATTGTTTACAATAGACTTGATTGTAACTGTGACCACGTGAATAACGCTGTGATTCAGCTGGTTAATTCCAAAAATGGAAATGTTTGTGTTGTTTTTGGCAATTGTAAAAGACATTGAGATACGAAGTTCTAATGGATTGCGTTTTCTAAAAGAACTGCAAGTATGCGGGTTTCCAAAAGTATCAAGCATTGTAACAGCTACAGTGGAAAATAATACTTGTGACTTGTCAGAAGTATTTATTGTCAAGCTAACAAGCATAGCTGAAGTTGTAGAAATAGTGCATTGATTGGTAACAGTTGTTGCCTCACCAGAACAAACAGTATTTTCTAAAGCGATACCCGTATTTTGAAAGTGTAAAAGGATGGAGTGACATTTAATACATTTTCTATACCCTGTAGATTTTAAACTCTTGATAGAATGATTAGCACTTGTAGCATACTAAATTCCTCAAAAGGTAAATAGCATGTCTGCTCTACCTTATAGGCGGCAGAGCGCCTATATAGATTAAGAGGGGTTCCTGTTTGACGGTTAAGCCCAGGGTAAAAAGGATGTTAAATGGCTTTGAGAGAAAAAGGTCCCTCTAAAGAGATCTTCCAGACAGCTAAGCTTCTTCAACTTAGGGCAGAGCTATGAGCTAGGGTCGTAGGATGGTATACGATAAAAAGAAAGAAATTTTATTGGACGCCACCGTATCTTAATGAATGTTATAATACGAAACAATCCGAAGATCAGATACGGAAATCTTCGAATGAAAAAAAACTTAAGATGAGCAACGTATAAAAAAAATACTTACTTTTGACTCTGCTATCTGGAATGGGAACGACAATCTCGTACTATCTGGAAATTTAACCACATCTAAACATTTTTAGACTAGGGCTACATTCGAGCCTAGTCACTTTATCACAAAAAAAAAAGATTATAAATAGATCAACTAGTCAAAATTATACTTCAAAATAAAACTTTTATAAATTCAACACCAATAATATCTTTCTTCAATACCAAAATTTCATATGTGTGATTGTTTGCTTCTATAGGATAGTTACTGCTGACTTCAAAGAAAGAAAGCTTTACGACAACTTATTATTGTTTCTATTAATTTTAAAAAAAATTATATATACATTGTTTATATAAAGTTATCTGTACGGAGACTTTCAAAACTGTTTCTTTATTACGATTTAACATTAATCTCTGAATATTCATGGAACATTTTTTGATTGCATACTTTACATTAATTCTCTATAAGAGATATATGATTTTCATTTTTATGTTACAATTAAATCATGATACTTGAATAGGATTCTGTTCAGTTTACAAGAATCAAATTAAATGATCAAAATTTTTTTTGTAGATTATAGAACTATATATTTAATAGATATCTTTAATGGAACCAAAGGTCAAAAAATACTTATTGTCGAAATTAAGCTGCACTTCAGGTGTACTTTCAAAATATGTTATACACTATAACTTGGCAAACAATTCTTATCGTATCACATGTTTAGTTATATAAACATTTTAATATAACTTTGTAACTTCAAAATTATCTTATAGAAATACCTTGAAAATAATGAGGTCATTTATGCATTATTCAAATACTAAATTTTGAACTAATTTTTACGTGTATCAGTTTGAATGATCATCAAACCTTCACAAAAATTTCGAGTATTAACTTTAAATAAACATATATAGAATCTTCAAAAATTATTTGTACATCTTAAATGAATGTTCCTTGAAAAGAAAATAGGTATGAAATTGAGGATGACTCACTGCTGGATATCTGCGTGGCGGCCGGATTTTTTCCTTTTTTTAAAAACATCTGCGTTCTTACTCTTGTAGTTGTGCGCAGCTAACGCAGGTGTCCGAACTTGACCTTCAAACTAACCAATCATTTGTGGGGATTTCCACTCTTTTGCCTAGCAACAATCGAAACTGCATCTAAAGTTCAACCAATTTCCAAAAAGAATCTAATACGTGTCTTTACTTTACTTCAGTCTCGTACTTGCCATACGGTAAACAATTGTTTAGTATAATACATAATTTCCATTACTTTAATACTTGAAACTATAAACTAGAAACTCCAAAACTTTAAAAAGCTAAAATCTAAAACTTGATACTGGCTACTTAATATTTGCAACGTTAAAACTTTAGTACGTTAAAACTTTGGAACGTTAAAAACTTGGAACTTTAAAAACTTGCGCTGAAACGAAACGGGAAAAATGAATTCAAAGGTAAGTTTGTGAATTATTTACTTAGCGTAGAAATGTATTTACAACTATCTTAGGTCGATGCTACAAATAAAAATAAATACATGGCATCCGTTGACACCACCTTATTTTCCTCTGGGACGGCATGTTTTAACAAAAAACTTGCAGGCCCTCGATAACACTTGTATTCGGATTACATGCTGATATCAAAATGGAGCTTGACTACGAGGCAAAGTTAATTATTCAAGCATGCGCCGGGAAAGGGAAATTGTATCAAGATACAAACAAATAGAAGAGCACTTAAAGTTTACTTTGACTATTCTAATGTAGCTGGGGCACTATGTATGAATTCGTAATATATGGTTTCTATAGAAATTTAATATTTAATGAATAGGTGTATTGAACAAAAGCGTATATTTAAATAGCAGAAAATCGTATTTGTTACACACTTAAACAGTTGATGTATAACCCTATGCGTTTAGTCGTATTTAATTTGTTCAAACCATCCAGTTTTGCTAAGTTTTGGTATTGCGTGATTGTTAGAACATATGGGGGCATGCAATGTAGTATTGGCAACAAACGATTTAGAAGCTTTGTTTATTGGTTGTGGCATAACTGATTGTTGTGTTTTTCTTCAACATTCGCATTGAAGATTCGAGAATCCTACACTTATCTTTTAAAAAGTTAAACTTTGTGGTTGAGGTGATTCAGCAGGTTTTTTGCTGGCCTCTGAAGCACAGTTGTAGCGTTATCAAATTTGTTATTGACTAAGTATATAATTACGTCATCCCAATGTTCAGTGAGACATTCGAATACACTCAAAGCACATAAGTATTTCTATATTCCATCTAAAAGTAATCTCAAATCTTGACGAGACTCCTTTGTAATGGTTGGTAAATCGAAGATAGATTTAATGTGATTGGTGACCAACAACTGTATGTTTTTACCTACCTTTACCTTTATTTAGTCCAAAAGACTAATTAGTAACATATATTACACACTTTCCAAAGCATTCTTTGAGCAATTTCCATTGAGTAAAATAATTGAAATCTGATATCTGCAAATTGTTTCGTCCACAGTATCAATCAATAAAAGGCGCAAATAGTGAAATTTATTTACATTGGAAATGGAATTAGAGTATATGACAGAGATAAAGGTACCCCTGAAAAATCAATTGGTCTTAGAACTGATCGAAAGTTGGTAAATTTTATTGTGGCAAGCGAAAATTTAAGATGTGACCAGTGTGATCAGTATGAACACCACTTGTACGAGAAATAGCATTTTAAGTTTTAAAAATAAATTAAATTTATATACAAGCTATAGCATTAAATGGTAGGAGTGATCAGTATAAGAAGACACATACCTGTTGAGACCGTTTGTATTATAGAAGGATGCAAAATAAGTTAGTCACTTCCGAAAACGATTTTTTAAAAAGAATTTTTATTTGTGTGAGAACATTACATCACTGAGTCTTAAATCTAGTGCTACCTGTAATTATACTATTTCTTATCTAATCCATTTGAAATACAAAACTCCTCCGGCCCTAAATGAGAACTATCGAGTAGCTTTTAATATTAATGATTTTTTCTTATAGCAATATTTTATATATTGTTAATTCGAATGGGAATTTCTTGCCATGTAATTGTTAACTGGGTGTTGTTAGTTCAGAAAATAGTTCATGGGGTTCTATCATAGCATTATGAAAAATGTTTAATTTGAAAATAGTATTAGCAACTTTGATTCGTTTCAATGGATCATATAAAATCTAAAAATTTGTGGTAAATTGCAAAGCTAATCTTTCTTGAGCAAAATAATAAAAAGTCTCGACCTTATCAATAGTTAAATTTTTAACTTCTTTTGAAATCTTCTCAATTCGAGCTTTTAGGATCTATTGATTGTGAGCTAATATTTTAGAATTATTTTCGAAATTCTGAAGAGAAGTTTGAAATAGAGTAATTTTATGATTAATTAAAGTTTTAATTTTTTGTTGGTTATTAGTTAAGGATGAAATGGCGTTATCGCATCTTTTTCCATCGTTATAATCTAAATTTCCAGTGAGAAACTTTACTACTAAAAAGATATCGTTTTGATCGTTTATTCCAAAGTGGATTTAATTTTATTAACTGTAACTCAATTTTGTTCTCTAACATTTGCACCGTGTGATACGAATTCTGAAATGATTGGTTGAATTGAAAGTGTATTTTAAATTTGTTCATATTGAACCTTTAAAGTCAAAAAGTTTTTGTAATGTTAGCAATATCATAAATTTGAATAAATATCCAAAAATCAGTTTTTATTTGGACTGTGCCTGAACGAAGAGGAAGAAGTTCGGAGTTGAGGTTTAAATTGTTGAACTGGGCTACAATTCGTCTCGTCTCGTCTCCCTGCAGAGGGCGAACCTGTAACGCGTGTGGTGTGCGCGCGTGTGCGTGTGCGTGCATGCATGTGTGTGTGGGTGTATGTGTGTGTGGTTGTGTGTGTGGGTGTGTTGTGGACGCGTGTGTGGATGTGTGCGTGCGTGCATGCGTGCGCTTGCGCGTACGCGCGAGTTTAATAAACTTATAACTTCGATGTTTAAAAAGGTCAATTAAATCGGCACCACCTCTTTTCCACGCCTTCAGTTTAGTTTTCAGACCTTCTTTGATGTACTTGTTTTTATAAATAAAGATCAGATGTTACTTAATTTTGACAGGTTTGTTACGGACTGTAATTTTTCTACTGCTACAGGGGAAATAATTTCAATTTTGACTTGCCCTTAACAGGCGGGGATCCGTAACAATAAAATGGGTGCGTCGGCTAATTGCAGTGGTCGAGAGTGGGTTCCTATAGATAAATGCGAAAAGAAAATAAAGAAACAATAAAAAATTACAAAACTGATAAACAACAAAGTTTTCAACTAAAAATGTTACAATACATTATCACTATCCTGAAATGTCATATCTCTGTCACTATGGAGAAGCCCCAAACTGTCGGTCGACGCAAGCTTCGTGATGTCCTTGTCTATGTAGAAGACTGCTATTCCGCATAAACTTCTTCGCCTTGGTTATTCTACATTTGAGTGCCACGTTTCTTCGTTTAATTAAACCACTCCTTCCAGATACAACGGTCACTGGGGTAGCTGGAGATACTCTACAAATTACTATATACACATCCACTTCCGTAAATATCTAAAATAAAAATCCAGCTAAAATTTACCCTTTATTGACATAAAAAAAATTCCATTACAAATACGCCTATAAATACGCTCTCTTAAAAATAATATATCTGTAATCTGATCTGGTGATGATTAACTAAATCTTTAAAAAATCGTAAAGCAAACTTAACCTAATCCAGCAACAACTCTCCACATTCTCTTTCTTTCCTATCTAGTTGTAACATTTATCAACCCAAATTAATGGTAATGTCATTCCTTTAACGAGCAAACAGTCCAATTCCGACGTTGTACCATATCATTGTTCATTCCAAAATATTTTACATTTAATATTTTTACCTAAACTTCACTAATGACTCTAATTTCAAACTACTAATTAATCTGGTGAACTAACTACTGCCACCTAATTACGGTTTTATTACCAAAACATACAATTACAAGTTAAAAATTCATAATAAAGTTTTTTTTTCTGAAACGTTAAGTACTTCCAGTTTAATTTCAGAATTTCCAACCACCATAAGAATTGTTCCAAATCTTTCAATTAAGGGTCTAAACACAGCCGCTCTCTGATTGCAAAACATGCCTCACAGTTCCAATTTAATGGAGGTATTTCCACCAACCCCATTCTAAAACGGTTTTCCGACATTATATCCGCACATACGCGATTCAAAATGCCCTGCTTCTTGTAAAGGTATAACATTTTACATGTAGATTGCTGCACATTCCCAGAGGGAATTAGCCTACAATTTTTTCCTAGAGCTCTGTAATATCCCCTATCAAAACTCACTATAACCCCATTTCCTTTAGATTAACCCCATTGGGGGATCTAGCATTAAGACCTCCCTCCTAATTTTCATAGTACTCTATTTTGACGTTTTCAATTGACCTGATGTTATAAGACTGTTTCTAACCCTCTATCATTGTTTTCAACCAAACTCTTTCTTCCCACTGTATATCATATTTTAATAATCAGCGTCTGTCTTACTACAATATATATTGTACATTTTCATTAGTCTCGAAGCCGATGTCTTCATTTATGTAATCCTATACTCTATATTCTGCCTATTTAATGTCTTGTTAGTACCGAATGTGTGGGTTTCCTTTATGATAATTACACCAATGTATAAAATGATGTCATATTACATGGAATTTATTTAACAACTTTTAAAGTTCAAATTTAAAGTACATTTTAATAAATTTCTCAACTCTGAAAGCTTTTTAAAAAGGACAGGCAATGCTTTTATTATACAATTTTATGAATTAAAATAGAATTGGTTTATTTACATTCTTGTGGTTTTAGAGTAATTTGGAATACAAATACGGATTTAATTATCAAACTTGATTTGTAAACATTGTTTAATATGAAATAAAGATTTTACAGGGTATTTTTATAACAAATTACTTGCTTCAAAATTAAATATTATTTATTTTCCATCTTATTCATCTTGCGTAACACATGGCATTACATGTTTGTTTCTCTCCTCCAATTTATATTAGCACAGAGGTATTTGTTGTTTTTCCTAAATGACCTGAATATTTTTTTTGTTTGACCATCATCTCTATTGTTATCAAATTTATTCATTTACATTATTTTCAGATATATTGAGTGTCTCTCTATAAAGATAATTACAGTAGACTGTTAATGATTGTAGATAAGACACATAAAATTTATACCATTTTAATTTACAGGCAAATATTTCTCCAGCATTTCCATTAATAATATTGGGTGTTTTGGGAATATTTGGTGGAGTTTTAGCTCTATTTTTACCCGAAACATTAGGACAAGAACTACCACAGACATTACAGGATGGAGAGAATTTTGGAGCGTCGCAAAGATTTTTCGAATTTCCATGCATTTCAAGGTACGATGCGGTTAAAACTACTGCTGAACTAAATTTTATTTATTTTTCAGAAAGCATCAGTCAGACGCTAAAAATAAAACTAGCGAACCACAAGAAAGCTTCACGCGAGCTAGTTTTAGGCATGCTTCAATTAGAGGTGCTGCACGATCCAGTATAATTAACCGATCGTCAGTAAGGTCGAGGAGATCTCTGACAAATGCTGAGAATGAAGTTTAGATCAGCTAATAATTTTCTATTGTTCTGTGATGAGACAAAACTTTGTGATAGTTACATTATCCTTGTGCTAGGTATTATTAGGTTTAGTGTACTTTGTACAATTCAAAAGTATTTTTAAATTATTTATAATTAATATTAGTTATACTTTTTAGATGTGTACTTTATAATACGTTCAGTGCTATTCTGTTAGACATACAGATACAACGTATGTAATGACTTAGAAGTACCAAATAAAAATTAAAATAATATAATGTTTGTGGCATCATTGAACATACTACAACATACACTTCTTCATTAGGTCAAACACAAATCTAGTTACGGACAAGAATTTACAAAGAAAATTTTTAATCTGTTAATACCCAACTATATGAGTTTTGTTATAGGTCAAATGAGTGTTACGGCATAAATTTAGATTTGCATTGAAGGGGCAGGATCTCGTAACATTTTAATCTTGCTTCAGCTAACTGCAGTGGTGCAGAAGTGGGTTCCTATAGAAGAAATAATAAAAGAAAATAGAAAAATTTGAAATAAAAATACAAACATGATACTTTACAATATTCACTTACCCTGAAAGGCTTTTTATTTTGTTACAGTTAAGGGGCATCAAACCGTCTTGTCGCAGCTATCCTTTTAATATTATTCCTACACGGAAGACGGTTATTTCAAATAAGTCTCTTTTGCTTTTGGTTTCCTAAATTTATCACGTTATACTTTACCGTTCTCTAAAATATCTTGGAGCCCATGTTAAATTTTTGTCAAATTAAATAAAATTCTCGAAATCGAGGTTTTTATCAAACACGACTTTATTACTGTGTTGCCTGGATTTCCCTTAATACCGACTTAATTTTAATCCTAGTTCACAAATAAATGCAAATGAAATTCAACAACCTCTGCTGACATTAAATAATTGCAACATAAATACAAATATAATTAAAAACCTAATTTGTTAGCCTCAATCTGGCCAGATATTACTAATGGAAATTAAAAAAAAATTAAATACTCGTACATCGATAATACTATCACTTCAAATTTTACCGTTTCCCATATTAAATTACATGCCATTCTAAATCCCATTGCTGTAAATGTACTTTATAACAAACATAGAAAACAGTTAAATACCAACTATTCCGTATCATTTCATTTTCCATTCGAAATAATAAGGTTTTATGCTTTAACTAACCCTAAATTTCTCCAATAAACCTTACATTTTATAATCAGTACACTTTGATGCGGCGTTAATTTAGTCCAACAAAATAATTACTTTCATTTGTTAATCTATAACTACAAAAACTGACAAAATTCACATGTACATAATTAATAAATGCTACTAATAATTTGTGAGAAATTTAAGGATGTTAAGCAACATCAATCTTTCTTGCAACAATTACTTGCGTAATTCAACAACACCAGCTCCCTTAACACAACTAACCACAAAATCCAAATTATTGGATAAGTGAACCCTCCAGGATCTAAACCCTTTTTAATCGATCATAACGGTTATAATTCCACAAACTGGTGATTTAAAATCTATCTTGCCCTTGTAAATATAGCTCAACTTTATATTGCACTCACGTATTTATACCCTGCGAGGAATCCACATCACATTTAGCAGCTGTGTTTTGCCCACTAAAGTTTAATCTGTTATACCATTCAAACAACCTGGTCTTCTTGTTTTGTTACTTGAGCATATAACTACATTTTGGTCTTTCTAATTATCTGCTTCCAAATAATTACTTTCCCGTCGATTGTCTAACTACTGTCATTTCTTATACTATATAAAAATTCGTTCTTGGAAGTAACATTTTATCTATGCTGGGTTATGCATGTAATTTGTATTATTCTTATAATATGGTGTTATTTTAATGTCCTTGGTGGTCGGGACGGACGACATTTGTCTGTTGTAAATTATCTTTTTTTGTGAAATGCATATGTCGTATCATAATATTAAGATATGTTTTCATTTGCAGTTCTAATTTAAGTCCGGCCTGGATTATCACATTTACAATGTATGTAAAAGAACTAATGTTATACCTTATTAGCTGAATGACCTTTATATAAACAAATTTGAAATATCTTTCTTAATTGAAATTAATAATTTGTAAAATCCATTATACAAGATGCGTCCATTCAAATTTACTAACTCCTTCTTTCTCTTATAATTTATAGCTAGTATAACGCATCACATTACAGTTTATTACTGTCAATGATTTCAATCTATTATTACTATACTAATGTACTAAATTGCTAATCAAGCAACCGTTATGTCTTAATTTATAGAAATACCAAACTTATTTAGTTTAACAACTTCATCAAACAATTTATATCATTTGTCGATTGAAACTCAGATGGAATTGACGGACCAACACGTGTGATGGTATTTATATCTACCATGTACATTCAGATATTGTTCTAGAAGTGCAATTTTATTCTCTTGTATTCCTCTTTGCCTGCTTTCTATCAGTCCTTTAAAAACACCTCCTTTAACTGTAAATCATTTTACAGTTTTCTTAATGGCTTTATCCTATTACTTATAGAGTGTCCTGCAAAGGTGTCAAAATAACTTTCAGCTTAAAATGATAGAAAATTGGTTAGTGGAGTACTGTATAAGTATGAACCTGTAACTAGGGTGGGCGATATAGGATCGGTATACCAAATATCGTTATATATATATATATATATATATATAGTGTGTCCAAATTTCGAGTCTCTACATTGTGATTTCAGTTATTATAAGAGATAGAAATTGGGTTAAATGGGGAAAGATTTGGAGGAATCTAGGCCAGTTTTGTATCCGTTTACAAAATTGGTGTAAGTTGTCTGGTTTTGGAGATATTCGAAGAAAACTAAAAATGGCGGATTTTGTTTTTTGATAATAAAACATGAATCATAAGTCGCACCATCACAAGACTTGCACAATATTAAGACACTTTTCTAAAAGGAGTATTTTAGCATAAAGAGAATTATTCGACTGTCTTTTGTTTTCGAGGAAACGCCCACAACTTTTGTTTTTCTTATGGCCGCCACTTTGAATATTAAGTGAATATTATGCGCCTTAAAATTACCTTTTCAAAAATATGGCACATGTCTATAAAAAAATGCAAAACTATCCTAAATTTTAAAAATAACTAAATTTGTATGTTCTTTAACGTTTGGTAATCCCAACAGGGCAAAAATTTGCATAGAATAAGGGAAACTATTTTTCTACGACTGTTAGAGAATAAGCTTATTTTAGTTGTACTTTTAATAAAGAAATGTAACACATTCTATATGGGTTTTCAGTCTGCACGCGAGTTATGTATCCCCCAATTATCTATATGTATTGAATATATTGAATCTAATAGGAATTATTAGAAATTGTTAAATAAAGTATAAGTTCATTGCAACAATGTAATACAAGGATAACCCAGAGAGGTTATCGACAGTTCATGAGAACGGACATGCAACTTTGCATTCGAGATGGCAGTGATACTGCAGGTAGCAGGTCACAGGCGGTTAACATAACGCAATTACTTAGAAATAAGATTGTTTCAATGTAATAAAGTGTACAATTAAGAGAAAAGCAGACATGAGATCTGCAAGTTCCCACAGCCGTGTGAAGGGCAGGTTATTATAAAAAGCCCGGGAGCTCAAGCCCCGGCGGTCAGTCTTCGAACTCCATACTTCGTTGTTCAAGCTACTCAATTAAGGCAGTCAGTCTGAGTATTACAGCTTTTGCCTTGTTGTCTACCTAGACTACTAGCCTTAGTACAATTAATATTATTTTTGATTAAAGTTATTATATTTTACAGTTATTCAAAATTCCATGTTAATTTCTGTTTAGGAATCAATAAAGAATTGTTAAGAGTTTTTGGAATTGTTTTTAAAAACACCGCTCCAAGGGCCCGAACCTTAACTGATGCAGTCGTAACGGATGTCAAAAGGGCACTGAAAATCCAAAAATCGGAAGATTGGTGACCAAGAATTTCAATTTACAATTTTGACAGAACCCAAACCAGGTTGGAGGAAGAACACAAATCGTCCGAATCCAACAACAAACCAACGTGGACACGGTCAGCATCGATCGAGCCCACAAAAGAAACAGATGAAGAAATTAATGTAAGTTTATTTCCATTTAATCCAATTGATTTCACAAACTATAATTGATATATGCTAGTTTTATTATTTTATTATTTGATTACCATTTATTATTATTTTATGAATTTTATTTTATGCCAATTTTTTTTTTGAAAATAGTTACAAAGAGAAATTATTTTTCAAACGAGAATTCATAAAATTTTATGAGACATGAATGTTTAAAGAGACCTTCTTTGAAAGCAAAAGAGAGTTGATTATTTAAAAGAGATTTTCTTTTAAAAGCAAAAGAGACTTGATGTTTAAAAGATTCTTATCACAATTATTAGAACAAACCCAAAAATAAACCAAAAATAACGGACGCACATCTATTAATACCGAAATACGAAAAATTAACTAGCGCGATACAAAACGCACGTTTAATCCGGTAAACTAAAAAGACGCAAATTAATTCTAGAGCTAAAGGTAATTCTTCAAACAAGCAATTACGGAACGATTATTTAAACCATTTACCTTTATCATACTGTATAAACTACAGCAAAACACTCTGCAGTAACAGAAACTAGTGTAACTTAAAACCACCGTAACCTAAACTCCATCCGCACCTAAGCAAAGTTCGCAAAGGAAGCATTATTTATTACACACTTAAAAACCTCAGAGAAATTGCTATTTAAAACAATAACTTTCAGAACTAAAGCAACGCAATTTGCATCATAAGTAATTAATCTATCACAGAATAATAAAAGCTCATAAATTACACCCAGCATTTAATGAAAAACTATTCACCACAGCTATCTATAAATAAAATTGCATTACGAAAAGGTAATTATCGTAGTACAAACACGGGATAAAAGCTAAACGTTTTAATTAAAACTACTCATCATTTATAAATAAATTGCATTATCCCAGTACAAATACTGAGTAAAGCTAAACGGTCATCGTATAAAGTTATAATTAAGACGCTGAAAACCTACATTACGGAGAGATTCAATTACAAACATGCATTATAATTGAATACGGAAATATCTAAGCATAAACAGACGTAACATTTGTGCAAAACAATTAACTACTAAAGAAGCGAACTATTTAATTCCCATAAACTGAAATTAACACCTGTGAGTAAATGTTAATTACCTAACAGGTATAGTCGTATGCTATTCAGCACGTATGCAATTACCAAGAAACTAAACTACATCTTCTAGTGATTAAAATTACCAAGTAAGTAATTAACCTGCAAGTTAAATTTAGAATACAAGGAGACAAGACAGACGAACTATACGTTTATGCAACTCAATTAAAATCGACGGAAAAGGATATAATTACAAATTAACAGAACTGAACTAACACAAAGCGAAGTAAATATCGCGAGAACAAATCTATCCACTCCAGATTCTTCAGAAAGCAGAAACTCAAGCAAACTCAAAACAAATTAAAACCGCGAGATAGAAACAGGCAAATTCAAGGCTACAGTAATTAAATCAACATTATCGAGTATAAATCTCACAAGTTCATTACCGTACGGTGTAACTAAGTATAAATAACAGCAATTACGATTCTAAAAATAACCCGACGCAGTCTAAACTGAAAATTAACAAATCCAAACCAAAATTAACGATGCAAATAGCAAAACCAACCTGAATTTTTACAAAATTTGAAACTACCCAATCTAAACCTAAAATTAATACATCCAAAGCATAATTAACGTTACAAATAGCAAAATCAACCCTAATTTTACAAAATTCGAAATTACCCAACCCAAACGGAAAATTAGTAAATCCGAAGCGAAAATAACGATACACATAGCGAAATAAACCTCAATTCAAAAAAAAAATTTTTTTTTTTGAAATTACCCAAAATCGAAAGCAACCCTTAACCAACATTAGTAGCGCGGACATGAGGCTTTATTTGGACACAATCCAAGTCTTTGATGGCACGCAAGCGCATCTCGAAAACTACATTAGAGCATCCAAAATGTTCCTAAAAACCTTATACAAACCCGGAGATAACGAAAGAAATTCATTGCTTATACGCTTGATAATAAGTAAACTAACCGGAAGGTCACTAACTTTAATTGCCAGTAGGGACGATCTACAGGGATGGCAAGAATTTAAACAGATACTAATTGCATATTTTGGAGATCAACGTAACATAAAATGCCTGGTACAAGACCTAATAAACCTCAGAATGGAACACAACCAATCCCCCTATCAATTCGGAATGAAATGCCAAGACGTGAGAAGTTTAATCCTAGCAAAATTAAAAATCGAAGAGCCCGATCAAAACGTTCGACATTTAAAAACAAAAATGTATGACGAAATGGCACTGGATACATACATAAACGCTTTACCAGAACGACTATCGGATAAGATCAGATTCCAACGACTCCAAAATCTAGAAGAAGCCATGAACCTAGTAATAGAAGAAGAAAATGTAATGTATTACCGCAACAGACTATACAACCCCAACGCGAATAAAAGTTATTCTTCAATAAAAACTATACAAGCCACAAAACAAACAATCCCTCAACAAAAATTCACACCCTTCAACGCACAAACAAATCAACCGCGAATTAATAACCCGAGTTTCAACAATACGAATTTTAATAATCAATATAAACATTTTCCAAAACCGACGTTTAACCCAAATTTTACGAAACCCGCATTCCAACCAAGATT
Organism: Platerodrilus igneus; assembly: GCA_036346225.1. Classification (NCBI taxonomy): domain Eukaryota; kingdom Metazoa; phylum Arthropoda; class Insecta; order Coleoptera; family Lycidae; genus Platerodrilus; species Platerodrilus igneus. The sequence continues at coordinate 1,230,277 of JARFIW010001414.1, forward strand.
TAATCAAAACCTAACCCAACAAAGACCAGCATTTAACGCAAACCCCAGTAGAAATACACCAATGAATAATAATTATAACAAGCCTAATAAATATTATAAACTAACACCAATGGATACCTCATCTGGTAACACCAAACAAAAACCAAGATAACACACATCCGACAAAACCCTCATCAGAAACGCAATTTTACATCGGAGGAACTATTTCACTAAGAAGTAGAAAAATTTGACACTGACCAGAATAATTACATTCAGACAAGTACTAACGATGAATCAAACCATGCAGAAACTTATGAACGCGACTAACAATACGAAACTTACGAGGAGTACGACGAAGAAAACTCGAATTCAAATTTTCAAATAAACCAATTCGTAACCGACCAAACTTAATAAACTTAAATAACATAAATCACTTAGTACTACCATACATAGAAATACGCCGAATTCAAACTATTAATCGATACCGGATCCTCAAAAACATTAATTAGCCCCAGAACTGTGAAAAACATTATTTAGATTATGTAGAAAGAGAACAAAGGCCCGAATCTTAACTCGCGTTGCTAGGCAAGTTACTAAGCAACCCATGCGGGAATATTTACTTTGCACGGTTGCGCTTGCTTCCATTAATCAAATAGCTCTTGCATCTTATTTGCAATTATGGCAGAGTTACCATAGATAGATATGAAACAAACAATAAACTAACATATGTCAAATAAATAATGCTAATCTGTAAAGCGTTTAAAATCTCTATAGCTAATCCTCTATAAGAAATGACCAGCGATAGTGCAAGCGAATTGGAACTGACGCCTCCAAATATCGTGGAAGCTGCAAATGCGACTACTTTAACCTTGTTATCAGAAACTTCTAAAAGAAATATGAGACTGCTTATAAATTGTTAATGGATTGGTGAAGAAATCTTCTTTAATAAGTTTAATAAGTTACGTAATAAGTATAAGTCTCCAACATTGTGGACTCATTATTCTATGTTGAGAACAACTCTCACCGTCCATCATATCGTGATGGATATAGCAAAGTATGGAAAATTAAGAGCGTTTCACAAACGGAAGTCAAATGGTTATAAATCGAAAAAATCAAAAATCTTTACAACAAAGGAATTAAATAAATTTATTACTGAGGCCCCGGATCAACAGTATTTCCTAACAAAAGTATGTAATTAACTTACTTGAAAAACATCCATCGCCCTCCAGAAACTTATCGTTTCCAGACGAACCTGATCTCTGCACAGCTTTAAACGTCAACGAAAAATCGGTGCTAGAAGCAATCCACTCTTTACATAGTAGTTCGGCAGGAGGAATTGGAGACCTTTTACCACAACTTTTAAAGAATTTAGCATCAAAATCGGCCAGGAACCATGGTCTTTTGCTAGCAAAGCAGTTAACTAAACTATCCAATCTGTTCTTTTTGGGAAAAGTAAACCAGGAGGTACGAAAAGATTTCTTTGGTACGAATCTATGCGCACTTCGTAAGAAAGAAGGGGGAATCCGACCATCAGGCGTTTGGTTTCCAAACTATGTTGTCACTCCGTTAAGGAGGACGCGCTGCACTATTTCCAACAGAATCAGTTTGGCTTTCGAACAGGGCGCCGAAGCAATTATTCACGCAACATGAACATTTATTCAAATGAATAAGAACAGCAACTTCGAAATGGCTAAGATTGACTTTAAAATCGAAAGAGACTCCATGTTAAAGGAAGTTCAATCACACTTATCAAACATTTACTTTTACCTGTGGCAGTCGTATCATTTATCATCATCTTTGTATTTCGGAAAAAATTCGCTATCATACTCGTTTCTCAGCAAAGAGACCCTACTACTCTCCTTGCCACCAGTTTGACGATTCATCTCATCATCAAAATACTTTCCCCCAAATTAAATCTTTGGTATTTAGATAACGGAGTACCTAATTGCCGGTGAACCAGAGCAAGTTCTTAGTGACATGAAAACACTGGTCACTGAATTAAAAAAAATTGGACTTGAAGTCGATCCTTCAAATGCGAGCTTTTCTTTTTTGCGGAATAGTAAACGACAGCATTCAGATGCAATTTACGGACATTTTGCCAGGAAGGAATTGTAACACTACTGGAAAGCGAACTCACTTTGCTCGAATGTCCACTACTGTTAAACGGTTTCGAGCATCATGTTAGGAAGCGTTTCGAGAAATTGGAGACGTTGCTAGAAAGAATGTCAAAACTAAATGTACACGCTGCTTATTTCCTACTCAAAAAATGCCTGTATGTCTCTAAATTGATTTACGCTATACGTATGGTACTGATGTGTGATCTGACAACTTTGCTGAACGAAATGCACCGAAAAATCAAGACTGTTTGTCAATCCGTTCTTAATTTAGAACGGGATAATAAGAATTGGACACAAACCACTCTACCAATAAAGCACGGGTGACTAGGAATTCGCAAACTATTAGATATCATCCTTCCAGCATTCTTATATCTAACATTTTGCAAACTTCAGTTAACTTTAGTGACATTTCTCTGGTACCGGAATCTTTGGAATCTTGGAGGAAGTTATTCGGTAACACAGCCACCAGCTGCTTAAGCACATGTTCAAAGAAACTAGGACAAGTGATCGTTAAAACTATTTTAGAAGGATTAACTTTTGTTAACAACATGGATAATGCTCGCTTAAAAGCATTACAAAATAAGGAGGCAAAGGCATGACTTCAAGCAATATTCTCTAAAAATGTTGGAACGCTTACGGAGAACAATGCTGTTCGTTATTGTTTCGCCCTTAGACTTGGCATAAAGATATGCCGCCCTTTTACATGCACCTGCGATGATACGGTGAACGAATTTGGTATACTCCCGCTTAGATGCTCCGAAAGCTCTGGAAGATTCTTAAGGCACAGTGAAATTAACGACATCCTCAAACGCATCTTAAATACTTGTGGCTTGCTAGCCAACCTGGAACCGGTAGGCCTTTCACGTGACGACGAGAAAATACCTGACAGAGCAACACGATTCCCTGGTCAAAAGGTCAATCACTAGTTTGAGATGCAACTTGGGTAGACACCCTGGCACCTTCTCATTTATCTGCAACTATATCATCGTCTGGAGCGGCAGCTAAAAACGCCTGCGTAAAGAAGCATAACAAATAAAGGAAAATTAAGAAGACTCGTCATTTTTGCACTTTCGGAGTAGAGACTTTGGGGGTTTGGAGCGAAAAAGTACGAATATTGGGAAAGGACATCGAAAAGTTGCTTATTTTTAAAACTGGAGATACACGATCATCTTACTACTTAACCCAACTCATTAGCATGGCCATCTAACGCGGAAACGCCGAGAGTATTTTCGGGAGTTTTTCAAACTAGGCGGAATTTTAAGAAGCTTTTTACTTATCAAAGTTTTCCATTTTGTCATAGTATTGTGTTGTAGAAATTCATTATAACAAAATAAAAAGTTCACTTACAGAATAGTTCATGTTTATAGCTAGTTATATTTTGTAACCGACGACATTATTTATGGGAATTATGGGTGCTTGTCGCGGACAGGAATTATCAATTTTACGGAATTGAGTTCTGCAGTATTAGTAACAGTTCTCGATACGAAAACAAAAATTGTACGGAGCTTTTGTTACGTGCCAATAAATTGGCACTTAAACATTTTTTAGTTTAATTTGGATGTGCGGAAGTTTCGCGCCATAAATTCAAAAGACTCGGTGCGCGTATTTCCGTCACGTCACAGTGCGTTTGCGCCAGATCGCGCGACGCGAGTGGAGTAGGGACAAAAAGTGGGAGAAGTGTTTCAGTGAGTCTATGTAACGTGGCTGTTTTGCCTGAACCTTCGAGTGCAGTGGACGTTTTAGGTATTGTATCGTGCCTTTATCTTTATTTATGTAGACTTCCTTGCCTAATTATCTTTGTTTGTCGCCCTTCAACCCGTTTCCGTCTTTCCCTACATAGGTAGAAGAAATTTGAAAGCCGCCTAGGGCGAACCGTACTGCACGACCCGGAGAACTAATTGGAGGCCATGCCCCGCTAGCAGTTCACGCCGGAGCACCATCTTTACACACTCCGGGATGGAGCCCTGAGATTTAGTCCAGCTATCTTGAAGGACGCTTGGCACTTCTTGGAAATCTGGACCTGTTTATGTGAGTACATTATAGTCATAATTGCTTCCTAATTAAATTTATATATGGCGTAATTGCGCAATTTAACTTGTGTATTGGTGACGTCATTGACAGATGGGCGCGCCAAAATCTGTATAAGATTAGCGCTACCAACTGCCGGTGGTGTCTAATAAACCGTGCTTGCGGTTTGGTAACTATGAACTTTTAAAATGTAAGACTTTACGGTAACGCATAATTTTTATAAAATCATAAAGGAATACTGCACTCTATGTCCATCAAATGTTTGCAATACTAGTTTCTTTTTAAAATACCAGAAGGGTAAAGGTACCACAAAGAAAGTGGGTATCGACAAATTTGGTGCCATGGGTAAACAAATTTATAAATACCAAATCAGGAACTATATACTGGCCACTGGTTCCGGAGGTCTACGGCCACAATTCTAGTAGATGCTGGAGAAGATATAACATCTTTATAAAGCTATGGCGGCTGGAAATCTACAACAGTCGCCGAAAAATATATAGACGATTCTTTAACAAATAAGCTTAATATGGGAAATAAGATACAGACTTCAATCGATAGCACTTCAAACGTTCCATCAGTGTCCAAAGACAAGAATAGCCCAGGTCAAGAAAATGTAATTTTTGAAAAACTCCTGTTACAATATATTTAATAATTGCAATGTAACATTTAATATTGTTAATAATAATGAAACTAAAAACTAAACCTAAACCAGTGGCGTAACTACGATTTTTGGGCCCCCCCGCAAAAATTTTAAAGTGGGCTCTCTTTAAAATGTATTACTTTTACTGGCTTATATTTAGCCATATTTTTAAATTATAGTACATGTAGAGAAGGAAGCAGTATAGAATTAAATACATATACTATATTAATCAAGTGCTTTATTAATTATAAAACCAAATTACATAAATTCAAACTTATAAGTTAATTAATATTAAATCTACATATTTATACGCCGCACAAAATTATTTACACCTAAAATTTGATACAGTAAAAAACCTATGAGCTAGCAGACATTCCAAATCAAATTCAAAATTTTGTTTTTCTTGCATGTTTTGCTGCAAACGCGTTTATTGTATCCTCTATATTCATATTTTTGGCAGTGTCATGTTCTACTGCTAAGAGGGATAAATCGTCTAATCTATCTTGTGAAGTGCGGTTCCTAAGATAATTTTTAATAATTTTAATTTTGAGAAAGATCTCTCCGCACTTGCAACGCTAACGGGTTAAGTTAGGTATAACATTAAGGCTGTTATGGTGTTTGGAAAACTGCTAGAACCTGTAGATTTGGAAAGTACTAGATATTCTAAAAATTGTAAGATACCGTTAACATTTTTAATTCATCACAAATAAGTCTATTATTTTTGAGTGTAGTAAGTTCTATACCTATAGCATCATTTAAATCTTTGTAGTAAAATTTTTGCAATTGTTTTGCCTTAGATAAAATATCGTCTGCAGTTAAATTCAAAAATACATTAGGTTCTAAGAAATTAAACTTTTCGTTTACATGAAAAAGCGATTTAAAACGATTCGACAGCTGTGAAATTATAATATCCATTACGCGATAAAATACATTTATTTTAAATTTAAATTCTTCATCATTAAATCGATAATCATTGGATAATTCATCGTAATGCTTTTTATTTTTGGTTGCCTTTTTTATAAATTCCGGTTTAATATTCCATTGCCCTGCAACTTTCGCTGCTTCCTCCTTGATGTTGGAATAGTTATTTCTTGTTTCCTTGAAAAATTTTAAAGTTTTTGTAATAAGAGAGTTATCTGATTAATATTCGCCTTTTCACTCTGAGCAGTTTGTGAGAGCTTGTTAAGCTCTTCTAGAATTTGACTTAAAAAACACTTAAAAAATAAAATTAAAATTATCCATGCTAGTTAATATTTGCTTTGCGTCATTTCGTTCATCTGTTTTTTGATATCATAATAATTTTATTAAGAGACATTACTATATCTTTATACCGAATTCTTATGGCAGCTAAAGATTTTACTCGATCCGCCCAACGTGTCGGATTTAAGCGTTTCAATTGTGTGAAATTTTCTTTAAAAACAGAAAGCCAATCCCATCTTACTATACTATTAGCAAAAAATGTATATATGTTTTCTAAAAGTAGAAAAAACGATTCTATTTCTTTTATACCTTTAACGGCATCATTTATGACTAGATTTAAGTTATGGGTACTACAGTGCATATATATGGCTGCAGGCTCTATGTTTAAAATTCTCTTTTGCACGCCAGAAAACGTACCGCTCATAACGTTAGCTCCATCGTAGCCCTGCCCTCTACATTTATTTATATCTAATTGCATGTTGGTTAAATTGCTTAATATAGTATTACATAGTCCTTCAGCAGATTGGGACTCTACTTTTGTAAAACCCACAAAAGTTTCACAAATATCTATTTTGGTTACCTCTCCCAAGCTGTCTTTTTTAAAATCAATATATCTTACAATTCTACTTAATTGATCAATCTTAGTTATATCCTGTGTAGTGTCTATTATGATTGAGAAAAAGGAGCGGATCTAATTTTATTTAATAAAATATTTTTAAGTGTGCGCTTAAAGTATTAATAATATCGTTTTGAATTTTTGGGAAAGATATTTAATTGAACCTTTGGGTCGTTCAAGCACTTTTGTAATATAGGATCATAGTTACTAATTAAATGAACTAAACTTAAGAAATTACCGTTGTAACTGTCTTTTGAATCAGAAAAACTTTCTCTATGTCCTCGAAATGACAGCATGCGCTGGGATAGTGTTAAAGTAACATTGAAAAGTCTGTGCAAAACATTTTTCCAAAATTCAGTTTCTTGTTTTAATAGTAGAGTATCTTTCTTATCTATGGTATAATTTTTTTCCACATATCGTAAATAAAACAAGTTAAATGAGATTGAGCAAGCAAATGCTCTTTAATTTTTTTTGATAAACCCTGCCAATCATTAATTCCGGTCGTCCAACTTGACCTTACTGAAGCAAACAGCCAACATGGTTGACAATAAACACAATTTTTAATTTAGAATAACACAACCACCCATTTGAATTGTGTGGTAAGTTTAACGTATTGCTTTTATTTTCGCTTGCAGTTATTAAGTAATAATAGTGAACTGAAAACTTCTATTTTATTATCTTTAGGAAACGCACCATCTGGTCTACACAATCCGTAATTAATTATTTCTTTTCTTAAATTGTCATGTTGTAAAACATTGATTTTTAAAAATGTGCAAAATCGGTTGGATATTCTTTCGTCAGATCCATAGATAGTTCATTAAGTGAAAAGTACTACTCACATTTACCTCTGTAATTGTAGTGGTATCTAGTTCCAAATTTCTATCGCGGCCGTCATTATGTGATGTACTTGCGCCCTGGGTGAGTGTTTTTAAAATTGTTGACGACTGCTGTTCGTCTGTAGCGGAACTAGTAGATGCTACTGTCGAAAGCCCAATTTCTTTCATAGATTGTTCTTGTTTTCGGACTCTTTAGAAATAAAAAGGAACTTATTTTGGAATCTTGCTCTTTGATTCTTCCAATAGTTTCCTTTTCGTTTTTTGCAGCGCCGCTTGTAGTGCTCATTGTATATTATTTCCTGCAATTTTGAATGAAATTAATTATAATGTAATTAGATAAGTAATAATTATTTAAAAGCCTTTTGAAATTACAAATAACACATACATACTTTGCTTTAAATGCTTTAATTAACAAAATATAAATGATTTTATTGAATGCTTAAAGATTTATTTATATGTATTTCTCAGCGCGACTTCAACTATGATCAAATCAATAGTAGTTTAATAAAAATAGATATAAATACTTACGTTTAAATATGAAAGACCTCCTGTAATACGAACACAACACTATTGAGTAAAACGTACTGGAATGCTTTTTACTTCCTTTCCGTTATATATAATGCAGCTAATGCAAATACGTTGCAACCAGCTGACTAGAAACCACAAAATGAATTTCTTTCTAGTATTATATTTCTAGAAAGCGAAGGTTACTAAGCTACCTGCCATCCTGTGAATCTGTACTGTACAGACAATAGCCCTTTTATTCCTATTTAAAATCCCACAAACCAAACTAACCCTACTATACGTCGTTTAATAATGCTTTACCACTTTATACAACTTATCACTTAAGAATAATATAGACATCTTTGTTATTAAAGTTTACAGTCTCTTTCATCTGTTTATTAACCCTTACAAAATAGGACAGAACGGATAGAAAGAAGAAAGGATGCAGGCTGCAGGTGGTGTTCAGTATTTATCTTAATTATTATTTCTTGTATTTCAGCAGTTCCTAGTAGTAACATCAAGAAAACGTTCGTTAACCTGCGGTTTCTGAATTATCTGCAATATTTTCTTGACCGTTTCTTACCTGCCAAATACGTTGAAGATGAATAAGTTGAGTTTATTATCGTTTGGGCCTTCTTGCACTTAGGGCCCCCCCGCATAGCGGGGGCTGGCAGGGGTGTAGTTACGCCACTGACCTAAACCAATCTATTCAATTTTATTATGATAAATTTGTACTTTTCTTGTAATATATTTATTCACAAAAGATAATAAAACGTTATGATTTAACATTAATGCTTACTTTTGTAACTATGTATCTTATAATACTAACAATAAAGTTATTATAAAAGTTAGATACTGCAGTCGTAGAAAAAGTATAGTGTACCACACGCATGGAATATCCATTACTCACTTGTATGATTTGCGCATTCGCCTTCGGTTCGTGCTGCAATCTATCATACTCGTGAAAAATGGGCATCATTTCATGCTCGTTGTGCAATATACTATTACGTAGCCATAACTCTCAGACGTTTTCAAATGTTATTTCATTGTCAATATTCTATCTTCTTCTTAGCAATAGTAGGGTCTATTTAAAAACGTAGTCCTTCATGAGAGGAAATTAAAACCCGAGTTAATTCAAATTTTTTAATTAGTTGGTTCTACACCTCCTCGCAAGAACTGCTTACAGCCGTCCTTAAGACACATTTATATTACAATGATTTCGTGGGATAAATAAATTATATTACTCAAAGAAAACGGACTACGAACTCGGCAACGATCGAAAATCTCCGAGCAAATGAATCTTATTTCCTTAAAAGTTACGCTTTTCTTTCACCTTACAAGTAACCTTAAATCTACTTCAAACTATGTGCGTTTAAAAATTTTATATATGTACTTAAACTGTGAGAAATTATATATTAGTTAAAATATATGGCACATGATGTATACCCGGCGTCGAAAATAGCCGCCGTGGTGGCAGAATAATTGGTTTGTGAAATATTACTTGAAGAATTATAACATAATTATGTTAATAACATTAAAAATAATTTGTTCTACTAAAACCTTTTCACATACCTTGAATAATCAATGGGTTGTTTCCTAAATCCAATAACAATGAATGGATTATTAAAATTCGCCTAACACAGAAAGTACTTATTGAAATTAAATTCGAATAAGTGTCCAATAATGCGTTCTAGTGAGATCATAATACCAAAACTCTCCTTACGTTAGATATTGGCTTTAACAATGAAAACTCTTCAGAAATCAAATAATAATGAACTAGTATTTGGAATTTCCACAATACTTAAGCTCTTGGTCGAAATTGGACTTAGATTATAACATTTCTAAAGGAATGTTACAATCTGACAACCATTCAAGCTTTGAAAAGCTTAAATATAAGAACGATATAACATCTATAAACTAAGCTACTAACAAGATATATTATTTGTGAAAACTGTTATTCAGAGATGTAATTTATCTACTTCTGAATGGAATTTAGTGGGGTATAAATTGACGATCCTAATCCTTGAATAATATTCTAAAAGCAAACAGCTTTTGCAAAGCTAGTTTTTTTAATATCAGCTGTTTGAGTTGTTAATTTTATTTGCACTTTCAACAGCGTGTAAGCATTTCAAAAGATATAATTTTTTCAACCGTTTAGTATACTCTTTTCATTCAAAGCACGTTTCCGGTTACATTATATGACACAATGTAACTTCTCTACCGAAAACATTGCCACTTTTAACCGTTAATGCTTCCCGGCAAGTTTATCTTAAGTGAAACATTCGATCTGTGTAAGTAAAGCTCAGAAGCCAAATGGCTCTTTTTGTCGATATAATTGGCCTAGGAACTGTATTCACGTGCAGAATATTAGACAAAGACGCTAACGCTTAACAAAACCGTACTAAGTAACATACAGCTTTAACCCTATCGACCATACAAAACAAAGAACGTCAATACTCCATACCAAACCAGACTAATGAGAAAAAATAAAGTATGGAGCCAAACCATAAAATAATGATGACAAAAGAAACTCAGGTGTCTTGTTTTTAATATAAGACCCGGAGTTAGCAGGTTAGAAAATGGCCAGTAGAAATAAGAAAACCTAGTTTGGCAAAAACGGCTAACTGACTTTCTATGTCTGAGGTGAGCATAAGCTTGGGAAATGGGGGTGTTGATTTGTGGACAAGATGAAATTTAGTTAAAGAGTTGTTAGGTTCCAATTTTGCTTTAAAATTTCCCTGGTTAACTCAAATCCCTTTTGCTTTTAAAACGAAAATTTATTCGATAAATTAAATAGTTTATGCCTTGTTTTAAGTATCCGGTAATCTGTCAAATCCTTCAACATAATTAATAATAAACACGCTTTCTACAAATTTTCATTTTAAACTTATTTATTTCGAAACGCCAAGTTTATGCTACATTTAAATAGTTTATATCCTGTTTACCTACCCGTTACCTTGGTATAAATTACGACCGCGTATAATGGGTTTTTCTATTGTTCCATGCAAAGACTTGTTGAAATAAGATCGCGCACTAACCGATAAAACCCGAGTTCTCCAGTTTTAATCGCGCTTCGATAAGCGAGGATTTGCAGTTCGAATTCGTGTTATTTGAACGATTGTTGAATTTGATTCTGCAGCTTGTGCGTCGAAATATTTTGTACATTATTCGGCACTGTATTTCAAAAGCAATACGCGTTTGTTTTTTTCTGTTCGACAACTAGAAAGTGTTTTGTCTTTTTTTAGCTGGAGGCCAAATGGGTTCCTTCTTTCTGTAGACCAACTGCTTTTCTCTGTAGATCAACTGCTTTTGTCTGTAGACCGCTGCTGCAATTATAATAGCAAGGTAAATAGATCCTGACGACCATGGCGTTGTTGCGCTGACTCATCCCCGACGGCTTACGAGCTAAGTATCCGGACACCTACAGATATGGAACCCGTTTTCTTTTGTGTGTGTCAATGGCATATTCCGTATCAACGTTTGGTGTAGTTACGTGACATTGTAGAAATATTGTTTGTTGCTGCTAATCAATATTATCGCTCTACAAGTGTGAGGTACCTTTGTTAACAATATTGGACAGACCCACGCTTACTCTTTTATACTGATTGGTTTATTTTACAAACGGTACTATGTACGATTTAAAAGATGTTTGACAAAAGCTCTCACACGATATTTTTTTTCTACTAATTAGTTATTTTATAAAAAGTATTAGGTGAAATTTTAAAAACGCTTGACAAAAGCTCTCACAGTTTTTTTTACTTCGGATTAATTTTATTTTGTTTGAAATACGAGATGCGCACTTCGCACCTGAATTCCTAAATTGTCCATACAATACTGTTTGCTGTGAAATAATAACACTTAATTTATTCTCTTTTTGCTTGTTTGTACAGAATCCTTTATTTATTTTTATGTGTTAATCGATAATCGTAGCGATGTGTTTTTTTTTGTTTCTTTTTGGTATGTAGGCGAATCCCCCCACTCTCCGCGTTTGATAGTTAGCCTGGTATTTACTTTTCTTACGGCTACGCCTAGGTACGTAGCATAAATTCTGACACCCTGGCGTAGGGCTGCGAGTTTGTTTCAGTTAATTTTTTTATGCCCCGATTTTGTTTTAGTTAACGGTTACTTCGATTTGGTTTTGATTAATTTCTGCTGCGAGTTTGTTTTAGTGAATTATTTTGGCTCCGATTTTGTCTTGGGTAATGTTTGCTTTGATTTTGGTTTTCGTTAATTTGGGCTCCGATTTTGTTTCGTATAACTTTGGCTCCGATTTGGTTTCGCTTAATTTCTGGCCCAATTTTTGTTTGTTGATACTGCCTAATTTCCGACACTACTCGCATTTCTCGGCCTGATGCTACTTGTTTTCTCTTCCTTTACGTTCGAACTGTTATTTCCTGTTCTCTTTCGGCTCTTTGCTGTCCCCCACATGCGGTTCGATCTTCTTAAATTTTAGTTTTGTTTTTTTTCCTAATCGCTCAATATTATCGGTTGGTTAATTTCAGATTATTGGACTTTTCGCCAATAATCCTAGTTTATTGAAAACGCTGGCGCTCAAAATGTTTTCTTCCTTCCCTCTCTGTATATTTTGTTCTCCCCGTCAAGTCTAGAGTTGGTTTCTTTCTCCGATTTTTCTTTTATTCTACAACCCTATTCTAATTTCTATGTTGTTGTTTCGCTCCTATTGGTATTTCTGAAGTTTATCCGTCGGATGTGTTTTAAATTGTCCTGTATTCACAATAATTCTTTGAGTTACGCTTAGCCTTTACTTAGTTACTTTCTCTCAATTTCTTTTTTATTCTTACTAAAAATGACTGATCATAGGTTGGTAGTATTTAATATGATCTGTAAGAGACGGCAGAAGTCATCCGAAAGCTTTACTTACTATTTCGCGTGTATGACGGGTCTGTTTGGGAACTATGGTTCTTTTAGTGAAGATGTTCAATTGTCCGTTTTACTTCGTAACATTGATCCATTTTATAGAACCCATTTGCCTACCGTCCACTCCTTACAAGAGTTAAAGACGAATGTCTGAAGCTAGAACCGGCAAAGATTCTGGCCGATAATTCCGTATCACCTAGTCACGACCAACATACTGTTACTGCTGAACCGGAATCAGCCCCTGCTATAGTGCCTAAGTCAGTTGCCACTCCTTTTTCGGCTTCCTACCCAGGTCTTCCTGTGTTGGAGTGGAATTAAAAATTTTCCGGTGACCCAAATACTCTTACCGTACATGATTTTTTGAGACAGGTCGAAGAACTCCGACGAACTCAGCATGTGTCAGGATTGCAGTTACTTGAGTCTGCAGTGGATTTGTTCGAATCAAAAGCTATACTTTGGTATCGTGGTAATCGGCATAGGTTTTCTGATTGGAAGCGTTGTCTAACTTACTGATTCAACATTTTGAACCCTCGGATTTTGCTTATAAGTTTGCTACTACTAGGGAAAATACTTTTGCTTCACTTGACCGAGTTGTTAAGATTTCTCCTACGCCTACGCGTAGATCCGATACTTTTTCCGTACGTTCTGATGTTCTTCTTCCTAGTTCTGTTTCTACTGGTCAGGTTAAAATTTGGGCCAATAACACCATCCAACAAGCGAACCTACTAAACCGCGTTCACTTTCTAGAACGATGTAGAAGAAACAAAATCACACTCAACCATGTTAAAAATATATTAGTCAACACAAGCAACCTGCTAAACAATACAAACCAAAGAAATAGACAGAAGATCAACAACTATTTAAAAAAGTCAGCCTCATTTTTTATTAACTTAGAAATTCAAAATACCCACAGCATATTAACATGTTGCTACAAAAACATGCACAATGCTATAAACTTTGTTATAAGTACTTTACCCCAACATATTGTACGTTCATATGATTATAGACAATCTATACGTTATAGTCGTCATTTTGAAAAAGTCAAGTCTATCAATGTCAGTAAATTCATAAGATTAGTTAATGAACAGACAAACTATTCCCGCGCCTTTATAGACAATTCCAAATGGATAGTGAATATTAGTGATGTTCCACTACCTGACGAAATAAAAAACTTTCTATCGCTGGGACCAAAATTCAACATAACGCCGTTAACTAAATATATTCACATTGGCAAGTTACTAGGACGAATAGAATCCATTCTTGACTCTACTAAGTTATCACAAAGAGAAAAAGACATTAAAAGAGGCAAAATAAACAACATAATCTTAAACTTTGCCAACAAACCTATAAACAACCAACAAAAAACGAATTCAGATCACATTTCTACAAAACAAAGAGATTCTTATCCGATAACCCTAATTTAATTGTAACTAGAGCTGATAAAGGTGCTGTCACTGTCATCATGGACAAACAACAATATATCAATACATCCTTAGAATTGTTATCTGATACTACAACTTACAAACTCTTACGTCGAGATCCAACCTTCACAACGCAAAAACGTGTCAACGATCATATAAAGTTGTAACGTGCATTTTGTAGCTCAACATTTTAGGTTTTACTCAATTCGTAAATACATTTCTATAACTATTATTTCTATTCATTATATTTATTAACTCGTTTGCGAATAATTTCTTTATATTATATAACGCGATTATCGACTTTTACTCTCCAGGATACGATAGTGTGGTTAGATGATCGCGATTGAAACACATCCCTAGGCGAATGCGTCCTATTATAATGAGTTTGTTTCTGGTTATCGATAACAGGTTGTTAAAGTAAACACCTGTGAAAACATCATGATTCTTGCGCGATCCTTCGAAAAGTGAGGTGTGGTACAAACTATCGTGGCATACCACGCCGTTGATATTTATCTTTCTGTACTAAATGTTTTGAAAAATGAAAGAAATAAGTGCTCTTTCACTTAAAAAGTATGAGTGTAGTTTTGTGAATATGCGCTACATTCAACCTATACTTACACTCAGACCTATAATTTCGTCTATAAATACCCCCACGTATTTGGTAGTTACCTTCGTTTCAAAAATACTTCAAGCCGCTTTTCCACTACAACAACATGAAAGATAGTTTCACCTTCGTAGATAAATTCAAACTTTAAACTTACAGAAAATCACGTTCTTGTCTATCTAGACGTAACATCGTTATTTACGAACATTCCACTAACCTTAATCCTCAATATCATCAAAGAAAAATGATCAACCTGTTACAGGCGGAAAAGCTACTAAGTGTATCTTTTCCAGTCAAATTATAAAATGGAGGCGGCCTGTACAACAAAAATTAAAGGGGGGTCACCGGCACTAGCTAGCGGAAGGTCGTGGATCATATAGAGGGTTAAAATTTTGAAAAAAAGGTTAAATTAATTTATAATATACTACAAAAATGTGGCACTTACCTTTCATAAAATATTGTGGCTTAATGACAATTGCCAAGGGCGCCAGACAAGTCGAGAATGTCCAAATGTTCATACAAAACCTTGGGAGACTTGTCATCCCAAGGAGGACAATTGTTTCTTTTAATTCGATTCCTCACTTTTTTACTACTTATAAAACTTCCATGATAAAAAATAAAAAAAGACTATTGGCTTAATCAACGGCAAACAAAACTATTTAATTCACAGAGCAATAAACGTGAACCTCTTACATTCATTGATTTAGAAATTTAAGTGAATAAGTGACTATGGAATTTATGAAAATTTTGAGTACATAAGTAGTTATCAAACACTTGTATATGAAGGAACTTATATTATAAATCGTACACTAAATTAATCCTACGGTTTATGGCCAAAACGTCCTAACAAATAAACTAACTAAAAATTGGTCATGCTACTTAACTATAAAAACTTACTTACTACTAATTGTCCATTGTTTGAGGGTTTGTTTTCCAACGCAGAACAGTTCTTAAATTTGGGAGAGAATCTCGCTTGTTGCTTCTGTTTGTAATGTTTAAAGAATTTACTGGCACACGAACCCGGCAGAATTTTTGACAATATCACTTACTTGTGCGTCACACGCCTACAAGTTTTTAATATTTATCTTGCATCACTATAAATCCGCGACATATGGGCATAACCCTCGCGAAACTGGAAGAGTAACACTTCTTTCCAATTTTTTTCTAACGTGATACGAAGTGGAATATTCTAGCTGTCATGCCGGAGAAACGCTACCCGCAAACTACGTTTCTCTCTACTTCTTGACCACGGACAGCCCCATTGGAAGAACTCTCCGTCTTTTGGCTAAGCCTTGAGTTATATAGATTAATTCCTACCCTAATAATTATGTACGTCATTTTCTGTTATCCAATGACTGAACAGAACCTCCCACAAAACAAGATTTCAGAAACCAAAACCAACACCTTTTTGATGAGAATCACGGAAGCAATTATTTCCCCCAAGGGTTTAAATTATATTTTACTTTCTACGAATTTCTTAAATATGGCAATGTGGAATCTACATATAGCGGCAGTAGTCTGGCATTAACAAAGACCGGCTAACCTACTTGAGCCGAAATGGATTTTAAATACAATGGATGTCTCCAGACTACTTAAAATTACTTGTAATATTTGAACAAATCAAATTGGAAATAGTTTCCGCTATTATAATGTTTTGTTTCCTATAATTCGCTGTAAATCAAGGAAAGTATTAAGAAGGTTAAGCTTTTCAAACTGAAATTGGTTTCCTTTATTTATGCTAAAAGGTACTATACATTTTAATTTTATCCGATTTGTCAGTCTGTAACCGACCTAACTTTTAAGAGGTTTATTGTATTTGACTTACGAGGGTCTAGAGCTTCAAATGATGACCTGCCGCTGGAATTTACTAGCCTGAAGCTATCGGTAAATGTGGTCTTTTATTATAAAGGATCCTAACAACACTTAACAACACTTGAAGTACGGGCGCACCATAAAGTGACAGCGTTCGCTGCGGCTTTTGTAACTTTTTACTGATAAACAGCATTAATTAATACACTAAAGAATGTTCATCCAATAATATTAAATTTTGTGAACTGGATATGCTATTAAAAAGCTACAAAACTTGGAAGAAAAGGTATTTTGTAAATTAATTTAGTTTAGAATTTGACAGACTTTGACAGTTGATATTTTACAAAATATTTTTGTATTATTAAACTAAACTTTAAAAATGTTTTGCACCAAATTTCTAATGAATAGTTACTACGAGTAGACTACGTTTGCTTAACCTTACATGTGATTTTCCAATGCTCCACCCGAAGGTACTACATTGGCCAGGAAGCGAGTTTTTTTTACCTGGAGAATTTGGAATTTTGCCGAACCCTTGCTGTCCCAAGCAAGGTAGGGATCTTTAACGTGCGTGACAACACTCACACACGGGACCTCCATTTTACCTCTCATCCGAACGAGGGTGTATTTTTGTGAAAAATGCTCGCCTAACATTTTTCAAGCGGACCGTGTCGGGATTCGAACCCGGGACCTTGGGCGTAGTAGTCACACACATACCACTACGCCACGGAGCCGCCCTACGTTTGCTTAACCGGTGCTAATTCCTCTTTCAATAATTCATCACTAAAATAAAAATGCCAGAAATGATTCATTTACGATCTACGGATAAAGAAGATGCGATGGTTCAGCGTATAGTAGAAAAAATTCTAAATTCACCTAGTTTTATCAATAATATAGTCAGTCAAATAAGTGAACAAGTACGTTGTTTAGTTGAAGAAAGTACTAATGCCATACGTCAAGAAGTTAATATTATGCAAAACAGATTAGACGACGCACAGAAGAAAATTGATGAGCTTGTTGATAAATACGATTCACTAGAACAATATTCAAGATTAAATAATTTACGATTTTTGGAATAGAAGAATTTCCTAATGAAAACACACAACAGGTGATACAAAAATTTGTTCTGATAAATTAGGTAAAACATCAATTCACAAGATATCGATTACTGTCATCGTTTACCCAACTATAAAAAAGGAATGAACCGGCCTGTTATAGTAAAATTTTTAAATCGCTCAGTAAAGGATATCGTTTATAGAAACAAAATGAAACTCAAAGAAAGTAATGTCGTAATTAAAGAAGATTTAACAAAACAACGTTCTATATTATTAAAAGAAGCTACAAATCTAATAGGCAACCGTAATACTTGGACCTCCAGTGGTATAATTTGTATAAAATTTGATAATAAAATTTGGAAGATTAAATCACTCAATAAACTTAAAAGAATAGCAGTGGTAAAGCATATGCAATAAAGTTATTTTATATTATTGTTACCGAACAATTTTCAATCTTTATTTTGGTTTATTTAATCTTTATTTGAATTACCATGCATGATTATTTTGTATGTAGTACTTATATAAAATTTCAATTTGTTTTTGTTTGCAATTTAAAGTTCGTATTTTATAAAAATATTCATCTATACTTAGTTTTGTATCTGTTATTATATATTTCTTTTTGTGTGACTGCAGTTTTATATTTGATGATAAATGATGGGCTTTTATCTTTCAGAAACCCTTTATCTTTTTGTTTAGTTAAATAGTACTCAATGGCTGATTGCTTTTTTGGTTTATGTAATATTGACACAAATACTCTTGATAGCATTGATATTGGCAATAACACTCTTTCATCATTACCTAATATTCCATCTACCTCCAATCGTATCAAACAAGCTTTACATAAATATCCAAGGGCTTTCCATTGTTGCCATGTAAATTCAGAATCACTACTGAGCAAATTCGACAATTTTACTGAAATATTTGATTCCAGTGATTCACATTGTATCGCAGTATCAGAAACCTGGCTTAAACCTTCTCTTCATAACGGACTTGTTAATTTACATTGCTACTATTTGCTAAGGAATGATCGCGTGCAACAACGTGGAGGTGGCGTAGCACTATTTGTAAGAGATGATTTAAAAACTAAAATAATAACCTCGTCACAATCTGTATATCGGTCCAGACCCGAATATTTATTTGTAGAAATTTCTTTTAATAATCAAAAAATTTTAATTGGTGTTGTATATCGTCCACCAAATACTGGTTACTTAACCGACATTGAAGATGCATTGTATGAATACTTGCCTTCCTATAATGATGTAATTATACTAGGTGATTTTAATATAAATCTAAATAACGATACAAGTGATGTTATCCAATTAAAAACAATTACATCTTCTTGTAATCTACATATATTACCTCTTACTGCAACGCACCATCTAGTAACTCCTCTTCGGGAAGTTCATTCTCGTATAGACCATATTATAGTTTCGATTAAAGATAAAGCCGTTTCTTTTGGTCAAATACCCGTTCTTGACATTTCTAAACATGACCTTATTTACGTTTCTTATACTATGAAATCGCCTAAATTTATTCAAAAACGTAAAAGATGCAGAGATTTTAAGCATATGGATATTGAAAATTTTAAAAACGATTCTAATATGATTCCTTGGAATGATATAAATAATTTCCTTAATGTTGATTCCAAACTCCAAAAATTTAATACGTTTGTTGATGATCTTTTTGATACTCATGCCCCATTTAAAACCATACGTATAACCAAACCTAAAGCTCCCTGGCTAACTAATCAAATACAAGAAATTAGACGCATGAGAGATGTTGCAGCACAGAATTTTAAACATTTACCCTCCGTTGAAAATCATAGGCATTATAAATTTTTACGTAACAAAACAAAGCAACTCATTAGAAACTCAAAAATACGTTACCTATATTCCTTATCACCAAATCTAAATTGTGCAAAAACTTGGAAGGAACTAAAATCTTTTGGTGTAGGTAAAATTCCTACTCGAATTATAACATTTCTTGATTTAAATGACCTCAATAATCATTTTGTTTCAATCAACAATATTGACCACCATCGTATTGAAAATAATATTCAAAACATAACCAATTTTAATACTCCTGTTTGTCCAGAATTCACCTTCCGTACTATCGATGGTGATACAATTTCTAAATCCATTTTACGCATAAAATCAAGTGCTACAGGATTTGATGAAATATCTAAATCAATGCTCTTGCTAATACTCCCTTCGGTACTAGATACAATTGTTTCTATTATTAATCAATCTTTCTGTACCAACACATTTCCTAAATGTTGGAAACAAGCATTAGTTAGGCCTTTGTCTAAAAAATCATTACCATCTTGCCCATCTGATTATCGTCCCATTAGCATTCTTCCTACTTTATTTAAAGCCATTGAATATATAGCATTGGATCAAATATCTGATTTCTTGAATTCCAATAATCTATTTGATCAATTTCAATCTGGTTTTCGAAAGAATCATAATACATCTTCGGCTCTAATTCGAGTAATTGATGATGCAAAAAAGCAATGGATAATAAACAACTCACGATCCTTGTACTACTAGATTTTAGTTCTGCCTTTAAAAATGTAAATTTTGAAATACTACTAGCCAAGCTAAAAGTACTTAATAATTTTTCAGACAACGCAATTATGTGGATTCATTCATATTTAATAGATCGTAAGCAGCGTGTTGTTACAGAAGAACGTGATCGTTGGTCTACCTGGGCTAACTTACAGGCAGGAGTCCCACAAGGAAGTATACTTGGCCCAATTTTGTTTTCATTATATATTCAAGATTTTCCTCAAATTCTGCAATTTAGTAAATATCATTGTTACGCTGACGATATACAAATTTACTATCATTGTTATGCTAATGATCTTACACGTGCTGTAGCTAATCTTAATGCTGATCTAGCTAAAATTCAATCTTGGGGTGAAGATAACCAACTTTCAATAAATCCATCTAAATGTCAGGCAATTTTATTAGGCAGCCGTAAGTTATTAAGCAAAATTAATTTATTAAATATTCCTAAATTAGAAATAAACAATGCAACTATAACACTTTTTTCTTCAGTTAAAAATCTTGGTGTGATAATCGATCCTAGTTTATCTTGGAAAAACCATACTACCTATATATGCCAAAAAGTTTTTGCTTCACTTCATTCACTAAACCAAGTAAAGCGTTTTCTTCCTTTCAATCTTAAGGTTCGCCTTGTCCGATCTCTCATACAGCCTTTATTTGACTATTGTGATGTTGTATACTATCATTTACCCTTAGTTAATAGCAGTCGGTTACAAAAGACACAAAATAGTTGTGTTAGATTTATCTACAATGCTAAACGTCGTGATCATATAACACCCCTCTTTAAACAATTATCATGGTTAAAATTAAATGAACGTTAATTACATATTGCTATTATGCTCTATAAATTACTTCATAATCTTGGCCCATTATATTTAAGTTCAAAATTTGCTCCTTTATCACTAGGACATCATAACACAAGAAATTATCATACTCTAACTATTCCCATACACCATACTGAAATGTTTCGTTCATCTTTTGTTGTATCTGCTTCAATCCTTTGGAATTTTATTCCCGATAATATAAAAGCATTTCCTACATTAATTAAATTCAAAAAAGGATATTGCGAGTACCTGCTTTCAAATTATTAATAAATATTTGGATTTTTTAAAGATTTAAGGCCCAATACATGAATAAATGTATGTGTACGTATATGTGTAAGTATGCATTTCTTTATACATTCGTTTATGTGTATGTGTATTTATGAATATGTATATATGTGTGTATGTGTATGTTTGTGCATGTATGTGTGTGTGTATATGTATATATGTGTGTATGTATGTATATATATGTATGTATATGTGTGTGTATATATGTGTGTATATGTATATATATATATGTATATTTGTATATATCCCTAGTTAGGTATAAGAGTGGGCTCTATAGCCTAAATCTCGCTAGGGTTTATTGAATTATATAAATCATACTTGATATTGATTGTTTTTGTATTTATAGTAATAATAATAATAAAGATACTACTACTACTGCTACTACTACTAAGTAAAATGAGGTGATTTATTGGTGTAAATTTTTGTTTATACTGTATTCAAGTTACTAAATTTTTAATTAATTAATTTGTTTAATCGTTAACATTACAAAATAATGTTACAAACCATTGAACCTCACTGCAAGATTTCAATGGATTATTTCCTAAGTACTATTAACTTGATCTTTAACAACACCTATTTCGCTTTTCAAGATAGCTATTATCTCCAGTTGTTCGGCACACCTATGGGATCCTCAATATCACCTGTCATTGCCCAGATTGTTATGGACTCTCTACTTGACTCTGTACTTCCACGACTACCTTATAAAATGACATTTCTCGCCAAGTACATCGATGACATCATATGCTCAGCCCTGCCCCAGCATATCAAAGAAACCATAGCCATGTTCAACAGCTTTAATGAACATCTTCAATTCACACATGATACAGAAATAAATAGAAGGTTACCTTTCCTCGATACCCTAGTCATCAGAGGACACAACAACTATTTAATCTTTGACTGGTATACCAAACCGACCAATTCTGGTAGATATCTAAATTTCTTATTCATTCATTTATTCAAACATAAAGTCGGCACAGTAAATGCCATGAAACATCGCATACAGAAAATTTCTGACCCACAATTTTTAAACAAAAACAAGAGAATTCTCTTCAATACTTTATTAAATAATGGCTACCCGAAACAACTCTTACGTAAACTCATTTACACCAATGCTCTGTCGATCAACAACAATCCTAACAACTTATCAACAGAACACAACAACGACAATAACCTAAATACCATCATATACAAAAAATTGCCATTCATACAAAGACTAGCTCCACTGTTGATTAAAGTACTCAAACAACCAGACATTACCATTGTTTTCGAATATAATAATACTATTCAGAATATTTTCACCAAAATTAAGAACCCTACACCTAAATTAATCGGTAGTAACCTAATCTACAAGATCGTCTGCAGTTGCCAGACCTGTTACATTGGCCAAACTTCCCAGTGGTTAAGAAGTCGTCTAACCCAACATAGAAGCAACTGTAAACATAATTCCAACAAATGTGCACTTTCTACACATGTATATGCAACTAAACATACTCCTGCATACGAAGAAGACGAAATATTAGACAAGGAGCCCGATTATAAAACAAGAATCTTCTTAGAATCTTACAACATCAATAAAGAACAAAAATGTTTAAACAACAAACAAGATGTAGAAGACTCGCACAGATTATATTCCACCATATACAACTCAAATCACTTCAAATCCAATACACGACATTAACTCCATCTGAAAAACTCCTACGTCATCATCTTCAACCATACCGACCTCTCATCGTCTCGACCTTTAACATACAATATTTTAAGAGATTTCCTTTCAAGTTCTATTTGAATTTATTTTAATTATCATGTTAGTCAACATAATCATCTGTCATTTTCAAAAAAATTATTTGACAATTATAAATTCTATAGGGTGAGTGACTTATTCATATTCTATGTTAGCTTTAATTTACAACGCTTCCATTTGTAGATTCTTTTGATAAAGGCGAAAAGGATCGCCGAAACGTTAAGAAAATATAAATAAACTTTTGAACTTCACACCAACTTTTATTCCTTGGACTTCATACCCAAAATACTACCACCTTATCATTAAAATATTTATGCTGACCAGTCTGGCACAAGGCTACGCGGATCTGTTTGTTTATTTGGCATATACGCATAAAAAAGGGTTACTTATACTAAAAATAAGGTAGTGCTGTTTGGTCGGTGTCGTTACCATCTACCTATCACCGAACCCACGGTAGGTAGGTATAGATACCCTGAGAAAAAGAGATTCTAAATAGTCGAGGCACATTTATATAGTTTTTTTGTAGACCGACTAAATATATTTAAAGCACGTAAAATAGTCAAAAATCTTCACACTATAAAGTAAATAAAAAGTATATTAAATATAAATATATATATATATATATATATATATATATATATATATATATATAAATTACTGTGTAACCTTATAAGAATCGAGCCTCACGAATTGGGCGTCAAAATTATGCCGTGGAACTGGGGTAAAATCCTCACCAACAAAAATATTTTCGAAAATTACATTAAATTTTCAAATTCGAAAATAAGAAAATTTCCAAAAATTTAACTAAGTCAAAAAAATATTGCTTACCCGTTTTCCTCTCTTCCTCAGTTGAACGGCCTTCTTCAACTGCTTCCGGCTAGCTCATTAGGACTTCCTTTTTGATAGCTATATTCATTCATAAATCCTATCATTCACGCACACGCCCAATAAACCACAAAATACAACAAACATACAATTTTTTATTTATTCCTATTTACAAATGCAATTCATTATTATTTTATTGTTTACGTTACACTTCAGTAACACTTATTTTGTAATGTCTTTTATTTAATTTTAAACTCATCAAACACATAAAATGTACATGGAGTAAATGGACCTTGAATAATGCCTTCTCTAAAATTCCTTCATTATAATTTATTTTTTTATTTTAATACTCTACGTAAACTGTGGGATATGGTGAGCTCATAATAACCCAATTAATGTATGCCCTAGTACTTTGCATACTCTAAAACTAAAAAAAAAACAAAGCCATGTACTCTTCACAAAATTTCACGTTCTGATGGAACGTTTAAAAGCTTTCTAGACACCTTCAATATCTAGTTGAATACCGTAATAAAGTTATTTACACATATTCTGTTCAATACGTAAACAATTCACACTACCTTGAAAAACACTTTCATACTCTACCCCAATGTTTACAGTTTATAGGAATCACAAATTTAAATCGTTACCTGGCATTACTAGAAGATCTTCGCTCTGTAGATGATGCCATATAATTTTCTACCAGGTCAGCAGGTCGATTCTCTCAATTACTAGACGACTTCCATTTCAGTTGATCTGCCAACGCCTCCTTCTCGGTGTAACCAAATTCCAAATTTTATTTCACAGTAATCTACGTTATTTAATGTCCCGACACGTGTTGATAATAAATTATAGGTGATACCTCTATTAAAATAAGTTATTTTGGCACACTAACCGCGTTTTTAATTAATTTAGAGGCTATCACTAAGCAATACACTTTAAATTATTTGTTAATACTTACAACTCGTGTTAATTTTTATACGTGCCTTTGGGACGATCGAAATAATAAAGCACGAAGTTGAAAGACAAGAGAGCGAGTCCTAGTTCTCTAGAGTATTTATGTCGTTCGACTGTAACCTCTCCAGGCCCCCAGTTATCCGAAATCCCCTGCACACAACACACATTCTCACAATTTTGCACTCAACCCCAATTTCAAATCTGCGAATTTTCGTACCTCGTTATAAAATTTCAAGAATATCAGGCTACACTATCCTCGTGTCTATGCCAAGTTGAACTAACATATCGACCAATCGTAGACATAATGACGTCTCTCAAATCCCTCCTTTACTATTGTGGTCGCATGCTTATACGTTTTGTACGTCTCAGTCTAACCTCGCTTGAGTGGTTGAAAAATCAATATTCTCGTTTGTTCACTGTGGGCTCTGTACGTGAGTTAAATAACCCCCTTATTAGCATTTCCCGTGAATATAAGCGACGGTTTTACAATATACGTAGAATTTTTGTTGGTTATCTACAGAAATTATTGGAACGTAACATTTAAAAATACGTAGGTGTTCAATCGTAACATTTTAAAATAACACTTCTACGATTTGGATATTCCACGTATTTTAACCCTCTTGATATATTGGTACGTTAGCAACGCGTCTCATCTTGGTATTACCGGGTTTTTAAATGCTTTTATGCATATTATATATCAATAATCGTTCAATTAAGTTCGAATTAATTACTAAATTAATGTCATTGGCTTCTACCATTTAATTTCTTAGCAAACCTACTTAAATTTCATTAATTATTTATAAAATTTCGTTAATACCAGATACTTAAAAATGAATTAACTAATTTAATTTCCGCACGTATTTTCTGGTTGTTTCTTTATACAGGGTGTTCTGAAATTGCTTCGTTTATATTTATTTTTGATCTTTTTAACCACTATAATATATATATATATATATATATATATATAAATATATAAATATTTTGGTAGTTAATTACATAAGGTAAGTTGATAAAAACTATCGTATTATAGTGAATAAGATGAAATAATAACTTAGACTTTTATATATACCTCTTTTTCGTATTTATAACAGCAATCGGCACGGATCTGTGTATAATAAAAATAAATTATAAGTACCTAATAAATTATTCAATGCTTGCCAACTTGAAAAAATTGCAGTACGTTGTATATCAAGTTCCTGTTATATAAAATAAGTCAAAACATATTTAGTGATATGAATATGATGTACTAAATACTATGAGCTTTTATTTAAAATATTTGAAGCAGACATGAATGTGCATGTATAATTTAATTTGAAAATAATAATAGACAGTAGATCAAGACGTAACGTTAACAATGGCGATTTTTACTCTTTATGTTTAAGTACATGGCCCAATTTCTCTATTTTGCCGTCTTTAGTAGGTTGCCGCCCGGGTGCTGAGCACCCGTGGCACCACAGGTACGGCGCGGCAGTGCAACCCGCCGAGTAAATTTGTGGTTATACGAGTTAAATACTATTGTATTTTACTCTAAATGCGGTTGTTTTTAAGGTATTACTGATACGAATTTTGTAGTTTTATTAATGGTGGGCGTTAGTGAAACTTAATTTTCTAAATGGGCGCCAGTGCACAAAAATCTTCCGACATAGCTAGGGGTCTATTCCTGGGTAGAGCAATAAGAAGTGGGGAGGGGGAGTCGAATTTTGTTTGCAAACCAAAGCTAAACAAAGTTAAATAGGCGCCACCAAGTCCTGGGATAATCACGATAAGAGCAAAGCACAATTCTAAGGGCGGACATGGAAACCCAAAGATAAAACGATCGCCTTCGTTAACAAAAACCTGTCTTATAGAAATAAGACGCAGCTACTGTAAGTAATTACAAAGATTAAATAAATAAAATGTAGAACACCATTTGTGTCCTATAAAAGTATCAAAAAAAAATAAAAAATGTATATCCAATAAGATATTGGCACAAAATTATTACCCACAAATTCTACCCTTATGTTATCAGATTTGATCGCATTTGACCAAAATAAAAGTCTGAAAGTTTAACTAATTGTTTACTGAAGTAAAAAACTTTCTTTTAAAATTTCAAAATTTTTTAACAGGTAAAAAATTCTCAACAATAAAATTTATAACAAAATAAAAATTTTGTCTTTTTAAAGCAAAAAACTGCTCTCTAAATATAAGCTTGTTTTAAATATTTGACCAAAATAATTCGTAAACACAATGCATTGAACTATCGTTTCTATCCTGGGCAGATCTTATCAGGTAGATTACAGTTTCATAATTAGTACGCAGCGTGAATTTAAATTTTTATACTTAGTTTTTTATAATTTATCTGTAAATAAAAACTAACCTCAAGATTGAAGAATGTTTAATTTGAATTTTATGAAACCTGCACAAAACATCTGTCAAATGTGCTACATCGCAAAAAAAGTATGACGTCGAAAATATACCTTGAAATTTATCTGAAGTTCAAATGGAACAAAGCTTACAATTATATAAACCTAACCTAACAAAATTTCTTTCTACGGCTTGTAAAACCAGTTCAACAATAATTGAAAATGAAACAGATCATATGTTCGTAAACATGATAGCAACTTTCGTGCTTTTTATATGGTCGTCTGTTTAGCAAAGGCTAACGACATTCTAAACACATGCAAAAATTTCTTAAATGTAATAACGAACCAAACTGCTTCTGATTCTCCTAGACAAATCCGAACAAAAATTCCATTCGTTCTGGAGCAACACCATAAATTATTTTTTTGGGGTAACAGCAATTAGGGCCACATGTCTGCAATCTCAAATGCTTATACAAAACCACACAACTTACAAAACCAAAATCTTCACTTGTCCTTCTCTATCGTTTTTCGTAGGCGCGCTAAATAAATGAAACAAAATTAAATTAGTTCATAAAATGTATAAACTACAAACCGTTAGTAGAAGTTACTGAATTGTTCCAGGTCTAGCATGACCTGAACCACTCACACAAATAATTCAACCAAAGGTCGCATGCCTCTAGCCTAGAATACATCTTGATAAATTGGTTACTAGGGAGCGACTAACTTGACAAGGCGAGGAACGAACGATAGCGACGTTAGAGGTGGGGAAATACGATAGAAGCAGGATTGCATAGAGGTGCCCGCCAAAATAGCTTTATGTGACACATATATTTTACTATAAGAAGATTATTAAAACGAAGCGTTCCGTTATGTACTACATGGAATCTTAATAAAGAATAAGGCACGCTTAGCGCATTATCCTCGTAATTCAATGCGAATAAACATTGATCAAATTAAACATGTTACATTACAAACCGAACTGCTTCTTATACAATTTTATACGGTATAAATTTTCGGTAACAATAATAAAAACACCTCTTGCAAACTCTTTAATAATAAAATTGCAGTTAGTTATACTATGTAACTTTAAAATCGTGTTTTATAACCATACTTTTAGATTGAGATCATATCAACAAACACGTCTGTGTATACATAGGAACGAAGCAGGCTTGCCTGGCTTAAGCATACTATAAATTATTATACTCTCGGCATTAAAATTTAATGGAAACTGAAGCCAAGGGGATTATCCGCGCAGCACTGAAACTGCTACATCAGGAGAAATAAAATATGTACATTACATTTTTTGTATACTTGGTTACATCAGGAATATAATTTCAGAATCCCTTAGGCATTTATGAAATTGGATATTTCGACTATTAGAGATCCGAAACATCGTACAGCAGGAAAGCGCACCATCCAATTTTTGTGTACTTGCTGCTCTAAATATTTTGCGTACCAAAGTAAAACAAATTATATTAATTGGTTGTAACAAGCCCGTAGCAGTTTGTACAAAAATTTAGTTAGATCTTTAAACATTCTACCCACAGATATCTAGTACAAAAGTGTGTGGCGCATTTATTTTGCGGTTACTTGCAGTTTATTTAAAAAATTTCAATAATAACAAGTCTTTTAACTATTTTGATATACACGACTCAAATTGGTTTGAATTTATTGGCCTGGAACTTGTTTTCTTGTTAGATTGCGATGTGATGTATTTATAAGGTTTGGTTGTTTGCAAAATGTCATTTAATGTTTTGGAAATGGTTTGTAGGGTTTCGTACCTTATAAGGTATAACGGAACCTTTATAAGATCACTCTCGTGTCCGTCCGTCAGTAATAGACAACGAATTTACTAATGTACCAGTACAATATGGGACATTATATTCATTTTTCAGTTATCGCAATCAAATTTGGATAAGATTTAAATATACACAAAAAATAAAAACAGCTTAATTTGGTTTATTGATTGCTCACTGTAGTATCGGTACGGGACACTAATAGTTCGAGCTCGACTCGCTCTTGGCTAACTTTTTTGTTTTTTAATTTAGAAAATTCCAAATTATTAGATTTGCTAAAAGTGCATTAACCTTTGATGGCAGGAAGAATACCTAAGAGGCGCTTAGTTGCCGTGTGTGGCCTTTGTATTAAGCGATGCTTTAGTTTCGTTATATGTTCGATCAGCGGTACCTTTTTAAATACTTACAAAATTTTAATGCCTTTGGATAACGCTCATAATTGTAGTATAGGTATTTACGTACGAATTTTGATTATAAGGTCGAATACAAAGATTTAAATGTGGAATTGTGTTTTTGCATTTTATCAATATTAAGCAAGAATGATGCATGATAAATCTTATTTCATAATCAATAAGTATTCAGTCCTAGAACTGGTTGGACGCGTATCACCATTGTTCCCTATTCTGAGCTAACCTACACATTTCTCTGAAATTTCCACAGCCTACATCTTTTACTATCTGTGTGCAATAGTCTAATCTACATCTACCTCTACCTCTCTTTTTTCCTTCTCCCGTCTAATATATTCCACAATAATCCCTCATGCCTTATTATGTGTTCTATCATCCTATCCTGTCAGTCCCCTTCCTCGTTCCACCCAAGGTTACTCCTATGTTTGTGTAGTGACTGACTATTTTACTAAATTTCCTCTTTTCTTTCCTTTACGCAAAGCCACTGCACCATCCATCACCAAAATCCTAGAAGACCAAGTCTTCCTCCTCCTGCGGAACGAGTTAATCGTGTCCTTAAAACCATGCTTGCCTCCTATGTACTCGACGACCAACGTCATTGGGACGTGAACCTCCCAAAAATTTCTTGCGCAATCCGCACCTCCAAACATGAAATCATAGGCTGTACTCCGTTCTTTACTTTATTTGGTCGTGAGCATATCCTTTCCGGCGATTATTTCGGGCAGTTGTCCGAAATAAATGACATGTACATTCTTGATTCCGAACATACTTCCCCTGATCCTGAACACTTTAAACATATCCGTTCCCACATTCTCAAAAAACTTTCTGCTGGTTATAGAAAAATTCACAGCCGCTATAATCTCCGCCGCCGTCCCGTCTCCTATCAACTAGGTGATTCCGTTTGGCGTCGTAATTTTGCTCTGTCCGATGCTTCCCGTCATTTTAACGCCAAACTTGCTCCTAAATTCGTTGGTCCTTTTCCTATATCTAAAGTTGTTTCTCCCTGGACTTATGAACTTACCGATCCTTCCGGTCACAAATCTATATGGCATGTCAAAGACCTAAAACCTGCCCATCCTGAGAATCCTAATGTCCCCGATCTAGATCTGCTGTCCTTTTGGCGACGCAAGCGCCGCAAATTTCGTCCGTAACCCACTCGTCTCCCTACGTTATACGATTACTTCAACTCATTAGCTTTATCTGTTGATATTTGACATATTTCGTAGTATTGTGTGATGACTTTTATTTTTTTCTTCTACTCTTTCCGGGTTTTCTTTAATTCCACAGTCCTGTCCATTTTCTTTTCCTGACTGGTTTTCCTTGCGCTTAGTTGATGTACTGACTTCGATCACTCGTTGTATCTGCTCCTCTGGAAGTTGCTCTTTAGGCCTACTTTCTGTCCTTTAGGAAATACGACTTGGTCGACTTTTGGGTCTATTAGCAGATTACTTTTCTTATTTGGTTGTATTATACGACTTTTTTTTTCCTCTTGGTACCACAGTTTGAAGCCTTTCGTTACTTTTCCCAGTTTTCCGTTTGTCGTTCCCTAGCTTACTTGAGGCTTGACACTTGTATCTTATGTTGGCTATTGCTGTTGATTTTCTTCCTCGCTACTTTTCTTTTCTTTTGGTTTCTGCGCGCGAGAAATCAATTTCTTGAGGTTGGAAACTGTGCTGTTTCTTTTCTAAAAAGACATTCGTCTTTTGACGACTTTGGTAGTGTTTGTGCCTTTACACCTGGGTCCTCTTCGATTGCTACTACTTACCTATCTTTCCCTGTGGATTTCTTTACTCTTAGTTTTGTCCGACATTTTGGTCCTTTGAGCCGAAAAAAAAATTTTTTTTTGTGTTGGTTCTGATTGAATTGGTATAGTTTTTTGTTTTCATTGTCGAGTCCGTTTGTTGTTAACGTCGTTCGTCCTCTGCTTCTCGTTCTCTACCCCGACCTTTTAATTTTGCTGGGGGGGAATTTGTTACGCTCCCTTCCTGTCAGCATACTTAAATAAATTCAAATAAATACTTAAATTGCATCGTTCTTTGGACCGCCGGTCGTATAAATTTTGTGCCTTATGTTATTATCCAAGTCGAGATAATAGACGATCAGAGGTTATGGGTAACCACTATTTTATACAAACAGATTTGAAGTGAACGTTCGTGATAATGTTAATTAGTCGGTACCTTATTTCAATAAGCCGACAAGTTATACATTATCACTAGGCATTATTTGTATGAGTTGTCATTGCTGTTGTGCGGCTCTTCGAGATGTTGATCTGCGTTGGATGGATGGGCCCCTTCGAGGTTTCAAACACCTGTTTTGATACGGCACTATAGCGTGTAATAACTTTTTATATTACCCAATTCTAAAGACTCGTGGAAATAATGGATCGTACTTATTTGATAAAGCTTTCTTCGAGTTTCTAATCAAACTTGTGTGTTGGATAACGCTGTCATTAGATTTAATTCTTGCAAACAACGATTTCAATTTGATTCTGCAGCTCGTGCTCTTAATATATTTTCTGGATTGCTCATTTTATTACTACAAGAGCGATCTCGTGCTTTTAATCTATTTTCTGGATTGCTCATTTTATTACTACAAGAGCGATGCATATTTGTTGTTTACAAGAAGTGAATATCTGGGGTGCATCGGTAAGGTCTTCCGCGCTTATCAACAGTAATAAGATTCCCATTTTAGCTCTTTGCCAGAGGCCTAATGATTTTCCTACGGTAGGCCAGATCGCTTTTTATGAATGGCCTGACTAATCTTTGGACTTAGATTACTGTTCTGGAGTGTAGACTGCCGTTACAATTACGATAGCAACATGAATGTTACCGATCACCGTTGTGTTGCTGAATTGATCCACCTCCAATAGCTTGCAAGATATAGATTCTGACCCATAGAGGTATGCGACTCCTTTTTTGTACATAACAAGTAATAAACCCAACTTGCATGGACATACGAACTAAGCATTTTTTTGTTGTTTAATAAAGACCCACTCTGTAATTAGCTGTGCTAGTGTTCCTTGTTATGCTAAAATGTTCCTTTACTAACCATATTTTTTTTAATATTTGAACACCGAAGAATCCATACTACTACATACATATCATTGTGCTATAATTTTGTTTTTTTTTAAATATTTAAAGACAGAAAATCAATACCACGGGATTACCTATTTATCTTTTGTTATAAGTTTTGTTTGATTTATGTTTAATTGGTGGGTGAGGAAACGTTTCCGCTACTCCCCAATACTACCTCACTGTATAATAAAAGTTTTGTAATGCCTTTTTTCGTTGTTACATTATATAGATTATCCAAACCGTTTTTTTTACATTTTACAGAGTACGGAATAATTTAGACTTTTCATTGCTGCTATGCTTATTCTTTTTTTTTCAGGTCTGCTTGAGTATTTTTATTGCAGGTGTTGTCATTGATTCCTTGCAGCCGCGAATATTGTGTGGTGGTCTGCTTTCTACACCCCCCCCCCAATCTCCGATTGAGCCCGGTCATTCCTTGACTTTCTTTGTGTTACGCACGGCCTCGATTAACGTAACAGAGTGTCATACCGAGTCCCAAGGACTCTTTTACTCTAAGTACTGAAGGCTCTGCTGCCCTCTCTTGGTGATCTCTCTTAGACTGGTTCCCCGTTAAAGACCGCAGTAATTTTGTTAAACATATAGTTCGGCTCTTTAGCTCACTGAAGCACGGAAGCCATTTCACCCGTTCCAGTATTTTAGAACTTTTTCAAGACGGAGGTCCGTTCAGAATAGAATTTTTTTAATGCTAAATGTATTTGGTTTTGGAAACAAGGTTGTAGTACAGAAAAGGATAGTTAGCACGAATATGAAGCACGTGAGCAATAACTTTTAGTTGAAGTTGTTTCGTACAAGGCTAAAGGTTTTACTAAGCTGTATTTCGACTACTTTTGCGGCAGATACGTACTTTTCTTTTACGCGTCTGAAGGTATGTTACATTATATTGAGTTCCACACATTTAGTTTTTCTCCATATTGGCGTTGCATGCTTCTTCTGAAATATTTTAGGACTGTGCATTTTATTAATATGTCCATGTCAAATTTAAATTACATGTATTAATATGAATACTTGTTTAAAATTTTTAGACTTAATATTAATTACTTATACTTTTTCATAAAGAATCAATCGATTTAGTGATTTATTTTATTAATCAAGTTTCCATTGTTGGTAAGAAAAAACCGTTTGAAATGAAATGCGTACATTTCATTATGAAAATGAAATAATTAAATATATCAGGTAATTTTTAAGTAACATGAATGCAACAAATTTCTCAGCATACCAAATTTTAGTTCTGTGATTTCTATCTTATGTCAAATTTATGTTTAGTTTACAATTTTCAATTCATTTTCTTTTGGCTTTTATAATATTGGATGTTCCTTATTGTCAGATTCAAATGAAAGGAATATATTCTGTTTTAAAATTAATGTGCCATAGCTTTTTCGTGCTTCCTAATAACAGAATATCGATACAAGAGTGATTACTATTGAATCCTCCCTAAAGCACCTTTCACCGCATTTGTATATCTGCAATTACTGTTTTTTTTTTGTAAACCTGCAATCCCACAAATCACTTCGCTATATGTAAACAAATGATCTTATGGTTAAGTTGTAATAAGGTTCACCACCTAAAAACTGAACATCATTTTACTCGGAGAAGGAACGTATAAGAAGGAATAGCGTCTATTAGAAACGTAATCAGAGAAGTCTGCAAATATCATCCAGCATATGCTTCACAATCTGTTGCTGTATTTGCTATTTCAAGCTTTCAGGGTTTGGTATTACACCACGTCTCAACAATCAAAGCATGTTTCGATATTGCTCAGAGACCGTGAGCTTCAGTTTGATTGGGATGTCATAGAGCCATATATTGAAAGCTGGCTTGCTCTTTATGCGATACTTGGCTGAGTTTTGTGAACACTATAATATGACATGGGAAAATTAAATTAGACTTGTAGATTTCTTGCATGTTGCGAGTATATATTACAGAATGGTTTCCAATAACTTGATAAAAATTTCTCATAGGTGTTTCTACCTCACCGATTTTTAACGATGTACTTTTGTAACGACTTTGCTTATTATGAAAACTTTTATTAAACGTCTTTTATCTATTATTAGTCAAGAGACACTAAGCAACATTATAGAAGTCGGTAAATGATGATTCTTCATAAATTGTTTGGAAAGGTAGCCGCACTATTAATATAATGAGTAGAACGGTTTCAAAAGTTTAGATATTTTATAATAGCACTTAAGATACATAGGTTAGAGCAAAAATCTTTTAAAGACTGTTACTGATACAGTCTAGGTCGATGATGATAGAATAGTAACGGTGTGAGTTCCAATACATTATTCTTAAGTTTATAAAATATACTGGCTCAGATCAAAATGAGGTTAAACTAATAAAAAATTATGATTATCTAGGAAAAAGCCCTGGGTTGAAGTATCATTTGCTGTAGAACACCACAACGATACACATTTGGTCCTTATTGTTCACTTTTTAACTAATACCTACATTCATTGTTAACCCGACTCGAAACATAAAGTAAACAGTAGAAACCTTGTTACGTAATTTATGTTACGTTAATCGTGGCAGCCACGGTGAGCGCCAAATTTATGTCACGTTAATCGTGGCCGTGCGTAACACAAAGAAGATCAAAGAAATGACCGGGCTCAATCGGAGATTAGGGGGGGTTGTAGAAAGCAGACCAACATATAATGTACGCGGCTGTAAGGAGTTAGTAACAGTACCTGCAATAAAAAAAATTAGAATAGCAAACCTGAAAAAAAAAGAATAAGCATAGCAGCAATGAAACGTCTAAGTTATTCAGTACTTTGTAGAATGTAAAAAAGGAAACTGTTTAGATAAACCATATAATATAACAACGGTAAAAGCAATACAGAAAGAAATGTTTAGTACAAAGTGAGGTAATATTGGGGAGTAGCAGAAACGTTTCCTCACACACCAATTAAACATAAATCAGACAAAATGTTAAAAAAAAAAAATAGGTAAGACACAATTGATATGAGTAATTCAGCAGTAGTGATTTTTCTTTCTTTCTTTCTTTTTTCTCTATGTTTTAAAATATCATGCAAGTCTTTTGTAAAAGGTATCAGAACGACAAAGACAACGTCACACTAATCACATCTACGCATTTCACTGGGGTTAGCAGCAGACACCATCACGCGACAGAACTATGTAGCATTGATAAATTTCTTGTTAATTCTATTTCCTGAGACAATAATTTCGAAATATTTCGTAGCACTAGCTTAATTTCAACTGGGATCAAATGTATATTATTTTCATAAACCTCCAAAAAGCAGTGACAAACTTCAACCAATACCTTTGTAAATCGGTAATCTGTTGTATTTCGCAAATAACGAAATTCGCGCAAGCAATGATCCATTTTAGATTCTTTGTTGTTAGAAAATTCAGAAACTACAGTATTACTGTATTTAAATAGTCCAAAGTATGCGCTACTCTGAGAAGAAAAGGACCGCGAAACTAGATCGCACACACGGTTTAAATATCAAAAGACAAAACAACTAAAAAGAACCATAATGGGTAAAGCACGTGTATCACTAAAGCAAGTCCGTCAAATGTTCCTTAAAACATTTATCTCACCAGAAAAACAACTAAAAACAATTAGTACGGCACGCGTAAGCAATAAAACCCGTTACATATAAAAGCATCTTCCTTCAAATGTAATCAGAACTACACTGCTACAGTTAATATACAACTTTTATTTCACACTCTTCTCAAAGCAAAACGAAACAGCATTTTTAACGTAGTTAACATATAGGAACCAAGAACAAACTCAAAACTCAAAGCAGAAAGAAGCAGTATTTTCAGCGTACTTAATATATCGGAACACAGAACAGAACTCAACTCAAAGCAGAAAGAAACCGTATTTTAACGTAATTAGTATATAGGAACGAAGAGCAAACTCCAACTCCAATCTGTTTATATAAACTCGTCGCTATTACAACCGCTTATCGCCTCTTATCTAGACTTGTATATCCACATAAGGAACAAAATTTATATTTACGGCAAGACAAGAACGATGCAATCTATAATTAATTATAATACGATGCACTCGCTTAAGGAGTTAATAAATTCTTGTGCGATGGATGTCTTGTGTTTTTTTCGCAGCGAGGAGCAACTTGCTAAACACGCACAACAAGACTGTAATCACGTTGCAACCAGCATGCCCAACCACTTCAACAGCGTATTTGAGTTTACAAACGTTCACAAGCAAATGAGGGTACCGTTCGTGATTTACGCCGACTTTGAGAGCGTGTTGAAGCCTATTACTTCTACTGCCCCCAATCCGACAACATCTTATACCGCTAGCACCCACCAACACGAAGCCTTCAGTTTCGCCTATTACATCAAATGACCCTACGACGACAATTTGAATAGGTTTGAATCATATAGAGGAGTTGATGCGGCTAAAGTGTTTATGCAGAAGTTGAAGGAGGAAGCCCGCAGATTGGGTAAAATCTTTAAAACTAATGTGTCGATGACAGCGTTGGAGCCTTTAAACGAGCTATTATATTATATGGTAGATGACTATGGAATTTGTAAGAAGCCTTTTGGGGATGATAGGGTGAAAGATTACGACCACTTGACTGGTCGCTTTCGCTTCGCTGCTAACCCTCGGTGCAACGTCCAATACCGGATGCCAAATTTCATTCCTGTCGTATTCCACAACCTTACAGGATACGATTCCCATTTTATTGTGAAGGAGTTGGGGTGTGATAGGGAGCGCGTTACAGTGGTCCCAAATAACAAAGAACGATTCATTTCTTTCATAAAGCATGTGAGACTATATGGCGAAGAACCAGGCATAGAAAATGATGATGAATCCATCAATTCTACAGTGCAGCTGCGATTCATCGATTCCTGCGTTTCATGGCGTCTGGATTGGATAAGCTGGTAAAAAATTTGGATTGCGAGCAGTTTGTTAAGATGAGGAAGCAATTTCCTGATCACCAGTTTACCATGCTTTGCAGAAAGGGTGCGTTTCCCTATACTTACGTCTCCAACGTAGAAGTGTTAGAGGAAACACGACTTCCACCAAAAGACGCCTTTTTCAACGACCTGACATCTTCAGATATCGGCGATGCGGACTACGAGCACGCACAGAAGGTGTGGGATACCTTCAACATATGCACGCTCGGTGCATACAGCGACTTGTACCTGAAGACTGATGTACTACTGTTAGCAGATGTGTTTGGAAACTTTAGAATCGTATGCATTAACACATACGATTTATATCCTTGCCAGTACATGACAGCCCCCAGTCTGACTTGGGATGCCATGCTGAAATATACTGGAGTTAAATTGGATCTATTTACAGATATAGAAATGCATCATTTCGTCAAGAAAGGCATTCGCGGTGGCTTAACACAATGCAGCGGTCGCCACGCCACGTTCAACAACAAATATATGGAGAATTACGATCCCTGCAAACCCTCCAAATACTTGGCGAACCTTGACGCAAATAATTTGTATGGATGGGGCATGTCCCAACCGCTACCGATAAGCGGGTTTAGGTAGTTAAAAGAACGAGAACTTAACCTCCTGAAAGCCCGCATCGAAAACATATCCGCAACAGGAGAGAAGGGGTACATTCTGGAAGTGGATCTGGAGTATCCAGAAGACCTGCACCATACCGTTTTGTCCGCAGACCATGGTTCCCCTAACTCCATCGTCCAAGACACCGAAGTTACTCGCCACTTTACAGAATAAGCACCATTACATCGTAGACTACAGAAACCTACAACAGGCGCTACGTAATGGTCTTAAACTCACTGGTGTCCATCGCGTCTACATGGTTAAAACACTACATTGATCTCAACACCACCCTTAGGACATCCGCCAAAAACGCTTTTGAAAAAGATTTTTTCAAATTAATGAACAATGCCGTTTTTGGGAAGACTATGGAGAATGTCGACAAAAGGGTGGATGTGAAGATCGTTACGCGGTGGGCGCCAGAGGGCTAAAAATTGTGCGCGAGTGGTCTTATCGCCCGCCCGAACTTTAATAGTAGTTTAGTGCTAGGCGAGGATCTGGTTATTATACAGATGGATAGGGTAAAAGTTTTGTATAACAAACCGGTTTATGTAGGTTTTTCAGTTTTAGATCTATCAAAAACCCTCATGTATGGATTTCCATTATGACTTCATAAAACATCTGTATGGACCCAGATTGTCGCTTCTTTACACAGACACTGACTCTTTAGTGTATAGTGTGGAGACTCCGGACTTATATAGTGACATAAGTGCTATTATAAATAATTTCGATACTAGTGACTACCCTCGAGACAACAAGTACAATATGCCGCTTGTGTACAAAAAAGTGCTCGGGAAATTTAAAGACGAGTTTTGTGACGATTTAGTCTTGGAGTTCGTTGGCAGCAGAGTCAAGTCGTACTGTATTATTAGCGAGAAAGACGTTGTTAAGAAAATTAAGGGTGTTAGTCGTAATGTGGTGGCGGGGATTAGTGTGGATAGTTTTAGGGATATTGCACATAATAATTCTGGTGCCCTTATGCATAGCATGGTGTGTATTCGGAGTAAAGAACATCAACTTTACACCCAATTAATCAATAAAATTAGTTTATCGGGAGAAGATGATAAAAGGTGCGTCATCTCTGGTAATACTTCCACATATGCATGAGGGCATAAGGATATAAGATAGTTGCTATATTTGGATATATTTTAGTGTGTATATATAGTAGCATGTAAGTTAGTTATAAGACATACCTACCACCCCATCCTTAATAATTCCTTCGTTCCCGGCGATATGTGTTTACCTCCACGTGGTCTCGCTGGACGGTAAAACATAATGTTAGATTAACGACAATATGTTTAATTGACCGAAAACACGTTTCCTCTCTTTTACTTTAATCTCTTTTTGTTACAGGTCTATTTAAACAACCCATTAATCTCTTTGTTGTTACAAGTTACTTTAACCTGCTTGGATTCGGCTACACAAATAAAATAATGTTATACTATGTAAAAATTGTATTCTATTAGTTTATTAAACTGTAAATCAGATAAAATAAATTATTAAACTTTTGTGTGCTTAATTTCTTTGTGTTAATACCTCTAAGTAGTTGGTTAAAGCATCTGACTTGGGTGGCGAAAATTTAGAGGCTCGGAGTCTTTAAAAGTGTAACTGTGTAATGGGTGGTCGGATTGCAAATCTGTTTGCAGATTCGGATTGTGCGTAAAATTCTAAACTAACAAGATGCGTCACATGGCTAAAAAATTTATAAGGACGCTTAGAAATCGCTGCCGGTAAAAAATCTTCAAATGAGGGTGGTTCTCTGGGGGATGATGCAATCTCAAAAATTCCTAGAGATTCAGGTAGCTGAGAAAATTCTAATATTAATTGATACCAAACAAGATAGGTTTATCTCGAAAGATGCAATGGCTAGTCGATTAAAACTATTTGGTTCAGATGAGTGAGGAAAATGAGGAGGAAAATTAGGAGATTCCCTCATTTCCTCCTTATGGGAATTTACATCTCCGCATTTCCTCCTAGAAGATTCATCTCCACATTTCCTCCTTATGGGGATTTACATCTCCGCATTTCCTCCTTATGGGGATTTACATCTCCGCATTTCCTCCTTATGGGGATTTACATGTAAATGTGGGAGGAAATGTGGGACCAGTTCGTCACTAAATACTCTACTTATATATGTATATATATAATATATATATATATATATATTTTGACATGATAACGCCGTTAACGCCGTACTCGGTATAATAATCGTTCTACTTAACGCCACCGCTCTGCGTTTCTCACAAATTTTATCTTTTACTTTATTATTATGCCGCGGCTAGCCTTTTTTAATCTACACAGAGTGCACAACGTTACGATGATCAATTTTTTTCTTTTCCACCTGTTTGAATTGATAAAACGAAGTCAAGCAACATTCGTAGAAAGGAAATAATATTTACAATTTTTGAAATTCTTTAAATACACCCTTCAATCAATTAATACCATATGTATTATTTATCCCAAAATTTATATTCTTTTAGTTTAAAATAAAGTCACCAAAAACATCACCTTTTTACAAAAAAATCAGGAACGTTCGAGACCTTTTTATGATTTATACGTAAGTTTAAACGTACTCAATGTCCTTGTTGACTCTTCAGAAATTAGTGAGAAAATTAATATATTCAATGTTAATTTAAATTGAAAAGATTTCTTTAAACCAGGTAGGTCTGACCTGCTTTGTTTCGTGTTGTGGATCAACACCCCCTTACTGTCTTCAATCGAATACCAATGCTCTGCTTGGTCGAACTAATATTTCAGTACAGTTACCCCTTTCTTTCCAAAAATCACCTCGTGCCTTA
Source organism: Platerodrilus igneus (assembly GCA_036346225.1). Lineage (NCBI taxonomy): Eukaryota > Metazoa > Arthropoda > Insecta > Coleoptera > Lycidae > Platerodrilus > Platerodrilus igneus. Next base: position 1,271,100 of record JARFIW010001414.1, read on the forward strand.
TTCTATATCTTTCTGCATGTGCTTTGAATCTCTTCCCTTAAATACCACTTGAAATTTCAGACTTCGGATCATAAATTAGTAGCGTATTAGAATTGTCCCAGAATTATACCAGAAATCAATTAGAATTGTACCAGAAGCCCATTAGAATTGTACCAGAAGTCAATCAGAATCCAATTAGAAGCCCTATATGATTATAAATATTTAATTTAAATTAATTACCCAATTTCTACTCACGTTTTCTGAGAAAAACAGCAAAAACTTTTCATATATTCTTAACACAACTTTTTTATGTAGCGCTATCTTCACTACAACATAAATTTGATATATTCTAAAGTTTATTTATTTGACGCGTAGATTTCTGGTTAAAAGTGTCGTGGCTTCGACGTGCATCAAGTGTGGACTCTTGTCTTATCACCGGTGGGTGTTAAATAGCCTTTTCCCACTACATCTGGGTTGGGTTTTCAAGCAGTTCTGCAGATTATTTCAACCAACCAGCTTTTGTCTTTAATATTCCCTGTATTTTTAAGCTGTTTCTAATGAAATTATTTTGGATTTTAATATTATGCATGTTCTTTGCTATTGTTTGATACCTTATAATTTGTTATCCTGGCCAGACTTTCAACTTACGTCTTTTGTTTTGTATAGATAATGCTTTTGGATAATTGTACAAAAATAAATGATGTAACTTTAGTGCTGTTTTCGTTTATGTATTTTTTTATTTGAAAGTGCGTTTTCTTATCAAAGCGCTCATGGTTTCAGCGTAATTGCATGAAGATTTGTTAGGTTTCATCTTATTTTCTGCGTATTTTGCTTTATAAACTTGTAGAACACTCCTCAACGTATGTTTAATTACATGTACGATTATTTCTTTGCTGAATACGCGTTCTATTGTTGAAAGATATGTTTGCTTGCATTACTTAATGTTAATTACGGTTTATATACAGGGTGTTAAATGCCTGCTATTTACATAATGTACGAATTACTTATTTTTCTGCTAAATAAATACAGTTCTCTGATTCCTATCGCTATTTATAGTTACTACAAGACCCTTACTACTCAATACATCCCTAAACAACCCCTTATCACATATATATATATATATATATATTAAGGGGTTTATGCTTATACGGTCAATTGGTTGAACGCATATATCTTTATTTCAAAATCAAATTTTCAAAAGGTAGTTCCTTTTTTTCCAAGGTTAATGAAATTATTAAAATATATGCAATAAATATATATTGCTGTGAAACCTCTCATATCTGCAGGTACTGGCCCTTTCAAAAAAAAACATTCGAGCCCCACAATTTGGGCGTCAAGAATGCTGTGAAACCTTTTAAATCACCTGGTCCGTTGATTCCTTCTGTTAATCGCCTCGGCTGCTCCTCTAGATAACTTCCATCCTCAATCATAAAAATTAAACAACACATTCCTACCACAAACATCAACGTTAACTCTATTTACATCAATATTCAGAATACATTAAATTTTCAAATTAAATTTCAGCATAAAATTCAGTTTTAAAAAGAATTTCAGGATTAATTTTATTATCATTTTACTGTGCATCCAGAATTAAAGTCCTTGTTGGATGCCTACTAATTAATATAACAATATAAGCAGACCGGAGTCTGAGTATAAAGGGGAGCATCTACCACCCCTTTACGTTAATTAACCAGGTTTGTCTAATTGAGCTCAAAGACCTACCCAAAGTTTCATCATATTCCCGAACATCAAAACAAAATACCCCTTTTTACTTAAACAAGCAAATTTCATCTTAAAATTAAACTTTTATGGTTAGAAAAATTCCACTAATGTCCATTTAAAGTAAATCAATTATAAAGTCATTCAATACACACAAAAATGTCAAACAAAATAGTATAATTTACCTGAAGGTTACTGTCCTCGTAGCTTCAAAGTATCGTTTCTTTAGTTAATCACACCATTCAACAGGATTATATTTACGGCTTCTGATTCTCTACGCTTTTAAAATTTTATCCATCACCATCCATTCAAAGTCGTTTCTGGGCCTTTCCGGAACTCATCTGTGCTTATCTGACCCTTGATTCATGGATCCAGACACGTATTTGAACCATTTAATTATTAACACCCCCGAAAAATAGCAAATAAATTCATGCTTATGTCACCAATATATGCCAAAACTGCCTACTTTTGTGTATACATTCGTCGTTGTAAATTTTTCTAATTGGTACAGTGAAACTAAATTTTATTACCTTGTATCTAAGTGCACTGAAGTACATTCATGTTAGCACGTAAATAACAAGCTATTTTGAATCACTAAAATATACTAGCAAACTTTAAATTATTTAATCAAACTAAAATGCACGGTTTAACATCTTCAATCAAGTCGCGTATGTACGAGCTTTTAACGCATCGAATCGTCAAAAGTCTAAGAGAGCTTGTTTATATTCATCTCGGTATATATAGCAAAAAGCCTGTCTGTCGGTCGGTTCCCCAAAACGGGTAATTCTAAAGAATTTCTCATTTTATGTTCCCAGTCTGTCGCTCGCGCGTCGATTTTTACGAATTTTCACTCGCCCCATTTAAATCTCAGAAATTCACACGGCACGCAAACCTGTCCGAGAAAAACTAATTAATTTTATACAGAGATTGTTGTTCTACCTCTGATATTTGCATCCTATTTTTAACCAATTGTGACCCCCGTGACGTTGCTTAAATCCCGCCTTTTACAATATGTGTCTTTGCTTGACGCATTTTCTCTTTCCTTCTCTACCGTGTTCTTATTGGTGCAACTTGATATTCTTTATTATCGATTATTTTAGTCCACATGGAGTGTGAAATACCCAGCTTTAGCAATTCTCGTAACTATTATGCGACGTTTTCCCCAAGATTCTTTGAAACATTAATTATCTGCAAACTTTACGCCGAATGTGACATTTAAACTACGCAGGTGTTCAAATATAATATTAATTCTCAGAGCCTTATTCCGTGGTATTTTAATCTTGGACTTTCACAAGTTTTTATAGGTATTATATGTTACTAACGGTTTAATTAACTCCAATTAAATTGATTTCTATCCTTTCATTTTTAGCGAATACAACTTAAATATTAATTATTATGTGTACACTTTGTTTAATACCGGTTACTCGAAATAGAGTTAATTAAGATAAATTTTGCACGTAATTTCTCTTTGTTTAGGAATAATTACATTACACGCAGAGCTTTTCAATACTGCTTCTTTTGATATAAAGCGTCTTATAAATAATTTAAATTTCTTATTTTTACTGAAACGACCGAGTTTATTTATGCTTCAAGGTTTTAATAACGCGTATTATTTAATGAAATTCCTTATACACGGTGATTAAAATTATTTGATGTGATTATTTAATTTTCTACCCTGGTCTAAATATGAGTAATATATATATATATATATATATATTGAATATATATATATTGAATATATATATATATATATATATATATATATATATTGCTATGCTACTGGAATTATCGAGCCTCTACTTTGGGCTGTTATATTATTTGCTATGTACTCTAAATTATTCGCGCTCCCTCATTTGGGCGACCATATTAATATTACTATGTATAAACAAGATTGTAATTATCTCCGACGTTGGGCCGTCTTATTAATATTGCTATCAATTCCCTCCAGAAACTTAACTGGATTTTATCTTGAACCAACCTTGCCAACCAATAACAAAATTCGATATGTTACCTCCTTACTTGTTATCAGGTTTCTATTCAACTCGTAGCTCCTCCTTGAACTATTTAAATTATCAAATCACTCTCTTATTAACTTTATCTTATGACCTCGGCTAGCATTTATTTGGAATTATAAAATTCAGTTAATTTCGATTTTATATAATGAAACCAATATATTATGTACAGCTTTTGTAAATTATTTGTAATACACTTTTCAATTAGTTAATGTTGTAAATTTCATTTATTAAACATCATATACTATTTACTCAAAACCCAAAGTCACCAAAAAAACCTATTATCCTTATCAAAGAAGTGTAGAACGTTCTAAACCTGTTATCATATTACTCACTTTATGCGTATGCAACTTATTTTGTTGACTTTTTCACATTCATATTATATTAAGCAAATTCAATATTCAAAATAAAAAAATATATAAGAAAATAAAATGTCTTATAACTAAAAATCTGACCTGGTCTATTTTCTTCACATCGACGCTTCCATTTGAAAAAATTATCTTTCCCCAATTCAGGATTACATTTAAATTATTGCCATTACCCTATGAACTACCATTATTAATTTATGCACCCCAATTTATTGTCGTCTCATTTCAGACTTATTACTTCTTATCAATCAATTTCTTGCAACTTAGAATAGAATTCTTATTATCATTGTCCTCTGACTTGAAATCGTAGTTTATTTTCTCCCTTGACTTAGAAATTGTCGTTGGTTTTCCCCGGACATAGAAATTGTAGTTTGTTTTCTCCCCGTACTTCAAAGCCGTTTAATCGGCAATTATAATCTTCATATTAGCATTTTTACAATTTTTTACTTTGAAAATTATTACGTTTCACTTTATTTCATAGCGGCGCACTTCGGCCTTTGTTGAGTTGCAAACTAACTTCGTTATCACTGTACCTGCTAATATATTATTCAGTTCCCACTCCGTCAGTGGGTATGGTCTAGAGCTCGTCGCTCATTTATAACCAATCAAATCATTACATTTAAAGCAGTTTCTGATGTAATTCTCTATGATTCCCAATAATTGTAATCTGCTAGCAGCTGTCTTCGTTATCAAGGCGGCTCCGTGGCGTAGTGGTATGTGTGTGACTACTACGCCCTAGGTCCCGGGTTCGAATCACGACACGGTTTGCTTGAAAAATGTTAGGCGAGCATTTTTCGCAAAAATACACCCTCGTTCGGATGAGAGGTAAAATGGAGGTCCCGTGTGTGAGTGTTGTCACGCACGTTAAAGATCCCTACCTTGCTTGGAACAGCAAGGATTCGGCAAAATTCAAAATTTTCCAGGTAAAAAAACTCGCTTCCTGGCCAATGTAGTACCTTCGGGTGGAGCATTGGAAAATCAAATGTAATGTCTTCGTTATCAACATGCTGTGTTTTGATAGATCTAATTGCTTTTCCATAAACAACTGATGCCATTCGACTTTTAATTTTCATATTTATATGTTATTCACGCAATTTTTTAATCTTCTTTCTTATCAAAAATGGTTAGCTATTTGCACGCATTTACCTATGCTACCTGAAGCTCTATTTCTATCTCCGTATTAATCTAATTGCTTGGAACTCTTTTGAATGCATGTCTGCTTACACTTTATTATATTTACATGTAAATATACGCGTGCTTCCACTGAAAAATATCATTATTTACATTGCCTAAATTACCTAAAACTTTATCTACAGGGTATTAAATATTTACTATTTACCTAATGAATGTCTTCCTTGTTTCTACGCTAACTATGCGTCTTCCTATGTTTATCTGCGTCGCCCAAAACTATTTATACTTTATATACAGGGTGTTGACTGTTTACTATTTACAAACTATCTCCATTTCTTAATTCTTCACTAAATAAGTGCAGTTTTCTGCTGCCTATGGTAATTTCTCATTTCTAAACGACCTTTAGTATAAAGTACACCCTTAAACAACCCCTTATCACAGCAATATATATATATATATATATATATATATATTCACTCAAATATCAACCCTTACTTTAATTCAACAAATTTTAGCCACTTTAGAAAATGCCGTAACATTTGCAAAACTAAATACCTTACACTCTAGTATCATTGAACCAAGTGACTTATTAAAGGAATTATTAAGAATTAGATCATTTATAACTAATAGTAAATTATCCTTTGATGTAGTAGAATCAAACATTCTAATATTTGAAAAAATAGCTATAGTAAAATGTTATGTGAAGACTAACGAAACAACATTTTTTAATAGAAATCCTCAAAGTAGAGAATAATAGTTATAATTATTATCATTTATTTGCTTTTACAATGAAAATTGCTTGCATGTATCAAGTTATCATACCCAAAACCAAGTTGCTATCCTTAAATCAACTAAGAAATGGCTATACAACCGAAAAACGTACCAAAGTAACACCAAATCAATATTTATGCCAATCATTAACAACTATTCAAGAAGACAGTCCTTGCGAAGTACAATTATTAAAATTTTCAAATCATTACGAAAACTGTGAAGCCAAACCCGTACAGATCACCACCATGTAGATTCAAAAAGTTACAGAAAACAAATGGATTATCCCAACAGAAGTAATAGCAACCATCTACTGCAATCAAGACGAAAACAATCTAGCACTAACCGAAAGCAAATTAATCACCCTTAAAGAAGATTGTTATTTAAAACTGAAAAACGAAATAATCAGAGTTTATCAAGATCCCGTAGCAACCAAGAAATTCGCAAATTTACCAGAACTACAATTCAAGATACAACAACCAGAAGATGAAGAAATAATCAAGAAACTCATGCAACTAGAACACCTAGATTTAGACGACCTCAACCACGCCATGAAATTAATGGAAAACTATAAAGAACACTTAAGTGAATTAAAAGTGCCCAAGTTACACTATGACAACGTTTGGACAATTGTATTAATCATTTTAATTATTTTATTGATCATATATGTATTTTACAAAATGTATTTTAGATATAAGAGAAAACAACAGTTTTAGATTTAAGGAAACAAAGGTAAATAAAGAAACAAATATAGCCTTAGGGAGAATGAATTTTAAACCATAAAATTAATAAATTTTAAAAAATTCAGCAAAGAAAACCTTAATTTTTCATTTACGTCGGGAGGAGTTATGTATCCCACAATTTTTATATGTATTATAAAATAGAATCTAATAGGAAATTATTGGAAATCATTAAGAAATTATTAAGTCAAGTACAACATTGTAATTTAAGGATAAATATAAAAAGGTTATTAACAGTTATGAGAACGGATGCAATACAATGTATTCCAGACGATAGTGATTCTGCAAGTGGCAGGTCACAGACGGTTAAGATACCGCGATTATCTAGAAAATAAGATTGTTACAATGTATTAATGAATAGTATTAAGAAATAAACAAACGTGAGCTCTGCAAGTTCCCACAGAATTGTGAGGGGCAGGGACAACATAAATACCCCGGGAGCCCTAAGACCAATCAGTCAGTCTACAATATTTCAGTTTTAACATTGCAGTTTACTTAGGCTACTCACCCTAATATTAGTTCAATTAGTAATTATTTTTCGACTTAGAATATTAAATCAAGATTATCAAAATTCCATATTTAATATCTGTTTGAAGAATAAATAAATTATTACGAAGTTTTTGGAAGTAGTTTTTAAAAACACTGCTCCCAAGGCCCGAAACCTAACTAGCGTTACTAAATAAATACACCCTCTTCAATTATTGATTTTTATGCTACAAACAAAAATTTTCGCATTAACGAATTTACACGCTATTTCATTTTAACATCTTAACTACGCTTTACGGAGCTACATTTCCCGCATATTTATGAAGCTATGCTTTCCGAAATTACGTTTCCTACTTAATAATAATCAATATTTACAGTGAATTTTACAACTATGTACAATTAATCTTAATATTTAATGAAAATTGGTAAATTCTTATCCTATCTTTCGGAAAAACGTCTTAAACTCTACTTGACTCTTATATACATGAGTTACCCTGCAATAACTAATTATTTGACCTTTCTAACACCTATTATAACCTATACATTCACAGTAATATATATATATATATATATATATATATATATTGCTATGTATAAACTGGATTTGCCATGAACTAACTGGAACTATCTTGGACCGACCTTAAGTCGACTAATAACAAAACTTGATATGATAACGCCGTACTCGGTATCAATGGCGTATTCTACTTATAACTCCACCTCTCTGTGTTTATCTCAATCAAGTTACACTCCCACAAATTTTATTATTCTGCCTTGACTAGCTTTTATTTTGAATTATAAAATGAAGTTAATTCAATTCCATATAATAAAAAGAAATATTATTTACAGGTTTTGAAAATTAATAAATTACACTTTTCAATCAATCAATATTATAAGTCATATTTATCTAAAAAATCATATGTTTTGCTATCAATCTAAAGTCACCAAAAACTATTCTTTTTATCAAAAGAAACCTGGAACGTTCAAAACCCCTCGATTATATTACGTATCTTCAACGTATGCAAAAGTTCGTTGCTGACTCTGTTACACTAATTTTATATTAATTAAGCAATTGAATATTCAAATTCAAATAAAAAAATATGTCTTAAAACTAAAAAGATCTAACCTGGTTTGTGTGTTTCTTTATTTCACACGCTTGAATTATTACATTTGAATTATTGTCATCACCCTCTGGATTATTATTGTCAGACTTAGATTATTATACTCCCATATCAGAATTAGAATTATTATGTACCCTGGAATTATTCTCACCAGCCTCAGACTTAGAATTATTATTATCACACTTAGATTTATTATCGTCCAACTTAGATTTATTGTCGTCCAACTTAGATTTATTGTCATCCAACTTAGAGTTATTCTACACCAGCCTCGAATTATTGTCGTCAAACTTAGAGCCCTATTATTATTATTATATTTTAGTTAAAATAAATTCCCCAAATTCTACTTACGTTCATCGGCATTAGAAATTTTCATATTTGTAGCACTATCTGTCATTAAACACTTTCACTATCAAGCTATTATTACGTACGCGTTACTTTTTGATTCATAGTGACACAGATTGTCCTTGTTGAGTTGAAAACTGACCTCCGTTATCATTTCTCGCTGTTAATATATGAGTGGGTCCCCCTCTGTCTGTGAGTATGGCTTACTAATCTTAACCAATCAAGTCGTCCTATTTCCTACACTTAAAGTAGTTTTCTGATGTAACATTCTCGGCCTTTCGAGTAATTGTTGTTTGCTTACAGCTGCATTGTTATCAGACCATGCGGTGTTTTTGGAAATATAATCGCTTTTCCATATTATACACCAATACCTGATGCAACTCCACTTTCAATTTTCATATATGCTTATTTATTTACGCATTTTTAATTATCTTTACTTATCAAAATGTTAATTGTTTGTACGCACTTACACTACACTACTTTACGTTTTATCTCTTATCTCCGTATTATCATAACTGATTGGAATTTTTTTGAATGCGTGTTTAATTACCTTTATTATGCTTACTTCTAAATACGCGTGCCTCTACTGAAAAAATATCGTTATTTGCCTTACATAAAATTACTAAAACTCTATATACCGTGTGTTAAATATCTGTTCTTTACCTAATGCATGAATTACTTATTTCTATGCTAACTATGCGTCCTATTGTTACTATTTGCGTCGCTTAAAACTACTTATACTCTATATACAGGGTGTTAAATGCTTACTATTTACAAACTATCCCAATTACTCAATTTTCTCTTAAATAAATGCAGTTTTCTGCTTCCTATTGTAATTTATGATTACTACATGACCATTGCTATAAAATACACCCTTAAACAACCCCTTATCACAGCAATATATATATATATATATATATATATATATATATATATATATATAATATATATTGTTGTGGATCGTGGGGACAGTCTCTGGAACGCCCTAAAACCTATTCAAATTCCAACGTTGGGCCGTCATAAGATTGCTGTGAATCCGCGGATTAAAGTTTAACAATCGAGAGTGAGTCATTAAATACTTTTCAAAATAAAAAGTTTACAAAAAAAATTTCTTACCCTGATTTCTGCTTCAAAAATCTCTTCAGCAGCTTGTAATTGAAATATTTACCTACCGCGTGAGGGTATCCAATTAACAATAAATAATAAATGGCAGGACCTCTAGCACTATCGTACCCTCACGTTTCGGGACATTGCCACGCAAGCTGCAGCAGTCGGTGAGAGGAGGGGTTCATTAAACAAACACACTAAGACGAAATTCCGATTGTTTTATTAAATGGGCTACTAACTAAAACTTCACCTAATTACATATGCATACAAAAATATACAGTAATTAACATTATTTACAATAGGGCGCCACCATGGGAATTAAACGGCCCATGGACCAATCGCGGTAATAGCTCTCGTCGCACTTTGTTCGTGGGCGATGAACCAAGATTGTAGGACAGAAAATAAATCACTTCACAGGGGCTAATCTTTTAAAGTCTCCGGCTAGCACAAACACAACTTAACTAAACAAAACTAAAATCCTTATTTTATGAATATTAATAACAGTTCTGGGTGAAACCACCCCCAATACAATAATTAATTAATTCTACCGTAGTCTACTTAACTTGCATATGGCGACGACCCTCCTTTAACCACAGGGTCATCAACGCCAGGAAAAATACGACCTTCTCAAGGGTCAAATAGTACAGTAACGTGACTCCTGACCTGAGCTTTGCATACTCAGGTAATCTCGCGGCTTAGTGATTAACGGCCTCTGACACCGTCGAAACACAATATAATAGGAAACCCTTCTAAAGTGATGCGGTCTCTAAAACAATAAACTAACGGATCAATTTACTTGAACTGAGCTTTAACCCGGAATTGTATTTTATGGAAGTCGACAAGTACTGTATTTAAACAAATAACTGACTTATGCTGCATAAAACAGCCTTGAGTTCATGGTAATACCACATATACTAATTACTTACTCAGAGAAATAACTAACTTAGAACATAACGGCACGCACTTGAATTCAGAGAAAATAAAACACTTCACTCAATCGTGCAAATAACCGCCAGCTTTAAACTCTAACGCGTCTGGAAATAAACAACCCCCATTACACCCGGCTGGCATCCCTATATACATTTAAGTTAATTGAAAAATAACCCCTTGCCTAGCTCTCATACTCGACTTAGGATACGCCGGTCGTAAATCTTTAAGATTAATTAAACTGCCAATTGCACTAAGATAGCCACATAAGTAGACCTCGGGACTAATTTTTAGTTGAGTACTCCGCTAATTGAAAAATTGCTTCCGACCACCCAGACATAAATAGGGTCCTAGAACATGATTGACATCTAATCATAGATAGCAACTAATCTGACATGTTTAGTGCCTTTCAAGTAAAGTGCCTTTAGAAAAATTAATTAACTCTTGGATTATATCTTCCTGGAACTTCGCTAGGACGCTACTTGGGTAATCTTGCAGCCGTTTACAATTGCAGACATACTTATGCTACAAGACCTTCATTCTAATAATTAGAATGCTAAAATTATACTAGAAAATAACTGTTTTTAGAAATAATAGAACTATCAGAGCATCGTAAAACAGTATGTTACAAGCTTCCCTCGCTAGTTCAGCTGTGCCTCTTCTGGGATACCTAAATTTACAATCATTCTTCCTTTCCACTCACTCACCATTCAAAAAAATCACCAAATAATACAACAATCATACAATATTTATTTACCGCTATTTACAAACAATTATTCACAGATATGTACAGTTTGTTACTCTAGTTACAACTCAATAAGTGATATTTTTGTAAAGTCCTTGTTTTAAAATTTTAATAGCAAACACATTTAATACAATAGGAGTAAATGGGCCCCAAATAATACCCTATATTTATTGCACACTGGAGTATGGTGAGCTCATAATAACCCAGTTTATTAATCTATGCCTTTCACTTTGCATAAAATTTCTACAAAATAATAACCCATGTACCCTTAACAATCCAATTTAAGTTTATAATGAAATTTAGTAAGCTTTACATACACCTTTTTTTCAATATTTAAAATACCCTAATTGTCAAGAACACGTATCTTTTCCGATACGTTAAATAATCATAAATAACCATCAAAGTTCACTCACACATCACAAATAATTTCAACAGTTTATCAAATAACAGCAAATTCAAATGAGTTATTTGGAAAATGCCTCAAGTTTCCATCCTTTCGATGATGCTGTATCCTCCAAAACCCCTTGGCTTCGTGATTATACGCTCTGATCCTCCAGAACCCCTTTGCTTTGTGATTATGCGCTCTGATCCTCCAGATAGATGAGAACCTCAATATACGCCGAGCTCGTAGCTACCAGTTACCATTCCATCCCAGCATCCAAATTCACGTATATTATACTTTTGTTTCTGACTTTATTAGCTTGTTATGGTATTAGTTGGACCTCGGTTAATTTAATGTACTCGACACTACACACGATAATACTACAGGGCCTCAACTTACCACGTTATAAGTGCTAATACTACTTTTACTGAATTATAGTTTTTCAATACTCACAAGTCTCTACTATCACGTCAGTTGATTATTATACGTAGTCTAAAGCGATGAAAATACAAAGAGAATCAACGAGAATTAAAAAGAGAGCGAGCCCCATTCTCTCCGAGTATTTATACTGTAAAAATGCCACCACTCGGCCACTCTTCACGCGAAATACTTATTTTTAAAATCGCATTTCTGCAAATTTTAATCTAACTGACTTAAAGCTCCCAGTAATTTACCTCGTGGCCGCGCTATATAATCCGAAAAACCGCATTCACCTGTCGCGTGTTCGTCTGTTTATCAACTACTCGTTTCAACCAATGATACAGTCCAGTGTCGTCATAAAACTGCGCTTGTAATATTTTTATCCCTATCTTATGCATATTAGATGTCGCGTTCCAACCCTACTTAAGTTATATAAAATCGATATTGCTGCCCGCGTCGCATGACCCTACGTGGATCGAATACGTGCGTTTTGAAACCAATACTTTTATACCCGTCTCTATCTGTAGCATATCATTGATCGTGCATCTCCTCCTCTCTTTAAGAAACTTTGTTATTTTGTTTATTCGAAGCAACTGACGGTTGGAAATATTTTCTTTGAAGCCCGCGAGTTATGTATCCCCCAATTATCTATATGTATTGAATATATTGAATCTAATAGGAATTATTAGAAATTATTAAATAAAGTATAAGTTCATTGCAACAATGTAATACAAGGATAACCCAGAGAGGTTATCGACAGTTCATGAGAACGGACATGCAACTTTGCATCCAAGAGGGTAGTGATACTGCAGGTGGCAGGTCACAGGCGGTTAACATACCACAATTACTTAGAAATAAGATTGTTACATTGTAATAAAGTGTACAATTAAGAGAAAAGCAGACATGAGATCTGCAAGTTCCCACAGCCGTGTGAGGAGCAGGTTATTATAAAAAACCCGGGAGCTCAAGGCCCGGCAGTCAGTCTTTAAACTCCATACTTCGTTGTTCAAGCTACTCAACTAAGGCAGTCAGTCTGAGCATTACAGCTTTTGCATTGTTGTCTACCTAGACTACTCGCCTTAGTACAATTAATATTATTTTTTGATTAAAGTTATTATTTTTGACAGTTATTCTAAATTCCATTGTAATTTCTGTTTTAAGTTAAAATAAAAATTGTTAAGTGTTCGGAATTGTTTTTAAAAACACCGCTCCAAAGGCCCGAACCTTAACTCGCGTTATTATGTTAATAAATTCGAAGAAGGTAACCTTTTCAAATATGCAGGTGTTCTTAATTATCGACCGTTTAAAATAACAATTCGTGGAGCTAATATTTTACGGTATTTGATACAATTGACGTCCTTGTCTGCTACCATAAACCATTTTGCCTTGGGATTATTGATTTTTATACCCCGGGTGCGTTTTCTAATGCTATCACACGTTGAATTAAAATAAATTAAATTAATTATGCGTTTCTATTTGTTTTTAAAACTGGTTTTCTTTATGAAGCTATTACTTTTCAATCATTAGTTATAAAAATATGTCCATACTTGTTCGTTTAAATTAAATAAATGAAATAAATTTTGCGCGTAAATAAATTGTTCCTTTCTCTACACAGGGTGTATGAAATTGCATTGCTTACCCCAAATTTAACCCTTTGAATCCACAACAATATATATATACTTTAGGTAGTTAATTACACAAGGTAAGTTGATAAATACTACTATCGTATTACAGTGAATAAGATGAAATAATAACTTAGACTTTTATGCAAAGCCCAATGGATCATTTCAAATCGAGCTAGTAATTGAAAGATGGAAACTATAATTTCTTGGACAGGACTTGAACCTGTATCTTGGTTTTGGTAGAACCATGCGTTTACCAATTACGCCACCGAGACAGATGGCGACAATTGGGAAGTTACACAACTATACATAAACCTAACTTTCAATTACATTTGGCATTTTTGTATCGTTGGCGTAATTGGTAAACGCATGGTTCCGGCAAAACCAAGATACAGGTACAAGTCCTGTCCAAGACTTTATATTTTCCATTTTTCACATACTAGCTCGATTCATAATGATCATTTGGGCTTTCATAAAAGTCTAAGTTATTATTTCATCTTATTCACTGTAATACGATAGTAGTATTTATCAACTTACCTTGTGGAATTAACTACCTAAAGTACATATATATATATATATATATATATATATATATTGTAGTGTCAGAGGGAGCTACCAAGGGTTCTAAAGGTTGTTTAGTAAAAGGTAGTGTATGCCAAGTAAAATGATCCATATATCTGATCACATAATTTAAAAATGTATGTTTGCCGTACTTTACATATGCTAAAGTATTTAAAATGGTAGTTGAAATGTAAGGGCCAAGAGGTAAATTAAAATGACTTGATGACGTGATAAAATACACAGTGCTCAAGGGTTTATACTGAGTTAGAATTTAATAGGCCATTGAAAGTACATTTGCCATCCGAAAACCGGATGCGTCTATGGATGTCTACTAACAACCACGCATCCAGGTCATGTGTGAATTATTTTGGCTTTTTATTTAAATAGAATCAACTTTTGGACAAATTTGTAATTTCAAAATTATAAGTAATAGCAGTGTCAAATGAGATTGGAGAATTGTGAATTATTTAGGACAAATGATAGAATAATGTACAAACTAGAAAAGTGTAAAAGGACAACAGTGAAGGTATTTGTGACACAAAATAAGGGATAAAATGTTATTGGATATTTTTATTTATGTAATATGTGATTAAGTAGGCATGATATTGTTGTAATAATCGCCTTGGAAAGTAAACAAGGGAATCTTTTTCGATTTAAAGTTGTGTAAAGTGGTATTTTTTGTAAACCTGCGCTAAAATTGTTTAAATATTGGAAAGTAAATAAATGTGTTTGGAGCTTAAGAGTTTGATTTAATAAAGTGGAGTAACGAGAAGCATCAGTGGTTAGTAAATGAATAGCGACGACGAATTAAAGCGAAGATTGGTGTTAGTGAAATAGCGAAGCGGCGAAAAGTAAGATTGTTTAGGAACGAGATTTGATAAAGGCAGAAGGCATCGGTGAGGAATTGTAAGCGTGAATAAGATTTGGATTGATTTGGTTACGGATTTATGGTTAATGGGGCATTGATTGGATTGATTTGGTTAAAGATTTTTGTATAGCGGGTCATTGAGTGGTTTTAAGACAAGGAAGGAGAATAGGTTTGGATTGAGCTGAACGGAGAGTAGATTTGGATTGAGCGATTTGAGAGCAGCAATTGGAAGAGTTAAAGGCTACGAAGAAAGTAATACGGAAGAATTAGCGCAGGGGAAGTAAACAAAACGGTTATTCTAAATTCTAAAATTCGGGTTATTTATTTCAGATTGGGGATCAACAAAATTATACGAAGATACCTGGAAGCGATACGAAAATTTCAAACGATAGTGAGTCCATGTAAGGCGCATACGGCGACAAAGATCTTGAGCCAGCAGCAAAAAGGCCAGCAACGAAGTATAATCCAGGTGAGTACTGTGAAATATCTTATAACGTCAAAAGTCATAAATTTGTGGTATTAAATTAATTTGGCACAAGGCGACGTTGATCATAATTAAAATTTGGCATATACAAAACTAGATTCAAAAATTAGTACTAAAACAAAAGAGAGTGCAGTTTGGTTGGGCATTGCACATCTACTTACCACGGAACCCACGGTAAGTAGGTGAACACCCTGAGAATAAAGAGTTTTAAATAGTCGAGGCATCTTAATAACAATTTTGATTAAATAACCAACCAAACGTTGCAAAAGTACGGGGCGTGCAATAGGTGTTTGCACATCATACAAAAAAAAAGCATTTAAATTTAATAAAAAAGGCGCGCGACAAAAGTCAAGAAGGGGGTGGGCTTATAAAATGTTTAAATAGGGCTTCGAAACGACTTTGCTAGAATGGGGGTATATTTGGTTTTGTTTGAGTATTTTCTTTCAGGTATTTTTGGTTTATAAATTAACAACAACTATTCCACGTTTATAAATTTATAAAGCTTTTGAAACTGCATTGCATTCAACAACATATACCGGCCATAGACCAGGCTAAGCTAGTTATAAGTTTGCATTGTATACGTATTTTAATTGTTATGGTTGCACGTATATGAAATTTAATTTGGAGTTAGCGTTTTCAGAACCTTTTGAATGTAAAAACAAATATCAAAATTGTGTGGTATTCTGCACGCTTTTAAAATCTTAAGGAGTTAAGTGATACTCCCGTAAAATTTGTAAATCAATTTCAGTTTGAATATGTTTTAACAATTAAAGATTGGTTATGTAATGACAGGACGTTTACCGAATAAGACATAAATGTCTGTTGCGTACAATTTAAAAGCTGAACCATCAAAGTTTGTTAGCTATTTTCAATATTGTAAAAAGTTCAATATACATAAATCACTGGATTACAAACCATCTAGAAAATGAATGTATCTAGAGAAAACAACTGTATTATTAATCAATTATTAATAATTATAAATTACATAGTGTGCGTAGAGATAGTTGTTATGGCAACGGAAACAAAAGAAGACGGATTTTATTTATAAAAGACTTCAAATTTATATTACTGAAAAATAGACGTGTTTTGTACTGTTATGAGTTTTATTACATTTAAAAAGTTACTAGAAAGTTTTGAAAGTCAAGTTGTACCTGGAGATAGCAAATAGTAGCAGTTTTACGGCGAATAAAAGTTAATTAAAAGAGGGTGCTGGTCTGTACCGTTATTGTTTGAAGACGAAAGCATAGTGGAATTGGAGTTATCTGAGTATTTGTATAACATAAAATTTGTAGAAATATTAGTAGTTTTATAGTCTGGAGATTACCAGTTGCTCGAGTTACTTATTATTTACAGGAGGTGCCTGCAGTTGGTCACTTGGCTTCAGGACGGCTGGAAGGCGGCGCTTGTATCTGGATTCCAGGTATTAGTATTTAATATCTACGCAGTGCTTTAATCAAATTTATAAAAGTGGAACTAGTGTTTGGGAATACTTTTGGCTTTTAAAATTATTTTGAAAACTCCTTGGATATTTGTTTAGGTGTCTAGTTGAGAGGTGTTTGCTTAGGACGGACCCACCCTAGGTAGATTCCGCCACGTGTTTGACGGCCCTGTAAAATAATTAAGTGCAGCAGCCGTGTAAAATATTTAAAGATAAATTGTGTGGCATAACTCAACAAGGCTCTAAAATAAGACAAGGAGTGACAGATAGAGATATTACGCCTATCACTAATAAGGTAGGATCACAGTATATATAACAATATATATATATTTACATATTTAGTTCTTGGCTTATAGTCAAAATTTTGAGCGTACCTTCCTGTCTAAAACTGACATAAGTCAAAAAACTTGACAATGTCAGATATCAGATATGATTGACAAAAATGCCAAACGTAATTGAAAGTTAGGTTTATGTATAGTTGTGTACACGATTTAAATTTGTAAATTTCCCAATTGTCGTCATCTGTCTCGGTGGCGCAATTGGTAAACGCATGGTTCCGGCATAACCAAGATACAGGTTCAAGTCCTGTTCAAGACCTTATAGTTTCCAGCTTTCAATTACTACACAAAGGTCTAAGTTATTATTTCATCTTATTCTATATATATATATATATATATATATATATATATATATATATATATATATATATATATATATATATATATATATATATATATTGCTGTGAATCCTCCAAAATACGGGAACTACGGTTTTCGAATCGAGCCTCACGAATTGTGCGTCAAAGAATGCTGTGAAACCTACAAAAAGCTATTAACTTAACTGGTCCGTTGACTTTCTTCTGTTCATCGCCTCGGCTGCTTCCCTAGATAAACCTTCATCCTCATTCATAAAAAAAAACAAACACATTCCTACCACAAACATCAACGTTAACTCTATTTACATCAATATTCACAATACATTAAAATTTCAAAATTAAAAATTCAGCATAAATTTCAGTATCAGAAAAATTCAAGATTTAAGTTTGTTATCATTTTAATGTGCATCCAAAATTAAAGTCCTTGTAGGATGCCTACTAATTAATATAACAATATATGCAGACCTGAGTCTGAGTACAAAGGGAGCATCTACCACCCCTTTACGTTAATTAACCAGGTTCGTCTAATTGAGCTCAAAGACATACTCAAATTTTCATCAAGAACATAAATACTAAATACTCCTTTCGACTTAAACAAGAAAATTTCACCTTAAAATTAAAAATTTGTTGTTAGTACAATTTCATTACTGTCCATTTTAAGTAAATAAATTATAAAGTTATTCAACACACACGAAAACATCAAAGTTCAAACAAAATAGTATAATTTACCTGAAGGTTACTGCACTCGTAGCTTCAATGTACATCGTCCCTTTTGTTAATCACACCATTCCAACTGGGTTATATTTACGGCTTCTGATTCTCAACGCTTTTAAAATTTTCTCCACCACCATTCATCTAAAGTTGTTTCAGGGCTTTTCCGGAACTCATCTGTGTATATCTGAACCTTGTTCTTATTGATGCAAATTTAAATTTTTTATTATCGATTATTTCAGTCCATGTGGACTGTGAAATAACCCACCTTTAGCATTTCCCGTAACTATTAAGCTACGGTTTCTCCAAGATTCTCTGTAACAATTTGTTATCTGCCAAATTTACGCAGAATGAGCCTTTAAAAATACGCAGGTGTTCAAACATAATACTTCTAAATAACACTTCTACGATTTGCATTTTATTGGGTTTTTATAAGTTTTTATAGATATTATATGTTACTACTGGTTCAATTAACTC
This sequence comes from Platerodrilus igneus, assembly GCA_036346225.1. Taxonomy (NCBI): domain Eukaryota; kingdom Metazoa; phylum Arthropoda; class Insecta; order Coleoptera; family Lycidae; genus Platerodrilus; species Platerodrilus igneus. The sequence goes on from JARFIW010001414.1 coordinate 1,290,160, forward strand.
CAATTAAAATAATACCCTTTAATTTTTAGTGAATCCTAATCAAATATTGATTATTATCTGTACATTTTGTTTAATACCGGTTACTTAAAATTGAGTTAATTAATATAAATTTTGCACGTAATTTCCATTTGTTTCTTTCCTCGGAATAATTAAATTACACGTAGAGCATTTTAATACTGCTTCCTTTTTTTATAGCAAGCGTCTTGTAAATGATTTAAATCTCTTATTTTCAATGAAACGAATGAATTTTTATTCTCCACGGTTTTTTAATAACGCGTACCTTTTTCCAAAGCTTCTACACGGTGATTAAAATTATTTGATGTGATTATTTAATTTTCTACCCTGGTCTAAATATGAGTAATATATATATATATATATATATATATATATATATATACTATTAGTTAATTTATTACACAAGGTAAGTTGATAGATATTAACGTATTATAGTTAGTAAGATAAAATAATAACTTTTATGCAAAAATGCCAAACGTAATTGCAAGTTAAATCGATATATGGTTGTGTACATGATTTAGATTTGTTAATTTTTTAACTGTCGTCACCAATCCCGGTGGCGTAATTGGAAAACGCTTGGGCCGCAAAAGCCTAAGATACAGGTTCGAATCCTGTCCGGGACCATATATTTTCCATTTTTCAATTACTACCTCGATTTGAAATGATCAATTGGGTTTTGCATAAAAGCTTAAGTTATTTCTTATCTTATTAGCTATGATTTAATAACCGACATTTAATTTAAATATATTTCTTTTTGTGCTTGTATATATTAATTTATGTGTTGCAGTAGTGTGCCTGCACTGATACGAATTGCACCCCGGTATCAGTATCACTCCTATATTTGATATTATTATTATTAGTATTATTTGAACTTTGTATTGGCACAACATGTTTTTAGTTTCCTCATCTGGCGAAAATATTTTATAATTTTACCTTATATTTTTGTGTATCGCGCCGGTTTGATTTTGGTAACTATTCATTATTTCTATATTTTATTTTTGTTTCTGCTAATTTCTGAATAGAGTTCAAGTTCTACAAGCAAATCTTGGTCAGTGAAGTAATTAGATCTGTACCAGAAAAACAATTTCAAGCTAAATAGCATATTCTGTGTTTCTCTGTAGGAAATAGCTCATGGAAAACCAAATGCAGAATATAATCCTAATACAGCTACTTGAGTATTGAAGTTGCTACTTACTACAAAATTTTGCCCAATATAATAAGCATTCTGTCAGAAATAAAATACATTGCTTCATGACAATGGTTTTTCCAACCCAAATGATTTAATTTTATGTTTCCAGCCGAAATTTCTAAAGAAGGTAGTATAAATTTCTAGGTATGAATAATACATTTTTCTGTCCAAATATTTCCATAAACCTATTTATTCATGGAAACGTTTCGTACTACCTTCTACTAAGAAGTGGTAGGTATGATAAAATGTTAGACGCCTGTAAATTATAAAGTAATACTTTTAAAAGTAGCCGCGATGGTTTTCACTTTCCGCACAACAGCATATAAAGAGAAATTTAAATGCCTTTGTAAATTTAGAAATGCGGTAGAATACTACAATTTAGATTAAAGTAAACAAATAATATCTCTTATGTTTGATCAAAAACCATTTCGTGTTCAGAATGTTTCTTGCAGTAGAACGCATTTTAAAACAACCGCGACCACTAGTACTTACGATACTTACCTTAGCATACGTGCTTTCTACAGTGAGAAATTGTTGCAATGCATGTGTATCTATCCACTGCACTTGCAATCAGTTCTAGCCTGTCAATAATGAATTATAAACGATTTTTTTCTTCTAATAATAATTCAATAAAATAATGCAACTTTGATATTTATTACACTAAAAGAGTGGGTCAATTTATAGCATTTTTGTGGGTGTCTGTCTGTAAATGTATATAGCATCGAAACTATTAACTTTAGCGTATTCATGATCTAAGACTATTTTAAAGAGCGTACAATTTTCTACAAATCTGCATTTTTATTATTTTTTGCCTAAACTAAAGGATACAGGAATTATTTAGAGATTTATATAACAAAATTAAAAAAATTTAAAAAACTTGTTTGTAATATTTGAATACAGACAAGATATTTGCAGTCCGCAATCTGAAAAATTTGTGTACAACAAAACATTACTAAGATGCGTCTGTAAATAAACCTTTATGTAAATAATAAAAGCATGTTTACGAATACAAATCGAGCTAATATTTGTATAGCAATTAACAAAACAATACCTCTATATCCACATACACACACCCACACTCACACACACACACGCACACACGCACACATGCACACATACACACGCATATACAGGGTGTCCACGTCCTCCGTGAAAGTTCTATAACTTCTATATTATTTAAGATATCAACTTCCGGTTTTTTAAAACGATGGCCACGGCTAGGCCGCACAATCTAAAAATATTTTCACCTATATACAGGGTGTACCAATATGGTTTCCAACCCAAAGTTATGTTTTTTTAAATGAAACACCCTAGATTTGATACCATATTCTAGAAGCTCTTTTGATGCTCATCAAAATTATATTGAGGTACTATAGGTCTATAATGGACGGTTTGCCTTTTATGAGTCATTTTATGTCAGAATCATGTCAACTTTGAAAAATTGCAGAAGTTTTCTTATTGAACTTGGAGAGTTGATTCTTTCACGACATAATTTTTCATATCCTGTTGTATTATTATCGATAGCGCAATGTGCTTGTTTTTTCCTTTTATTGTACAAGGTGAAGCAAAACGCAAAATGAACAAAAAGTCAATTTTTTTAAATGGGACCCGCCATATTGGATTTTGCCATTGAATAGCGTTTTTGTGGAGCTTTCTATTGACATATAATGTTTTATAGGTTACATGAAAAAAAATTCTGAAAAATTGAGAAAACATGTTTTTTATGCAGTTTTGGGACTAGAGAAAACTAAGTAGGCTACTAGCATCAAATCTGACAAATCTTGTCAATATTAATTATCTTAAAAATTTTCCGTTTAATTTGTTGATGTCACAATGAATTTCACACGTCAAGAATTAATTAATATGATATACTGTATTGAAAAGCTGATCGAAACCCTTTATTGGCAATAAAATTGATTACCTTTTGCATTAGTATGCGACGCCACAATAATAGTATATGTGTTAAACAATAAGACGCAGCGCGCGTCACGAATAAGTGGAATCAGATAACAAGATAATAAAGCTCTACAAATTTGAACGCTAATGAGAATTTCCAAGATATTAAGTAAGATAGGCGTTTATTATTTAGAATGAAATTGAAAACCCCATAAAAATAAATAAGAGCAATTTAATACCTTTCACAATCACTGTAGGATAGGAGGCGACGGCACAATAACTTTAGGTATTAAACAAAGACGAAAAGTGCACATAAATACATAAATCAATACTAATAAGGTAATAAAACGAGGCGATTTTGAACACTAATGAGTATTTCCCAGAATATTACGTCAGATAGACGTATACTATTGGAAATGGAAACATGAATATACTAGTGCATTCTAGAAATAAAAACAATTTAGTATATGCAAGCGACTATTAAAGTAGATTGATTCATTAATTAATCGGCATCAACCAAGTAAAACGTAAAGAAATTCGATTCATTCATGCATTTGATCGTGAAATGTTGTTTTGATTAATTCGCGAGCATGACATTTTGAGTATGCAACATGCATATCGTCATTAATAATTAAAATATAATGTTAATCATAAAATGGAACAGTGAATAAAGAAGTAAAGTTAAACGTAACCTGCATAAAATGGAGATTATTAAATGTACTTACATACAATGAAGAGGGAAAATTCTTCGATATAATGCTACTTCTATTAAATAATTGGAAGGAAAATTTAAGTGAATATGCATGATTTTGAAAACTGGGGTTTGAACATCAATTTAAAATAAAGCCAAAAAGCTGAAGACATTTAATTGGAAAAACCCTTCGTGGATTTTTGCAAGTATAATTTTTTGTAACTGATACTTGAATTTTGTCATTTAGTTTAAGATAGTTTAAGGTAGTCCTAATAATTTTTTTTGTAAAGAATATTTACCAGGAGGTTTGTGTTCAGAGTTTCAAACACTCTGACCTTTTAATAAGATTATCTGTCAAGGACTTTTTGGTCAAACAAACTTTACAAGCGTGGGAATAAACAAAGCCAAGTAAACTATCCATAAGAAAAAGATTTAGTTTTGTAAATTTAAGATAAGGCAAGGAACAATTTTATAGTTAAGTAAATAAGTTTTGGTGGAAATAATTTTATGTTTAAAAAAAACGATGTTGCAAGTGTTCTATATGCTTTTGTATGAAAGAAAATGTTTCATACTGTATAAATGCTTTGTCATATTGCTGTATTTGATTTCATTTTTTGAAAACTCCAACATTTCCGTTGAGCTAGCCAGACAAAGTTAGAAAAAGGTAAGTGAATAATTTCAAATTTTAAAATTTGGTGTATCTGTATCACAGCACCCACAGCAGCCTCAACGTGCGGTTTTGTCACATCACTCTTTAAGCGGCGCATCAAAGCGAGGCGTCGTTCCAGCAATATATATATATATATAATGCTGTGATGAGGGGTTATTTAGGGGTGTATTGAGTAGTAAGGGTCGTGTAGTAACTATAAATAGCAATGGGAATCAGAAAACTGCATTTATTTAGCAGAAAAATAAGTAATTCGTACAATATGTAAATAGTAAGCATTTAACACCCTGTATATGGACCGTAATTAACTTTAATCAATCCAGTAAGCATATCTTTCAACAATAAAATGCGTATTCAGCAGAGAAATAATCGTACATGTAATTAAACATACGTTAAGAAGTGTTATACAAGTTTATAAAATAAAGACACAGAAGATAAGACAAAACCTAATAAATCCTCATGCAATTATGCTTTGATAAGAAAACGCCCTTTCAAATAAATAAATACATGAACAAAAACAGCACTAGAGTTACATCATTTATTTTTGTACAAATATCCAAAAGCAATATCTATACAAAACAACACACGTAAGTTAAAGTCTGACCACGATAACAAATAATAAAGTACTAAAAATCGCAATTAAACACCATGACACGGGAATTCAAAGGAGTTACATCAGAAATCAGCTTGAAATATTAAATACAAAACGTGGTTGGTCACGACAATCTACAAGACTGCTTGGAAACCCAATACAGATGTAGTGCGCAAAAGCTATTTAACACCCACAGGTGATAAGGCACCTCAGTTTCCACTTGAAGCAGGTTAAATCCACATCACTTTTAACTAGAAATCAACGCGTAAAATAAATAAAATTTATAATATAGTGAAGATAGTGCTGCATAAAAATTGTGTTAAGAATATATGAAAAGTTTTTGCCGTTTTTTTTTAGAAAAAGTAAGTAGAGATTAACTAATTAATTTATATTAAATATTTATAATGGTATAGGTCTTTTAATCTGCGTCGAAAGAAATTCTAATTCTAATCTGCTTCGAAAGAAATTCCAATTCTAATTGGCGTCTGGACTATTTCTAGTTCAGTTATAAAACAATTCAAATCTGCGTCGAAAACAATAATTCTGGGATAATTCATAATACTAAGTAACCCACGAATTCAAGTGGTATTTAAGGGAAGAGATTCAAAGCATATACAGAGAAATAGCGAATAAAGCAACTAGGCGATTTTTGGAAAACAGGGGGTAACCGTACCTAAATATTGATTCAACAAAGCAGAGCATTGGTTTCGATTAAGCATAACACGGGGGTGTTGATCCACAACACGAAACAACATATCAGGAGATCACAGGTCAGATCCACTTAATTTTAAGCAATCTTTTCAATTTGTATTTTAATACTGAATTTATTAATTTTATCCAAAACTTGTAAAGAGTCAACAGGAACATTGCATACGTTTAAACTTACCTAATAAATCATAAAGAGGTGTCGAACGTTCCACATTTTTATGTAAAGGTGTAGTTTTTAGCGACTTTAAATTGAATTAAAAGTATATAAATTTTGGGGTAAACAACCCATATGATATTAATTGATTGAAGGGTGTATTTAAAGAATTTCAAAAATTGTAAATATTATTTCCTTTCATTATATGAATGTTGATTGACTTCGTTTTATCAATTTAAACAGGCAATCATAAAAGGGGTGAAAGAAAATTGATCATCTTAACGTTGTGCATTCTATGTAGATTAAAAAGGACTAGCCTTGGCATAATAAAAGTAACAGATTATTTTGAGAGAAACACTGAGCGGTGGCGTTCAGTAAAACGTTTATTACACCGAGTACGACGTTATCACATCATATATATATATATATATATATATATATATATATATATATATAAATATGTATGTGTGTGTGTGTGTGTGTGTGTGTGTGTTTGTGTCAGCCGAAATAGCACGAATGTACAATCTGTGTGCTAGGTGCAGCTGTATAAATATTACAACTTTGCTACACCTCTCTTGATGAGCGCGTCGGCAGGATGCCCTTGTGGCTTAGAGTGAGTCACTTGCCATTATATTAATTTATTTTTGATTGATTTAAGACTCATTATTGTTACGTTTTCTTATAATTATAGTTTTTGGCTAAAGGCAGTTGAGTCGGACCTCTTCCGTGCCAACTGTTACCAAGAGAAAACCTGCAGTGTCAGGTGAAATAGAACGAAGGCACAAACTGTGTGCTAGCTGCAGCTGTATAAATATTACAACTTTGCTACTTCTGTCCAGATGAGCCCCAATTAGGGCGAAACGCGTCGGCAAGATGCCCTTGTGGCTCAGAGTGAGTCACTTGCCATTATATTAATTTATTTTTGATTGATTTGACTCATTATTGTTACTTTTTTCTTATAATTATAGTTTTTGGCTAAAGGCAGTTGAGTTGGACCTCTTTTGTGCCAACTGTTACCAAGAGAAAACCTGCAGTATCAGGTGAAATAACACGAAGGCACAAACTGTGTGCTATGTGCAGCTGTATAAATATTACTACTTTGCTACTCCTGTCCTGACGAGCCCCAATTAGGGCGGAATGCGTCGGCAGGATGCTCTTGTGGCTCAGAGTGAGTCGCTTGCCATTTTTGATTGATTTATGACTAATTATTGTTACTTTCTCTTATAATTATAGTTTTTGGCTAAAGGAAGTTGAATCGGACCTCTTCCGTACCATCTGTTACCAAAAGAAAACCTGCAACGTCAGGTGAAATAACACGAAGGCACAAACTATGTGCTAGGTGCAGCTGTATAAATATTACAACTTTGCTACTACTGTCCTGATGAGCCCCAATTAGGGCGAAACGCGTCGGCAGGATGCTCTTGTGGCTCAGAGTGAGTCGCTTGCCATTATATTAATTCATTTTTGATCGATTTAAGACTCATTATTGTTACTTTCTTTTATAATTATAGTTTTTGGCTAAAGGCAGTTGAGTTGCACTTCTTCCGTTCCAACTGTTACCAAGAGAAAACCTGCAGTGTCAGGTGAAATAGCACGAAGGCAAACTGTGCTAGGTGCAGTTGTATAAATATTACAAGTTCTCTACTCCTTTCCTGATGAGCCCCAATTAGGGCGAAACACTTCGGCAAGATGCCCTTGTGGCTTAGAGTGAGTCGCTTGTCATTATATTAATTTATTTTTTATTGATTTAAGACTAATTATTGTTACTTTTTCTTATATACATATATATACATATATATATATATATATATATATATATATATATGTTAGGGGTTTAATTACACTAGGTAAGTTGATAAATACTATACATATTGCTGTATTAAGATCTCGTGTTGAAACGCCTATACATTAAGAAAGAATAATGTTGCGAAACACTCTTAAGATCTTGTAGAAAATGATTTAAAAACACTTAAAAAGATAAAATCAAAAATTTCCATGCTAGTTGTAAAAAAATTCTTTCTTGCTTGATTTTTTTTTATTATTAACTTTACCCTCGTGACTATCAGCTAAAAAATTTACACCTTTAAATTTCCTAAACCCTAACCTGATATCACAAAGTCGAGAATTTCTTCTTATTAATGTAAGCCCAAGGTAAAGTTGGATGGCAAATGGCTTGAGATAAAGAAAAACTCTTATGACATAAACGGCTAGTCGAGTGTTAGCTCTGGGTAGTTCATGAGCTTGGGTTATGGGTTGTTAAAAGACCAAAAATATATTTAATGAGCGCCACCGTATTTTTCAATACAATTACCAACAAAATTTAACTGTGCTTGTATAAGGGGAATGCGAAAACCTTATCTTAACACCACTAACATAGCCATAAAACCTGAATTTCACTCTTTAAAACACACTTACCAAGACCTCAAACACCAGATGTCATACAGATGTCTCGGCTTGACCTGTGAACAAACAAAGGTACAACATGGACACCATTTGTGTCCTTAAAAATATTTGCCAAAAGTAAAATAATAGAATTTAGGCTTCTAAAGTATATACCAAGGGAATTTGTTTTCATTACACTCTATTTCTAATCAGGGAAGACTTGTAAATTTTTTTTTTTAATTCTAAATAATAAAAAGTCATTCAAAACAAAATAGATTCAATTTGGATAAATTTTCTGAATATATGTAACTACAATATTTAAGTTTGTATCTTTATAAAATTTTCTCTTAATAATTTTCTAGAACAAAAATAGACTAGTGAAGTTTTGCATTCAAAATTAGAAAGATCTCTGAATGGATCTTTTCTATAAAATTTAAGTATATTGACTTGGAATTTCTAAGTTACTCATAATACATAAATTTCTTTAAATCAATGAAGTACTTCGTTGACCTTCACAATAAAATTGAATTATCAAAGTGCTGATATTGTAGAATGTAATTATTCTAATTTATTTTTATTTAACAGTAAATACGCGAATATCACATGTCGATGAAAAATGCAAGTTCAGGACCTCATAATATTTAAACATATTTTAAATTAAATTAAGACGGCATATGACGTCTAGATAGGACAACGAATCTATGTTTTTTATATATCTGACATAAGATGTCATTTACAGCTTTACCAAATGTACACTTTGTGTACGTGTAAACATTCTGACACACAATAGATTTGTTATTTAATTTGCTGTTTCATTAAAAGCTTTTTACGTTACTCAAATTCTAAATGTTATATTCTTTATAGCAAATAAAATTAAATAAAAACCCTTAACCACAAAAAATATTTAAATTACTAGATACGTATTTCGACCACTATGTGGTCATCATCAGTAGGAAAAAAAAAATTAGCTGTATAATTTACTATATTGTTGCTTTAAACACTATCGAGGATATTCTCCTCACCCGCAGGCTGGTGTTCTCAACAACAAACAAGTGAATTGTGACATTATAACTTAAATCTACCTAATTTATACTAATTCTAAATCTACTGAAGCGGAACCAGTTTAATCTTGCTTTCTCATTGGTTGTTGACCAATAGGGAAAGCAAAGCAGATGACTCTATTGGCCCTTTATCGGTGTTTAAGAGGGGTCCTTTATGTTTAACAAACTTATGTTGTATGCTATGATTAGAGGAAGACAAATATGGTAAATATGAAAGGTCTCAGGTCGCCAAACATATATTTGAAACCAGCCACCCCGTTAAACTAGAAAATGTTAAATTGTTAAAAACGGTACCAACGTTTTCCTCCTTAAATGCCTATGAATCAATTAAAATTGTTAAACATAAAGGACCCCTCTTAAACACCGATAAAGGGCCAATAGAGTCATCTGCTTTGCTTTCCCTATTGGTCAACAACCAATGAGAAAGCAAGATTAAACTGGTTCCGCTTCAGTAGATTTAGAATTAGTATAAATTAGGTAGATTTAAGTTATAATGTCACAATTCACTTGTTTGTTGTTGAGAACACCAGCCTGCGGGTGAGGAGAATATCCTCGATAGTGTTTAAAGCAACAATATAGTAAATTATACAGCTAATTTTTTTTTTTTTACTGATGATGACCACATAGTGGTCGAAATACGTATCTAGTAATTTAAATATTTTTTGTGGTTAAGGGTTTTTATTTAATTTTATTTAAATCGTGCCACAGTGTTCCTATAGATTATTATTCTTTATAGCAATTTAATTAATGTTCAAAGTGATTAAATCCTAAGGTACACTCACGTGCTACAAAACTGCTTTGAACGAAAGATATAGGACCTTGACCTCAGCTGTCGGAAATTTCCATAACCATCAAAGTTCTTCGGAATACAACGATTATATTACAAAACCACCCTCAGCTCGAATGAATTTCTTTTCAACAAAATTTAAGCTCCAAAATTTCCTTATTTGATGTTATTTATTGGTGAAGTTGAAATATACGGAACACATGTGAAATTGCCTTCTACGTTACTGCATTTTATATTAAATAAGACGTAACCATATATGTTCTTGCTTTAAAATATTGCCTTAAGACGTTGTCTTAAGTTATTATCGGAGATATTGCACTAAGATGAAAAATATTAGTATAATCTATTTAATTAATATATACCAACTGTATTAATGATGTCAAAAAGGGGCTTCCATCTTCGTAGGCCTGCAGGCATCAACTGAACTGCTCTGAGCGAAGCTTATAGAAAATCATGCTCACGCCACCGCTGTAAGGCTCGACATCCAGACACCAAGAATTTATCAATTATTTTCTTTTTCTTACTCTGTTAAAGGCCACGTGTTTAAACACGACCATCTTGACTCCACTAACTTGTAGAACAGCTTGCCCGTTCGAACGCTGATAATGAAGTGCAGAAATTGACAACTCGACAGAGCTTAGTAACTAACTTTAGAGCATAAACGTAAAAGAATCTATGTGTTATTATAAATTTTATGTATTAATTTCTATTGGACGGTAATTCACAAATTAAATATTTTAAATTATAGTTCTTTTATTTTTATTTTAAAGACCGAAGTGGAATTCGAAAAAAAAATACGTTACACAGCCTCTTTCCAAGAGAAAAAATTCGAGGTATAGAAGAATTTCTTCTAACAAAACTTTAACGACTGAAGAATCAAAACTACTCACATTAACCGTATAAACATCTAACTACTCAATATAAGACAGCACAATCTTTAACTATAACTAACGACAAATTTAACCAAAGAAAATAAGAATCATTCGCTAAATGATATGGGAGGATATTAATGCATGGGAATGAGTGATCAGTAACTACGCGTACTAAACGCCTATAAAGGGACAAATTCGAGAAGTCATAATCGGTATTTACATTTAATCAGTTTAGAACATTTAGAGGAATCTAACACTCAGTAGATGCATGTTATCAAAAGGTTTCAAACACAATAACCATATCAAAGTCAAAAATTTCACCAAAAGAAAAAAATATTTTACTATAAATCAGAACTAGAATAAACAAAATTGATAGTATGACAAAATCACTACTAAACAAGAATCTGTACAACGAATACTCTTCTCAACTTTACTTTACTTGTCATAAATATTTATGTACATATATTTCCAAATGCTTATTATATTTACACTAATTGATGAATTTAATAGGTACCAAAGAATGTTTGTTACTAAGTCCATTTACGAAACAAATCACTAATACTCGAGAAGCAGACAAAGTATTAACAACACCTATCCATCAACAAAATATCTTTAATCCTTGAGTGAGCACCTAATAATATTTTCTGTATCACTACTATACTACAGACTCAACTATCTCACTCAAAAATTTTATAACTTCAGTGTCTCAACACTGAAGAACTCCAAAATCACTAATAAACTATAATCTGAGCCAACTGGGAGACATCCACCAGCAACTCACCAAAAACTTCTCATGAACTATTTTAGCTCATGTACACTCTCAACTAGAATAAGCATATCAAGCTTAGTCTCAAACCACTAAACCAAAATTCAAGCATTCCTCTAATGCTTACTATACTATCACATCTTAACTATACTACTGTATGCTTACTACATTACTAAACATTCTCTATATTCTCAAACATATACTTCATCACTAAATACATATTTCTCCACTGAATGCATACTCATCACTACATACGTACTTCTTCACTAACTGCATACAACATATCAAAACACATGCTGCACTCTTAAACGCCTCAATAAACGCATCATCATTCAAAAACCATCAAACATCATCAAACATCCTTAAACACATCATTATCAAGATCAATAAACACATCCTTATCGTCATCAAAAGTATCATTTAACACATGCAATATCAAAATCAATAAACACATCAAGCTCTATCACTACTAAAACCAAAAATTACCTTAAGCAAATCATAAAATTTTAACTAACTTTAATCTTGTCCTACTTAAGGATTCAAAACATGGACCAAAAAAGTTACAACTGACATCAACTATAATTGGAAAATACTTAAGGAGCAGAAACATTCCGAACATCTTCATCTTCATCATCACCTATCGCAGAGTTATCGGTACTAAACATTTTCTTTGACTTAAATTTGAAGATACAGATAAATTAGAGGGGAGAAATTTAAATACAAAATTATTTTCTACTTTACTTTATGGTAACTATAAATAAATGTTCTGGTACACTCTTACACTACTCATAATCAAACTGTCGATACAAACTAAAGTGCTTCACAACGCATAAATTTGCTAGAATGACAAGCTCCTCCATGAGCCTCACCTAGACTTACAAACAAAATTGCTAGAACGACAAACTCTTCTATGAGTCTCACCTAGATTGATAAACTAAATAAGCAAAAAGAATTACATCATAACTGACTTCAAATAATCTCAAGTGACGATGCCAACACTGCTAAAGCGACAGACTTACCACGATTCTCGTATAGACTGACATAATGCTGAGCGACCAACCCTTCCTGAGTTTCGTCTAGACTAACATAATGCTACGCGATAAACCACAACGACAAGTCTCGCTTAGATCAAACATAACTTAACATACTACTTTGCAACTCGGATATATATATATATATATATATATATATATATATATAAATTGCTACCTAAAACAAATCAAATCAATTCAAAACGTGCCTATGCACAAGAGCAGTCTTCAAACTATATTTCAACAGTAAAAACAAGTGCACCATTAATCAAATAACTAATATAACTAATAGGATTGGAAGATGGACCTACTATCGATGTAGTACGTCTAAAATCAAATAAACCTGTAATATCCATATCAAACAACTTTAGCTCTTTATGTAGAGACAGGAAATTCTCTATCCAACTTCTGTTCCTTTACTCGTTTAGTTGGACACGACGGACAAGTGATACTAGTCACTCCTTTACGACCACAACCATAACAAAATAATCTTTTAAAAGATCTACAAACACTGAAAGTATGTCCATAACGTGAACAATTCCAACACTAATTTATGTCTAATAGAAGGGTTACCTACTCCACTCGTTTCTGATATGGGGGTAGCAGAATAAAGAACTTGAACTGGAGAATGTGAAGACGTAGGGGTATAAACACGACTTGAAGCATTCTGAAATGAACTAGGGGTTTTGCTTCTAAAATGTGGATTAAAATAATTAATAGGCTGCTTGTTACTATATGACACAGCTGAAACGGATTTTTGTTTACTTAAGGAAGCTTCTTCTAACTTCTTACATAATTTAACTAAAGTACTAATATTCTCTATCTCTGTAAGAGCAAGGTGCTGAATAAAATATGGCAATAAATTTTTCTTGACCATTCTAACCTTAGTATGTTCAGCAGGAATAATAGGTAATCGGTTAAATAAACTTTCCATATTAGCAATAAATAAAACAACTGATTCACCATTTTTCTGAAATCTATTTTTAATTTTTTCCCAAATATCGTCCTCAGGATGCGCTGGTAAGAAATCTTCCTTTAATCTACTAACTAACGAACTCCAATCTGTTAATGAACTACGAACGCAACGATACCATACCAATGCATCACCAGTAAACAATTCAACTGCAGAATTAAAGAATTCCACTTCAGATACTTTTCGTGACTGTGCCATGTCACTAATGTTTTCTAAAAATTGATATAAGAGGGATGGGTTTCCTGAATATTTGATAGACCATGATCCAATGGGAACTGACTGTGTGACATATGTGACCGTTGGAATGGGCACATTAGATGCAACGCTAGAATTTATGCTTATTTCATTATGATTTGAACTTAAATCTTTATTTAATCTCTCATGAAGATCTGCCTCCACGACAAGAATAGTAGCCAAACTTTCATTTTTAAATAACACAACTTCCTCAAAATTTTCTTTAGGGAGCTTTAACCGTTGAATTCTACCTGTAAGATGTATTAATCTTGACCGTATCCTTTTAAAAATAGAATCGGCGGGATCATCAATAAATTTTAACAAAACATTTTTAACTGACTCTATACTAAACTACATTTCTTCTTTCTCTATTACGAAATCCACTTTATAACTTGAAAGATCAATCAAACAGCCTGGTTTATCTGTTTCTTTGGCCAACAACCTAGCTAAAATTTTCCTTTTATCTGAAACTGGTCTTGAATTTTCAATGCCTCTAATGTTCAATTCATATTCTAACTCATTTTTAAGTAAATGAACGATGCTATAAATTTCTGCCATAATTAAATATCTATATTTCTCTAAAGTATCCCAACAATATAATCTTTGAAGATGAAATCACAAACAAAAGGGTGTCCTAACAATATTAAGAATCCACTATATACTGTAACAAACTGTAGCAAAAATGAAACTACAAAATGACATTACTAGAATCGATTCAAACCTCAGTCGCTGAGTACAAGTGTAATGAATATAATTGCAAACTATTTAGCCCCAGGGTACAAATGAAATTATTCCAGCCTCTAAGTGAAATTATTCGAGTGAAATTATTCGAGCCTCTATGCGAAATTATTCTAGCCCCAAGTGAAACTATTCCAGCCCCACGTTGTGAGCGCAAGTGTAAAAAAAATTCTTTCTTGCTTGATTTTTTTTTATTATTAACTTTACCCTCGTGACTATCAGCTAAAAAATTTACACCTTTAAATTTCCTAAACCCTAACTTGATATCACAAGGTCGAGAATTTTTTCTTATTAATGTAAGCCCAAGGTAAAGTTGGATGGAAAATGGCTTGAGATAAAGAAGAACTCTTAAGACATAAACGGCTAGTCGAGTGTTAGCTCTGGGTAGATCATGAGCTTGGGTCATGGGTTGTTAAAAGACCAAAAATATATTTAATGAGCGCCACCGTATTTTTCAATACAATTACCAACAAAATTTAACTGTGCTTGTATAAGGGGAATGCGAAAACCTTATCTTAACACCACTAACATAGCCATAAAACCTGAATTTCACTCTTTAAAACACACTTACCAAGACCTCAAACACCAGATGTCATACAGATGTCTCGGCTTGACCTGTGAACAAACAAAGGTACAACATGGACACCATTTGTGTCCTCAAAAATATTTACCAAAAGTAAAATAATAGAATTTAGGCTTCTAAAATATATACCGAGGGAATTTGTTTTCATTACACTCTATTTCTAATCAGGGATGACTTGTAAATTTTTTTTTTAATTCTAAATAATAAAAAGTCATTCAAAACAAAATAGATTCTATTTGGATAAATTTTCTGAATATATGTAACTACAATATTTAAGTTTGTATCTTTATAAAATTTTCTCTTAATAATTTTCTAGAACAGAAATAGACTAGTGAAGTTTTGCATTCAAAATTAGGAAGATCTCTGAATGGATCTTTTCTATAAAATTTAAGTATATTGACTTGGAATTTCTAAGTTACTCATAATACATAAATTTCTTTAAATCAATGAAGTACTTCGTTGACCTTCACAATAAAATTGAATTATCAAAGTGCTAATATTGTAGAATGTAATTATTCTAATTTATTTTTATTTAACAGTAAATACGCGAATTTCACATGTCGATGAAAAATGCAAGTTCATGACCTCATAATATTTAAACATATTTTAAATTAAATTAAGACGGCATATGACGTCTAGATAGGACAACTGAATCTATGTTTTTTATATATCTGACATAAGATGTCATTTACAGCTTTACCAAATGTACATTTTGAGTACGTGTAAACATTCTGACACACAATAGATTTGTTATTTAATTTGCTGTTTCATTAAAAGCTTTTTACGTTACTCAAATTCTAAATGTTATATTCTTTATAGCAATTTAATTAATGTTCAAAGTGATTAAATCCTAAGGTACACTAACGTGCTACAAAACTGCTTTGAACGAAAGATATAGGACCTTGACCCCAGCTGTCGGAAATTTCCATAACCATCAAAGTTCTTCGGAATACAACGATTATATTACAAAACCAACCTCAGCTCGAATGAATTTCTTTTCAACAAAACTTAAGCTCCAAAATTTCCTTATTTGATGTTATTTATTGGTAAAGTTGAAATATACGGAACACATGTGAAATTGCCTTCTACGTTACTGCATTTTATATTAAATAAGACGTAACCATATATGTTCTTGCTTTAAAATATTGCCTTAAGACATTGTCTTAAGTTATTATTGGAGATATTGCACTAAGATGAAAAATATTAGTATAATCTATTTAATTAATATACACCAACTGTATTAATGATGTCAAAAAGGGGCTTCCATCTTCTTAGGCCTGCAGGGATCAACTGAACTGCTCTGAGCGAAGCTTATAGAAAATCATGCTCACGCCATCGCTGTTAAGCTCGACCTCCAGACACCAAGAATTTATCAATTATTTTCTTTTTCTTACTCTGTTAGAGGCCACGTGTTTAAACACGACCATCTTGACTCCACTAACTTGTAGAACAGCATGCCCGTTCGAACGCTGATAATGAAGTGCAGAAATTGACAACTCGACAGAGCTTAGTAACTAACTTTAGAGCATAAACGTAAAAGAATCTATGTGTTATTATCAATTTTATGTATTAATTTCTATTGGACGGTAATTCACAAATTAAATATTTTAAATTATAGTTCTTTTATTTTTATTTTAAAGACCGAAGTGTAACTAGAAAAAAAATACGTTACATAGTTAATATTTGTCTTGCTTAATTTTGTTCATCTATTTTATGTCAGAATAATTTTATTCAGATACACTACATCGTTATACCGAAATCTTATGGAAGTTGGCGATGTCTTTAGTCACGACCTCGAAGTCGGGATAAGTCTTGACAAGCACTATCATTAAAGGTCGCTTCATCGAGCATCGTTTCCTGCAATATGTCTGAATGTAGTTTGCCACCTCATCTATATTAAGATGCACCAGGCGTTCCGAATGGCCGGACTGAAGGACACCGAGATACTAAAATCTTTACTATGTTTGTTATGAACAGCTTCTTGTCTTCGTCAATGATATTTGTTGCTGCTCAGAAGTCGGTTGTTAACATGGTTGAACCGGGCAATTTTTTCTTTTCATCTGACATCGGGTTCTTGTTATATCGAAGCATCGCGTATAGAGCAATACTGTAGTCTTCTTTGTCGTAGAGGAGCAGTATCACGCTGGCACACTTCTGAAAGGCACGTGAACGCCGCCGTGAAGCATCCACCCCGAACTCTTAACTTATTTTAAGTCTACGCCGATATCACAGCTTCAACCATCAGATCGAGTTCAAAGATGATGCACCTCAAGCAGTAGGAATCAACCGCTTCCGTCTCGGACTGAGAGTGTGACCATCGCTGTCCGACTAGGTACTTAAGATTTCAAATATTACCGAGCAATTATTGCCTGGAGGTGTTATAAACATGTTCGAAATTGCACCAGGACCTCAGGTAATCAATTTGAGAATCTACTGTAAGGTGCCTTTACTGTAATTCGTATTTTTGAATAAATATTTTATTAATAGTAATATTTTTGAAATACACAAACGAAGTAAAGAAAAGGTTGCGTCCGTTTTAAAGCAACCGTTATATTGTATTCTGTCAAACACGCGTTTCTTAAATGTCAAACGCATTTGCTCAATAACATTTAGTCGTAGGGGAATTCAAGTTCACATACATCCCAATGACTAAGCAATTTGAAAATTTTTGGAATCACTTTTTCAACGAAAGGATATTACTACTGGGAAAACATTCGTTTGCATCCCTTTTCTAGGAACTACATTAATGGTTGGAAATGACACTGCTCTTTACTTTTAATCGCGTCAATTAACTTGCACAACATTGTGATACCATTTATTATTAACATTGCAAATAATATTTGTACTGACATCTTGATCAACAGAGCTTAGATCGTAATTCCTTTCTCTTCTTAATGTCCGCCGGTGGTTTCAATACGCTAAACAATTCTATTATTCTGTCAGTTGTCCAAATTCTTAACATCTACGCATGGCTGTAATTCAACCTAATAGGATTTCTAGAACCAAAATATTTTACCGTACAAAACAAGCTTTAGCGATCAAGCGTAAGCCAGAAAACAACGGAAAGAATGTCAAAGCGATTTTCTGCTGTACGAGTATAAATCTAACTAAAGTCAATAAAGAACTTCACTAATGGCTTTGTGAGAGAAATTCACAAACGGTAAATTTCGAAGAATAATTGTTTTACATATCGTTCTTGCAGTTTATAAGAGTAGAAAGTATCGTGCACTGTAATGTAATGCGTAGCGTGTCGATACTTAGTAACAGTTATACCGTGTAATCTGTTAATCATTTTCAGTGAGGCACCGTTGAATACTTAAATAGCAGTCTATTTATGATGACACACTTATGCATTGAAGTGATGGTTTTTCATTATATTTTTAAACTGACGCCGTGCCGTCTAACGATCCATTTTAGAATAATAGTGCTAAACTCCATGCTTGATAACTATAAAGGGGTGCTTCAAAAGCGTGTTAAATGAATACAATAGAAAAACACGGACATATTCCGGTAGCTGCTAGAACAACATAGGATTCTGTTATAGGCGTATGCAACGTTAATTTCCTAATTTGGAATTGCTCAAAAGGGGAGGGAATTCCATAATAAAACAAGGGTGCACCGACCAACTACGGTGGCGCGGGAGTGAGTGGGCTTTTATATAAACAATTAAAGAAATGGAACAACAAAATTGAATTATTAATGAATTAAATAGGTGCAACTTCAAGCTATGTTACCAATAACACCTACCTTTAAAGGCTTTCAACCTGTCGTAAGTTTTGGTCCCAACTTGCCTAGTCTAGTTTAGTGAGAAAACTTTAGACGTCGAGTATTTCTGAAAATTTTAATTATTTTGACCAACTTGTAAAATGGAGTTTTTTTTACAAAAATGCTACCTTACATGCACAGAGAAAACAACAAATTTCCACTTACTGTCTCACGTAAATCTATTTTAGTACATCATTTCATTATTCCGTAAACAAGTAGACATACAAAATTTTAAAGTTGCTTACATCAACTTAAACATCAGCAACATAACAATACTCCTGCAAACAAATACACACGCATAATTATATAATTTTATAATGAGTTCATATTCAATTAACTATAAGCTTGATGATGGGCCATGTCTCAAATTTTCAATTAGAACTCGCAATGTCCAGCTTCTATACATGTGAACAATGCATAATTTTATCAATATTTTACGTAACAAACATCATGCATTGTAATGTTTTTTATACTACTCTTTAATAGTAATAAGTCTGACCCTAAACACACAATAACTAAAACAAAGAGAGTTCAGATTTTCTGTTTTTAAAATTATGACCTAGGGTTAGAAATTGTTACGTGCTAAAGTGGCCCTTAAACATATGTATTAGGTTAAGTTTGATGTACGGAGGTTTCGCGCCATAATTTCAAAAGACGCGGTGCTCGGAATTTTAAAAGACTAGGCGCGTACTTCCGTTACGTCATAGTGGGTTTGCGCAGAGTGCGCGACGCGGGAGGGTTGGACGAATAACTTCGCGCCGACGTGTAAAAGACAAAAGAGTGGGGACTAGTTTCCGTGACGCTCTAAAACGTGGCTGTTTTGCCAGAATCTTCGAGTGGAGTGGACGCTTTGAGGTATCGTATCGTGCTTATCTTTACCTATGTAGATATCCTGCCTAATTATCTTTGTTTGTCGCCCATACCTTGTTTCCTAATCCGATCCCTGCATAGGTAGGAGAATTTTGCAGCCACCTAGGCGTACCGAACCGTACGACCCGAGAATGAGCCGGAGACAGCACCGGAGCAAGTACCATCTTTAATCACCTCGGAGCGGAGCCCTGATTGCTGGTCCGAACGCGTTGGAAGAGCGTCGGGCGTATCATCGTTATCTACCTCAGCAGGGCCTCCGTAGCCTGATGGACTTGGAATAGAAGCCAACTTTAACCCAGAGGCATATTCATGTGAGTAGTTGCTTTAGAATATATTGCCTGAACTTTATATATTTTTCCGATTATTATGCAATATAAATTGTGCCTTGGTGACGTCATTGGTGGATAAGCGCGCCCAAAATCTGTATAAGATTAGCGCTACCAACTACCGGTGGTGTCTAGTAAACCCCGCTTCCGGTTTTGTATTTATCGAACTTTTAAATGTAATTACCGTTTTAAATGTAAGAAAATGTTAGATAATGACCAATAGGGGTAAGAAAAGGAATTAGGCAGAACGACTAGCGGACTTATTAGATCGGCGGAGGCAATGAACGTGGGGTGCGATCTTTGATGTATTACAAGATGGAAATTTATTCGTAGGGTCAAATATATAACAAGAAGTGACATAGAGGGCGCCACTATACCTTGTCGTATAATTGAGATATAACTGATTTCTTAGAGGTGGTTATAGAAACCTCCAGACGACTAAATCTAACACAATAGAAATGCAAGATACTTTGTAAAGATATAAAGTACTTACTGATTACCCTGCAACGCGTTGCCTTGGATCTGTAACAAACCTTTATAACATAATTTCAGACTTGATTTGAACCTATTTTATATAAATCACTCTTTAATGTTTAATTCATGTTAGAGAATATTACCTTTGTTGAAATGATAACCTCATAAATTGTAAAGGTTTCTATTAACTTAAAGTCTTACCTTTTCAGAACGTGAACAACGGTATCTACGTTTCATATATAAAAAAATTAATCACAAGAACATTATTTTGCTTAAATCAAATATTACGTTTACATTAATTATGACCACAGCTGTAATAGCTCTATTATGGATGTGTTATATTTAAGTGCCATACAGCATTTTTAGATAAGCACCGTAACAACATACACATATAAGATAATCAATTCTCTAAAGCCTTTAAACAAAATATAAATACTAGATTTTATGAGAGCATTAAATAAACTTTATGAAAAATAATGCTGCACTTTGAAGCAATTGTATACAAAAATTGTGAGAGATATTATTGTTAGATCTTATGACAACACCTGTTGAACTTTATAAAAATATAAACCTGTATTGTTAATACAGTCTCATAATGAGAATTAAAAAAATATCATTGTTAGATTGTTCCGTGCCATTTTGGCACTAAACATTTTTTAGTTTAATTTTGATGTGCGGAAGTTTCGCGCCATAAATTCAAAAGACTTGGCGTGTATTTCCGTTACGTCAAAAGTGGGTTGGACGAATAGTTTCGCGCCGACGCGTAAAAGGACAAAAAGGGTCTTTTTTCGGGTGCTCTCTGTAACGTGGCCGTTTGCCTTTGAACATCGAGAAGGGCGGTCGTGTCTGGTATCGTATCTTCATTTTTATTATGTAGATTTCCTTTTGCTTATCTTTGTTTGACTTTACCTGATAAACCTGTTTCCTTATCGTTCCCGCTACATATAGGAAATAGATACGACCCTGGAGCAGTCCCACGACCTTAGAACGAGCCGGATGTCCATGCTCCGCTAACAGCTAACCGGAGCAGTCGCCATCTTTAACTATCTTAAAGGGGCTCCAGCCATTTGGAAGGCGTACCCTCCGTTAATTGCCTTAGAAGGGGGCCATCAGCAGCCCTGATGGACGTGCTGACGACATCTTTATTTAACTTGAAGGAAGTTGTACCTATTTA
Organism: Platerodrilus igneus; assembly: GCA_036346225.1. Classification (NCBI taxonomy): domain Eukaryota; kingdom Metazoa; phylum Arthropoda; class Insecta; order Coleoptera; family Lycidae; genus Platerodrilus; species Platerodrilus igneus. Next base: position 1,312,108 of record JARFIW010001414.1, read on the forward strand.
GGTAAGTGCCTTGATTGTTATACTGCATTTCGAACATTTATTTATTGCGTAATTGCGCATTTAATTTTGTATATTGGTGACGTCATTGACAGATGGGCGCGCCAAAATCTGTATAAAGATTAGCGCTACCAACTGACGTGGTGTCTAGTAAACCGCGCTTGCGGAATTGTAATTATGAACTTTTAAATTGTAAGAATGGCGCCTTTAACGTGTTATGTTGTAAATTAAGGCTTTTTCCTTTGTTTTTAGGTGGTAATACTTCCTTTATAAACATACAATGTATTAACTAATGTTATTTATAGTTTTTTCACTAAAAAAAATCAATCAATTATCTAATATCTAATGACCTTAAAATTTTATGTTCCTGTTTTGGAACGCACCACATTGCTTAGATGTCAAAATCAGTTGTTATGGTAACTTAGAGGTGGACCACCATTTTAAAATTGAAATACAGCTCCTGGTTTTGGAATGTGTTTTAATTTAATGTTTTTTCAATTTTGAATGTGGTATGCCTTTTGACTTCAGTTATATTGTTGAGTGCATATTTTGTTTTTAGATGCAAATATAAGTTTTTAGGAAGGATCAATCCCTTAGCCCTACTTTTTACACGTGAGTACATTTAAACATTAATAAATAAGCATTCAAGTATTTTCATGCCTTAAACACGGTTTATTACGAAAATTATCTACTTTATATTAGATTAAAACATAACCCTTGTTCGTTTTTTCAACTTTAAAAAACTGTTTTGAAACCGTAAATCAACACTGTCTGGTGTGTTAATAGTTTGGGGGTGTCTTTTAGTAATTTACCTGTTTAATTAATGATATTCGAATTACCTTTACAAGAAACTTTGTGTTTAAAAGCATATAACGTAACGATTTGAGCCTTAAAATATCTTTTTTTAAAACGCTAGACTACCGGGATTTGGTTTTGTTTGTTAAATAACACGTATTATCTACCCTTTTTATAATTTGGAGTGTCTTTTTGTAACCTAACCGTGATATATTTTTTTTTCTTAAATATTATCTTGCTTTGATATAGTTTTAAAAGTGTTCCCTTAAAGTTTTAAACAGTATAACCTATAAATGCCTTTTAAAGAGGTTTTTGCCTTTATATATAGTTAACGAAATTATCTAATCATATCTTTACCTTCCAAAATGTTGTAACAAACTGGATCTCTTTATATCTGCTCCTTTAAATATTGAAATAAAGGAATTGTCGTTAACGTTTTATTATTTAAACTCATTTACGATAGTTGTTGATAACTCCCGTAATATCGAAAGAACATTCCAATAATTTGGAATATTGTCTCTTTAAACATGTATCGTGGATTTTTCTTTTGTATAGCGAGTATGAGTTTGTCTTGATAGCATATTTTTTTTAGATATCGATATTTCAATGTAGAACTTTAAGATCCAGCGAGATTTGCCATTCGAATTGGTCGTCCAGCTCTGTAAGTCTTGAACGAGACCCATAGGGCCGGTCGTTAAGCATTATAAGTCTAGACGAGATTTACATGATAAGTTTGTCATTAAATGCCTTAAAATTATCTTTAAAATCGTTTAACTCTACGTATATCTAAATGCTTTTCACGTTTACTTCTTTGACAATGTACCTAATGTTTTCAGCTCTCACTTGGCTTAATAACTTAAAACAACCCGCAGGTCGTTTCGCAAGATGGAACTTGCATATCTCTCAATTCACTTTTGATGTTAGGCATAGGCCTGGCAAATTAAATATCGTACCTGATGCCTTATCTCGTGATGTTGTCTCTCTTAACATTCCAAATTTAATTCCTGATACCTGGTATCTTAATATGATTAAACCCTTACAATTTACCTAATATTTTTTGTTCTCACTACCAATTAGTTAACTTTAATTGCTTATTTCCTCTCTTGTATTGTGTATATTTCTTACACGTTTAACTTTACTTACCTTAAATTAGCTATCTTTTTCTTTTCGGTTGACTTTTCCTTGACCATACCATTACTTGTATATCATTTTATTCTCTAGACCCCCAAGTATAACCCTGTCGCTTCGTTTAATGAATCCTTGAACTTTTCCTACAGCATATTATTTGGTTTTTAGTATTTTTCTTACGTCATTTAATATTGTGTGGTAATTGTCGTAACTTTGGTTGTAATAACTCATTGAATTTTTATGATTGGTTTTAGCTGATGTTAGAGTGGATGTTTTTCTTCTTTGGGCTCACATAGGACACGCGCGACCTATGTCATTGAAAGAAATAGTTCATATTCGCAGTTGCAAAAAACTAGGATTGTCTATTGCATGTGTTTTTTCTCTGAATTATTACAGTCGCCCACATAATACTATATCATTATTTGTTTCTTTTTCTACTAAATCAACATAACTTAGAAACATGCCCACATGCCTTTGCCGGTTCCTCGTGCCGTTTCTTGCAAACGGGCCTGCTTCACAGGTCGCTCTTTTTAGAGGGTACGAGAAATGCCCATTTAACGGCTCCACGGAGCCACTCTATCGTTATCTTTAACTATTATCTTTGATAATAACTAGGCTAATATCTTTCTCTTATTTACTATCTTAGATAATACCCTTAGTTTTAATATCGTTATCTTACCGATTACCTATAATAATAATTTTAGTTAGTCTCTTATCTTACCGACTACCGTCAGTAATAGTTTTGGTTTAATTTCTCGTTATCTTACCGACTACCGTTAGTAATAACTTTAGTTAATTTCGCGTTATTTTACCTATTATATTTAGTAATAACTTTTGTTTAATATCGCGTTACCTTACCTACTATCTCTAATAATAACTTTAGCTTAATATCGCGTTATCTTACCTAGTATCTCAAATAATAACTAAAGCTTAATATCGTTATCTTATCTATTACCTTTGATGATAACAATTTAAGCTCAATATTGTTATCTTATCTATTATCTTTAACAACAATTTGAGATCTTGTTTTATCTTTTTATCTTTCTAACGTTTGGTATTTATGACCAGACGTGGGAATTATTTTTCTTGAAATTTAAGTGAAAAAGCTAACCTGATGTAGAAATGTAATTTGTTAGGTTAGCGATGTAAGGATTTAGTAGGGTGGTACTTTTGGTAAATTTGTTAATTCACAAACATTGTCATGGACAAGTTTTGATGTGTATCGTTAGTAAACCAAAGTACCAGTAACAAAAATTTGCTAGAGTGTAAACTAACGCACTCTTATGAACATTTTTAAATTTGGGCACTTTTTGCCTACAAAGAACAGTTTGGATGCAACGCTCATGTGCGTTTGCATGTAGGAAACTTTAATGTTAGCTTTAGTTTAGATAGGTTAGGCGACTTGTCGCATCTGTTTTACTTTAAGTAGTGTTTCATGCTCCCCGACAAATTTGTGCTGTCGATTATTAGTGTAGTCAAAGACAATGGGGCTACATTTTCCGTTTCCTGGTAATTCGGTAGACGTGTTATCGGTCGAAAAAACCAGGTGGCGCCTTATATAAACATTTTTGTAGGTTTTAAGTTAGGATTTATGTAGGGTAACTAGGATTTTGATTTTAAGCTGTTACTGTGCTAACAGACTTTTTCTTTTTTTAAGTTTTTTCTTTTATGGCTTTGTCGCGATTGTTACGTGCCATTTTGGCACTAAACATTTTTTAGTTTAATTTTGATGTGCGGAAGTTTCGCGCCATAAATTCAAAAGACTTGGCGTGTATTTCCGTTACGTCAAAAGTGGGTTGGACGAATAGTTTCGCGCCGACGTGTGAAAGGACAAAAAGGGTTTTTTTTTTCGGGTGCTCTCTGTAATGTGGCCGTGTGCCTTTGAACATCGAGAAGGGCAGACGTGTCTGGTATCGTATCTTCATTTTTATTATGTAGATTTCCTTTTGCTTATCTTTGTTTGACTTTACCTGATAAACCTGTTTCCTTATCGTTCCCGCTACATATAGGCATTAGATACGACCCTGGAGCAGTCCACGACCCTAGAACGAGCCGGATGTCCATGCTCCGCTAACAGCTAACCGGAGCAGTCACAATCTTTAACTATCTTAAAGGGGGCTCCAGCCATTTGGAAGGCGTACCCTCCGTTAATTGCCTTAGGGGGCCATCAGCAGCCCTGATGGACGTGCTGACGACATCTTTATTTAACTTGAAGGAAGCTGGACCTATTTAGGTAAGTGCCTTGATTGTTGTACTGCATTTAGAACATTTATTTATTGCGTAATTGCGCATTTAATTTTGTATATTGGTGACGTCATTGACAGATGGGCGCGCCAAAATCTGTATAAAGATTAGCGCTACCAACTGCCATGGTGTCTAGTAAACCGCGCTTGCGGAGTGGTAATTATGAACTTTTAAAATGTAAGAAGATATTATGACATCAAATTTTAAAACTTCATAAAAAAATATATCCATGTTTTTAATACAATCATATAATGAAAATAATGTGAAATATTACTGTTAGAATTTTATGACAATACATGATAAACTTTATATAAATTAATACTGCAACTGTATGCAGTTATATTACAAAATTGTGACCGATTAGATATTATGACACTGCTTATTGAACTTCGTGTGGCTTGCATGAGCAATGAGAAGTACGTTATCTTTCCAAATAAGTATCAATACATTCACTGTAACGATATAGCAGATGGTAATTAAACTTGACGAATTAAAGTTTCACTTTAATTGTAAATTTTCAAGATACAATACTGCGCCATTTATTATAAGAAACACTTCAACTGTGCAAATTTAATTAGGAAGTTATGGAAGAAAAGAGAAAAGCTTTCGCAAGAATCGCTGAAAATGTTAAGGGCGTCAGACAATATGGCAGTGACTCTGAATTCAACAATAATAATTGTGCTATATTATTAAACAAAGATGACATCGGTGGTAAAAATCAAAATAGTCAACCGTATCTATCTTGCAGCAAGCAACAACAGATTCTAACACGGACTATATGTTATCTCTTAATTTTGATGAATACGTGAGTATGACTTCCATAAATGACACTATTATTTCAAAAGCAGATAACAGTCATGCATTATTTGATTTAACTGATTAGATAGAAAACGTAATTTTCTTTTTTTATAATTAGTGATGCACTAGATCGAAACAGGGACCAACATGGGTCTCGGTCTCTACTGTCACCTTGGGTTAGGATTTTACATTTGATATTCATATACTAAATATCCTTAGCCTTGATATTTATACTAGAAAAATATTGTTATGATCAGGTAGTCAAAGGTTGTCATTATTGTCAATCAAAATTACAAATGCACAATATTTAAAGAATAATACATTTTAAACAGCAATGCTTGTCTCAATAATTTATACTATGAATTATTTACATTAACAGTCTCGGATGAGAAAACTCAACTTAGTCTAGGTCTCGACTTATGCAGTTAGGTTTAATAGCTCGAAATTTTTATAAAATTTTACCCCGTCTAGATATTCGTAAAACCAGGATCAAATTTAGAGTCTCAACTAGGAAATTGTGGTCTCCGTCTTGTGCTTCGTCCAACAGTACTCACAATTCCAAGAATGCGAAATCGATGCTGTTTACCTAATTCAGTTCAATATTCAATTTAGTTTTCACTTGAGAAGTTGTTTTAGGACAAATCTGGAATAAACATTGATCAGGATCAAGGGACTCCAATAGGTAAGCATTATTATTGTTCGATATAATGGATCGATCTTGATAGGTTTGGATTAATAGCCATAGCTGTTATAAGAGACGTTTGAGATACATAACACTGTAAGCCCTGTTACATACCGGTGCGACTAGCACGATTCAGGGTTCATTTTTTTTGCGACTAGCATGCCACGCGAGAACCAACTTATATTAACGCGTGGGAGCTTGTTATGTTTATATTCGACATAAATTAAAATACACCTTTTTCCTTTTAACTCATTGATTCACATAGATTCGGTTTCTACTTTTCAATACTCCAACACCATCCTGTATATTACACCTTCTTACAATACGTCCGTTTATAATATTTTCAATGAAACTCATATGCTGCGAATTTGAAAAGTTTTCGTTCTAAATGAAATGGTCTGTACCTTGTTTTAGATATCCGTTGGCTCGCTACATATTCTGAAAACGTAAAATTACTTCCTAAATGCCACGACCTAAAAACTCGCCGAAATAAGGTATCGTACTATTTGATAAGTGTTTCGAGTTTCTAATCACCTCTTGGCATGTTGTGATAACGCGAGGCTTGAATGTTGAATTCTGCTTTCAAAAACGAATTGAATCGGATGCTGCAGCTCGTGCTTGGTAGTATTTTCGATTTACTCGTTCTGGTACTTCAAGAGCAATGTAGGTTTTTTTCTCGTTGACAGGTGGCGGATATCTTGGGTGCATCGGTAAGTTTTCCCGCGCTTACTCATACTAATAAGATAATCGTTTAGCTCTTAACTGTGGACCAAATGGTTTTTTTATGCAGGCCCGACTGTTCGTTGCCACAGGCCAACTGGTGCTTTTTACTCGTAGATAGCTGTTGCCGTTATGGTAATTGGGTAGATGCATCCGACTACCGTAGCGATTCTGTGCTGAGTTATGTCCGCTGGCATGTAAGATAAGGAGCCAGCCACGTGCAGGTATATGATTTGTTTTCTTTGTATGTACATCAAGAGATTATCCTTTATCAGCGGTCGGTGTAGTTATGTGCCAATAAACTTGGAAACGTAGGACTATTGTTAGTTGTTATACATAAATATTAGGATCGTCCTACAGGTGCGATGTGCAATTTTGAAACAAAAACGAAAACGTTTGTCAAAAGAAACTCGCAAGTTTCATGATTAGTTTGATTAGTTTTACTGATTAGTTTTTTTTATATTGTTTTTTATATCAAATACGAGATACGCACTTCGTATCCAAACTAATAATTTGTCCATATACTATACTTGTGGGTGGTTAAATAGCAACCCTCAGTTTATTTCCTTTGCTGGATTGTATCGAATTAATTTTTTTTGTATAGCCTAGTTAGTTCTGGGTGTAGATTTTTCTAGATTCATACACATGGAGACGTTACCACTTAAATTAGTAGTGGGGATTTTAGGAAGGTATTAAATAATATTGCCGTCATACCCTTTATTTTATACTATAGAAATTCTTTTGAAAAGTATGGCAAAGGAATGGGATAATGCTTTTTTAAGTGGGTTTTCTTTTTTTATGTAACATGTTGCCTAGCTTAGACGATTTTCTGTTACATAGTTCTTTTGTTCTAAATTAATCTGTACTTTATTTTAGGCCAATCCTTTACTTTTATATTGGTAATGCGCCGCCTACTCGCCGAGATTGAACCCGGTCATTCTTGTTTTTATATTTCAGGCTACGTCGTGGTACGAAGCATAAATTTTGACGCCCTGGCGTGGGCCCCGGTTTTTTTTGTGTTGGATTAGATTCTTTTTTTTCTTTCGACTTTGATTTCTTTAATTTTATTTGTAGACGCAACTAATCGCTTTGACCACTATGTCCGTTTAGATTTTTGTTTATGGTTACCCTGTCAGTTTATTTTAAATCTGGGTTTCCTCGTCGTTACACAACAATTCTCTCTTAATGGGTATTTACACCCTAGTATTTTGATCTAGTTGTTTGCTTCTTAATTATACAGAAATCCTCTACCATGGTCGTTATTTCTTTTTCTTTCGAATTACCAAACTTGTGCTTTCGCTGGTGATCCGAGACCCTTTGAAAACGCTGGCGCTCTCTTACTATTCCAAATTTCTATTTGTGTTCCCAAAGTTTACCCGTCGGATTTAGTATAAATTGTCTTGTATTCACAATAATTCCTTTCTTGAGCTTTTATCGAGTTACGGTTAGCCTTTATTTAATTACTTTCTCCCAATTTCTTTACTTTATTCGTATTCAAAATGACTGATATAGGGATAAGACTGTATGATGGTATCTGCATTAAACAGCAGGAGTCATCAGAAAGCATTACTGCATATTTCATGTGAATGACGACCCTATTTCAATGGTATGGATCTTTCAAGGACGTAACCTCGCTCCATTCTATCGAGCCCATTTTCCTGCCGTCCGCTCCTTACAAGAGTTAAAGGACGAATGTCTGAAGTTAGAACCGGAAAAGATTCTGGCCAATAATGTCGTATCACCTAGTCTAGACCAACATACTATTACTGCCAAACCGGATCTTGCGTATAAGTCTGCTACAGTTGAGAAAAATACTTTTCTTCAGTACGTTCTACTGTTCTTCTTTCCAGTTTTGCTTCTGCTCGTCAGGTCATTTGCTTTAATTGCGACAAACCTTGTAATGTTTCGACACGTACTCGTCCTCATGTACTTCACTGTTATGGTTGTGGATATAAGGGAGTTTCTCGCCGCAATTCCCCACACTGTCATCATACTACTAATAGGTTTTTGAATCATACTTCAAATTCTGTTCTCAGCTCTAGGAGCCAAATTTCTTATGCTGCTAACTCTATGTTCTCTTCTGTACCCAATCCAGATCATCCTGCCACTACTATCAAAACATATCCTTCTTTAGCCAAGGTAGCTTCGAACAAAATTTCTTTCGTCTCTAGTTCTACATCCCTATCTACACCTACTTCTGCTCGCCCTACTACTATCACCTCATACCTTTTTTAGCCATATGAGCCTTTGAACTATAATATTGATTTTTACGGCTATCATGCCTCTACTTACCAAACCTCTACTAACAAGAACCAAATTTGTTCTACCCTTTGCGATTGAAAAGATGATCAAATGAATCCTACTTTTCACTTCCACCTCAAACGGTGCATCCACCACCCACACTTCGAGTTAGTGACTTGCGGCTAGCTTCTGAAGAGTTTGTTCCCGCTTTCTTAAATGATTCTAACCAAGAAATTCCTGTCATGTTTGCAAGCACAAATGTTGCTGAAGTAAGGATAATTTCTAATTCAGTCAGAGAAGGTCCTGTTGAATATATGAACCTGTATCGTTAATGCCTCTTTCCGTTTTTGTCAAAATCTTACCTGTTCCTGCTTTCTTAAATGATTCAACTCAAGAAATTTCTGGCGTGTCTGCAATCACAGCTGTAGCTGAAGTGACGATAACTTCTAATACGGGTAGAGAAGGTCCTGTTGAAGTTAGGGAACCCGTAGCTATAATGCCTGGTGCTGTTGCCGTCAAAGTTTTACCTGTTCCTGCTTCTCCATCTACTATTGTCAAGGAATCAGTTCCTATTGTGGCTGAAGTTTTGTCTCTTCCTACGCCGTTGTCTAACAGGGTTAAAGTTGTACTTGATTTTACTCTTTTATCGGACGTTGATGAAACGTAACCTGCTCTTTCTCATTTTTCTGATGTGGACAAAATTCTTTCTGATTGTGTTTCTTTATCTAATGCCGACAAACTTCTACTTGCTTCTGTTCTTTTAGCTAAAGTTAATGAACTTCTAGCTGATGCTCCTTTATCTACTGTAGTTGAAGTTCTTCCTGATACTGTTTGTTTTTGTATGGTTGACGAAATTCTACCTGATTCTGTTCCTTTATGTAATGTTACTAAAGTGTTATCGGATTCTGCACCTTTTCCTAAGGTTGATATTTCTACAGCCAATGTTGTTCACTTTCCTAACAGTGATACTTCTAGTCTTTCATCTAGCGTCGATGAGATTTTATCTGCTTTTTTCCTTTTACCTAACGTAACGGTAGTGTGCTCTGCTTGTGCTTCTTTTCGTAATTTGATTCTCGTACAGCCAATACTTATTCCTTTTCTACCGATGACTTTCTTACCACGAATTCTAAAAACAAACAAACAGCTTCCTTGTATGACGCATTTTGAGTTTTCTAAACTACCCTTGCCACCACTTTCTCAACCTCGTGCTACCACTACTACACCCCTACTGTTCCTGTTTTGCAGAAACTTGCCCAAAAGAGGCAGATATTAGTCTACGCCAATCCAAACCTGAGGGTATATGTCGTCGAAATCCTACTGTTCTTGACCTCGTTTCATTTGCTTGCTGGCGGCGCAAACGTCTTAAGCTCAATACCTAGTCCTCGCGCCCCAGATTCTTATGCCGATTTTGCTCTCCACGGAATGTGACTTTTGGACTTTACGATTTCTTTTATTTACTTCCCTGTTTAGCTGGGTTTTCTTTCTTTTCTTTCACCCGTGTGGGTCCGGGAGTAGAATAGCCCCATGGTACGACCTGCCTGTCGTAAGAGGCGACTAAAACGGGTCAACACATACACACACACACACACTTCTCTCTCTCTCTCTCTCACACACACACACACACACACATACACACTAACATACTCATACATCAACACACACACGCACGCACACTCACACACATACTCATACATAATTACACAGGAATTCTGTTTTATTGTCTTTTGGGCGATTTTTAAGATTTTTTTGGTTCTTGTGCTTGGTGTTATTCTTTTTGGTTTTTCTTTCTCTTTTCGTCGTTCCTTTTGTTCCACATTCCTCTCCTTTTTCCTGTGGCTGGTGTTACTTTCTGTTGGACTTTGTGCTGACTTGATATATTTTTCGATCCACTTCCTGTGGTAGATGCTTTCTAGTCAGTTTCTCTTTTCTTCGGAAAGCATGATTTAGTCGACTTTAGGACTAGTTAGCATTTCTTTTTTTTTTTGGTTCTTCGGTACCACAGTATGAAGTAATTTTACTTTTTTCAACCTAGCGTTTTTGTTGTTCCCAAGCATACATTGAGACTTGACACTTTTGTCATTTTGGCTGTTACTGTTGGTTTTCTACCTAGCTTCTTTTTTTTACTGTTGATTTTCTGCAAGGAACCAATCTTCGGTTGAGGTTGACGACTTTACTGTTTCTTTTCTGGAAAAGCATCCGTCATTTGACGACTTTGACAGGTTTGATGCCATTCTACCTTTGTTCTTGTTTATTGCTACTACCTACCTATCTTTTCCTGTGCTTACCCTCAATTTCTTTTTTTTTTGTTTTGTCCGATACCTTGGTTCTTCGAGCAGAAAGAGAATGCCTTTTTTTTGTTAAATTTCGGAGCGCGTTCTTTTGTTTTTTTTTTAAATTTTGTTAAGCAAATTCTTTTTGTCTTCTTTCTACTATTGTCGAGTCGGAAATCCGTTTCTTTTGGGTTGGTAATTTACCTAAGCAATTTTTTTTCTCTTCGAGTACGGTACTGTCTCCTTCCTTATTTTTGCTTTTTTACTCCGATCTTTTTAATTTTGCTGGGGGGATGTGTTACGTTTATTTTAGGCATAAATTAAAATACACCTTTTTCCTTTTAATTGATTATCCATTCACATAGATTGTGTTTCTACTTTTCAATACTCCAACATCATCCTGTATATTTCACCTTCTTACAATAAGTCTATTTATTATATTCTTAATGAAACTCATTTGCTGCGAATTTGGAAAGCTACATATTCTGATAACGTAAAATTACTTCCTAAATGCTACGACCTAGAATCTCGTGGAAATAAGGTATTGTACTATTTGATAAGTGTTTCGAGTTTCTAATCACCTCTTGGCATGTTGTGACAACGACAGTTTGAATGTTGAATTCTGCTTTCAAAAACGAATTGAATCTGATGCTGCAGCTCGTGCTTGGTAGTATTTTCGATTTACTGGTTTTGGTATTTCAAGAGCGATGCACGTTTTTCTTTCTTGTTGACTAGTAGCGGATATCTTGGATGCATCGGTAAGTTCTCTCGCGCTTACTCATACTAATAAGATTATCTTTTAACTCGTAACTGTGGGCCAGATTGATTTCATGTAAGCTTGACTGTTCGTTGCCACAGGTCAACTGGTGATTTTTACTCGTAGATCTCTGTTGTCGTTATGGTAATTGGGTAAATGGATCCGACTATCTTGGCGATTCTGTGCTGAGTCACGTCCGCTGGCGTGTAAGATAAGGAGCCAGCCACGTACAGGTATATGACTTGTTTTCTTTGTATGTACATCAAGAGATTACCCTTTATCAGCGTTTGGTGTAGTTATGTGTCAATAAACGTGGAAACGTAGGACTATTTTTGGTTGCTATACATAAGTATTAGAATCGTCTTACCGGTACGATGTGCAATTTTGAAACAAAAACGAAAACTCTTGTCAAAAGAACTCACAAGTTTTATAATTAGTTTGATTAGTTTCACTGATTAGTTTTTTTGGTTTTTTTTGTCAAATACGAGATGCGCACTTCGTATCCAAACTAATAATTTGTCCATATAGTATTCTTGTGGGTGGTTAAATAGCAACCATCAGTTCATTTCTTTTGCTGGTTTGTATCGAATTAATTTTTTTGTATATCCTAGTTAGTTTTTGGGTGTAAATTTTTCTGGATTCATAAACATGGGAGACGTTACCACCTAAATTAGTAGTGGTGAATTTATGAAGGTATTAAATAATGTTGCGGTCATACGCTTTATTTTATACTATAGAAATTCTTTTGAAGTATGACTACGGAAAGCGGTAGTATTTTTTTAAAGTGGGGTTTCCTTTTTTTATTTAACATGTTGCCTAAATAGACGTTTTTCTGTTACATGGTTCTTTTGTTCTAAATTAATGTGTGTTTTTGTTTCAGGCCTATCGTTTACTATTATTTTGGTAATGCCCCGCCTACTCGCCGATTGAGCCCGGTTATTCTTGTTTTTATATTTCAGGCTACGTCGAGGTACGTAGCAAGCTTACACAGCAATGTGACTGGCATCGTGCGGCTAGTACCATGCACGTCGCACGGTGCTAGTCGCATTGGTGTGTAAGCTCCCATACGTTAATATAAGTTGGTTTCCAAGCGACATGCTAGCCGCAAAAAAATCAACGCTGCATCGTGCTAGTCGCACCGGTGTGTAACAGGCCTAAATGTCAATTTGATGTTTATTCAACCTCCGTTATCTATCGGTGGAATAGTCCATAACTAACAAAGTTGATTCTCTATTTAGTGAAATGTATGATCTTCAGCCTTGCATTGTTTTGTCAATGATGTCCGACTATTTAAAAGTACCTTTTACTATTCTAGTTAATATACGGGAATACGCATTCTATAATTTGATTTAAATTGGGTGAATGTAAGGATAAATTATACTTATGCTTTCTGTATGTACATAAATACGGGGAAATGATACCAAAAGTTCATTTTAAGTTTATTTTTGTAAAACGTAGAGTCGTTCAAAGTTTCGCATGCAGTGTGTGTGAAAGCGTTTTTACTGGATGTGACGCCATAAAAAAACACAACGGGAATCACTTCGAGATGGTTTATTTCCAGGAGGAACTAAAAATTGCGGACAATGAGTGGGATCAAATTAAGGATTTAGAAAACCAGTCGACCGCAGCGCATAAAGAAAGTTAGAGCGAACCAAGTTGCTATTTGAAAAACCATACGCCATAACAAAATCTTTGTCCAAAATCATAATTGTAGGCCTGAACCCGTTCGACGATTATAAAATAATTTTTAATTTGTTGACCCCATTTTGCAGACCGTACTTAATGTATCCCTCAACGTATTTAAGAAGTTTATATCAAATCTTCCATACATTATACGCACTATGGAATTTGGCATGCGAAATCAGATATGCAAATTTGACAACCTGTGTTTTTATTTAAATAAGGATTGTTTAGTGAAGATGGTGACATTTGATGAGAATTATATGTCATTTACCAAAGGAACTTTAGCGCACTTTTTAGGGGTATCTCAGATCGTTCTCAACCACGCTAATACTTTAAAAAAACTAACGGAAAACGGTACTCGTAATATAGATCTGTTTCTGTTTGATATAGCAATGGAAAGATATAACAGGAATGATGTCTTACAGAATCTCGCACATGATGTAATTAAAAGCAAATACAGTAATAGTGATATTGGGGTCATACTATACGAATTTATAAGAACCTACCCAAGCTTGTTTGAAAACAGTATTTGTAGGCAAGTCGAGTAAATAGAAGAGTACAACAGGTTTCCATTTCACGCATTTACGAGTGATGTTTAAATTTTAAGCCATAGATTTTAGAGAAATTTCTGTCACTATAATCCTATTATATATATATATATATATATATGATATATATATATATATATATATATATACATTTATACAATACAAAACACAAAGTCAATTATGATAATGTAAAATTTTAGATATAGAAAGCAATTACAAAAAGACTTTTCTTAGAATCATTTCATATAAACCAAGAACAAAATTCCATCAATCACAAAGAAGACATCAATAATTTACATACAGTTTACTCATACCTATACACTTTTAATTCAAAAAAATATACTAACTATAATGATATTGCTTACACACAGAATTCTATTTAATTTAAGTCAAAAGTCAACCTGTTTACTACACCTGTAAAAATATATGATTTTAAAATCTAACTATTTTTATGCAACCCACCATACAAAAAAAAAAAATTTTTACAAATAAACCACATACTACTATTTAAATTAAAAAATATAATCTAATAGTGTCATAATTTGTTGATTGATGTCATCCTTGATCCTACATTTTGTCAAATAAGTGAACTGACATTTCATTCAAAATTAATTTTAATTCTTAATCAGTAATATGACAAGCTTCCTTCTGTTACTTTTATTATGGGTGAATACATAAAATAATTTTATCAAGTAATAAGTAAGTTAAATATATATTACCTGTTATATGAATTACCTATTTATATACTTTTTCATGTAGATCGATGATTAAGGTGTAAATTATCACCGAAACGTACGATTTAATACAAATGATACACATTTAATGTTTTGTGTTTAATTTTATGAGCGACTTTATCCCAAGAACCAAAAAACAAAATCTCTTCTAATTTAACTACGCTCAAGAATTATCAAGAACCCTTTATATTAAAAATATGGGATTTTATCAATACATCCGTATAGAACATGGAGAAGTAATGGTCACAAATTTAAAATATTGGGCCAAAATTACAAAAAAACTTGCCCACTTCAATAACAGGAAGACCTTCTTAGAAAGATGTCGAAGAGAAGAATTGAAACCTAAACATATACTTGATTCAACCATTTTTATGTCTCGTCTAATAGGTACTCGAAGTGAAAAGATTAATAAACAAGTTACTAACCTAAATCACAGGTTAGAAAAATCTTTATTAAATTTAGAAATTGAATACACTCATGCAGAAATACAATTTTGGCATAATCAACTTTTCAAAACTAAAGAAACCATCAAAGATTCTATACCTATAGATTTATATATTAATTTCAAGAACAAACAAACCCAATCATATAACAGACAATTTATATATATAAAAAAATTACTAATTAAGAAATTTAACACTTTAAAATCACATCAAATCCAAAGTAAACAACTCTTTGTCAACAATAGCAAATGGATTTGTAACTTAAGTAATGTAGACATCCCTGATGACATCAATAGTTTTTTATCTTTAGGCCCTAAGTTTATTTTAAACTCATGTATTTCTGACATCAATATGGGACACTTATTAGCAGATATTGAAATATTACTTGACTCAATGGATATTACTTCGCAACAAAAAATGAATAAAAGATGTCAGGTTACAAATCTAATAACCAATTTTTTAAAAAATCCTAATAATAAATTTAATTCAGATTCTGTAATCTTTAATAAATTAAAGAAATTTCTAAAGGACCATCCTGATATTTTTGTCACTAAAGCAGACAAAGGAGCCATAACAGTTATACTTAATAAATCAACATATATAGATAAATCCAACACCTTATTAGATGATGAACTTACATATAAAAAACTAAAAAAGGACCCCACTTTCACCATACAGAACACCATAAACAATCACATTAAATTATTATTCAAAAAAGACATGATTACAAATGAACAAAAATCACTACTTATCACCAATAATTCGGTTCCGAGCAAATATTATGGACTTCCAAAAATCCATAAACCAGATATTCCTTTAAGACCTATTATCTCTTCAATTAATTCTCCAACATATGCATTTTCTTCTTTCTTATCTACCATATTACAAAAATCTTTCCCAATTACAGGCCACAACATAGTAGATACCTTCCAATTCGTAAACCAATACCGTAACTTTCAACTACCTCAAGATCACATTCTCGTTTCTCTCGACGTTAACTCTTTATTTACAAACATACCAGTCAACTTAGTCATTCAAATTATTACAGAAAAATGGGATTCCATAGAACCACATTGCCATATATCATTACAATTATTTATCACTTCAATAAACCTTATCTTCAACAACACATATTTTAGTTTTAACTCAAAATTTTACTTACAGATTTTTGGTACTCCTATGGGTTCACCATTATCCCTATTATTGCACAAATAGTAATGGACAAACTTGTAGAAAGTGTTTTACCTAACTTACCTTTCAAAATGGTATTTCTAGTCAAATACGTTGATGACATTCTCTGCTCACTTCCTGAACATTTTTTACTAACCACCATTCAACATTTTAACAATTTTAACGAACATTTGAAATTCTCTTATGAACTAGAATCTCACCAATCAATACCATTTCTTGATACACTAGTTATCCGCCATAATGACAACAACATCAATTTTGATATTTACAAAACCTACAAATTCAGAAAGATATTTAAATTACCATTCCAATCATAGCATGAAACAAAAATTAACACCATATTAGGACTGAAACATCGTATGGTCTCTATCTGTGAACCCAAATTTAAAGAAAAATCTGAAAGAACTAATATCAATCTTAATCAACAACGGTTACCCTAAACCACTTTTATCAAAACTACTACATACTAACACAATCATATTTCCACCGCAAAATAAACATACTGATATCATTTACAAAAACTTTATATATTACTAATCTTTCACCACCAATAAAAAATTACTAAAACAACCTTTTGTAACTATAATAAATTCAAATACTAAGTCCATTGGAAACTTTTTACTAAACTAAAAGAAAAACAAATAAAGCTTTATGTAGCAATTTAGTGTATAAAATTCAATGTGAATGCAAAGCTTCCTACGTAGGCCAAACCAAACAGTGGCTCCGAAATCGCATGACACAACACAAAAGTGATGCAAAATTAGGAAAAACTTCTTGTGCTCTTTCTATACATTTATACAATACAAAACACAAAGTCAATTATGATAATGTAAAAATTTTAGATATAGAAAGCAATTACAAAAAAAGACTTTTCTTAGAATCATTTCATATAAACCAAGAACAAAATTCCATCAATCACAAAGAAGACATCAATAATTTACATACAGTTTACTCATACCTATACACTTTTAATTCAAAAAAAATATACTAACTATAATGATATTGCTTACACACAGAATTCTATTTAATTTAAGTCAAAAGTCAACCTGTTTACTACACCTGTAAAAAATATATGATTTTAAAATCTACCTATTTTTATGCAACCCACCATACAAAAAAAAAAAAAATTTTTTACAAATAAACCACATACTACTATTTAAATTAAAAAAATATAATCTAATAGTGTCATAATTTGTTGATTGATGTCATCCTTGATCCTACATTTTTGTCAAATAAGTGAACTGACATTTCATTCAAAATTAATTTTAATTCTTAATCAGTAATATGACAAGCTTCCTTCTGTTACTTTTATTATGGGTGAATACATAAAATAATTTTATCAAGTAATAAGTAAGTTAAATATATATTACCTGTTATATGAATTACCTATTTATATACTTTTTCATGTAGATCGATGATTAAGGTGTAAATTATCACCGAAACGTACGATTTAATACAAATGATACACATTTAATGTTTTGTGTTTAATTTTATGAGCGACTTTATCCCAAGAACCAAAAAACAAAATCTTTTCTAATTTAACTACGCTCAAGAATTATCAAGAACCTTTATATATATATATATATATATATATATATATTATATATATATTACAATTTATTCTCTTATATGTTTCTAAATTGTTGTATTTCAACTACAGATATTAGTAGCTGTAAATAAAATTATGTTATAGTTTTAAATAAAACAATTCTGATTAATAATTTTGTAAAACGTTTATAGCCCCATTTTAAAAAATACACATCTCTGTTATAATTTTTTTCATAAGAACTTAGATAACCATTTCAGTTATGTGAACACTTGAAAAATTAAACAATACCAATGTATACTTTATATTTTATAACATAAACATACTAATATCTACAAAAATAATTTCTAAATTCACATCATTCATTTCTTATGATAGTAGTTGAGGTGGTTAAATTTTTACATTAAAACTTACAATTTAGTATATATTCCATCTGAATATCTGCCAACAATTTTATAAACCCCATCTCCTCGATTATTTCCATAAAATCATCCAAATCCTCGGGCATTACTGACACAGCAGTACAGTGCTGTATTGCTTCCTCGTATAACTGACACATACGACATTTTTCTCTTTCTATCAAAAAGCGTTGCCCACATTACGCTTTTTATTTATAGAGCATTGCGAAATCTTTGAATAATCTCCCCAAAGGCTTTATACATATTTGTTTAATTGTCTCTTTAAACTGTACAATCAACAAATAATAACTACTACGCAAACAGTCCTTTTATATGAGCTACTCTTATTCGGATATGTACCGATTGTACCCGATTTGTGTGTACGCACGAAACAACAGGTAGGGAATGTATCCTATGAACTAATTCATTACATTCCTTAGGAAAATGCTAAAGACTTTAAAAATAATTATAACTTTTGTTAGACCTCTAGCGTCCGGATAAACGTTATTATTTTAGGTTGTGTCACTGTTTTCTGGATCAATCTCCTACAGACTTTTTTTTCCAAACTATGCGTATCACATTGGGGATTATACTTTACTACATAAACCGACTTGTATATATTTTCGTATTCGTCTCTGAGTCTATATTTTAAGGTATTAGCGTAGGTTTGACATAAGTAAAAGGAATCAATGATCTTATGTCGGAGGCACATTCACCTTACGAGGCAATTTCACTCTATAAAACATTTTCATTTGAACTACATTTAAAATAGGTTATCGAACCACTTTCTAGCCCACCGTGCAGAATTAATATGTATTTCACCTTTTGGTTTAATTATTTGAATGTGGATGCACTAATTGAAAATTTTAACAATCCTAGTTTTTAATAAATATTTTTTGAGTTTTACTCTATTATTGAATTAAATCTAAATAAAAATGAAGAGGTGTTTTGCTGTTAGGTTTTTGAATATTAAAACACTATGTGGATCTTTGTTGGAGCTAATTTTAAAAGACGTGATAATTGATTTCGATTCCCCGGGATAATTCTATGCTAACTTGATAGGTTAACGATGGGTTTATCTCTAAAGACAGAGCAATACTGTTTAAAAATAGATTAAAGATGAACTCCATATGATTTGTAAAAGGTTGATCTGTAAATCAGTAAGGAGTCGTTCGATTTGAAAAAAATTCCAAAGGATTTGAGAACCTGAGGAAAACACAATAATAATTGATATCTAACACGACGGAGTTATATTAAAAATACTGAGAATAGAGTAATTTTTTATAAAAATTCTAAAAATGGTGTTCGTGGTTAAACACAAACAGATAAAACCCACTACAAAACAATTATAAGCGACACTTTTCCAGTCAAGACTTGCATATAACGCCAATTAACATAATAAGGAGCTGCGCACGCTCAAACCTCCGCATAAAAAGTGAGGGAGCCATGTTCCAGTGCATTAGTCGTCAAAGTATCGGCGAGTTGATCAAAATTACAAGTTAAAGACAGATTTTTCTTGTGTTGACGTTACAAGTGATGTAAGAGTGGCATTAGATATCGATCAACTGGTAGGTAATTCCACCTATGTGCTAGGTGAATTTACATCAAATTTTTACCACCATAACCTAGAAGTTGGTTTTGATTTATACGGTAGTCTGCAGCCAGTCGTATAAATTAGGCGGCTCCGGGGCGTAGTGGTATGTGTGTGACTACTACGCCCAAGGTCCCGGGTTCAAATCCCGACACGGTCCGCTTGAAAAATGTTAGGCGAGCATTTTTCACAAAAATACACCCTCGTTCGGATGAGAGGTAAAAATGGAGGTCCCGTGTGTGTGTTGTCACGCACGTTAAAGATCCCTACCTTGATTGGAACAGCAGGGGTTCGCTTCCTGGCCAATGTAATACCTTCGGGCGGAGCATTGGAAAGTCACATGTAAGTCGTACAAATTATCTGCAATAGTAGAACTTGACAAAATTATGCTATAAAAATGGATTACTTTAAATGGAGAGAGTTTTGCAATTTTCAATTGGAATTTAGAATCATACAGTTTACCCAAGAAGCAGGAAACGTAAGATTGAATAGTTTTTCTGGAGGAGATGTTTTAGAATTACAACTGGATCGTGAATTCAGATTGAAACTGATTGCCAAAACATCTAATAGAAGTGTGGGTGGCGAATAAATTTCAAGAAGAAAATTTATATAATATGGAAATTACGAAAGGTCGGAATGCTATTGTGCTACCTGAGTACGAATGCACCAAGCTATTAAATTTGTGAGAATTAATCTGTTATAAAATAGAGGAGTTGCGGTGTAGAAACTGTCCAAAAATTTACGAAAAATTTATTGGTGATATAAGAAATGTATGTGGAAATACGACGGACTAAAAAAGGGTTCAAACGTTATTAGAGAAAAAGAACCGTGCGAGTATTTCTCTGTTTAATGATTGCAACAATTTAAATTACTTGACAGTGTTGGAAATTATTAAATGTTACCCCATCCAATACTTAGAAGATGCGACTGCGAGGCAATTGCTTGCGCAAATATTTAGGGATTTGGCTATCCCAGATTCACCAGACTCTGGTTACCACAGCGGTTTATAGATATTATCAATACATGTATATATTTTATTAAAACCATAATATTTCTTAAAGTTTGTTTTACTTATTTGTATCGCCAACATTAGCAAAAAATTATTAATAAACATATTAAACTATCTTGCTTTTTATTCTTAGGTTTAAAGTGGTGTAACCGATAACTGCATTCCTTTTAGCGCCACCAAACATGCGGTTAATAGTATGGAAAGCTGTACGGGGATTTTTTTAAGAAATGAGCAGTATGGCCGACGACAACTTTTAATTCCGGTAAATACAATAATCGCCTCGTAGGAATATTCGAGTTTCACTTCCAAATAATTTACAAAATTGACCTCGTATGAATAATTATTCATAGGTCATTAGACGACTTTAAAATTAGCGTATAAGTGTTTTGCGTTTAACAAATGATAGATGGGCAAAAATTAGAGGTTTGGGGTCTTTAAAAGGTGTAACTCGGCAAGGGGTGGTCCTATTTAAAATCTATTTACAGATTTGCACTCCCTAAAAAAATCTAATATTAGTTGATACCAAACAAGATATATTTATGTTAAGAGAAACAAAAACAATCTTTTATGTTCGCTAGAGGGTATGTGTGTAAAACGGTATGAGGTGGTCATTAACGACAATATGTCTTATTGACCGAAAACACGTTTCCTACATTTATGTCTTTTTTGTTACTAGGTTTCTTTCAGCTGCATGGAATCGGCTACACGAAGAAAATAAAATAATGTTATACTTTGCAATGTAAAAATTGTTTTCTATTAGTTTATTAATCTGTAAATCGGATAAAATAAATTATTAAGCTTTTGTGTGCTTAATTTCTTTGTGTTAATACCTCTAAGTGTCTGGTTAAAGGATTCTAGATGTTTAAAAGGAAAGGTGATTAGAAATCTCTGCTGGTAAAAAATCTTAAAATTGGGGCACCGCCTTAGAGTGTGATGCTATCTAAAAAATTCCTAGAAATTCAGGTAGCTGAAAAAATCTAATATTAACAGAAAATTGATAAAATTTTGTATAAAGGTTTACCTTGATTAATATTTGAAAAGTTGTGTTTTTGAATATTCTAATTGAAGGGTGTGGTTGTAGCATGTAAAAATTCCTAGCTAAATTATTTGTCGACATTACTGCTAGAAACCCGTTAATTTAGTATTTATTCAATAACGTTTTCCCATTATGGATTCTAGTAATCTTGTATATTTAGTATACCAATAAAATTAAAGCACACTACTACTACAATTGGAATTACAATCTATAATGTGTTGTATGACCCCGGCTGATCACATAATTACAAACCATTTCGCGCGTTCCTTACTCGTATGTTACGATATCTAAGATTTTCAAGTTGTTCGTTGACTCGTGACAGATGGCCACTTTTTACCTTCTTGTCGAGTTGAAAAGTCACTTGCGCTGTTATCATACAGACAAGATGAAACAGGAATCCAAGTTTTCCTGGCGTAAACGCCGAATTAAAGCAGGCAGTTTTAGTTAAAAGTTGTCTAAGACAACTAACTCATGGAAAAGTAATTTGATCTTCGCAACGGTTTGTTTTAATAAGTAATTAATTACAATTTACAATGAAGTATATTACAGTGCAACTTCCACTACGTACAAGAATTTTAATGAAGTAATATAGTTATGTTCAACTTAATTGATGTTTAAATTAAAATTGATCATCATGGAATCTATTTGGTACTTAAATTGTAAGCAGATCTGTTAGAAATGGTATTGGACTTCCCGTCCGTGCCCACACATGCTGAATTGTTGGATTGTATCATGTGCGTAGAGGTTAACAGGTCGTTGATGCCGATTGGTAAGACCGTTTAATTTCCTGAAATTTCTGCTGCATGTGCAGTGTTTTATTCCGTATGTAGATATATGCATATACGTAGTGTTTAATTGTTGAGTGGTTGTAAATTACTTTATGCTCTGTTATATGCAAGCACTTAGCCAACCGTTTACAAATAATTTAGTAGCATACTTGGTAAAAAGGAGGTTTGCCTTTTTAAGAGTATAATATTTATGATATATAGAATAATTTTATTTCATTAATCACGTGCTCAAATTTATAAATTATTCCTTGCCAATTATGTATGAAAAGATAAAAAGTATAGATAAATCATTGTTACCTGTTGTTTGCAAAATTTAAAGTTAAAAACTAAATGACGTTGCTTATCTTGCTTACAACAAACTTTATCTCAAGATGTTCAATTTACGTGGCTTCATTCTAGAAAAATGAAATTTTAAATTAAGATAAACTAATAAATTTTTGCATGTTGAGAAATTTAAATGACATGTGCAGTCTTACGTAGCGCTACACCGGACTGTTAAGTATAAATTAAATATTGTTAATAAAATACAGAATTCAAATTAAGATTCAGTAGAATTAAAACTTAAAATTTAGCATTACATCTTCTGAGTAATGCAGTAATTACATTCGTAAGAATTTAGCTTTTATTGAATTGCATTTATAATGTACATAATTGTTTAAATGAGAATATAGAATTAATTTTTTACTTCAGCTCATTATTTCATAAATATTTAATTTCTCCCAAAGATTTTATGGCCGTTGAAGCAATTCATTCACTAAAAATGCATATAAGGATTCAGTGATAATTATTTGAAACAAAAATAAAGACTTCGTGTAGATACAGAATTTTTTGATAAATGATATCTTTGTTAGTTGTAATTATGTTCCAGAGCCATCCTAGAACTTCGTTAGTGCAGTAAAGAAGTAAGTAACGTATAGGTGGTATTCAAACTTATTTCCTAAAGAGGTTAGAGAACATTTAGGTTTCCAAATTTTCCCTTTAAGCAAATTGATTTAGTCAGTTGCTTTATAAAAAATTTAGGTGGCGTCCATTATTTTATTTTTTCCAACTTTAATAAACCCACTGGCCCAATCTCATGCGACCGTGGGTCAAAACTCAGTTAGCTAAAAGTCTTAAGAGTTTTCTTTTTCTAGCAGCCGCTTTTCATCCAACCTTACCCTGGGCTTGTTACAATTATATAAGAATTCTCGATAGGTATAGTAAAATTCTATAAAAATCTACCACGATTTTTTTACACTTACATGGTTCTTGTTACTAAACTCGACCTTCCCATTTATATATTAAAAACACATTACAATTGAATGTTTTACATTATTCTAAAAACAGAAAATTACTGTTTGAAAATGGTTTTATATATCAAACACTTATGGCTTATAAAGGATTCATTTCTAAAATTCCAGCAGTTTTAGATTGCCTGAGAAATGGTTGGTTAAAGCATATGTCTTGGGTGGTAAAAAAAAGGTTTTATAGATGGAGTTAAAATTACATAAACAAAAAATTTAAAGGTTGGAGGCTTTAAAAGGGTAACTCGGTAAGGGGTGGTTTGATTTATACAATTCAAACGGGATTAGATTTTTCAGAAAATTATAGATCAGGCTAAAATGGTTAGTCGAAGAAAATTTTTATCTGGGTTAGATATGAATGCAATGAGCAAAAACTCGGGGTACAGGGCTTTAACAGGATATAACTTTGTAAGGGGTAGTCCGATTTTCAAAATTCTAACAGGGTTAGATTGCCCGGGAAATTAGGGTTCAGATCCAATTAACAGATCACCAAAACACCTTCCGGGAACCGCGCCCTGAATCAATGAGTAAAACTGTCCTGGTTAGCCTGTCATTGTTCTACTGTGCAATAACGTATCTTATAATCTTCTACAAAAAGTAGGAACGAAAGCTTTGCAATATTTGAAAAGTATAACTGTATAAAAATATACAGTAGTGTAAAAATGGACGTAACAATCGCTTAAAACAAAAAATAGAGTTAAACCAGTTTAAATTTTAATTTCGTTTCGATTTTTTTTGTTTATATAGCAAACTATTAAAAACATTAAAAACTCATTGTTGAACTAGAAGTTTAAAATTAAGTTGGGACTTTGAAAATAAAATATGGTGAACGTCGTTTGATCTATATAAAATTGTTTTGTATAAACTTTCTCCTTCAAATCAAATTGTTGCAGTTTTGGCTATGGTTTATGCAAACTCGTTATTAGTAGTCTATAAACTGAAAGTGAGTTAAGTGTACCCAAAATTATAAGTTTGAGGAAGTTGAAGAGCCGCAAACTCCATTCATACCATATCAAATTACCAAAGCTCCCAACGATATGATTCTAAGTGTTAATTTTTGTTAATGGATTCAGAATATGTTAAAAAATGATCTTAATTTTTTTAATTGTGCTATTTTTCTAACGAATCGACGACTAGTAATACTAGTGTAATAAATCCCCGTAACTGTCACTGTTGATCTGAGGAAAACTACATTGGCATTGATGCATAGAGCATCAGTATTGTTGACGTCTTAATGCTTTGGCTTGAGAATATTTTAAAATTCGGTTCGAAGTCTGACTGAGGAGACTGTGCGTAATGTCTGAAGAGATTCTACTCAATAACTTCTTCGGTTTTGATAACCTGAATCAAGAAAATATATTAGGATTCGAGTAAATGAATACATTTAAATAGGAAGAACTTCCCCAAGACGTGTGAAAACTGTTGAAATAGTACAGAAATTTTCTGACTAATATGTTTTAAAGACATTGGAAACAAATTATAGATTCAATATTATTAATATAAATGTGTAATAAATGTAAAATAAATTCGTTTTATTACATTTGTGTTTTTGTGAAATTCACAGAAACTAAGAATAAAACTACAATTTAGCTTGGATTCAAAAGTCTAATAATTGTTTACCTAAGTTATAAATAAATTCTGATCCATTTTGAATTTGTTGTCTACAGTAAATAATATTGGAGTATTTTTGTGATTATATTTTTTGTACAAATTAAGTAGATCAAAATTGTATCGTTCATGCGTGAGTATCATGGTAATAGTTTAGTAGATACTTAAAAAAAAGTACTGAAAAAGACAGCTACTGTTGTAGTCATTGGGTCACGCTGAGGATTTAAACTAATTAAGCCGGCATCTCGCCCGACATAACATCCGGATGGGCTTCTTCCACGCTCGGGTATGCGCCAGCAACCAAACTTTTAGGTTAGGTCGACGCGTTTAACGTCCACGCGTTTGTCGACGTTATCCATAGTTTTTCTGTGGATGGCGTTGTTCATGGGTTTGTAAGAGTCCTCCAGAATGGCCCGGTCTGGGCCACCTAGTCAGCTAACCCAAGCCACCAGACGGCCCGGCTAGGACGATTTGTGTACTAAATAAAGTGCGCCCGCAACTTCAAATTTTCTAAATATGCGGACGTGATCAGAGGTTAAACAACATCTTTCTTAGTTAGGTCAGACGACCCCTTTCTAAGGGTTAACCCCGATATTGTTCAAGCTTACTCAAGCAACACACCCTATCAAATTAGTGATAGTAGCCCAATTTGGACAATTATTATTAAGATCGCATTGCACAACTTTTACTTTATGAACGTAGGTAATGTATAAAGCGTAAACAATGTAGCAACTTTAAATTTATTTTTATCACATACATTTTCGAAGGCAGCAATTAATTAAATATTACTAAAATTTTCAAGCATTTGCATTCGCACCACTCGTGCATATTCTAAATTTAACAGTACGCTTAAACAAAGCAGGTATTTTCCAGTGAACCGTAAACATATATCAAATTACCCGAAAATTTTCCTTCCATTTTACACTTAATTGCACCAAATTACAATATACGGAAAGGGCTTATTGGAACCTGAATCGAGAGCCATTGAAAGGAATATAAAGTTCGTTAACAGTAAATTACAATGAAATTGCTCGTAGTCTTGAAAATTCCGCAAATTTGTTATTCACAGCTAATTTTCTGTATAAGATAGACAAAATTATAAATTGAAAAGGGGCTAATGAGTGCGTATACATAGGTTCTCAATGGATAAATTGTGTAGCATAATTAAGAAATTAACTAAGTCAGTATGGGCATGCTATCCTTTCAAGGGATTGAATATTTATAGTAAAATCAAACTTAGAAAAAACTTACTTTGTCTACTATTGTTACTGTTGAAATGACCGCGTTATTTCGTACTTTCTTTCTTTTGCTATCGCTAATACATATACATACACGCTCATACTTACTTACTTCTAGTGTCAACGTCTAGATTCGTTGCACCCTACAATATTTCCTAACCTAATTTTTTTCATGCCCTAAAGCTGTCTCAATCTTAATTTTCTTAATTTGATGTATATCTGCTGCCTTTCTCTACAAATCCTACCGCTTGCACCAATCGCTGTGTGAAGAATAGAATACATTACTCGCTACAATAATATCATACGAAGCCAGTGCACGGATCTATATAGCTAATCTTGTCAAGTTAGCTAATACAATTAGTATAACACAAACCATATTGCAACGTTCTGGTACACAAAACAAAAACACCCCTAGATGGACGCCATCAGACTTGGAATTAAAGAGACGGTGTTATTTCGGTTAAGAAAGGGAGACGAACAACAAATAATTAGTATATTAAGCACATAATGTAAAACAAAAAAGACAAAATAGAAAATAATACAACCATGGCGAGAGACACGACAAACCAGTACTATAAGAAAATGTTTTGATATTTTCCCAAAAATACAAGAAAGACTCATATTAAACATTTCAATTCAACACAGGGAATAATACATTACATGATAGGACACGAGGTTTACCCCACATATAGACTCGGGAGGGGTTTGAAGGAACATGACAAATGTGAATGTAATAGTAGATGCTTTGAGAGGATTGAAGCCTGAGACCTCACAGTACATCTGCCGCCTCCCACCCGCTCCGCCTCGCACCCCACTTACAACTCCTTCAACCCAAACAGCCTCTTTCCACTTCCACCCAACCCACCTTTTCCCACCACACATCCCGTCTCTTCCCACCTCCCATTATTCACTTCCCACTTCACCTCCTTCACTTCACACCTTCCACCTTCCGCTATCACTTCCACACTACGCCATAACAACCACTATCATTACGTTACAACTGTCACACCATCTTGGTGCAGCTTTTGTTTATTTACACTATGTATTTCTATTAACGAAAACTAAAGTACTACAATTTGCAGCACCATTATCAAGTATGTCAGTTTCTTGTTTCCACTTTTCACCTAAAAACCAATTTAATCTCAACCTTTAAATATGGCTACCATCTTTAACCTAAGAATAAAAAAGAACAATTGTAGAGTAACCGACCTGAAGGCTGACCCAAACGCCCTCTCTAAACGGTACATCGGCTCTATGATCTAACATCTAGTGGCTGTGGCTCGACGACACCTACGTTGTGTTGTTTTAATGTAACCCACATTCGCACTGGGAAGATGGCGTTCAGGCGGGAAGGTTTGAAATAAAACTACAGAATTTACCTAACCTGACTTTTAATCAAAATAATAACCACTAAATTGGTCATTGGCATGCAAACAATGAAAAATGATATTTAAAGCAAACAGTGCCGTACTCAACCTGGGCGATTGGGGAAAGAGCACGGCAGAGAAAACCCCAAACTACCCTCTCACTTCCAACTGCATTTGGAACATCTCGACAAGAACGGGATACGTACAAGTGCCCAGATCACCAACACTGAAATTGACAGGATGTCAACTATTACCTAGACATACCACACATGACAACTGAAGAAACGTTAGTGTAGACCAGTTAGTTTTTTCTGGTAGGTTCTGAGGTCTGCAATCCCATACTACGCAGTTAAGGTTGAAGAGGGGGAACACAAGGACGATGACCTGCACTTTGATTACCAATGTCCACATATCGCACATATCACGTTCATTTTACTTGGATTAAGGATATGTCAAAATTATTTGCAAAACAGTTGTCTGCACATCACCATAGAAATTTTTTTTGTTATAGATGTCTAAATAATTTTAGTACAGCAGCATTACTTAAGCATCATTCTATCTATTCTATCCAAATCACTCCAAGTAGTTTCTCCTTCAGTCTTATAAATCCAATCCAATTCCTTTCTGCCTTAATCCAACTCGTTCCAAACATCCAATATTAATTCCGCCTGTTTCAATGTCGCTCCAATTCACTCTTACAACTTTCCACCCGTGTTTACTATTATTATTATTACACTCACTTATCTATACTCTTCTTTGTTTCAATTAAAGACTTGAACTTTTCAAAATAATTTATTTACCCTTTTTAATATTCAATTTAGCGCAGTATACAAAAAAAACACGTCTTGTTACAAAAATATTTTAATCGAACTCTGTTATTTATGTTTACCTAGGTGATACCACCTTTTAAATTATACCTACTCTTTATACATTTTACAAATCCCCCATCCAATTAATTCGTCCCAACTAGTTTGTGTCACTAATACCTATAATTCATCTTTAACACTTTACAATTTTATATTTAAATGTTCAATCATTGGTTCATATGACCGCGTCATCCTTCAATCAGCTTTGACAATATTTTCACTTATAATTTTGATACTACACGTTTGTCCAAAGGTTGATTCTACTAAATAAGTGCCGAAATGTTTCACATATAAACCTGGTTCTGTGTGGTGAATAGTGGAACTTCTACAGACGCATCCGGTTTTTCGATCAGCAAATGTACATTCTTTGGCTTATTAACGTACAGCTTAGTATAAATCCTTGAATACTGTGCTTTCTCACGTCATCAAGTCATTGTTTTACGTCTTGGCACTTCTACTTTGACTAATATACTTCAAATACTTAAACATTTGTAAAGTACGGCAAACACAAAATTTTCAGTTACGTGATCTGATATTTGGCTTTATTTGGCATATACACAACCTTCAAACAAAATAATCTTTATACCCTTTAGCTATCACTAACACTTCAATATATATATATATATATATATATATATATATATATAATATATATATATATATATATATATATATTGCCGTGGAACTCCGGTAAAAATAGAGCCTCAGTAACAAAAATACATTCGAAAATTTTATTTATTTTCCAAAATCGAAAATAAATTTCACACAATTTAAAAAAAAAAAATTAATCTCTTACCCAGATTCTCTCTTCATCACCTTAATTCTTCTTCAGTTCCCAGGCTAGCTCATTCGGGACTCCTCTTGGATACCTAGATTCACTATTATACTCTGCATCGTTCACGCACACTCTCAATAAAACCACAAATAATACAACCATTATACAATATTTATTTAGTCACTATTTACAAATAAAATTCAAGATTATCCACTTTTCAGAGATCAAATTACACCTCAATAAATCCTATTTTTGTACTGTCCTGGATTTTAATTTAAAATATCAAACACATTGAATATACCCGGAGTAAATGGGCCCTAAATAATACCTTATTCTTTCTTTATTTATAATTTATTTTAAATTAGTATACTCTGGAGTATGGTGAGCTCATGATAACCCAGTTAATTATGAATAATGTATGCTTTTGTACTTCGCATACTCTTACAACAAACAAAAAACCCATGTACTCGTAACAATAAAAATTTTAAATCCCTGATGGAACGTTAATAAGCTTTATATACACCTTTAGATTTCTATTTAAATACCATAATAAAGTTAGTTATACGTATTATTTTCAATACGCAAAAAATGCACAATACCTTCAAATTCACTCTCACACGTCACACAATTTTCATAGTTTCATAGTTTACAACAACAATTTTAAAGCGTTACCTGGAATTTCTTGAAAATCTCTACTCCGTTGACGATGCGGTAAAGTAGTTTTGCTCTGCTCGGCTGGCCGCTTCTAGCTATTTGTAGAAGAACCCCATCAAGGTTATGCTGTTTGCTCTGCCTTCACAGTGTATCCAAATCCAAATTAATTACACTTCTTTCATAATTGCGTACTATAGTTTAATTTAATTGAAATTTACGTTACTTCACGTCACTTCACGAGCTTGTTTAAGATAAATGTTGTACCTCAATTTAAAATTTAGACTTGACACTATTCGCGTATCAAATTATGAGGCCAACACTGTACTATTTAATTTAAAATATGTATACTTACAAACTCGTATTCTGAAGCGGTGAACATACTAAGAGATCGAAGTTAAAAGAGAGAGCGATGCTAATTCTCTTCGAGTATTTATATGATTCCGAATGCCACCTCTAGGCCACTCTTCCCGTGAAAAAGCTAATTTAAAATAACACTTCCTCAAATTTTGTTTCAACCGTTTTCGAAATCTCCGAAATTTAGCGCGTCGTTACCAGAAGACCACATTCTTATATCCCTTGATGTTGAATCTTTGTTTAGCAACATACCTAAAGAATTAACAATACAAATTATATCAGAACAATGGGACAAAATTCAACCTCACTGCAAATTTTCAGAAAAAATGTTCATTAGTACTATAAATCTAATATTCAATAACACATATTATTATACATATGAAAATACTATCTATTTGCAACTTTACGGCACTCCTATGGGTTCACCTTTCTCACCAATCTTAGCACAGATTACCATGGATTTACTTCTGGACAAAATCATTCCTAACCTTCCATTTCAAGTTACATTTTTAGCGAAGTGTGTAGACGACATAGTTTGTTCTGTACCACACAATCAAGTTGAAACCACTCTTGAACACCTCAATAGCTTTAATGAACATCTAAAATTCAATTTAAAAAAAGAAGAAGACAGAAAAATTTCATTTCTTGACACATTGATTATTCGATCAGAGAACAACAATTTGATTTTTAATTACTATAAAAAAACCTACAAATTCTGATAGATACATTAACTACAACTCCAGTCACAGCAATAAACACAAGATCAATACCATCTTAGCACTAAAAAATCGAATTACAAAAATTAGCAATCCAATTTTTCTAAATAACAACATTAAAGAATTAAAACAAGTCTTTATCAGTAATGGTTATCCCATTCAAATTGTCAACAGATTGTTGAATACCAACATTTTACCAGAACAAAAAACAACACAACAACTGATCTACAACAAGTTTCCATACATTAAAAAACTAACTCCACAACTTACTAGAATTCTAAAAAAAACAAATATAGGCATTGCATACTACTATGTGAAGTCGATAAAAAATCTTTTTTCTCCTCTTAAAGATAAAGCAAACACCGAAATGTGCAGTAACGTTGTATATAAGATTCAATGTATTTGCAACCACTCCTACATTGGTCAAACTGGTCAGTGGTTAAAGTACAGATTAACTCAACACCGCAGTGATGCGAAATTGGGAAAAAACAATTGTGCCTTCTCAACACATATACATTCTACAAAACACACACCTTCACTCAAAGACACCAAAATTTTAGAAATAAAACAAAATTACAAGAAACGCTTATTACTTGAATCATTTCATATACAAAAGAAAAAAGTGCATCAACAACAAACAAGACCTAAATAACTTAAGTGTTTATATCCAAAATTATTTAACTTAAACTTGGTTTTGTAACAACAAAATTGCATACAAAAACAATTTTAATTTTGATACTACACGTTTGTCCAAAGGTTGATTCTACTAAATAAGTGCCGAAATGTTTCACATATAAACCTGGTTCTGTGTGGTGAATAGTGGAACTTCTACAGACGCATCCGGTTTTTCGATCAGCAAATGTACATTCTTTGGCTTATTAACGTACAGCTTAGTATAAATCCTTGAATACTGTGCTTTCTCACGTCATCAAGTCATTGTTTTACGTCTTGGCACTTCTACTTTGACTAATATACTTCAAATACTTAAACATTTGTAAAGTACGGCAAACACAAAATTTTCAGTTACGTGATCTGATATTTGGCTTTATTTGGCATATACACAACCTTCAAACAAAATAATCTTTATACCCTTTAGCTATCACTAACACTTCAATATATATATATATATATATATATATATATATATAATATATATATATATATATATATATATATATTGCCGTGGAACTCCGGTAAAAAATAGAGCCTCAGTAACAAAAATACATTCGAAAATTTTATTTATTTTCCAAAATCGAAAATAAATTTCACACAATTTAAAAAAAAAAAAAAATTAATCTCTTACCCAGATTCCTCTCTTCATCACCTTAATTCTTCTTCAGTTCCCAGGCTAGCTCATTCGGGACTCCTCTTGGATACCTAGATTCACTATTATACTCTGCATCGTTCACGCACACTCTCAATAAAACCACAAATAATACAACCATTATACAATATTTATTTAGTCACTATTTACAAATAAAATTCAAGATTATCCACTTTTCAGAGATCAAATTACACCTCAATAAATCCTATTTTTGTACTGTCCTGGATTTTAATTTAAAATATCAAACACATTGAATATACCCGGAGTAAATGGGCCCTAAATAATACCTTATTCTTTCTTTATTTATAATTTATTTTAAATTAGTATACTCTGGAGTATGGTGAGCTCATGATAACCCAGTTAATTATGAATAATGTATGCTTTTGTACTTCGCATACTTTTACAACAAACAAAAAACCCATGTACTCGTAACAATAAAAATTTTAAATCCCTGATGGAACGTTAATAAGCTTTATATACACCTTTAGATTTCTATTTAAATACCATAATAAAGTTAGTTATACGTATTATTTTCAATACGCAAAAAATGCACAATACCTTCAAATTCACTCTCACACGTCACACAATTTTCATAGTTTCATAGTTTATAACAACAACAATTTTAAAGCGTTACCTGGAATTTCTTGAAAATCTCTACTCCGTTGACGATGCGGTAAAGTAGTTTTGCTCTGCTCGGCTGGCCGCTTCTAGCTATTTGTAGAAGAACCCCATCAAGGTTATGCTGTTTGCTCTGCCTTCACAGTGTATCCAAATCCAAATTAATTACACTTCTTTCATAATTGCGTACTATAGTTTAATTTAATTGAAATTTACGTTACTTCACGTCACTTCACGAGCTTGTTTAAGATAAATGTTGTACCTCAATTTAAAATTTAGACTTGACACTATTCGCGTATCAAATTATGAGGCCAACACTGTACTATTTAATTTAAAAATATGTATACTTACAAACTCGTATTCTGAAGCGGTGAACATACTAAGAGATCGAAGTTAAAAGAGAGAGCGATGCTAATTCTCTTCGAGTATTTATATGATTCCGAATGCCACCTCTAGGCCACTCTTCCCGTGAAAAAGCTAATTTAAAATAACACTTCCTCAAATTTTGTTTCAACCGTTTTCGAAATCTCCGAAATTTAGCGCGTCGTTACCAGAAGACCACATTCTTATATCCCTTGATGTTGAATCTTTGTTTAGCAACATACCTAAAGAATTAACAATACAAATTATATCAGAACAATGGGACAAAATTCAACCTCACTGCAAATTTTCAGAAAAAATGTTCATTAGTACTATAAATCTAATATTCAATAACACATATTATTATACATATGAAAATACTATCTATTTGCAACTTTACGGCACTCCTATGGGTTCACCTTTCTCACCAATCTTAGCACAGATTACCATGGATTTACTTCTGGACAAAATCATTCCTAACCTTCCATTTCAAGTTACATTTTTAGCGAAGTGTGTAGACGACATAGTTTGTTCTGTACCACACAATCAAGTTGAAACCACTCTTGAACACCTCAATAGCTTTAATGAACATCTAAAATTCAATTTAAAAAAAGAAGAAGACAGAAAAATTTCATTTCTTGACACATTGATTATTCGATCAGAGAACAACAATTTGATTTTTAATTACTATAAAAAAACCTACAAATTCTGATAGATACATTAACTACAACTCCAGTCACAGCAATAAACACAAGATCAATACCATCTTAGCACTAAAAAATCGAATTACAAAAATTAGCAATCCAATTTTTCTAAATAACAACATTAAAGAATTAAAACAAGTCTTTATCAGTAATGGTTATCCCATTCAAATTGTCAACAGATTGTTGAATACCAACATTTTACCAGAACAAAAAACAACACAACAACTGATCTACAACAAGTTTCCATACATTAAAAAACTAACTCCACAACTTACTAGAATTCTAAAAAAAACAAATATAGGCATTGCATACTACTATGTGAAGTCGATAAAAAATCTTTTTTCTCCTCTTAAAGATAAAGCAAACACCGAAATGTGCAGTAACGTTGTATATAAGATTCAATGTATTTGCAACCACTCCTACATTGGTCAAACTGGTCAGTGGTTAAAGTACAGATTAACTCAACACCGCAGTGATGCGAAATTGGGAAAAAACAATTGTGCCTTCTCAACACATATACATTCTACAAAACACACACCTTCACTCAAAGACACCAAAATTTTAGAAATAAAACAAAATTACAAGAAACGCTTATTACTTGAATCATTTCATATACAAAAAGAAAAAAAGTGCATCAACAACAAACAAGACCTAAATAACTTAAGTGTTTATATCCAAAAATTATTTAACTTAAACTTGGTTTTTGTAACAACAAAATTGCATACAAAAAACAATTTTAATTCTGTCACTCAAGTTTTGCTTATGTCATTTAAAATTAGTTTACACTAGCCTTAAATTTAAGAATAATCAAGTTTTATGTAAGTTTTGATATATGTATTATTTAGTTTCTAATTAGCTAACTTTTAGCTTATGATTAAGATCTGAATAATGATCGAAACGTCAAGTTAAAAACGAAAGATTATTTGACAGTTGTTTTTATTTTATCATAAATATTCACCCTCCTCATACGCATGTTACAGTAGATAGATTAGCAAAAGCTTTGCCCATAATTACATAATTACATAATTCCTGTTTAAGGTTTTTTTCTTGTAATACCTGGTCAGTTAGATGTTAGAAAATTAGGTTTTGTCCTTTTCAAGGAAAGCTATTGTTTGTATTGACATTACCATTATTTAATGTCAATAGAGGGTTAGCTTAGGTTGGATACGGAGCGTTATTTCTAAAAAAAAGTAAAAATAATCAAATTTGTGAAACGACAACTATCTAAAACCGTACTAATAGGAATTAGGTGTTTTCAATGCTTTGGGGGCCATCCATTTCAAAGTTTCTTTCATATGACAAAATTTAACAACTTTTAAAGTTTTGCAAGGAGAGGTAAGGTATAGATTCGGAAACTAAAGGTACGTGAACCCTCTTTGAAATAAACGTCTTCTTTGTAGGGAGAATAGCAAAAGGTTTGCTAAAATAGACGATTTGGCACCCACAGATTGTGGAAACACATAAGCCTTTTAAGGTAAATGTTCATTGTAACATAGTTTTGTAATTCAATTTTACAATTTATAATTTTACACTTTTTTCCCGTAGGACTCACTCCCTGACTACTGCAGTTAGCCGGTGCACACTTTAAATTGTTGCGTATTTCCGTGTCTTTAGCGCAAATCTAAACTCATAACGTATTGTAAATTTGGTTTCTGTAGTGACATTTCAGTATATTTAGGATTCTCTGCAAATAATTGTAAATAATTGATCTTGTAATGGGCCGAATAGAAAACTGTAAATTGAAGATGAGTGACCGTAATGTGATATACCACTCGAAGGCATAGAAAGATAGGGAAGGGAACGAGAGCTAGACAGTGAAAAGAAACAAAGAATAATTAATTACCCTTGAACCAGAGAACAGAAAGAATGATAGGGGTAATCCATTTCTAAGGGTTGTAAAAGGGAACGGATGTGGCTAATATTTGGTACGTAGTGATTTTGCCGACTCCAATGTATACGGCTCCGACAGACGAAAACAAGTTGAACAGATGTCAACGACATAATTGGAACCCCATTACCTTTCACGTCGCGAACTCAAACCTGGTTTATAGAAGTCGCTTTTTAGAATCACCAAAACGAAAGAAATCTGTAAGTTATCCTAGTGAAATTTTTTTATTATGGTGGCATTTGTGAAATGATATCTCTAAGAAAGCGATGAAAGTATAAAGTGTCCACCAACACTGTACGTTATAGTATTTAACTTATTAAATATAAAACACAGGGATTGAAATTTATTTTAATAGGGTTGGGTATTTAAGTAGATTACCGTAGTTGCTTATTTGAAAGTAATGGTAAATCCCATATTGAGTCTATATATGTAATATAAAATTTTGTGTATACTCGTTTATAATGATAATGTTACGAACAATCAGAATTTATGTAATTAAAAATTTCGTTTAGTGTATATTCCTGTTATGCCAATGGCAGTGAAATAGACTTAGGTGACGTAGTGAGACGAAAGTGTTTGTTTGCTTTGTTTATATCATAGATTGGATGGAAAAGAACTCCGTTCTACAAGGAGGCCGACATGAGTAGGATCTACTTGGAAAAATCGTCTATCAGAGGATCGTGAAAATACTATCTATTTGCAACTTTACGGCACTCCTATGGGTTCACCTTTCTCACCAATCTTAGCACAGATTACCATGGATTTACTTCTGGACAAAATCATTCCTAACCTTCCATTTCAAGTTACATTTTAGCGAAGTGTGTAGACGACATAGTTTGTTCTGTACCACACAATCAAGTTGAAACCACTCTTGAACACCTCAATAGCTTTAATGAACATCTAAAATTCAATTTAAAAAGAAGAAGACAGAAAATTTCATTTCTTGACACATTGATTATTCGATCAGAGAACAACAATTTGATTTTTAATTACTATAAAAACCTACAAATTCTGATAGATACATTAACTACAACTCCAGTCACAGCAATAAACACAAGATCAATACCATCTTAGCACTAAAAAATCGAATTACAAAAATTAGCAATCCAATTTTTCTAAATAACAACATTAAAGAATTAAAACAAGTCTTTATCAGTAATGGTTATCCCATTCAAATTGTCAACAGATTGTTGAATACCAACATTTTACCAGAACAAAAAACAACACAACAACTGATCTACAACAAGTTTCCATACATTAAAAAACTAACTCCACAACTTACTAGAATTCTAAAAAAAACAAATATAGGCATTGCATACTACTATGTGAAGTCGATAAAAAATCTTTTTTCTCCTCTTAAAGATAAAGCAAACACCGAAATGTGCAGTAACGTTGTATATAAGATTCAATGTATTTGCAACCACTCCTACATTGGTCAAACTGGTCAGTGGTTAAAGTACAGATTAACTCAACACCGCAGTGATGCGAAATTGGGAAAAAACAATTGTGCCTTCTCAACACATATACATTCTACAAAACACACACCTTCACTCAAAGACACCAAAATTTTAGAAATAAAACAAAATTACAAGAAACGCTTATTACTTGAATCATTTCATATACAAAAAGAAAAAAAGTGCATCAACAACAAACAAGACCTAAATAACTTAAGTGTTTATATCCAAAAATTATTTAACTTAAACTTGGTTTTTGTAACAACAAAATTGCATACAAAAAACAATTTTAATTCTGTCACTCAAGTTTTGCTTATGTCATTTAAAATTAGTTTACACTAGCCTTAAATTTAAGAATAATCAAGTTTTATGTAAGTTTTGATATATGTATTATTTAGTTTCTAATTAGCTAACTTTTAGCTTATGATTAAGATCTGAATAATGATCGAAACGTCAAGTTAAAAACGAAAGATTATTTGACAGTTGTTTTTATTTTATCATAAATATTCACCCTCCTCATACGCATGTTACAGTAGATAGATTAGCAAAAGCTTTGCCCATAATTACATAATTACATAATTCCTGTTTAAGGTTTTTTTCTTGTAATACCTGGTCAGTTAGATGTTAGAAAATTAGGTTTTGTCCTTTTCAAGGAAAGCTATTGTTTGTATTGACATTACCATTATTTAATGTCAATAGAGGGTTAGCTTAGGTTGGATACGGAGCGTTATTTCTAAAAAAAAGTAAAAATAATCAAATTTGTGAAACGACAACTATCTAAAACCGTACTAATAGGAATTAGGTGTTTTCAATGCTTTGGGGGCCATCCATTTCAAAGTTTCTTTCATATGACAAAATTTAACAACTTTTAAAGTTTTGCAAGGAGAGGTAAGGTATAGATTCGGAAACTAAAGGTACGTGAACCCTCTTTGAAATAAACGTCTTCTTTGTAGGGAGAATAGCAAAAGGTTTGCTAAAATAGACGATTTGGCACCCACAGATTGTGGAAACACATAAGCCTTTTAAGGTAAATGTTCATTGTAACATAGTTTTGTAATTCAATTTTACAATTTATAATTTTACACTTTTTTCCCGTAGGACTCACTCCCTGACTACTGCAGTTAGCCGGTGCACACTTTAAATTGTTGCGTATTTCCGTGTCTTTAGCGCAAATCTAAACTCATAACGTATTGTAAATTTGGTTTCTGTAGTGACATTTCAGTATATTTAGGATTCTCTGCAAATAATTGTAAATAATTGATCTTGTAATGGGCCGAATAGAAAACTGTAAATTGAAGATGAGTGACCGTAATGTGATATACCACTCGAAGGCATAGAAAGATAGGGAAGGGAACGAGAGCTAGACAGTGAAAAGAAACAAAGAATAATTAATTACCCTTGAACCAGAGAACAGAAAGAATGATAGGGGTAATCCATTTCTAAGGGTTGTAAAAGGGAACGGATGTGGCTAATATTTGGTACGTAGTGATTTTGCCGACTCCAATGTATACGGCTCCGACAGACGAAAACAAGTTGAACAGATGTCAACGACATAATTGGAACCCCATTACCTTTCACGTCGCGAACTCAAACCTGGTTTATAGAAGTCGCTTTTTAGAATCACCAAAACGAAAGAAATCTGTAAGTTATCCTAGTGAAATTTTTTTATTATGGTGGCATTTGTGAAATGATATCTCTAAGAAAGCGATGAAAGTATAAAGTGTCCACCAACACTGTACGTTATAGTATTTAACTTATTAAATATAAAACACAGGGGATTGAAATTTATTTTAATAGGGTTGGGTATTTAAGTAGATTACCGTAGTTGCTTATTTGAAAGTAATGGTAAATCCCATATTGAGTCTATATATGTAATATAAAATTTTGTGTATACTCGTTTATAATGATAATGTTACGAACAATCAGAATTTATGTAATTAAAAAATTTCGTTTAGTGTATATTCCTGTTATGCCAATGGCAGTGAAATAGACTTAGGTGACGTAGTGAGACGAAAGTGTTTGTTTGCTTTGTTTATATCATAGATTGGATGGAAAAAGAACTCCGTTCTACAAGGAGGCCGACATGAGTAGGATCTACTTGGAAAAATCGTCTATCAGAGGATCGTGCCAAAGACAAGTTGGCGCCCATTAATTAACCCTTTTAGGGTGAGTAGGCAGTAACGCAGCTTAATAATTTTAACTTTCCCATTACTTTTTGCAATTTATCAATTTGTTTATAGAGGGTCCACTCCCACACCACTGTAGTTAGCCGGTGCATCCTTAATTTGTTACGGGATTCCCGCCCATTCTGTGCAATTTAAAATAATGGTCTAACGATTTTTTCATCCGTAATATGATCTATGACACCAGTCTATAAACGTTGCAAAAGAACAAGTTTCGAAATGCCTTTATGTGGTAAAGGCTTTAAACAAAGCTGTCTAATATATGAACTACAACAATATATAACGATGGAATCGTTTTGGTATTAAAAGGATTTGGTGATAAGAACGGCACAATTTTACTTGAATAGCTTGATGAAAGCAAATAGCTCATGCAAGGCAAGCTGTATAATATCAAATGATTGTGTTGGCAGCACCATTTACACTTTTAACAGAGTGTATACTTTCAACGATTTTAATTATGAACCATCCTTACAAACTTATAGTAGTAGATCGTTATTGGTTGTTTCGGAACCACATTTCCCCCAGCATCCACATTTCCCCACACATCTGGACCAAAAAGTTTTCTTCGACTAACCATTTTTTATCTTTCGAGATTAACCTATCTTGTTTGGTATTAATTAATATTAGATTTTTCTCGGCTACCCAAATCTCTTTAAATTTTTAAGATAGCATCATCCCCCCCAGGGAGCTACCCACATTTTAAGATTTTTTTACCGCTAACATTCTGAACCAAATAGTTTTCTTCGTCTAACCAATGCATCTTTCGAGATAAACCTATCTTGTTTGGTATCAATTAGTATTAGAATTTTCTCAGCTACCCGAATCTTTAGGAATTTTTCAGATAGCGCGATCCCCCAGGGAGCTACCCTTATTTTAAGATTTTTTTACCGCTAACATTCTGAACCAAATAGTTTTCTTCGTCTAACCAATGCATCTTTCGAGATAAACCTATCTTGTTTGGTATCAATTAATATTAGAATTTTCTCAGCAACCCGAATCTTTAGGAATTTTTCAGATAGCGTCATCCCCCAAGGAGCTACCCACATTTTAAGATTTTTTTACCGCTAACATTCTGAACCAAATAGTTTTCTTCGTCTAACCTATGCATCTTTCGAGATAAACCTATCTTGTTTGGTATCAATTAATATTAGAATTTTCTCAGCTACCCGAATCTTAAGGAATTTTTCAGATAGCGCCATCCCCCAAGGAGCTACCCTTATTTTAAGATTTTTTTACCGCTAACATTCTGAACCAAATAGTTTTCTT
Source organism: Platerodrilus igneus (assembly GCA_036346225.1). Classification (NCBI taxonomy): domain Eukaryota; kingdom Metazoa; phylum Arthropoda; class Insecta; order Coleoptera; family Lycidae; genus Platerodrilus; species Platerodrilus igneus. The sequence goes on from JARFIW010001414.1 coordinate 1,353,365, forward strand.
CGTCTAACCAATGCATCTATTGAGATAAACTTATCTTGTTTGGTATCAATTAATATTAGAATTGGATTCTGCGTAAAATTTTAGACTAATTTAATGTATCGCATGACTAAAAAAATGTTTAAAGACGGTTGGAAATCGCTGCTGCTGGTAAAAAAAATCTTAAAATTGGGGTAGCTCTCTGGGGGATGGCGCTATCTAAAAAATTCCTAAAGATTCGGGTAGCTGACAAAAATCTAATATTAATTGATACCAAACAAGATAGGTTTGTCTCAAAAGATGCAATGGTTAGTCGAGGAAAACTATTTGGTTCAGAATGTTAGCGGTAAAAAAATATTAAAATGATGGTAGCTCCCTGGAGGATGATGCAATCTGAAAAATTCATAAAAATTCGGGTAGCTGAGAAAATTCTAATATTAACTGATACCAAACAAGATAGGTTTATCTCGAAAGATGCATTGGTTAGACGAAGAAAACTATTTGGTTCAGAATGTTAGCGGTAAAAAAATCTTAAAATGAGGATAGCTCCCTGGGGGATGACGCTATCTGAAAAATTCCTAAACATTCGGGTAGCTGAGAAAATTCTAATATTAATTGATACCAAACAAGATAGGTTTATCTCGAAAGATGCATTGGTTAGACGAAGAAAACTATTTGGTTCAGAATGTTAGCGGTAAAAAATCTTAAAATGTGGGTAGCTCCCTGGGGGTTGGCGCTATCTGAAAAAGTCCTAAAGAGATTTGGGTAGCCGAGAAAAATCTAATATTAATTGATACCAAACAAGATAGGTTTATCTCGAAAGATGAAAAATGGTTAGTCAAAGAAAACTTTTTGGTCCAGATGTGTGGGGAAATGTGGATGCTGGGGGAAATGTGGTTCCAAAACAACCAATAACCATCTACTTATAGTATATTCTTTTTATGTAAAGCGTAGCTTTGGGTGTATAAGATATAATATGAGAAGAACTTCGCCACCGAAAAGCATTGTCATTTGTAATCCTTAATGCTTGCTAGCAATTTTGTCTTATCTTGCAGCTATACCTTTGTTGTTTGGAATGATATATTCTCAACAATCCGTTAGCCATGCGAAATGCCTTATTTTCCCTTCTAGGCCAAAGTTTCAGCTTTATTATCATGCTGTTGTGTAACTATGCATTAATAATATTTCATTTATTTTATAATATTCTTATTTTATTACAGAAACTGAATTTCTTTGTCTTAAAGGGATTAGGGTTTTATTATAGAGGATTACTTTTCCAAGTAAGGTCTCAGATGCCATACGCTTTACGGTTTTTTTAAGTACCTTATAAAACAGCAATTCACATACACATTACAAGCTTATAGGTATTACCGTTACCTTGGTTTTCAAAGCTCTTAAACCCTTTGTTCCTTGGATCCCTATTATATTGAAAGCTTTGTGTTGTACGTTAAAATGGCATTTCTAAAGCTTATCTAGCAACTGAATTCTTGGAAAATATCTCCTATTTTTCATTTTCTCTTAAAGCTCAGTGAATGGTTTATCCCATTAATTAAAAAAGATTTTGGAGGTATTCAAAAGGACTTTAATTGGCGTTAGTTTGTTTCAAATGTAAACGAACACCCACTACAATTTGCAATGTCCATCCATATTCAAAAGCGGTTGTTGGGTTACAATTTTGATTGACCAAACTTTTAATGTACTCCAGTTTCTTAACATTAAAGCCTTGCAAATGTAAAATTCCTAAAACTACCTCGGCATTTATTCTTCCTATTTAAAATTAATTTTTTTCCTTTTCTATCTGGTTTATATCTAAAGCAACGCAAACGCATTACAAGCATCAGGAAATGAGCTACAGTTGGGGTTTTTGCTTGGTTAATACCTTGCATGTAAAAAAATCCTTAATCTTATATTTAATGGGTGACATGAAAAACTTATATACTGAAACGAACTTCAATTTACAGTTCTCTATTCAGTCTATTACAAGTTCAATTATTTACAATTACTTGCAGAGAATCCTTAATATACTGAAATGCCACTATAGAAGCCTTTGATGAAAATTACTACAATGTTTACCAACACAATTCTTTAAAATGATGACTACACTATAATTCATTACGTTACGGAACAAATGCACGTTACACTATGAGTTTAGATTTGCCTTGAAGGGGCGGGAATATATAACGTTTAAAGTGTGAACCGTCAGCTAACTGAAGTAGTGAGAGAGTGAGTTCTAAGAGAAAAAATGCAAAAATATTAATTGGAATATTGAATTACAAAAGCATGATACAAGGAACCCTATCTGTTTTTACAATCTGTAAGCGACAAACCGCCTGTTTTAGCAAACCGTTTGTTATTCATCCTATACGGAAGACGGTTATATCGAATAGGTCTCAGTTGCCCTTGGTTTCCGAATTAATACTTTACCTCTCTTTACACAACTGAAAAAGTCTATTATATTTGGTCATATGAAAGAAACTTTAAAATGGATGACCTCCCAAAATATTAGAAACGCCTAATCCCTATGAATACGATTTTATCACTTTGGTGGATGGATATTCTTTCACAAATTTGATTATTTTTACCTTTTTCTTAGAAATAACGCTCCGCATCCAACCTAAGCGTACACTCTATTAACATTAAATAATGGCAATGTAAATGCAAACAATAGCGTTCCTTGAAAAAGACAAAACATAATTTTCTGACATCTAACTGACCAGGTATTAATAGAAAAAGAACCTTAAAAAAGAATTAAGTAATTATTATTACGTCGATTGTTCTAGTTGCCAAATATAGGTAAGTAACATTCTAAATTTTATTTCTGAAAATGTCATACTTAACTATAAACAGAAACATAGGTCAATACAACTTTTCATAGCCACATTAAATGGTTCCTTAGACATATAAACTTTTGGTTCACTCGGTAACTGGCACTGAATACCTCATATAAAACTTACATTAAATAAATTTAACATAAACCTATGGATTAACCGTTTAAATTGATTCTAGTTCCATTTTTCTATACTAACATATTTTAAATTAAACAAAGCTCTAGTTCCAGACAACTTAGTCCATCACTATTCAACAGTCCAACAAAACAATAATGTTAGCAACTTCCTATAAATAAGCGGAAACTTACTTTAGCTCGCATCTTAATTTAGCACCCACATAATAAAAAATTACACCATTGCCGCGCGCGGTGCATTCTGCTACCGGGTGACCTTAATAGATCAACATACTTAGGTGCTACATTTCGACTTCTGAATCTGTGCACTGATCGATTGGTAAGTCGTTTTTTCTAGTACCCACTTTCTAGGTAACGAATGAATCCTCCGAAGGGTATTTTATTTTACGGACGCCTATGTCAAGCTTTACATTTGCTTATGCTTTAAACGCGTGCCAGCCTTTTGCTCTTACATAACACAAGCACGTGTATATGGTGTTATTTCTCGCTTCTCATGGTTCAACATTACTACATTGTTGCATTGTCTAGTTACGGCGCATTTTTAACGCTATATTATCTTTATAAATTTTACTTAGCACAACTGCTTCCTGTACGTGCTTTAGTTATATTGTAACAAAGTTAATTTTATCCCGCCCGTTTACAATTTAAACAATAACTACATTCTTTTGTTTCAATCTGGTTTTAAATTAATCATCTATAATGGAATAGAAATGTTTACCTAAATACGATGCAATTATATAAAAAATTTATGTAGCGTGTATGAACCCTACATTTAACAAAGTTTAACTCCTATGTTTACTTTAAAATAGCACGATAGTGTTACAACTAATCTGTTACATACTAATTTATATAGGTATTAGGTGTGTTTATGTTAACAATTGATCCAATAATTTATTTCGTTCCACTTGTTCTAAACTGAACTATCTGTCGAATCGTACGGTATGTACATCGAATATAAAACTTACATATTATGCCACAAACCACTAGACACTTCTAGGATGTTTTCTTTATATTCGACCCTTGTAGCTACTAATCAATCCATTGTTCATTTAATGGGTTTATTTTTTTCAATTCTAGACCGTTGAAAGTTCTTAATACTTAGTGTCCAATTTACACAGTCACTACGTTACATGATATTCACATAAAAGACTGTGATACCAGTTGGCATTACCTCAAATAAGACAACATTTTATTTAAAATTGTGAAAGTCGTATGCACGTTTGTGTAATAGCAGTAAAGGTTTTACAAGGAATTTGTTGCAAATTTCGCCACTAATTTTGCGCATATAAATCTGACCAATATAAAAGTTTATATAGAAACGCACGCCTTTCCTTAATAGTCGTTTAAATTTGAACTTTTAACAGTAGGATTACCTGCCTGCGCACTTTTCGTATGCGACAAGTTTCTTCCATAGACATCTAAAGAATTATGTTAAGCTTAAAAGATCGCCCGTATTTTTGATAACTGTCATAACTAACTTGAAAGTCTAAATGATACCTTGGTGAGGTATCTAGAAGCCTTACGAAATTATGGAAAGTTTATGAACGCCTATTGTTCAACTATCCGTGACGCCGTCTGCAAATACAACCTCCTTAAAGAAATTAATAATCAATACATTCACAATTTATTTGTATACGAATAGTTGAACTTTTTTTTTTTAAATACTGACTATACGTAACCGCTTTCAAAGGCTTTACGCGTACCTTCCGCCTGTTATGAATTCATTCCTCTCGCTGCTTTGGGTGTTTTAACCTTAAATTATTAAATTAAGTAAATTTCCATAAGAACGAACCCAAATGTTAAAGTAATATAATAGATTTGCACTGCAACACGAATACCATCTTTAATGAGGCCACTTGCACAATATTTAATTAATATCAAATTTTTAAATTTCCAGTATAAGATCTCAACTTTCCAAACACCTTGTACAACTTTTTTAATTTTTAACCATTACCCGGCGAATTTTGATTCATACTTAACTAGAATTTTCCATTTCTCTCCTCGATTGACTGGATAAACTTATGTCATTGTCTTTGTTAGATTTGTTCTTTCTAGGTAATATTTAACTTGATGTAGAAGTTGTGGAATAACGTCAGGGCAGGATGGGTAAATGACGGTCTTTTAAAGCCGGAATTGATATTAGGTGTCATTTCGTTTAGCCATACTTTCGTAAAAATTTCTGCAAATCTTAATTTAGTAATTGCATTGCCTTGGTTAGTACATAAGAAGTGGTAAACCTCTTGGTCACAAAACGTTTCAAAGCCTTTAAGGATCGATTTATCCATTGGTTGTAGTTCGTTTGCGGTATTACTTGAAAAATAAAATAGGGTTAGTTCTAGATTTTCTGCTGCTTCCACTATAGCTACATTGAGATAAGATCCTGCTCCATTAAATACAAGTAATGCAGGTTCTGGAGTTTTAAATGAAGAAAAATGTTACAACCACGATATATATCGCATCCACAATGTTAAAATAACACAACTCAAGATTGTCAGTTTTGAGGTAAACAAGGTTTTAAATTGAAAAATTGTTAATTGGTATTCATTACTTATAAATCATTACTTTCTTGGCTTTTTTATTTTAAGTAATCACATCTAAAGCATATATAAAAAACTCAAGTATTGTACTAAATTTAATACAAAGTTTGAATTTGATCATCATTAGGTCTTCAGTCTTGGAACTGGTTACACGCGTACTGTCATTGTTTCATATTCTGTGCTAATTTACACATTTCCTAGAAATTTCCACAGTCTGCACCTTTCACCATCTGTGTGCTCCACACATATGCTTTGAACAATTTTCTCATTGTTTCCATGTTTGTTGTCATCGAAGATAGTCGCTGCTCTTTCTTGTTAGCTGCAGTTCGGTTCCCCTTCTATTGCTTATAAATATATACCCTACTTACCCACTATTCATCAGTGTATGAGGGCAGCTACCATGATCCCGCAACACTTGAATATTTGCCGAATGAATAGTTTTCCAATGTATCCTTTCGTACAATCAACATTAGTTGAAAAGCAACACCTGTTTGTAGTTGTTTCTAATAATCATAAGATTTAAGTGCAATTATTTTTTTCGTCATTAGGTTTTACGTCTTGAAACTGGTTGGATGCGTACCTTCACTTATTTCTATTCTGAGCTAGCCTACACCGTTCCCTAAAATCACCACAGCCTAGATACAGCTAGGTTTCCCTTCTGGTGTTTTCTAATTATATGCTCTACTTTACCAAGATTCACTGGTATGGGAAGGGGGTTAAGCAGCCTGTGGCTACCAAGAATTCCCACACACTTGGACATTTGCTAAATTAATAGTTTTCCAGTAAATCCTTTCGCACAATTAACAGTAGTTGAGAGTATTGCAAAACCAATACATGTAGTTACTTATAATAATCATCAGGTTTTAATACAGTTATTTTTTTCGTCATTAGGTTCTTTGCATTCGAATTGGTTAGATGCGTACCTCCATTGATTTCTATTCTGAGCTAACCTGCAAATTTCTCTGAAATTCACACAGCCTACATCTTTCACTATCTGGGCGCTATAATCTAATCTAGGTCTTCCTCTACCTTTCTTTTTCCTACCTCTGCTTCTAATATATTTGCACTATTTCCTCATGCCTCAGTATGTTGCCTATTATCCTATCTCTCCTACTTTTTACTGTTTTCCACATACTTATTTCTTTCCCTACCACTTCCAGTACCTCTTTGTTTTTAACTTTGTCTGTCCATGATATCTTCATCATACGTCTGTAGCACCACATTTCAAAGGCTTCTATCTTTTTCCTGTCCGCTTCTCCTACTGTCCAGGTTTAACAGTTGTACGGTGCTGTCCTCAACACATATGTTTTAAGCAATCTTTTCCTTGTTTCTATGTTTGTTGTCTGAACACAACAATTGCTTTTTCTTGTTAAATGTAGCACTATCTTGTGCTAATCTTTGTTTTATATCTTTTACGCTTTCCCCATCTTGCCGCTTCCTAAGCAACAGAAATCATTAACCTCTTGTAAGTTCTTGTTACCTATCTGTATTCTTGTTTTTAATTTATTTTCCCCTCCTTTGCATACTAATACTTTAGTTTTATTTTTGTTAATTTTTATACCGTATCGCTGTGTTAGAACTGTTTCCATTTCATTAAGAGCAGCTTCTAACTTTTCCTTGTCAGATGCTAATACTGCTATATCATATGCAAATCTAAGCATATCGATCTATTGTCCCTGCATAATAATTCCAAATGTTTTCTTGCATTTGACAGTATTTATTGCCTCTTCGATGTACAAGTTAAAAATTAAAGGGGATATTGCACATCCCTGTCTTATCCCTTTCCTAATATTTACAACTCTACGTACCTGCTCTAATTCAATTACCGCTGTTTGCTCTTTGTAGAACCCATGTACTATCCGTGTATCCCTGAAACGCATTTCAATCTTTTTGAAATGGCTGATTTTGCATTGAAATTGCGATATGTTTCACTTGTCATACTAACTTTTTATTAACAACAACTTTAATGTTATCATCGTTCCGTTTATAATGTATACTTTACCGCTTAATTTAAGTTCCGTTTATATTGTACATAATTTACAGCTTAATTTATTTTCGAAGTTAAAATTTGTTGCTTATTTGCGCCCGCCCGGTATATTAAGATGCTATTGTGTACCGTGTATTACTTCAAGCATCGCCTGTACAAAGTGCCGCGATATTGATAAACCCTGCTCTTCGCATGTGCAAGAATATTCTTATTACCTTGGAAAACACACGAAGCTTGATAGTATCAATTTTCGTAGTAGAAGGCCGCTAGATTACATGTGCTACGTTTCACCACATAAAAGAGTCGACTTTTGTACTCCGTACTAGACGGACGCCTGCAACAGTATTTTTACAACCGCATTTCGTTCCGAACGACCGTTATAAAATAAATATGCTTCGCTTCGTTACAACTACAAAGGTAAGTGTTTGAAGTAATTGTTTGTCTTGTTTTAAAATTCTTAATTAATTGTTTTGTTTATTATCAGTTATTTTAATTTTCGTATACATGTCCACTTTTCTCTACCATCAGTAGCTATCGAAATTACCGCAAAAGTGACTTTGGTTTTCGAGCCGGATCTAAATAAACAACAAATTTTAATTGATAATTTAGATTCACGTTAGCATACCGCTTACCAAAGCATTGCCAGTTTAATTAACATCATTTTATCGTTTGAGTTGTTTACGAGTCTTTCTAGTTATCTGGTTTGGTATTAGGATTTGTACTAGGCTTACGTATTTGTTATCGCCTCAAGGTTATTTTAAATCATCGAAATTTCGCTTTCATTTCACCCGCCCTATTATATTTATTTAATATTTAAGCATGGCAGAAAAATTGATATGTATCTGTTTTCTACGGAATATTACAATTAATTCGCTGGAGGAAATCTTTGAAATCGCGCAAAAATCTGCCGTTGAACCAACCTTTTTTGATTTATTTTGCGCACAGTACCAATCTCTCAAAACCGTACGAGAAAATTTCTTTACACACCATAATTGTACAGTAGGTGTAATTTCTCCCGCCGGTAACGCTGATAAACAATTTGAAACGGAAGACGCTATTCGTAAACGTTTCGATAACCATTACTTCCAAATAAAAGCGCTTTATTTCAAGCTGTTTCCAAGCCAATCGTCGCGGGCAAATGTGTCCGCGCCGCTAGATAGTTTTAAGTCGAAAGTTTCAACCCCTCCCGCTGACGCTCTTTACGTTTGATGGGGAAGGTGTTTTGTTTAAAAGCTTAATCTTAATACCGATCTATCAAACGTGGATAAATTTTCGTATCTGCAATTAGCAGTAAAAGGTTCCGCACTCTTAACCATTAAGCATTTTGACCTTACAGAAGCCAGTTACTTTCTTGCCTACAATAAACTTCGCAAAAAATATCGTAATGTTCGTCACATTACCTCAGCTCTATGGAACAATATTGATAAATTTACCAAATTGAATTCCGATAACAACACGGGTTTGCAAAAATTAGTCGATACCTTTACCGACAATTTACAAGCGCCAGAGAAATTTTATTTGCCGATAGAGCAATGGGATTTTATTCTTGTTCAAATGGTCTTAAATGACCTTGATGTACACACTGCCCGTAGTTTTGAATTGCATCAAGATCCGACCGCTATTCCATCTTATAAAGAGTTAATTGCTTATCTGGAAAAAACGTGTAAAGCTTTATCGAATTTGTCGGTAAATCATAAAACTGATTTAAACAAAGTTATTCATTCCAGCAACCCGTCTAGGTCTCGCTTCACCGTTTCCATGTTAGTTCAGACGAAGTCTAATGTTAACAAATTTCCGCTTTGCAAACAAAATCACAATCTTTATCGCTGTAATGATTTTGTCAAACTTTCGTCACAAGATCGCTACAACTTTGCAAAACACCAACATCTTTGCATTAATTGCCAAACCAATTCTCATATTTTAAATAAATGCCAGTCTACTTTTTTATGTCGCCAATGCTATCAATGCCATTATTCCTTATTCCATTTTGATCTCGTTTCGTCTAAACCCGCTTTCGCTGCTAGTAACCAGGCTCGCTTAAGCCCAGACACCGCTGCCTCTAAGGTATCACCTCGTACTACTCCAGCTATTCAAGATATTGAGCAAAATTAAGACAAAATTGCTTCAACTCTGAAACGTATGTAAAATAGTATGGCTTTCAAGATACTGCTTCCCTTAAAGTATATGCATATATATGTATCCTAACTTTAAAAACTAATTTATAAAATAGATCTTCATCTGAGCGTACATCTTCATTACTGTCTAAACTTAATTAATTAGATAAAGTAAAAAAACGACGTCCTTCCAATACATTTGTCTCTACCACATATTCTGATAGATCATTGTCTGGGTTTCTTAGACTAGAAATATATGGATGTGATCGTAGCAATAATATTGTAATTAAACTTCTAATGGAATACATTTTTGACGCTTTCCGTTAATAATCTAAACATTGTTTTTGATTTTCTTGTGTAAAACTTCTATAACTTCTTCAGACAAGGTTCCAATTGGTAACTTGAAATAAGATATTATGTCTTTACCATGTATGAGCAATTTATTGACACTACTAGACATATAGTACCGCCCATAGTATTGATGATTAATGTTTGATGTTTTAGTAATCAAAGCATCAAATTTATCTCCTAGTATATTTTTACCACTAGCTACTATTCTTAAAACTAATCTCATTAGCTGAATTTCGAGGAGACTATTCACTCAGTATGAATCCTATCGTACACCGCCAGCGTGCTACTATCATCATAGCCGAGTTAAAAGCGCGTACTTATAACTGCCGACGAACCGGGTACTTCAATGAAACCATTTCACTAGTTACGGAACTTGACTAAGCTTGATTTATAAAAAAACCCAAACAAAGCAATCTCAAAAAAAAGCATCTTTAAGTAGCACCGCGACTTTTACGAGTCACTTTATTTGAAAGGGGCGTTAAATAGAATAGCGTTTTATTACGTATAATTTCTACATCGTACATTTGCTGATTAATCACTTACTTCTTATTGCATTCACGAATATACGAATTTTAATTAACAAGTTCGATTACCTTTCAATTAAAATGAGTACCTATTTAAGTGTCCTGTAGAACTTCATTCAGCTGCTACGTACAATGACGTACTCAAAAACCAAGGAACGAGGAAGAAGAAAAAAAGAAAAATTAACCAGGCTCAATCGGTGAGTGGGCGGGGCACAATACCTACACAAATTAAATCAGGCCTGAAATAAAAGTAAACAAATAACACACTCCTAAACATAATCATACAATTTCTAATTAACAAAAAGGATAAAAATTAATTAGGTGCAATCCTCTCTAACATGGAGAGCTACCGTTTTTAGGGGCCTACGCAACACAACAAAACCCAAAAAGAACACTAAAAACCACAGCGCTTAATGGTTGTAAATATAAAAATTACACATGCCTCATTGGCAGGACAATATCTTAACTAATAAAAATTTAGCACAAAAAATTAAAGCACATGGTAACCCACCAGTTATAACTCATCCTCGTACGTCTACGATTACTTACAGTAATCCGTTTAAAGCCACCAAGTGTGGTAACCAAATGGTATCAATTAATACTTACTTACTCACCCTCGAGTTGCTGCCGTCGGACCGGCTCCCATTGTATCTAACGACGGCGCGAAGAAGAGGGGCACGTGATCCCACCTTGGGGTTGTCCTCCCATTACAACAAAGGGCGACCATCCATCGTGGCTTTCAGGGCTACCGGAAGAAGCTATAGTAAGTACAAGTAAAATTAATTTATTGATGTCGAAAAGTACAATTTTACTAAACCATAAATACTCACCACGTTGTAAGACGTGCGCGAAATTTTCATAAGCAAAACGAAACGAAGAGCGCCAGAACGGATGTTTTCGTTGTGCGAGTTGAAAAGCAAATGATTATTAATTTCGTTTAGCTATTGACCAGAGCTCAAGGTAATGTTGTTGCTAAGGATTAAAACGGGAAAAACACGGTTTTATCGGGTAGTGCGCGGCTTTAGTTCGACGAAATACTAAGAAATTCTATGAACGCGGATTTTGGTAGCGCGCAGGTTTTCAACTCAATCAGTTTTATGAGCAATAAAATTGTTTCCTATTTATCTGTTCTCGGTATTATAAATCGAAATAATAAATCTCTATGGTTTTCTATAACAAGTAGACAACCTGTTATACACTTTACTCCATAATACTGCAAGGCGTGTTCCAAAAATACCTAACCATTTAAATATACGTTTTCTCACGCGGACAAATTAATCAAAGTCGTTGTGTTATATTGAGGCCTTTTGCTTTCGTTAATTGAGCCTGTATGCAAGCCGTGTTCTTGAAATACTTTACAGTTGTTATCTTGAAAATACTTTAAAGGTGGAGTTCTCAGAATAGTTTACATTTTATCGTTGGGAAACGTTACCCTCTAATGTTTTGCCTATCTATAAATACAGGCTGAGCGTTGAAAGGAATTCTATTTTATACAGCGTCCTTTTCCGTAAAGAGACTTTCTCAAGTCGCGGCGTTACATAAAATGCGTTTCTTCAAGAAACATTGCTTGAAGTCGAATTTAGTCAAGTAAAATTGTTTCCTAGAAATCCAGTCCGCCGGCAATTGTATGTACGGTTTTCCGACTTTTCTACGATAGTACCAGATGAAGGCAGCTACTTTTCTTAAGGTACGAATATTCTACTTTTTTATGCTTCTATGAAGTCTAGTGACTTGTTTCTTTGGTGCTGTAGTTTTCTTACTCGTGGCTATTGCACAATAGATTACAGACCGCCATGCTAAAAATTTCCTTTCGCGGGATAGTGCACAAGTGATAACGTGATTGTTTTCAAGTCACAATTGATATAAACCAAAGCTCGCATTAACTTAAGATTTACGATATGCTAACGTGACAAACTTTTTAGTATTTATAATGTAGATTAAGTTTAACACTTGGTTCACTTCAGTTTAATAATACGCTACTTCAGTAAGTTTATATTGACTACGTTGTCACTTCAAGGAGCAGGTAAATAGCGTTCTAATACTTTACCTATTATGTCTAGTTTCCTCTTGTATTTATTAGGGGCTGGAAACATTAGGTAAGTATACTTGTATGTCTTATTTATATTTTAACATTTTTCGTGACAGAAATAATCTCTAATTTATATGTGCTTAAATGTATATTTTAAAGTTAAGTGGTGTTATATCACACATGTTCCTTAATTAGCAGTTTGAAAATAAACCTACTTACTGAGGTTTCCAATTTTGCTTTCAGTGTGACCCACCTCACTTTACAACGTTTTAAGCTAGCGCGGCATCCAATTCTTTTGGACTTCTATTTTACCCTTGTTTTGCTGCGATATTCGGTGTATGCGATTTTCTTTGCTTACTTTACTACTTTCTTTCTTGTCTGCACGGAATACAGTAACAATTTTTTCGAGGCTCAGCCTGTATATATAGGGGGAAAAAAGGCACCAAGTGGTAACATGTTTTTTTTTCAAAAAATTTCCCATTGACAAAATACCACCTGCAAAGGTATTCTCAATAGCTGCAAAGTATTCTCATAACACTACCTGCCAACAATCGCAATTAAAAAACAAGTGGCCTCAATACAACATCACGACTTGCACGAAGCATGTCCGCGTGAGAAACTCCTGCCTAGTAGTATCGAAACAACGTCTGTTCAAATTGTTAGCTATATCTACAACCCGCATGCCAGAATTAAATTAGCTAAGTGTATGATGGGTGGCCTACTTCCTGTATAAAACCAGTGAGATTTACTATTTCGAATAACATTGCTGAGAAAAGATAAGCAGTGGCCAATCTTCGATTGTTTGCAATGGGCGTCTGTGAACACATGTGCGATAACAGAACGCGATAATAGTATTTTAAGCTAATTCATTAAAGGTATTTATTTAAGGGATGCAGTCGTTTTAAACATATTTCAGAGAACCCATAATGCGCGGATTTTTAACCTTTGCTAACCAAAGCAAGTTAACATATAATAGATTAAAAAAATTGAATGTAACTAAACTCTTAATGAGATTTTATAGGATGCTTGAACAAGTAATAATTTCATTTTGAAGGGTAGTCGAACTTGTTAATGAAAATTCGTATAATCGTGAATACAATAAAAAATGTGAAATTAGTCAGAAAATATACGATGCGGAAACTGTACGTAATGGGTGTCAACCAAAAGGCACAATCTGTATTCTTCAGCATTCCCCGTAGACAGCTCCGTCAGAAGAATGGTTGAGGGTAGTGTAGAATTCTTTCTGATAATTCACTTTCTTGACTATAATCTTTTGTTATGAAGTATTTGCTTTTTAATTCTTCAAAATAAATAATTATGGAGATGCAACGTTACACTTTTGAGACAATTTTTAGTCAATTTACGGGAAAGGTAGCTATGAAATCGATTCATTCTTTCACTCATACGGTCACAACTGATACTGGTAAGTTAGATCATATTTGGCGTCCATATACTGGAACGGTTGGTTTTTAAATTTCTACATTTGCCATTATTTATGTAATTTAATATTATTTCCGTGTTCAGATCTTCATGGTCTGTAATACCTTTTATGTTGGCTAAATTGATAACTTCAATTTGGAGGTGGTTGATAAGGACCTGTCGACGAAGCCATTGTTCTTCTTTCAACGAACGCCGCTCTGACAAGCAGTCTTTTAATGCATCCATCTTCATCTCGCCTTATAGCGGTTTTGGATGTATTAAATGATATATTTGTAGAGTAGATTTTGGTATTACATTGGTTTATACGTTTATTTTTCTACTCACAATACCGCCTTGCGGATATTTCCCGCTTTTACTTATATTAGGTGAGCCACGTTTTTCCTGTTTTGTGTTTTCTGATTTTAATTATTTATCTTTCAGAATCTTGTATTGTACGAATATCAAAGTTGCTCTTTGTTAGCTACTAATTCATTGACACCCACTTCTGTGGTAAAGTATATCTTCCTGAAATTTCAGTACTAACATTACTTATTTCAGGGGTCGTAATCTTGGTTATAATCTTGGGATTAATCTTGTTTCATGTAAACAGATCCTTATATCAGCCCGTGGATGCTCCTTGTGAGCTCACTTCAATTCTGTACTAATAATCCGTTTGGATTTCCGTTTAAATTCAATATTAAATAATACTTCATTCTGTGGCTTATGTACTGAAGACTCGTTGGAAGCGGAAAGCATCGATTTATGATTCAGACTCCAGGTTGTATACTTAGAAGTTAGTGATACCTATTGCTGTATTAATTGTGTGTTGCGTTACGCAAGTATTGGCGTGATTATTGTTTATTGTTGATTGAATCCGTATAATTAGCCGTATGCTGGTTATATTTTTGCATTGTTATTGGTAAACTATATCAATTTCTTGGTATCCTACCACCGGCTGTTTGTGTGTCTACTCATGTTACAGGTCAGCACTAGCGCAGCGATTCACTAGCTAGTGATTGCATCGTCCAGGTATGCTCAATTTATGCCGCTTTCTGGTGAGTAATCATTTAAATTAATTAATATTTATTGCTAACCTGTAGGTGAAAAGCCATTTGTGTGTGTTTTTTTGTAAGGCCTTTCTCCTCTGTGTTTTTGAAGTTTACTTACTAGCAAGAAACCTTTTACGGCTAGTTTAATGTCAATTTGTACTCGCCAACAGGCGAAAGATACCTTAAATTCATTGTTTTTAGTGGGATACCGGTTTATATATTATCCTTTATGTGTGTTATTAAAATACGTTTGTATTTGCATTGCCACTGTGGTGTGTATTTAATTCCAGATAAACCGCTTGTGTTTGTAATTCAGTTATTTTGAAATATAGTTATATGATTGTAGTGGCTACCGTTGTTATACTTATTTTGCTCTTTAGGTGTGATATTATCCGAAACCATTGGGACTTGGGGTTTCGTAGTTCTTTCGGCATTTTAATCAAGCTTCTGGCGCCTTTTGTACTGTATTTACTTGTAGGTCTGTTCGGGTTCTTAACGACCTACTTGCAGGAATCAAGATCCACCCCTGCAGAAGAGTCTTTATTAGCCGAGGTGCAAAAAGTCACCGTATCTACCCTAAAGAACCCACCTTTGTAGCTTTCATCAAATTACCGTGACAACACACACTTATTTGTTTCATGTTAGCTGCTGTTACAAGTAACTTATACCAAGAAATTATAACAAGAAATATCATTTGTTAAAACTGTTATAAAGCGATGTAGTGTATCTACTTTTGAACGGATTTTTGTACTGTATAAATTGACGACCCTAATTGAATAATGTTTTGCAAGCAAACAGCTTTGCGAAGCTAGCTTTTTTTTAACATCAGCTGTTTGAGTTTACAATTCCATTTGCACAACAGCGCGCAAACTTTTCAAAGACTATAAATTATGAAATCTCTTTGCAACCCTTTAGTATACACTTTTTATTCAAAGCACGTTTTCGGTTATATTATATGACGTGATGTAACCTCTCGACCCAAAAACATTGCCAATTTTAACCGTTATTGCTTGCCAGCGAGTTTATCTTATCTTGTGTGAAACATTCGAACTGTGTAAATAAAGCAGAGAAACCTAATATTTCCTTTTTCGATATAATTCGATTAGGAACCGTGTTCACGTACAGAATATTATGTAAAGACGTTAATGCTTTATCAAACTATACTATGTAACACAAATCTTTAACACTGTCGAACATTCAAGTTTTAAAAGGTGTTAGCATGAAAAAGCAATCTAATAAACTCAAGATATCCTACAAGAAAAATGATTTTTGAAATTGTTTAAGAACGAAGGCATGTGTATATTTGTGAAGGGATTTGGGAAATCCTTAAATCGGAGATTTTTCATGAATAAATTCTTAAAAGCAGGTGTCTCTTTTAATATCAACTGTTTGATTTTTCAATTTCAATAGCAAATTGCGTGTAAACTTTTCAATGATTTTAACTACAAACCCTTCTTGCAATCTCTCGGTATTCTTTTTATGCAAAGTTCAGCTTCTGAAGTATAAGATTTGATATGGGCTTCCTTCTGACTGAAAAACACTGTCACTTGTAACCGTTTAAGGCCTGCCAGCGATTTTGTCTTATCTTGAAGCACAGATCTTTGTTGTTTGCAAAGGTATATCTATAGCAATAAGTTAGCCAACTTATTGATCCGTTTTTATAGGACAAAGTTTTTGCTTTATTATTGTGCTGCGTAAGTTACGTACTTATAAAACTCAGGGGTGGTTGCAGACACTGGCAGGCATGGCAATGGCCCAGGTTCCCGCGTTACCGGTGTCCCACGCTACGCGAAAATTCATGATTGATGTACATAGCAAGTGCATCAAACCATAAAAATGACTAAAATATTCATAAAATAGTTTAATGATTAAATAAATACTTTATTTAAGAAAATTCACACGAGGCCAGAAGTCCTAACAAAAACAAAAGAGAAATCATGAAGCTAAAGAAAGTTTTCAAAGAAATGAAATGCACGTCTAGTCCAGCTTAAAAAGAAAATTGAATGTTTGAGTTTCAGATTTAGGCCTATAATATGCTATTTACACCAGAGGCTACGCTGCCAAAGCACTTAGACACAAAAAAATTAGGACTAACTTAAATAAACTAACGTCGTTTGTATTGCAGGTTTTAAATGAAAGAAGGTGAAACCGGGTTGCAATTAGCACAAGTGCAGACACACTACTGCAATACATAAATTAATATATACAACCACAAAACATATATTTACAACAATAAATGCTTACATCCAAATATTATATAAAACACTATAACTAATTATCTACACGCGGATGCGTGTTATTAAGCACAAACAGGAACAAATATATATATAAAAATACATTGTCAGTTAATGCAAAAACATCATGTGGATATTTACAAGGTTAACACGACGGCGTGTTAATAAGCATAAACAAGAACAAACGTTCATATATCTTTATATATATATATATATATATATATATATATATATATATATTGCTATGATAATAGGGTAATTTAGGGGTATGTATATTGAGTCATAACGGTCGTACGCTACATGTAAATAACACAATTATGCAAAAAGCTAATATCGAGCACACTGTATATAAATCACCAATAACGTTAATTTATGAAAAGAAGCTCATTCTTCAAAAATCAAATCATATTCAGTAAGATAAATGACTTGTACGTCATACAAGGCATTTTAAATTAAATATACAAGCATAAAATTGAAAATAAATACGCAGGAATAACATTTTAAACACAACAAGTTTTATTGAAATAAATACGCAATTAGTGAAAGAAAATAACCTGGCATACTAGCTATAAAAAATCCCATTCAAAACATTAACGCATAAATAAATAAACGCATCACGTCATCACAGAAATTTGACTACGTTCTCTGTACATCATAAATTCATCTAAAATTTGGAGTACTAAACAACAAAGCAGACGTTTGGATACATTATAAATTAAACGGGAAAATTTGATAAAGGCAAATATAAACAAGCGGACGTGACTTGAAGAAAGTTCAAAGTTGGATATACAATATACAGATGGGATGCCTACGTGAGAATATGCATTACTTCGACACGGGTTTTGATGGTAACTTTGTAGAAAATCCGAAGGCTGCGATGATAAGCCAAAAGTGCAACGCCTCAATTAACAAAGTACGCTCGGAAAACCAATGGTACAGGTGAAAAGCGGAGTCTTTATATAGAACACGGACTTAATAAACAGTCAATCTTTCTTCGACCAAGGCACAAACGATAACAGTTCAAAGTGTAACATCACGCGAAGTGAAAATAGTAAAATTAAATAATTATTTGGTGATAGAAAATTTTAAAAGTCGTGATAATTCTAGTTCCAATATATACGATAGATGTTGCCGTTAACTTTGAAAAACGGCTCTAAGTAAATCTAACTAACCACTCTGGCAAACGAGTCTAAGTAAATCTAACTAATCACTCTGGTGAACGTACTCTAAGTAAATTCAAGTAAATCTAATGAATTACTTTAAATAACTATGCTAAGAAACGAATTTAAGTAACTACTTATAAATATTCGTCTAAATATTGGTATGTGAGCATCGAAGGGAGAAATTAATCAACTAAGGGTTAGACTAGGCAAGCTGTACTAAGCAATATACATGAGAGCTTAAATGGAAACAATCCAGGGGCACTGATCAACCACATGCGAAAGCAGTTCAAAGAATTGAAAACCAGCAAGGAAGACGCAGGTCAGAAATTAGAATATTCTATATTAACATAAGGCTTTATTTCAATTTTTAACACTTTTTTATATATCGAAGTACAATATCCAGTTATCTGTAAATTAATTAACATTCAAAAATCAATTTCCAAGTCCCATAAATGTCTGTTCACAAAATATCAAATAATAATAAAAACACATCGAACTCAAATTCAAATAATCACAAACACCATAAAAATATTCACCACTCAATGTTCTATTCTTTCGCCTACCTGGTCTCTATCTTCTAAATGTGCTTGACCACCTAGCTCTTTGGAAATGCTGCCGTCTAGTAGGTTCCCAGTCCATCAGCTAATTCCCCGGTCAAATTACCATATCTGCCATGCATGCCGCTGTATACAATTTCCAATCCAAAAATTCCAATCTCCAAAATTAATTTTTCTTATTCAAACATCGCTTTTTTTCATCATCCAAACAATTTCAAATTTTAATAATTTCGTGCACCCTAATCCTAAAATAATAAGCTTTGTACTTACATGCCACTTCAACGTTTTAACAAAAAGTTGCTCTATTAGCTTAAATATAAATTTTTATTAAATTGCACTAGTTCACTTGAAAGTGACTATTATCACGAATGTTGGATGAAATCAAGAGAGAGAGAGAGAGAGCTCGGCCCCTCTGCCAGTGATTAAATAAGTAAATTCGATCCCTCCTATTTCAAATTGGCCCGCACGCTTGTGTACCCGTTCCTATAATTTTTGAAATTGTTTTTCAACCGTCTGGTATTCCAGTGAAAAACCCCCTAACGACCTCGGTTTCTCGTAAATTTTCATAACAAATAAAACAATACTCGGTAATCCGCTTCAAAACTGTCAACCGCCGTTCTAATTTAACCTCTACTTTTCCATTTATCTACGCCTCCAACTCGAACAAACATCTTTCATCTCCCTTGTATCTATAGCTTTATCTCACACATATGCCTCCACCAGCTGGATCTCTGCCCTTTTTGTACAAATCACACCAATTACCTTGCTTGGCTCCATTCTCCCACCTTTTAACAGACTTCTAAATATCCTTGAAATTATTTATTTTATTCAAGTCTTCCTACTATACTGTGTCCGAATTAATTATATGCATCTTTCTTGTACTCAATACATTTTTATTCTATCTTGGTCTTTTCTTGGTTATCTACTGTACTACCTTCAAGATTTAACTCAATATTTTAACCAACAAACCGCGTTTAAATTAATTCCAACGGCTGTTCTATTCCAATAACCCGTTAAAGTTTGTTTGTTGCTACGCTACCGAGAAATATTATCTCCCTTTGTTGTTTTGTTTTAAACGTGTTGGGTTTTACGTTTGAAAATAGAAATGTTTTTTTAACATCTGCTCCACGCTTTTAGATTGTCTACAATACTTTACTACAAATTTAAATACGTTAGAATAATTTTACCTCAATTACTATTTATTATGCCCTATATTTACACAAGTACTATGTTACATTATCCCTAGCTACATTAAATTGACCCTACATTATTATACACTACTTAAGCTAAAAAATAGTTGTTAAAAAATATTCTAACTCCCTAACTGAATAAATTTATTTTACCTTATCCAATAGCTCTCAACCTATGAAAAGAATAATTAAGAAGAATACAAAACAAACCATAACAAACATACAGGGAGTAATCGCTAATTCATTTGTGACGGTCACTTTTATTGACTAGTGTGGTTCTAGAAAGTGCCACGCTTTTCTATAGGTTGATTTGAATATATTAC
Organism: Platerodrilus igneus; assembly: GCA_036346225.1. Taxonomy (NCBI): domain Eukaryota; kingdom Metazoa; phylum Arthropoda; class Insecta; order Coleoptera; family Lycidae; genus Platerodrilus; species Platerodrilus igneus. Next base: position 1,373,780 of record JARFIW010001414.1, read on the forward strand.
AAATCTGACTTAGCTGTTGAAATTTGTTGCTCCAATATATTACATTCTAGGCATTCGGGAATGTCCTCGAAGCTTGTGTTAATGATTCAGGCTAAATACGGCTTCTACACACCTAAATATGATTGCGTTGGTTTACAATGTTTAACTGTTACTAATCCTGAATTTTTATATTCCAAAATCAAGCAAACTCAAATGTTTTTATACATTTTTGTCCGGTATAAAGTGCACGTAATTTGTAATAGTATGATTTATTTTTACACGTAATTTATTTAAATAAAGTATGTGATTTAATGAATTATGTTTTGCTTAAAATAGTGCATCTCATTCTTATTTTCACCGGTATTCAAGGATTTCTTTAATGATTTGTAATTAAAAAAGGTTTTTGAAATGTTTACATTTGCTTCACCGATGATTTATCTAATAAAAAAGCAGTATAATTTACATATGCATTCTCGAATTAACTGTTGCTCATTACTCGTGCATTAGTTATTCTATACAGGGTGATTACTTATTAATTAAATATATATATATATATATATATATATTATATATATATTATTGGGTTTAATTGATTTTTTTTCGTTCCTTTAGTGTTATGTACATAAAGTAACTATCTTTTATGACCCTCTACGTAACACGGTTATATATATATATATATATATATATATATATTGCCCTAGATTTGCCTCAGACGTACGCTTATTTCAAGCCCTACCGCTGGGCGGTCATAAGTTTGCAGTGGTACTTGGGAAGGAAGCTCTACATGATCGTGTCCCACTCTTTGGGCGAAAATAAAATACTTGCTGAAAAATAAAATTTTAACTTTAATAATTTTCAGCCTAAATAAATTTTTGAATCCCAGCTTTGATTACTAGATGTTCTATATATAAAAATTTTAACTACGTCACTTTTTTCCATACGATTCCAGGTTTAATTGAAAGAAGTACTCATGTGGGTGATGTAATTATAACAAGAATTCGCGCTTTGTGGTCTAATTAGTGTCAAACTACCGTGACCAATTTGATTTACGTTCTTAATAAAGCGTGCCGTTTATGCTTTTTTAACGTACGTAGTTCATCGTCGCGTGGTATGCTGTTTTATAGTAACCCAGAAAGCTATAAAAATAATTTTTATCGATTTTATTGTTTTTTAATGTTTTTGCTTTTAAAATTGAGCATTCATTAATTTAATCGCTTTTAGAAACATTTTTAGTAAAGAATGACGTATTCTCCTTACTAATCACGAAAATTCGAGGAAAATTCTTTATTTAATTTTTAGGATATACACCTACAGGGTAGTTATTAAAGTACGCGGTTGCTTTTTTTAGGGTTGATTGGTAAACTAATAAAGTTAGAGATTTCAGTAATTAAAGCTTTAATTGCTTGCAAATGCAAAAAGATTTTCATCTTAATAATTGTAATTAAAAGATTAGTTTTTTAAGGTAAATAAAACGAATAAATTTATGCACGGAAGGTGTATTTTTATAATAAATGAAAATGAAAGAATTTATTTCTTAAAGATTGAATCTCATTTTTTACGGTATCTCTCAACGATTAATTTGCACCCGGTTTATAGTTTTATATTTGTTTTATGATTTTGCCAATAATGTAGTAAATGGGAAATCCAATCACATAATTAACAAAAGCTGTATTGATAAATGCAATATCTTTGTATTTTTATTTCTTAGTAATAAAAACTCGTTTTTATTAAGTAGGCTTTCATTTACACACAGAAAAAATTATTTAGTACTTTAAAAGTACGTGCTATAACATTTGTTTCATACACGAAAGAATAATTAACTAACTTTGTATTTATTTCTTAAAATATTTTTCATATACACGGAAGTGTGTTTCGCTTTATATTTTAATGGTTTTGTATTTACAATACACTTATCTTTCTATTTGGGTGGGTTTTATTTATAGAATTTGGGTTTCAATAACCGCTCGTGAGCTCTTTATCAAATTCTATAAAGAAAATCCACCTAAATAGAAGGAATCTGGAAAAAGTTAAATTTTCAAATATTTAATGGTTTCACCCTGTATAAAGTAAGCGTATTTCATTTCCATTAAATTGCAAAGCCGTTCATTTCATTCACGTCATTATAAAACGTAAAAGGAAGTCCTTATTGATCATGTAATTAAAACCCCGTGCAGAATATGAAAAAAGATCATAAAACGAACATAAAATTTTAACGTTGTGCAAACTAGTCGCTACCTAGATAAAACATAAAGCTGTCGCATTTATCAACGGAGTGTGTAAAATATGCGTTAGAATACGTTTTATTTCCTATAACAACCAATCTGTTTTTACAATTATTAAGATGCAAATTCTATTGCATTGGCAAAACCGTTAAGAAAGCAATTGAAGTGTTAATTATGTAATTATACTGAAGTATGCACTTTATTAGTATACTAACTAACCACAAAAAAAGCAAACGCGTACTTTAAATATATTTTCGTGTGTAATTTCAAAAATGAAATATTTATTCTTGCTCAATATAACACTTTGTGAGTCTTAAATATTAATCCAAAACTTTCGTCATTAACAAAGAAAGATACGCCATATTCACTAGAAATGTTTTTATATGTCGTTAAATAACTGAATGCCCGATTCTAAGAGCGCAACGATTAAAAATGCCATAAAATAAGAACTAATTATAGGTTTCCGGGGTTATTATAAGATAGCATGGGGTGCGACCATTAATTTCGTACGTTAGAAGAGTATAAAAAGCACGTATTACTACATACATAAATCATAGCTTGACGCTAATTAGATCATTAAACCGTGGAATTCGCAGAAATATTGCATTTCTAGTGGGATGTTTTGTTCCAAATGAATCATAAAAAATTTTGAACAATAACGTATTGAGATAATTTTGATATATAAGTCGGACCTTTATTAGAGATAATTTATTCAATATTGAATTCGGGTTTTGATTCTTTCTAAAGCCACGGAATTTGTAATGCTGGGTAAAGATCGACTATGCAGAGTTGCAATGAAGCTACATGTTTTTAACTGATAAAAATATTACAGTATGAGTAATTTAAATTACTGTGCGTAATGAAACAAATACATTTTAAATGATTTGTAATCAATGTTATCGGCGTTCCATAATTAACAATTGAAGGAGCACTTTGAAAATTAATATTCTAAGTGGAGATTTAAAAGAATATAGATAATCTTCTAGACTGACATTTTAACGTCAATTTAAAAATGGAATCAGGAGGTATTTAATACCATTACTTACGTTGGAAATGAAATATTGATAAGCGCTATTTTTTGTAAGTATATAACTTTGGTTCTTTGTTGGTTAATTGATAAAAATAATTGAATATTTTGTAATTTAGATTTAGAATAAGTTCTCATTTTATTATTTATGTAAGGATAATTTATTGCAAACTTTGAGGTCGAAGTTCGAGATATTTTGACCTTCACTAAATAGATTATCTGTCAAGGATTATTGGCAAATCGCACTTACAAGCGTGGGAATAAGGATGAGTAGATTATTCGTCTATTATTAAAAAAGGTTTGTGCATCTGTTAGCAAAAATTAGGTAAGAATTTAATTAACTTCTGTATGAATTGGAACTGTGAATTGTTTTATAAACTGTTTTGTACAAAAGGAAAATGTTTTTGAATTTATAGATGTTTTCTTCAGATTACTGTGCTTTATTTGATTTTGTAAATTCCATAGTATAAATTCCGCTGAGCCAGTCATTCAAAGGAAAGAAAAAGAAGGTAAGATAATCAAATTTCTCATTGCTGTACTGTTTGTCACAGCACTCTTTTAGCTCCCACATCAAAGGGAGGTTATCACACCGCTCTTTTAGCGGCACTCCAACGTGCGACCGTTGTCACAGTACTCTGTTATAGGCGCTCCAACGTGCGGCCGTTGTCACAGCAGCGTTCCAACCTAGGGTTAGATCAAGCCGTCTGAAAATTATAGTTTTTTGTCTCGTAAGATTTTGTGGAAGTTTTTTCTTTGTAATATATCTGATTGGTTTCTAGTATGACTGATAGGATGAAAGAAGTTCTCGAGAGTTTGAGAGCTGAAAAAGTGGAAATTGGTTTTCAGGAAAGTGTCTATATGGAAGAAGCAAAAAGGAGAATCCATAGGCCAAGAAATAACAAAGTAGGAAAGACTTGTGAATCAAAAATGATGGCTCTCTTATTAAGTCTACATCAAAATATGTAGGAACAAAAAGAAAATATGAAAGAAATGGGTGAAACAAATGAGAAAGGCACGAAGAACATGGGCGAGAAATGTATCAAATAAATAGGTGACAAATTAGATAAAAATACTCAGAAGTTACGAACATAATTTGGAGAAAACATAGCAAAATTGGTGGAATGTCTAAGAATAGAAAGTAAGAAGAATTAAAAGAAATTTAAAGAGATGAGCGAGAAACTAGCTTTGGGCTTGGAGGAAACTGATAAAACCATAGATGAGATGAAATTTGAAATTAGATGAATGTGGTACAAATTTCGGGGGATATGGATGATGTTAAAGAGGAAATTGTTCAAAAAAGGCCAATCAGTAGGCGAGCGAAAAGAAAATTAGTGAAAAAATTAAAAAGCTAGGTAAAAAGTAAACGAAATTAAGGGAAGCTGCCAAGCTAATTTTAAAACGTTTTGAATGATTGGGAAATCTAAAAACAGACTTGGGGAATAAGTTTGAAAATTTAGAAGACATGTTTTAAAATGTTCATGTTGGGGAACCGATGCGATGGAGTTCAATCAGTGTTTACTTGGAACAACGCTCACAATTTTATGGGGATAATAAACTTAACCCTAAAATATTTTTAAATAATCTAAAAACTTTAATACATGGGCTTTGGAATGAACAAACAAAGTTAAATATTGCGAGGTCCACGTTGAAAGGGAGTGCAAAAATTTTGTTTGTACTGATTGAAAACGAGTTAAGTTCTTTTATAGATGTCAAGATTAAATTTTTAAAACATTTCTGGGGAGACAACCAGCAATATAAAGTTAGAGATAATTTATTGATGTGAAAGAATAGTAGTGATTCAGGTATTACAAGGGAGCTGCATGCTATTTAGAAATTTAGCGTTGCCAAACAACTTGATCCTCCTATAGAGGACCAACGAATTTTTAAATATTTAGTAGGACATTTTGAAACGGAGGTAAGGCAATGCATAGCCTTACAGAGCATTGTAGATAGAGATATGTTTTGAAATATCTTTAACGTTATGATGAGAAGGTTCAACCAAGGAGGATAATTTGAATAGTGAAAATATCATTAGAAAAGACGGGAGAATAGAGAACTATGAATTCCGTACCATTGAGAATAGAACCGTAGCCCAAGGAAGGAAAAATGGCACGAGTATACAAAAAGATGGCATGAATGGTAGCAACGATAATAGGAGGACATTTGCAGAGATCGTAAATCAACCTGGAACAGCAAGCAGGCAGTATTTTTAGGAACAGACAAATCAAACGACGAAAGTATAGAAATTAATAAATGTGAACATTCACGTGAATTTATAAAACTTGATTTGGAAATTGATGTAAAAGGTGATGAAAGAAAATGATTTACTTCCTATAATAAAATTACAAGTAGAAGGTATCACAATAGCTAAACCAACGTTAGTAAGTGAAGGCTTTACAAAAAATAATTCAGAGGAGTTAATGCAGAAAGGTATGCTTATTAAAAAACTCATTTAGTATCGCGGAATAATAATAAGTTTGCAGTTATCGACAGTATTATAATTCTGAAAGTTAAGTTGGGAAAGATTGAGGTTGCGCAAGAATTTTTAATAGTTTCAGTGTTAAGAGTCGATGCCATTGGGAATGGATTTTATTAGTAAGAAGATACGGAGAATATAGTGATGATTGTGGGGGACGAAAGGATTACATAGGACAAAGAAGTTCATGTAGAGATAGACAGAGATTGTATGAATTTGAATCAGATTGAGAAGGAGATGAAATTAAAAGCTGATAAGAGTTTAAGTATTAGGTGCCCTGGTGAAGTTAGAAAGAAAGTTGCATCGTTTGTAGAGAAAAATATCAGAATTATTGGAAACTGCAAAAGATAATGTTGAAGAGATGGAAATAGTAGAGAAATTGATAAATATAGTATAATTGCACGAATTGGAAAGGAGATAAAAAAACTTTTTGTGAATGCAGCTTTTGAAAATAAGGTGAATAAAGGTAGTAAAATATTAGGTAATGATAAAATAATTTGGAAAGCAGAGCTAAATAATTCGTTTGGGCTAATTGCGATTAAAAAATCAAATCCTTCTGTGAAATGTCGTATGTACATATATGGGGGAAAGGCGTTTGGTTTGTCGAAACATTCATTTAACTATGCAAATGTGAGAAGGAATTGAAAGTGTATGAAAAAGAAATGGATCTATGAAGTGAAAGAGGAGGAGGGAATTAAGAGTATAAATATAAACCAGTTTGAGAGAGAGAGACTTAGAAGATAATGTAGAAAAAAGGAAGAATTATTGTTATATATCCAGGTATAGTAAAGGATCAAGTAAGTCGTTAGTAAAAGAAGAATATTTTGAGTTGGTAGTTAGAGAGTCATGAATTGCTACAGATGATGAAATAAGTTAGAAGTTATTAATATTAAACCGTTCAAGACTAAAGTTTAGACGTATAATGAAGATTGATTGAAAGAAATCCAATTTAAAGGTAATGTAAGTAGGCTAGATAAGGAGATTCTAGGCAAAAATTTTTTATGCAGAGTAGTGTAGCTGTGTAATTGCTGGATCAATTTCATGAAAATTTTATATCCCGTATTTTTTCAAGATTGTGATAGTTTTGAGAGGAATTTGCTATAATATGCTGGGTGGAGTATGCAAGTGAGGAGAGTTCCGTTTAAGATGAAACTTGATGAGATCATGTGTAAATATGAGAAAGTTAGAAATATAGGATAATAATGTTAAATTGTAGATGATATTAGGAAAGTTTATTAAATTTTAAGATAGAAATATCTAAATTATTGAAGAGTAAAGCTCCAATATGCGTGTGTACTATGTCTTATAGAAAAAGTTGTAGATAGTATGTAGTTAGAAATAAAAATGATAGAATTACTCATCCATGCGGAAATATGGCGGAGATTTCGAATTTTATATTTTGATTTGGGGGAAAATGAAAATTGCTCCATCTTGGAAAAACTATTTTTAAATAAAATATTAACATAAACATATCTGCGAAAATTACAAAAAAACTTTTTTTTATATTTTTGTTTCTAACTTTTTCTAAACAGAGATAACATAGGTATAGGAATTACTTTTGAGAAACTAAAGTAAAAATTTCAACCATTAAAATGAGCTTCAAAAAAATATTCAACGATGAAAATTAACTGAGATATTAATGAATGTTACCGTTCCAAGTTATTAATATTCGGCGATTTCAACCGCATATACTTATATACCCTATATTTTTATAATAGTTCATGAAAAATTGTTATTTTTGTTAAGCACAATGCAATTTTAAAGTTATGGAATAACAATAAAGAGTTTTTAAAGTTGTATAATTAATTTGTTCTTGAAAAAGAAAATGAATAAATAACATATAACTAACTACTGACCATCTTTTTGGACTTTTGACACTTTTCGATTATGAACACTTTGTGTTATACAAGTTTTTTATTTTCACATTATATTACTGTATTCTACCTAAAATAAGTTTTACGTCGTGTATTTTAATACAAAGCAGTAAGTACCATTATCTATTGTTCATGTGCATGTTCTTGCAGAACACCTGCTCCGTATACCTAAGAATAACTGTGCTGTATATTCAATTCTATAGTTTTTAATAAAAGAGAGAGAGGTGAGATGTCAATTCTTTCCTCCCATCTTTGTTTACAATAATTAATTCATTATACTAATAAAAATACAACATGTTATTTATCACTCAGTAACATTAAAATAAAGCTATAGCCAATAAAAATAAAGTTTACCATTGAAAATTGACTACAAAAGGGTAATAAGAGCTGATGGTAAATACTCGACAAAGCAAACTCAATTTTGAATTGCAATATCTCAATTAATATGTATATCGATTATTAGAGAGAATTTGAAATTGAAATTTTAACATGAGAAATCTCTATGATGCGTCTTTTAAAGGACCATACGGTATATACATCGTTAATATTCTTTTTCCAATTTATTTTCCATTTTCAGGAACGTATAAACTTTACAACGGTTTTAATTATGAATCATCCATATAAACCTTTATTATACTCTTTTGTGCAGACCAGCCTCTGGAGTATAAATTACAATACGCGCTAACCTTTTGACCTAAAACATTGCCATTTATAACAGTTAGTGCTTGCTAGCGATTTGCTCTTATCTTGCTGAACAGACCCTTGTTGAGCGGAAATATATATCCATAACATTCATCTCCTATGTTAATGTCCTGTTTTCTTTTTGAAAGTACTGTCCCTTCGTTATTATTGTGTTGTTTCGACGTTTATGATTTTATAAATTTTCCTTTATTTTGCTACAGAGCTATTTAACTACAAAATGTTGCTATTAAATTAAATCTCGTCACTCAAAGTGCCTGAGTTAAAGTGCAGCCTAAAGTATTTTAAAAAATCTACCGTATTTGCTGTGGAACTTATATTAAATTTGAAAGTAAATTACAAGACAATATGGTTAATATGCAGTACGCGTTTAATGGTAGCACGTCAAAATTTGCTTTTAAAACTTTTCAGATTCTTAACATATTAAAAGCTCAATTTTATGCGCATTGTTTTATTTCAAAAAATTATCAAACAGCCAAATAAATCGCGATTCTCAACCTCGGCTCTTTCATCGTTTCTCAAAGCTTACTAAATGGTTTATCTCTAATGATTAAAAGTGTGCAACGCTTTGTCGTTATACAGCGCTTTTATCGTGTTTTAGCCGACGTTAGAGTTGTAAGAGTCAAGAAGTTTGTGTCGTGAACATCCAATCAAGAAAACGAAATTGTAAACAAATTTCTTTTTCACCGCTGACATAAATTGATTGTTTGGTTGACGACAGTCACATAGCTAGGGATCTTGACTGCATGTGTACAAAGCGTGCAGTGCACGGAGACGGTATATCCAAAAAGTGGCAAATAGCTTCTTGGTAACGGTGCATGTTTCACCCTCGTAACTTAATTTGCAACGTTTTTTTTTATTTAGGTACATATTCTCTATAAACTTAATATTATACCTTTATAAAATAAAAACATAATTTGTAATTGTCTGGTGACAAAACATGGCTTATTATGTGTATAATGTATAATGGGCTCATTCCCCTCAGATAACTAAGTTGCTGTCATTTAACGAACACTTTTCGACTAGAGCTTGAACGAGATGGCAGGTTTTTAAGAAGAGTCAAGATGGCGCTAGGAGAAAATGCTTGGTGCCGTGTTCGTAAAGAAGGTCGTTAAAAGATTAAAATCATCGTGTGATGATCTCGTTCCTAATAGCTTTTAGTGTAGATTTATTTGTATTCCACTATTGGCGAAGTCAGTTTGATACTTGCAGATGCGATGAAAATTTTGGTGAACGTCATTAATGCAGTTAGTATAAAATAATTTTATAAAATTTATTAATTCGTTTTCCGTAGTGCAATACTAGAGAGATAAAAACGTTAAATAAATTTTGGAATAATAAAAACTGTTAGACACATCAAGTGAAGATTTTATTTAATTTGATAATATTTTATTAAGAAAGTTTTGTAGGCTCCAATATAAATTCAACGTTATAATATGATCATCTTTTTGTGTGGATTGCAGATGTGTGTGGATTGGTTGACATATGGTATTGCTTTGTTCTGGTAAGAACGTTCAAGTTTTTTTTTGGTTCAACTGTACTTCGTGCACGTGAGTGATCTTAACCTTAAAGTATATTAAATTTATTTTAATATCCCATGTTAGATAAAAGATTGATATTTTATTTAAATGTTGTTATCTTGAAGTAAGTTTTGTATAAACACCCTATTTTTGTGTTGGTAATTTTACAAAAAATTTTTTTTTAAAGATGGCACTATTGTTGCTTTGAATATTTATTCTATAAGGAAACAACTTTTAACTTCACTAAAAGGTGTTATTAAAACAACATGTCAAAATACCTACAAGTTTTAAATACTATCACTACATAGTATTTTAAATTACATTAAACTATTTTGCTTATTATTGAGGTCATGTACTTTAACCTTAAGAAATGATAAATTTTGAAAGACAAAATGTTAAAGTTTATTCTTTGTCTGAATGGTACAATTTAGTAACACTTAAAAGAAATATGTTTGATTCTTAATTGTAAAGTCTTTCGTAGTACTACTCAAGACTATTTTAAATTTCAAAGTGTAAAATTATTAAGATAACGAATACCTTAGACTTATGACATGTTGTGATATTCAAAGTCTAATGAAGTTTATATTATTCAAGAAAGAACACTATTAGTTTCCTTTCACGTAAATGTTTATTATGATTGTAAATATTTCCATTGAAACAAGATAAACAAATTTAAGTGAATAGAATCTCTTTAATTTTGCTTAATTCTTTTATTATTAAAAATTTATAGGAAATTTCTTAGTTATTATTAAGCAAAAGATTAATTCTGTCTAATGTAAACAAATACCCTGGGTATATATATATATATATATATATTATATATATATATATATATATATATATATTATTTTTGGAACTTAAAAGCAAATATGTTATTTATTGGTGAATATTTTTAAGGACACAAACGGTGTCTCTGTTGTTCATTTGTTTGTTTACAGGATAGGTCGAGACATCTGTATACATCTGGTAAATAATATTTTGGTAAGTATTTTGCAAGGTTGATATCTAGGTTTTGTGGCTACATAAGCGGTTATATGATGCTGAAGCTTTTAGAAACTTCTATTTTATTATACAATGTTACGGTCTATGCGCACACTATATTAGTATTGACTCTTACTTATTGAATAAATACATATAGGGCTTGGTAGTACCTACTACATAACGCTCTAACATAATAAGCCATACTTCTTGTGATTTTTAAAAACTTGCTATAACGTACGTTTCTTATCATCGGACGAACGACGTGAGATGTAACGAATTCAGTCGTGTTCAGATATCAGAGTAATAAAGATGGGATTTTTAACGTTAAGGCGCGATCTGTGAATTGCCCGAAAATTTTGTTAAAGATAGAATGTATATCCTATAGAAAGTTCAACATTTCATTTTCACTAATGGTTCCTATAAAATAAATACAAAATCTCCTTTAATATTTTTTTTATAGTACAATTAAGGACTAACATAATTAGAATCAATATAAAGTTGGCTTACATTACTAAATAATGGGTTTATCTACTTAAGCATCATGCAGACCGTTGCACTAATGACAGTTGTTATTTAGGGTAGAGTAACCTCCCTTTTCCATGTTATAAATTATAGAGGTGTGTTGGATGCATCTTGCACTGATGCTTTATGCTATTAATTACACGATTTAAGATCATACATTTTTATACTCTACATGTTGTTTTCCAATGCTACACCCGAAGGTACTACATTGGCCAGAAAGCGAGGTTTTTTACCTGGAAAATTTAGAATTTTGTCGAATCCTTGCTGTTCCAAGCTAGCTAGGGATCTTTAACGTGCGTGACAACACTTACACACGGAACCTCCATTTTACCTCTTATCCGAACGAAGGTGTATTTTTGTGAAAAATGCTCGTCTAACATTTTTCAAGCGGACCGTGTCGGGATTCGAACCCGGGACCTTGGGCGTAGTAGTCACACACATACCAACTACGCCACGGATCCGCCTTACATTTTTATACTAATCAATTCACTTCAAAGCGCTGATGTTCGTGGAACATGTGGATTTTAATTTGTTTCTGGTTGTTAAAAATATTTTTTTTTAATTTGAGAGTAAGTCCAAACCTATTAGTTTATTCGCTTATCGAACTGAAGACATCTGCACTTCGTTTGATAATTATTAAAAATTCTTCTTGGTTGGACATTTGTTCTTCTCAATGATCTTATAAACGTTTCTATTACACATTTATTTAAAATGTTCTAGAACCAGAATTATAATAAAAACTTTATTAAATGTAATAAGCTGTTAGTACTTGTTTCTAGAGAGTAACTCTGATTTTCTTAAGTTGCACATTTGATTTTTAAATGTAAACAAATATTTTGCTGTGGTTGTTAAAGGCATATTTTTTACACAAGAAGGCATCTCTGAAAATAAAATTTGAAGTAAAGACTTTGTTTTAAAAACTCTTATAAAAAGTTGCAAGAAAAGAAGACCTGACTTCTATATTTGAATCGTTGTAAATTGTGCTAACAATTTAAAGATCTAAGACTTGATCGGGGTTTAAAAATGATTATTAGATATTTTGTCATATACCATGAAACGTAATAGATAACTCTTGTTTGATAGACTATACATTTAACACCTCACACTTAGAATTTAATCTTTGTTATTGTTTGAAAGAAATATGTGGAAAACGGTAAAAAATAGGAGAGATAGGATGATAGGCTACATACTACGGCATGAGGGAATAGTGCGGAGTATTTTAGAAGCAGAGATAGGAAAAAAGAGAAGAAGAGGCAGACCTAGATTAGACTACTGCACACAGATAGTAAAAGATGTAGGCTGTAGAGGTTTCAGGGAGATGTGTAGGCTAGCCCAAAATAGAAATCAATGGAGGTACGCATCCAACCAATCCCAAGATGGATAAACTAATGACGAAAAGATAACTGTGCTTAAACATGATGATTATTATAAGTAACTACAAGAATTGGTTGGGCAATATTTTCGAATAATGTTAAGTGTGTGAAAGGATTTACTGGAAAACCATTATTTCGGCAAATGTCTAAGTGTTGGGGGATCTTGGTAGCCACAGGTTGTTTAACCCCCTTCACTGGATCTCGGTAAAATAGGGTATAAAATTAGAAAACAATAGAAAGGGAACGAGCTGAATACACATACTCCCTGAAAAGAAGAAAAGAAGAAAAAGAAGAAAACCACCAAAAACGCAAAATCAAAGTAGCTGCTTATATAACCCTACATAAAAATAACTGAGTTGCAAACGAATCTGTGACTTTCAGTAAACAATGGATTCCATTACTAAAAGAAATAACAAAAGAAATAACAAATGAAAATCAAATGCCCACAATATCTAGGTAGCATTGCAAGTTTTTCCTGGGGTTTCCTTGCAATATTAACATGAAATACAGCCTACATACATGATTTCTATTTATACATAAAATAACTAATTACATAAAAATAAGCATATTAACAATCCTTGTAAAACAGCATTGGTATCTGACAAGTATAAATCCACAATAAGGTTACCGCAAAACCATATACAATCTCCGTTGAACAGTATTGGTATCTGACAAGTGTAAACCCGCTATAGGGTCGCCTCAGATCCATATACAATCTTCATAGAACAACATTGGTATCTGACAAGTGTAAACCCGCTATAGAGTCGCCTCAGAACCATGTTGAAATCTACCAAAGAGGTAACTTAAATCATAATGAATTTTCCCCCCTCAAAATAAATATTAAAAAAAAACGACTACTTAAGCCTTTCAATAATGTAATCGCACACTTCTTTAATAACCATCCTCTCAATTGTATAAATAGAAACACGTTAAAAAATGTTTTCCAATACCAAGTTATTGAATTTATATAAAATTCACCAATAAAAATTAATCAGCTGATCTCACGTTAAGCGTATTGGCTACCTAAAGAAATCCCAGGTCGCAACACAAATTGAAGGCAATCATTCTGTTAAACTTTAAAAATTTTTGCTTAGTATACTCAAACCAAATATTTCAGACATCAATAAATCAAAGTCACCTTCAATTTTTGTCATAAATGTCAAACTTGAAGTTTTTATTATTATTTTGACAACGATCCTAGGTCATGGATCGAAACGTAAATAAAGTTGATTTTAAAAACTATGAGTGGTTTAATGGAAGATTAACCTGAATACACATGCTGTATGAGAATTTCAGGGAACTATGTAGGCTAGCTCATAATATAAATAAGTGCAGGTACGTGTCCAACCAGTTTTGAGACGGAAAACCTAATGGCTGCGAAATACCTGCAACTAATGTTGACTGTGCGAAAAGATAAATTGGAAAATATATTAAATCGCCAAATGGTTAAGTGCTGGGAGAACTTGGCAGCCACAGACTGCTTACCTCCCTTCACAACCATTGAAGGTCGGAGAAATAGGGCATATACCTGTAAAACAATAGAAAGTGATCAAACTGCATCTAACAAGAAAGAACATCGCCTATGAGGAAAGACAACAAACAGAATAAGAAGAAAATTGTTGAAAGCATATGTGTGGAACACAGCACAGTATGCCTATGAAATACGGGAAGTCTGAAACGCAGACAGAAAAACGGTAGCAGCCTTTTGAAATGATGTGCTTCAGATGTATGAGGACGATAGCATGGACAGTCAAAGATAATAACAAATAAGTTATAGAAATAGTAGGGGAACAAGGATATCTGGGGAAAAAGAGAAATAGTAGGGCGGAATACGTTCTAAGGCATTTTTGGGGAATAGTATGTGATATATTACAAGCAAAGATAGGAAAAAAGAGGTAGATGTAGACCTAGATCAGACAGTTATAGATGCAAACTGTGCATATTTCAGGGAAATCTGTAGGTTAGTTCAGAATAGGGAACAATGATGGTACGCGTCTAACCAGTTCTAGGACTGAAGACCTAATGATGATGATTGTTTGTTCAAGCACTGAAAAAATTCAGCAACATTAAACAGTAATCATTTAAAACACCAAACAAGAAGACTTCCTTATATACACATTATAGACATATTTATTGCTTTGTTTTTCTAATTGTTCAATAATAAATATTATTAATCAGGTAAATATATGATTCTTTTGTGACACATCTTTCATTGTCGTGACATAGATGTACATAAGTGGCTATGGTAAAATCTTTAAAACTTCAGAGGTCCACCTAAATATTATTACTTATTTTATTGTTATTTTGAGACGCAAACTGCTGCCTTCTGTTGCATTTTACTAACTTGTTTTTATTTCAGGCGTACCCTGTTTGTTGACACTCTTTGTGTTACTAGGTATATTACCTTAAGGTTCCTACAGCATCCCTAGGGTCACAACGGCTAATGTTTAAACGGGTGTAATGTCATCCTATTTTAATTCTTTCACATCTTAGTTTTACGGTTAACCCCCCTTCTCATCCTTCTAATGCTGGATTAAAATCCAGAGCTAGCAAATACACTTTTATCGTCTTGACCACGGGCAAAAATGTTTCAATGCAACAAATACTTTTAAATTCATGTGTTTGTTGTGTTTGTTGCGGTTATTGAAAATATGAAGATAAATTAAATGGTAAGTTTGTTCTTAACTTTATCATTATTTTTCAACTTTGGAATAATATTAAATTCGTTTATCAGTTCGGAATCGAAACACTGTGAAAAAGTAAATCTCTACGAACTTAACAATTTTCTTTGTGAAACAAGTAGGTCAAATGCGGGGTGTTACGCACTGCTGTGACGTCACAACTCTATGCTAATTTCCGTAAGGGGTAAGCGCTATCACCTTCTCTGAGGAAGAGGAGAAAATCAATGTAGTAGAAAAGAACTGGGGAGGCGGTGTTTCTGTAATCTTCTTTATATGTATAGTATATGAGTGGAAGAGAGACAGACATACCAACTATTCTTGTTACCATCTGTTATTTTCGATAAGGACAGCCACCTTTTTAACCACTTTAATCCTAACAGGATTCCATAGCGGCATGTACCAAATATATTCGAATATGGTTTCGAATCTAGTAATTCTGCAGTGGTATAATCACTTTCGGGAAACAGGTAGTGTCTTAAAAATTAAACCACCGGGTAGGCCTTCAGTCTCTGAACAGAATGTGGAACGGATCCGTACATCTTGTATTTGTAGCCCTAAAAGGTCATTGGCAAGGCAAAGTTTGGAGTTGGGAATACTTAAGTCTACTGTGTACAAAGTGATGTGAAAGAGGCTTAAATTACGTGGGTATAACAGTAAACTTCTGCTTGAAATCAAGCCGAATGACAAAGTGAAAAGATTCGATTTAGCAGTCTACATTTTGAACAGGATTGAAGAAAATGAGAACTTCCTAGAAAATGTTATGTTTGCAGGTGAGGCGACTTTTCACGGGTCTGTCAATCGACACAAGTGATGCGTTGAACTTGCGTTTCCCTGACAGGTGGCCACCAAGGAGCCCAGATCTTAGTCCACTAGATTTCCTTTTTGGGGACGTTAAAAACATTGTTTATTCCGAGAAGATCCCTGACATTGCTCATTTGAAAGAGAGGATCGTTGCAGCTGTAGCATTCGTCACACCTGATATGCTGCTTAATACCTGTGAAGAAACTGATTATCGTTTTGGCGTAGCCAGGGCAGCAAATGGTGCACATATAGAACTTTATTAGGTATCAAAAAAACTTGAGAAGATTTTCTTTAAAACTATATAGGTTTAATAACTATTATTTTAACTTTACTGTGTACAAATAAAACTTTAAATCAAGGAGTTCTTTTATAAACTCCATGTACTACCACGAATATATAAATCACCAAACATTCTCAAGTTTGTGAAAAATTGAAAAAAAAAACCTACTTCATATACAACATAGAATCGATTAGACAAGTTAAAATTAAAAACGAACTAGGGCATGGTGATTTTCTATCTCCACTGTTATTCGTCTTTGCTATAGAACCGCTAAGCCTCATATTTATCGACAAAATCAAACAGTTGGCTGACAATGGAGAAGGCATTCTTGAGTTTGTCAGCATACCAAAGTCTACATTAAACAAGATTTTACATTCGCAAAGTGTATATAGTTGTTTGCAAAGTAAAATGTAGCTAACTGCTGATAGTTTCTTAAATTTAAGGACCCGAATAAAATGGTTTAAATCTATACCAAAGCAATTTTAGAAACTGTAACGAAAAATGTACGGTTAATGATATCGATTTTGACGAAACCTGTCGATATATTCGCAAATACTACATACTCTGAGGCATTTTATGCATTTTGTATAAAAGAAGAAAAAAGCGTGAAATTAATGCGGGTATATCAAGTACAAATTAACCCTTATATGAATACTACATCACTCAATAAGTCCGTAGGATGATACATAGATGGCGTTGCTATGTAATAATCCATATGATTTGTAGGAAGTACTAACCTTAAAAAGATATTTGTCAAAATTTCATGACAATCCGACGATTAGTTTACAAGTTACAGAGGTTCAAGTGACGATACTTTTGAGTTTTTCAAAAAAATGAATTCCAAGCAATTTCGCGTGTTGATTTATCATTGCTTTTGATGGGTAAAATACCATCGCAGCCAAAGCATGGCTTGATAAGTGTTATCCGGGCTCTGCTCCATCGAGGCAAACGGTGGAGAAGTGGTTTGCTGATTTTAAACGTGGCCGTACAGACACTGACGATGCTGAACGCTCTGGAAGGCCAATTGAGGTGGTTACACCGGAAAACATCAAAAAAGTCCACCGAATCGTTTTGGAAAACAGAAAAGTGAAATTGCGTGAGATAGCTGACACCTTGAAGATATCAGAAGGCAGTGTGCACACTATTTTTCATGAACATTTGTCCATGAGAAAGCTTTTCTCAAAGTGGGTGCCGCGTTTACTCACAGTGGACCAAAAACAACAACGTGTCGATGATTCTGAGAGCTGTTTGGAGCTGTTCAACCGGAATAAAAGGACTTTTGCGTCGGTATGTGACAATGGATGAAACATGGATCCACCACCACACTCCAGAGTCTAATCGGCAGTCAGCTGAGTGGACTGCAGCCGGAGAACCACGTCCAAAGCGACCAAAACCGCAAAAATCGGCTGGTAAGGTTTTGGCGTCTGTATTTTGGGATGCGCACGGAATTTTGTACATCGACTATCTTGAAAAAGGAAGAAGAATCAACAGCGAATACTACATGGCATTATTAGTGCGTTTGAAGGAAGAAATTGCCAAAAAACGGCCACACATGAAGAAGAAAAAAATTCTCTTTCACCAAGACAATGCACCGTGTCACAAGTCGATCGCAACGATGGCCAAATTGCACCAATTGGGCTTCGAATTGCTTCCGCACCCACCGTATTCTCCAGATTTGGCCCCCAGCGACTACTACCTGTTCGCAGACCTGAAAAAAATGCTCGCCGGAAAAAAATTTGGCTCGGATGAAGAGGTGATCGCTGAAACTGAAGCTTATTTTGAAGCCAAAGACGAATTGTTTTACAAAAAAGGTATCGAAATGCTAGAACGGCGTTGGACTGATTGTATCACTCTTGAAGGAATGTATGTTGATGAATAAAATCGAATTTCACCAAAAAAATGTGTTTTTCTTAGTTATCCTACGGACTTATTGAGTGATGTGTTATATTCCGTTACACATATGAATTTTTTTGTTAAATAGATATTTTGATCCTACTTGGCAACCATTTAACCAGGAAACTTGTTTATGTACACGCAAGTTTCAGGTTTCATGATGCTGAAGCTCATGTAGTTAGAAACTTCACCCTCAGAAACATAACTGAACTATCACAATTTGATTAAAATACTGAAGCCGTTACTCTAATTACGGGTTCAAGAAGATTTTAACCTGCTTATACGCATTAGATTGTCTACGTATAAGCAGAAATGACATCGATTGGGAGATTTATTTGCTTATCAGGGTTGTTACTTGCCATATCCTTTTAAAAGTATTAAAATGTTATTTTTCCAACATAAGTTTGGTGTGTAAGAGACTGCAAACTAATCCGCGAAGTCATCAACTGGAAAGAACGCTCTTCTCAAAGAACTGGTTTTGAAAATTAAATTTTTTAAAAACCCAATCCGATAAATTAATTTGCTAATTGGAAACTACAAGCTTCCGAAATTATCGTTGTTGAACGTAGATCGAGTGGTGAAATTTGGTTTTACTGTAACTTGTTAAAAAGAGCTTAATAACGAGATACCATTGACCGAAGTCAATAAATGCGACACCCACTTTCAACATCCGTATTCTTCTTATTATTTCATCATTATTAGATATTCAGTCCTAGAACTGGTTGGACGCGTACTTCTATTGCTTTATATTCTGAGCTAACCTACACATCTCCCTCAAATTCCTACAGCCTACATCTTTCACTATCCGTGTATAATAGTTTAATCTAGGTGTACATCTACCTTCCGTTTTTCCCTTATCTGCTTATGCATATGCCGCGCTACTCCCTCATACCTTGGTATGCATCCTATCATTTTATCTCTACTACCGCTTCTACTACTGTCCACGTTTCACAGCTGTACAGTGCTGTGCTCCACACATATGTTTTCAGTAATCTTTTTCTTGTTTCTATGTTCGTTGTCTTTGAACATAGTAGTTACTTTTTCTTGTTACATGCAGCACGAGCTTGTGCTAATCTTTGTTTTATATCTTTTGCATTTTTCCCATCTTGTGTTATGTGACATCCTAGGCAGCAGAAATCCTTATCCTTTTAAGTTCTCGTTTCTTATTTTTTTCCAAAAAAGATAGTTTACAGAATTTTGAACGTAACACATGGTTTTAAATAAGTACAAAAAATGAGTAGCTTATAAACTTTAACGGGTACATAAATACGTTCCATATAAAATATTGTTGCGATCCACTATTAGACAACCCGTCAAACATACAACGCCCGGGGCACAGCGTATTCTTCAGGATTCGAGAATCCTTCTAGAAAATACTAGATAATGAGTCATATCTTTAATGCAGGGTATATATAAGGCCACTTATGAATGTAAGAGTTAGTCTATACTTGAATGTCTAATATAAATTATATCGTGTACAGTAAACGTAGTTGAGCTTTTACGAGTTCAAGAATTTATACATAAATGATATATGCTGTGTCTAATGTACATGCAGCTTGTAGTATACATAAATAAATAGAAGTGTATAAACAAATAGTTGTGTTAGTGTTGTTAATGGACCTATGGTAAAGAAGTTAGTTTAAGAAGATATTAGTGCTTGTAAATTCGTTAGTGTAATAGTGCTTCCTTGTTAAGTGGACTGAAAACATCTATAAACAAGGCATATACTGTTAATTAGACTTGTGAACAGTGAGTAATAAAGACGTTTGTTATTACTTGTTTTTAAGTTAAAGAAACGCGGTAGCAGTAGCACGCTTCAATATACACAAACTTATGAATTTTAGTCACAACTGATGTCTTGGATTCAACTTTCGGACGAAAATATTAAAATAATTAGTACATTTCAGCATGATTTTAAAAATGTTTTTCACGGTTTAAGCAACGTAACTAAATCAAAATTAAGTAATACTAACAATGTATTTACTTCACTAATTTATTAATATAACAAATATATTTATTTATATTGTGTTAAAGCTGTAGAACAATTGTATCTTATGCGCCATCATTCCACAGACAGCCGTTGCCCTCTTCGTTATATACATTGATAATCAAAGAAATTGTATATCCATGGTCAATTGCTACTTCATATCCCAACAGATTTGTATCTCTTTTACTGTATGGCGGATAGTGTTTGTCTAAATGTTAGGTGTTATAATCGTAAGAGAATCTATCTATGTGGCTTGCTACTATTCGACTGAGGTACCACCTCATCCAAGACTATGCCCGTTGCATTCAGCAGTTTGATCAGTTGCATGTGTAGTTTAGGCTAATTCCTAGAAATACACACAATATTGAAATGAAAACTCTATTGGCACAAACAACAGTTTTTATATTCAAACTGATTATACAAGCCTTTTTGACAACTCGCAGCTACAATAGAATTTTAAATCGTTTCCCAGCGTTCTACCTTCAGACCTTCAGTTTGCTGACAGTATAAATATAAACTTTTAAAAACTATAATGCTATTTTCTTAATTACTATCGAAGCACCATATTTAACCAACCAAACAATAATAATTAATTTATATAGCTACTTCAGTAATTTATATCGCTGAGTAATTTATACGAACAGTAATATATATCACATATGTACGACCATCAAAACTTTAAATTAGAACAAGTACCATAATCAAAGCTTCAATCAGATCTCCTACCAACGCTTCAATTTGAGCTGAACTCCAGTATTTATGACGATAATCTATCTATACTAGGGATGGACACGAACCGAACAGGTTCGAGGTTCGGTTCGATTTTTCGAACCGAACCGAACCGAAACGGACATTTTATTTTCGAACCGAACCTCGAACCGGACCGGCAAATTTTTCGATCCGAACCGAACCTAGCTCAAGGTTCGGTCCGGTTCGGTTCGAAAGGTTCGATTTTTTAAATAAAAATTTAGTTTAAAATTTTAATTTTCACTAAAAACTTATCAATCTTAATTTCTCCCAAATGCACATTTTAAAAAATCTCTAGTCGCAAGCATATAAGAAATAGAATGATTTTCTAATGTACATGGTCATCGAGTTTTAATCCAATAGGTAAAAAATGTAAAACATATTAGTGTTACATATCTAATAAATTTTGTCATCGAGGCACGTTTGTAGATAAAAAAATTGTAGATTGGTTCGATTTGTTTAATGCTCCTTATTTCAAATTGTTGCTTGTTTATAACTAGTATTAGATATTATAGAAACTCGAAATGATTTTGAAAATTTGGTTTTTAAAACAAGCTTATTTTATTTAATAAACAGAAGTCGTGTTGAAAACCATCTTAAACTTATACAAGCCGACGTCACGGTCTAGAGACTACAGGCGCTTTCAGAATAAACGAAACAGTTTAATTCTTAATTAAGTATGAATTACTAATCTATCATTTACAATTCTTTACTTTTGTACGAACACCAGCTCTCTATTAATATTAAAAAATGTGTCCTTGTAACAAAAACTAATCTCCTTTTTCTTTTGTACATAATCGCTCAACAAACGGTGTTATAAAACGCACGGTACCATAATATTTACTGTTTATTTAGTGTGGCCATTACCACCAACGTCTTTAGAAGTAGCCAATACTCCAGAAGAATGACCCCGAACTTTCTCCCAAAACCAAAGGTTGAAGTTTATGACTCATGGCGACATAAACTTTTCAATCATGCCAATATAAAATAACACAGTATAATGCAAATAATAAGCAGACAATGCCCGTGCCATAAATACTGTTATATTTTATTATGAAAAAGTAAACGCTGTTTGAGGTAGATTTACGATTCTTTTCGAGAACCATCTCATATTGTCCTTTAAAAGAAATATTAATAATAATAAAAAAAATAACCTGACAAACAGCTTTTTGTTTGTACTGTATAAGAAATCAGCAACACTTTATTGTCTTGATACTCTTTTTATACTAACGAAAACTAAAATAAAAGTAATCGCAAAGATCGTGTGATATAGTTCTTGCACCGTAAAATGACATTATTAAAAATCATCAATTATTAGCACATTCTAAATTTTACAGGTGACTTTCACTATTAACCTAATTGTAATTACGCTTTATTAAAGAGAGTACGCATTGAAAAATCAAACCTGGACAAATAGTATTAATATATTTATGGTACTAAAATCTAAAGCAAATTAATGTTGTGTTTATTTAAAAGTAGCAACTACTAAATATAAAAACTACATTAAACATATAAATTGTTGTAGTTGAACGCACTAGTTGTTTAAAATATCAAAATGTCAAACCGGTTTGGTTCGGTTCGTTTTTTTCGAACCGAACCGAACCGAACCAGAATATATTTTTTCGAACCGAACCTCGAACCGAACCGGACTAAAAAGTTTTCGAACCGAACCGAACCTAGAGCTAGGTTCGAAACTTCTTGACTATTCTAAAACATACCAGAAATTATGCAAGTAACCTAAATGAATCTTAAATGCAAAACCCATGTACCCGCAATCAAACCACCTGAAAGATGGAGTGCTACCCGGATAGAAGTGACAATCAACACTTTGCACAGACGCGGCGTGCCATTTGGATTGTAACAACACACCAAAATGTGCATCCCGATTTTCTTAAACAATACCTCTAGTATATTTCGTACCACCCTTCAGTCCAATCCATCAAGCCCACAACCGATCTTGGGTATGGCGATCTTCTTGTTTTCAAATTCGATCATCTGTCCCTTGAGGTTCACTAACGCCTTCCACAGATACTGGTAATCCGATTTACCAGAAAGCTGTTGCTTGGTCATCAAGAAGTAGATGCTCCGAAGTTGGTCCTTTAGCCATATGGCCTTACAACCACTGGTTGTTGTCGGCAAAGTGATTCAGACCCCTAAATTTATTTTTAAACACCCCACTCCTCGGGACATATCAAGATCCGTCACTAAGCATTGTGCCAGGGAGCATTCCGGTGGCTCATCGAATAAATCGCTATAAATCTCTTGCGTGACGAAAGATCTCGCTTTGTTTGTACCGCTGCACAGAGGCATGAACCAATCATAGTTCGGTTCACCCCTCCGTTCAGCCTAATGAGCGTAACTGTGTTTGTCTTACTGCTTGCCGTTTTTTGGAATTACCGGCGTCATCAATATCATAAGGTGCTTACCGATCAAAATGCACTACTACTGTTTCTCCTTTTGGAAGGTTAGGAATCCGGTATATCAAGTCGTTCATCCCGTTTACAACTTCGTACAGACCCTGCCAATGTCTTTGTAACTTTCGCGACAGTCCACGCCTCTGTCTGAGGTTATATAGCCAGACACGATCGCCTTTTTGAAAATCAGATTCCTGCACCTTAAAGTCATATCTGGTCTTTATCCGTTCACCTGCGATCTGGATATTTTTCCTAACGTCCTTGATGTTATTTATGGGCCTACATCGAAACTCAAATTCACACGGTAGACGTGTTTCGCGTCTCATCATAGCAAACGCAGGTTTCTATCCAGTGCTCTCATGAACCGAAAACCGATTGGACAATAACAATAGATGTAGATGTTCGTCCCAGTCTCTATAAGGACGGAGATCATCTCGGAAAGGTTCATGCGCTCTACCATATCATCTCACTGCCGGTGTGGTGTAGTGGCGTTGTTTGAGTCTTTTTAGTTCCCAACAACCGGCAGATTCCTTGGAATAATGCTGATTTGAAGCTTCTGCTCTGATTGACGTTGTCATTCTCCTGTTCTGTTCGTACCTATAGAATCTGTCAATCGTCTTTAATTATAGTAGTACGACCAAGTAGACCACACTTTGTTTCTAACAATGAACAATGGCTACAATCTTCGGGACAAGGCCGTCTTGAAAGCGCATCCGCGTTGCAATGACTTGTACCAGCGCTGTGTTTCGTATCGGAGTCATACACCTGCAAGCAGCCTTTCTATCCATCTGTCGATTTTCCCTTTAGTGTTTTTAAACTATAATAGCCATCTCAGGGCGGAGTAGTCGGTTTTTAGGTAAAATTTTTTTCCATAGAGGAACTTATAAAGGTGTTCTACGGATTTCACCACAACCAACAGTTCCCGTCTTGTAACGCAATAATTCCGTTCCTCTTTTGATAGCATCTGTTACGTTAATTCGAGGCAATCACGTTGGGCGCCAAATTTATGCTACGTTGGCTCGTAGTCGTGCGTAACCCAAAGAAAATCAAAGAAATGATCGGGCTCAATCGGAGATTGGGGGGGGGGGTGTAGAAAGCAGACCAACATATATGTACGCGGTTGTAAGGACTTAGTAACAATACCTGCAACAAAAAAAATCAGAATAGCAAACCTGCAATAAAAAAAAATTAGAATAGCAAACCTGCAATAAAAAAAAATTAGTCCTGCAAACCTGAAATAAAGAAAAAGCATAGCATGCTGTTCGAGCATAGATTGTTCAGTACTTGGTAGAATGTAAAGAAAAACTGTTTGGATAATCTATATAATGTAACAACGGTAAAAGCAATACAAAAATTTTTAGTACAAAGTGAGGTAATATTGGGGAGTAGCAGAAACGTTTCCTCACACACCAATTAAACATAGATCAGACAAAATTTTAACAAAAGATAAATAGGTAAGCACAATTGATATGAGTCATCTAGTATTGTTGATTCTTCTCTTTGTTTTTTTTTATAGCATGCAAGTCTATGGTAAAAGGTATCAGAACGACTAAGATATGGCAAAACAACGGATAGATATTTAAAGTAGTAACAAGTAGGAAATAGTTCAACTTACAAAAGGTCCTTCAGTAACGCTTCCTTGCAATTGAAGTGTGGGATTCACGATGTCCGGCACTAACGCAGCACTTCACCCTTGACTGTGAGGGTGTTGATAGAACTTATCACACGTTACCCTAATCACACCTACGTATTTCACTGGTGTTAGCAGCAGACATTATCACGCGACGGAACTATGTAGCATTGATAAATTCCTTGTTAATTCTATTTCCTGAGACCGTAATTTCGAAATATTTTGTAGCACTAGTTTAATTTCAACTGGGACCAAATGTATATTATTTTCATAAACATCCAAAAAGCAGTGAAAAACTTCAACCAATACCTTTGTAAACCGGTAATCGGTTATATTTCGCAAATAACGAAATTTGCGCAAACAATGTTCTATTTTAGATACTTTGGGGTTGGAAAATTCAGAAACTACAGTATCAACTGTATTTGGATAATCCAAAATATGCACTACTCTGATAAAAAAAGGACCGCGAAACTAGATCGCACACACAGTTTAAGTATCAAAAGACAAAGCACCAACAAAAAAAACACAATGAGTAAAGCACGTGTATCACTAAAGTAAGTCCGTCCCAAAACGTTCCGTAGAACACGCGTGCAGATCGAGTTTCACAAGTTCTACCACTTTTATTTCCAACAGAAACTCAACCGAAAAACAATTAGTAAGGCACGCGTAAGCAATAAAACCGTCCGTCAAAATGTCCTTAAAACACACGTGCGTCGACCAAACACGTTCGTCTATAAACCATACTACTTCAATTGGAATTAGCACTACACTCTCTACAATTAATATACAACTTTTTTTTGCACAAGAAAAACAACTAAAACCGTGTCGTGCTTGTTCATGAACAATTCGACAATTCATACCGTATTAATTCTCACTATTTTCAAAGCAAAAAGCCAACAGTATTTTTAACGTAATTAGTATATAGGAACCCAGATCAACACTACTACTCCTCATCTGTTTATCTCAACTCGTTGCTATTACAACCTTTTATCGTCTATTATCTAGACTGGTATATCCACATAAGGAACAAAATTTATATGCGCGGCAAGACAAGAACGATGCAATCTACTCATTATAATACGACGCATTCGCCCAAGGAGTTAATAAATATAAAATATAGAAATAGTAGTTACAGAAATGTATTTACAAATTTGGTAAAGCGTAAAATGTTAGACTACAAAAATGCACGTTACACATCTTTCTATAATAACTAATGACTTTCTTTTGCCCGTTTTGCATAGGGATAGTACACTTCCAATAGCGACATTGCTTACGATTGTATCAAAGATGATGTACTTTTCTGACCAAGAATAACTTAAGATTGTAGCTGTTAATTAATACCTTAGTTGATGGAACGCATATTGGCAAACCTCATCCCAAACGTAATCACGCCCTACTTCAGTCAGCTTGGTTGAGGGGTTGACAATATTCACAAACGCGGAAATGGAATTTTCTATAGTAAATACATAACTTCAGAAACTGCGTGACTGACGTTTTTCGTTTGGCGTCGGCTACTTTTGTACCGCCCTAGCCGTTTGCTGGTCTGGACTGGCTTCGTTGCATCAAATTACGTGCCCCAGGTATTTTCCCTCTTGGGTTAGTAGGTGATACTGCTTTGGACTCAGTTTTAGATTGTCGTCTTCGAGTTTCGTCTCGTTTCTCATAAATATACCAAATGTTCACCAAACGACTTCCCAATCACGATCACGTGATCCAAATATACAACACGCGTTTTTCACGACAGTCTACGCAACATATTATCCATTAATTTCTAAAAGGTGGTAGAAGCAGCGTAGAGCCGAAATGGCACGTAAATTACCATACGTCAGCATCGATAGTGAAAGCAATATTTTCTCGATCTTTGGGTTTAATATTCATTTGCCAGTTGCTACTCTTGAAATCCAAGGTTGAGAACCATCGCCACCCTGACAGTCTAGGGCGTCGTCAATCTTTGGAAGTAGATAGGTATCATTTTCGTCATTCAATCGTCTGTAGTCCACAAAAAGTCTTGTCAACCCTTCTTTCTTCTTAACAAGCACAACAGGGGATGCACAAGGTCTGTCAGAGTGCTCAAACACTCTCAGCGTCTCCATATCTCCAATAAGTTTTTCGGCCTCCTTGCGTTTGACCAATGGGAGTCTTCTCGGCTGTTGTCATATTGGCCGTGCATCTCTTGTTTTGGTCCTATGCTTTACTACTGCAGTCTTTCCTAATCGACGCCGTCGACCGCGAACACGTACGAATACCATCGGATCATGTTTTTAAGTTCTGTCAGTTGTTATTGGCATGCTTTCATCAACTAGTTCAATAACTTCGTGAATACTCGATGGTGGGTGGTTCTTTCTCAACACTGTCACATCCCACCACGCGAACAGCCGAAGGACACCACCCAAACGCTGTATTCTTTTTCAGTGCGATATCGCAGTCATTGGTTATAATTGGTTATAATTACCACGTAACGAAAAATTGATTTTTGATGCAGGAGGCCAAATTCTAACGCTAAAACGATATGTGTGGGTGAGCAGTAGCTCTTCTTTATATCATATACAAATTAAGTGATGTTGGCGTGTCTCGAATCCCGTGAGTTACATATCGATGCTTTTTTTTAAATTTATAATTTACAGCAGAGCATTATACTACCACTAACATTAATGATCATTCTTATAATGCTAAAATCATCGATTAATATTTCATTTAAAGAAGCTGTGCTATTTTAGCATGCATGACGTCGTTCTATTGCTTTGTCAGGATAATGAATTATATATAAAACAATAATTATTATCATTAGTAGATAAGGATGGCACTTAAATTCGATTTTATTTGAAGAACTTCAGAAAAACTATGACTACCAATTTTAATGGAAGTATAATAAAGTTGTCCCTTATTAAACTAAATTAGAAATTAAAAAATAAGCTGTATTTACATGCAAAGAATAAACTATAGCATTATGACAAATATAAAATTTAATTTAAGCACAGCAAACAGCACCCCTCTGTTTATGAAGGATCGAAAGTAGTACATTATTGGTGTAATCACCGCCACATTTCCTCCAGAATCCCACATTTCCTCCCACATCTGGACCAAATTTACATGTAAATTCGCACTATAAAGTCTTATTTTTTAAGAATCTCCTCCCGCTCTCTCCCTGTGGAACTCCTTGTGGAATTTTTTACCCCAACCATTTTGATTACATCACACCCGCATTCTTTCCACCCGCAAGATAAATCTTTCTCCACATTTCCACCCACGAGATAAACCTATCTTGTTTGGTATCAATTAATATTAGAATTTTCTCAGCTACCCGAATCTCTAGGAATTTTTCAGATTGCATCATCCCCAAGGGAGCTACCCTCATTTTAAGATTTCTTACCTGTAGCGACTTTTGAGCGTTCTTATAAATTTTTTTAGTCATGCGATACATTAAATTAGCTTAGAATTTTACACAGAATTCAAATCTGTAAACAGATTTGAAATCGGACCACGCCCTGCAAAGTTATACCCCTTTAAAGTCCTGATCTTCTAAATTTTGCTCTTTGCTTTATAAGCAAACCTAACAAATAGTTTTCTTCGTCTATCCATTGCATCTTTCGAGATAAACCTATCTTGTTTGGTATTAATCAATACTAGAATTTTCTCAGCTACCCAAATCTCTAGGAATTTTCAGATTGCACCATCCCCAAGGAGCTACCCTAATTTTAAGATTTCTTACCGGTAGCGACTTTTGAGCGTTCTTATAAATTTTTTTATACATGCAATACATTAAATTAGTCTACAATTTTACGCACAACCCGAATCTGCAAACAGATTTGAAATCGGACCACGCCCTGCAAAGTTACACATATACCCTCTGCGAGATAAATCTTTCTCCACATTTCTACCCACGAGATAAACCTACCTTGTTTGGTATCAATCAATATTAGAATTTTCTAAGCTACCCAAATCTCTTTAAATTTTCAGATAGCACCATCCCCCAGAGAGCTACCCCCATTTTAAGATTTCTTACCTGTAGCGACTTTTGAGCGTTCTCATAAATTTTTTATACATGTAGCACATCTTGTTAGTCTAGAATTTTATACACAATCCGAATCTCTAAATAGATTTAAAATCGAACGACCCTTACCATTTTACACACCCTCTAAATTATAAATTTCCTGCGGCTCATACCTAAAGAAAATCTAGAAACAATTCTTAAAACTTTTTATTACAAACAATTTTACTAATACAGTTTAAATTTGTAAACCATATTTCTAAATACATATTTACAATTTTTATTCTTAACCTAGAGCTCATATCGGCTTATACTTATTAATATTTATTTCTAAATAGAGCACCTTTTCCAAAGACCAACCGGACCCGCATGTTTCAAATTCTTCTGATTTTGTTCTTATGGTTTCGCTTAAGACCTCGTACATATTTTCCAGATTACTAGAAGACGTTATAACCACATTTTTGTGTTAAAGGATTTCACATCGGTAGCCTCTTCCCCATTTTGATGTAAACGCCGTAGAGTTCGCAATAGACTTTTACTGCTGTATGTTGTATTCTTTTCATTTATTAATCGAATAAATCGCTCTTTCTGCTTCCAAAGAAACTCGGGCACCCCATCGTCGACACTGGCGTTCTTTATGCGATAGCTAGCCATACGGTTGTTAAACGCAGTGCTAACCATTTCTACACCATCGTCGCTAGTAGCGGTAACTGATGCATTTTATGTCTGTTGCTCCTTAAATGTGCGGCATACGTAGTTTTTCCATTTCGAAATCGCATACTTTACACATAATTCGTGGTTGTTTCGTACAAGACCCTTTAACAGCTGGCGGAGCTGAACGTTTACGGCTTAATGACATGCCGTGCTGTTTTCCTTGTGTCGCTGTAAGTTGCCCATTCTCGTAAAGCGAAACCGCAAGTCCCACAGTTTAAGTACTTTGCTGCAGACGGATGTATAAGCAACCTTGGACGATGTTACACCACAACATTTGTTCTGATGCCGTTTGAGAGCATCCTTCTGGTAAAGTAGACGTGACACGGCTCGCATTTAAAAACGTTTACAGGTACCATTTTAGTACAAAACAAAATTCGCACTATAAGACTTGACTTGTAAGCGAACTAACTTATAACTAAAGAGTTTACTCTCGCGCACCGGCTTTATGTACCCTATAGAATGCAAACCGAAGGTTTCGAAGACACCGAACGAAGTTGAGGATTCAGCGGGGACTAAATGAGGTCATAATCCTTGCTGCTCGTCCAATACATTTAGCGCCAATGCATGCACCTGGTTCACACGTCGATGGTGCGAATGCCGTTAGTAGAAACATCGGAAACATCTTCCATGTTATACGGATCGCGTGCATATTAAAAATCCAAAAGGGTGATAGAACACGCACACAAATTGTGTGCAAGTCGTGCTGTAGAAGATGCAGTGCTACTATAACCAAAACTCAATAAAAACACTTTAAACCATTACTAAGGAAATACCAACTTGTTGTCTACAGGATACTTACTAATAAAGCAATTTAATTTTAAATAACTTCTACGTCATATTTTAGGAAATGGTGGGCTTGAATATTTTCTAAATGAATCACCGAGCGAAAGTATATGCTTAGCAGTATTAAAATTAACAATTAATTTCCCATTTTTACGACCATGGTTAATTATAGATTAAAATTTAATTTGTACACGTTCGAGCTTCTCGTAAACTAACATATTTTATAGCAACAATGCGCTGTATAATACATGCATACCCCTTCGCCGCGCTACTGCTATTCTTGTAATTGCTAGAAAAAGTCACTCTCCTTTTTACTGTTAGGACCGATGCAAAGCACCATTTTTTATACTTTCTATAGCACATCGCGCACTTTTCGTCTGATGATTAAATTTTGCTTCTGTAGGCTTTTACACTTTCGCATAGCGGTCGACCGCACGTAATGATTTCTAGAACCGGTAAGTACTGGATATCGTCCAAATAGAGATTAGATGCTCGATGTCCATAACCTCGTAGGTAGAAAAACTCAGTCAATCAACCATCTAACTTAAACTTCGACCCGCTCCTGTTCTGATAATTTACAAACATTTTTCAAACGACAATGGGCTGAGAATTTTTAAACCTCCGGGGATCTTTAAGTCGTGATCAATTACACATCCGAGCTACGCGTAAACTAACATATTTTGCAGCAACTGTATAATACATGCATACCCCTTCTCTGCGCTACTGCTATTCTTGTAGTTGCTTGAAAAGTCAGTCGCCCTTTTACGGGTAGGGTCGCTAAAAGCACCATTCCATACTTTCTTTATAAGTGTAGCACATCGCGCACTTTTGTCGGATAATTAAATTTTTGTTTATGTAGGCCTTTACACTTTCGCTTATTTAAACATCTAATACGATTGATTAACCACTTTCGCTTATTCTACAGGAACCACCATACATCCCACCGCACCGTTCTTTTGAATCCAACGATCCTATGGGCTTCACGCACTAACACCTGACGTATCTTTCCTACTATTTGTTAAACAAAAACTACCGGTATCGCCATTGTGGACGTAAGCAAATGTTTGTGGATATGTACGAGAATATGTAGTCATATACATTAACCAGTCTAAGCTATTTTATTTAGTCCACGAAAACTACTATTTTTCTAAACCATAATTAATAATCGTCTTTATAGGTTCCACATTTCTACCGTTACCCAATGACTGGTGCTACGTACATGGAAACTTTAATTTATTATTGGAGAGAATTCTTATTCTCTCGCGCACTGCATGCCTACCCCTTTTCGAGGTATATGCTCGTTATAGGTTGTAAGACCCTCGGTTTTACTTAACTATACTTCGTGAGACCCCTTTAATCTTTTTAATCGTATCTTTCTCGCTTACAGTACAGTAGGACTTAACATTACTACCAACAAATCCTATTTAAAATCTATTTACAGATTTGGGGTCCCTAGAAAAATTTAATATTAGTTGATACCTAGCAAAATATATTTATCTTAAAAGAGTGACTACCCTGCGTATAATAAATACAATATAACACTTGTCAACAAAAAAAAGTTGTAGGGAAAATTAAAGACGTATTTAATGGGGGTCCAGTATTAGAATTTGTTGGTAGTAATGTTAAGTCCTACTGTACTGTAAGAATAAGAATTCTCTCCAATAATAAATTAAAGTTTCCATGTACGTAGCACCAGTCATTGGGTAACGGTAGAAATGTGGAACCTATAAAGACGATTATTAATTATGGTTTAGAAAAATAGTAGTTTTCGTGGACTAAATAAAATAGCTTAGACTGGTTAATGTATATGACTACATATTCTCGTACATATCCACAAACATTTGCTTACGTCCACAATGGCGATACCGGTAGTTTTTGTTTAACAAATAGTAGGAAAGATACGTCAGGTGTTAGTGCGTGGAAGCCCATAGGATCGTTGGATTCAAAAAGAACGGTGCGGTGGGATGTATGGTGGTTCCTGTAGAATAAGCGAAAGTGGTTAATCAATCGTATTAGATGTTTAAATAAGCGAAAGTGTAAAGGCCTACATAAACAAAAATTTAATTATCCGACAAAAGTGCGCGATGTGCTACACTTATAAAGAAAGTATGGAATGGTGCTTTTAGCGACCCTACCCGTAAAAGGGCGACTGACTTTTCAAGCAACTACAAGAATAGCAGTAGCGCAGAGAAGGGGTATGCATGTATTATACAGTTGCTGCAAAATATGTTAGTTTACGCGTAGCTCGGATGTGTAATTGATCACGACTTAAAGATCCCCCGGAGGTTTAAAAATTCTCGGCCCATTGTCGTTTGAAAAATGTTTGTAAATTATCAGAACAGGAGCGGGTCGAAGTTTAAGTTAGATGGTTGATTGACTGAGTTTTTCTACCTTTACGAGGGAATTGGAAGTTGACAGACATCGAGCATCTAATTCTCTATTTGGACGATATCCAGTACTTACCGGTTCTAGAAATCATTACGTGCGGTCGACCGCTATGCGAAAGTGTAAAAGCCTACAGAAGCAAAATTTAATCATCAGACGAAAAAGTGCGCGATGTGCTATAGAAAGTATAAAAAAATGGTGCTTTGCATCGGTCCTAACAGTAAAAAGTGAGTGACTTTTCTAGCAATTACAAGAATAGCAGTAGCGCGGCGAAGGGTATGCATGTATTATACAGCGCATTGTTGCTATAAAATATGTTAGGTTTACGAGAAGCTCGAACGTGTACAAATTAAATTTTAATCTATAATTAACCATGGTCGTAAAAATGGGAAATTAATGGTTAATTTTAATACTGCTAAGCATATACTTTCGCTCGGTGATTCATTTAGAAAATATTCAAGCCCACCATTTCCTAAAATATGACGTAAGTTATTTAAAATTAAATTGCTTTATTAGTAAGTATCCTGTAGACAACAAGTTGGTATTTCCTTAGTAATGGTTTAAAGTGTTTTTATTAAGTTTTTGGTTATAGTAGCACTGCATCTTCTACAGCACGACTTGCACACAATTTGTGTGCGTGTTATATCACCCTTTTGGATATTTAATATGCACGCGATCCGTATAACATGGAAGACGTTTCCGATGTTTCTACTAACGGCATTCGCACCATCGACGAATGCGACCCAGGTGCATGCATTGGCGTTAAATGTATTGGACGAGCAGGAAGGATTATGACCTCATTTAGTCCCCGCTGAATCCTCAACTTCGTTCGGTGTCTTCGAAACCTTCGGTTTGCATTCTATAGGGTACATAAAGCCGGTGCGCGAGAGTAAACTCTTTAGTTATAAGTTAGTTCGCTTACAAGTCAAGTCTTATAGTGCGGATTTTGTTTTGTACTAAAATGGTACCTGCAAACGTTTTTAAATGCGAGCCGTGTCACGTCTACTTTACCAGAAGGATGCTCTCAAACGGCATCAGAACAAATGTTGTGGTGTAACATCGTCCAGGTTGCTTATACATCCGTCTGCAGCAAAGTACTTAAACTGTGGGACTTGCGGTTTCGCTTTTACGAGAATGGGCAACTTACAGCGACACAAGGAAAAACAGCACGGCATGTCATTAAGCCGTAAACGTTCAGCTCCGCCAGCTGTTAAAGGGTCTTGTACGAAACAACCACGAATTATGTGTAAAGTATGCGATTTCGAAATGGAAAAACTACGTATGCCGCACATTTAAGGAGCAACAGACATAAAATGCATCAGTTACCGCTACTAGCGACGATGGTGTAGAAATGGTTAGCACTGCGTTTAACAACCGTATGGCTAGCTATCGCATAAAGAACGCCAGTGTCGACGATGGGGTGCCCGAGTTTCTTTGGAAGCAGAAAGAGCGATTTATTCGATTAATAAATGAAAAAGAATACAACATACAGCAGTAAAAGTCTATTGCGAACTCTACGGCGTTTACATCAAAATGGGGAAGAGGCTACCGATGTGAAATCCTTTAACACAAAAATGTGGTTATAACGTCTTCTAGTAATCTGGAAAATATGTACGAGGTCTTAAGCGAAACCATAAGAACAAAATCAGAGGAATTTGAAATATGCGGGTCCGGTTGGTCTTTGGAAAAGGTGCTCTATTTAGAAATAAATATTAATAAGTATAAGCCGATATGAGCTCTAGGTTAAGAATAAAAAATTGTAAATATGTATTTAGAAATATGGTTTACAAATTTAAACTGTATTAGTAAAAATTGTTTGTAATAAAAAGTTTTAAGAATTGTTTCTAGATTTTCTTTTAGGTATGAGCCGCAGGAAATTTATAATTTAGAGGGTGTGTGTAAAATGGTAAGGGGTCGTTCGATTTTAAATCTATTTAGAGATTCGGATTGTGTATAAAATTCTAGACTAACAAGATGTGCTACATGTATAAAAAATTTATGAGAACGCTCAAAAGTCGCTACAGGTAAGAAATCTTAAAATGGGGGTAGCTCTCTGGGGATGGTGCTATGTGAAAATTTAAAGAGATTTGGGTAGCTTAGAAAATTCTAATATTGATTGATACCAAACAAGGTAGGTTTATCTCGTGGGTAGAAATGTGGAGAAAGATTTATCTCGCAGAGGGTATATGTGTAACTTTGCAGGGCGTGGTCCGATTTCAAATCTGTTTGCAGATTCGGGTTGTGCATAAAATTGTAGACTAATTTAATGTATTGCATGTATAAAAAAATTTATAAGAACGCTCAAAAGTCGCTACAGGTAAGAAATCTTAAAATTAGGGTAGCTCCCTTGGGGATGGTGCAATCTGAAAAATTCCTAGAGATTCAGGTAGCTGAGAAAATTCTAATATTAATTGATACCAAACAAGATAGGTTTATCTCGTGGGTGGAAATGTGGAGAAAGATTTATCTCGCGGGTGGAAAGAATGCGGGTGTGATGTAATCAAAATGGTTGGGGTAAAAAATTCCACAAGGAGTTCCACAGGGAGAGAACGGGAGGAGATTCTTAAAAAATAAGACTTTATAGTGCGAATTTACATGTAAATTTGGTCCAGATGTGGGAGGAAATGTGGGATTCTGGAGGAAATGTGGCGGTGATTACACCAATAATGTACTACTATCGAACAATCGCGTTGCACTTACTTTAAGGACCATTGACTGCTTAAAAGCAAACAAACGAAACAATGACTGAAAGGAAATAAGGAATTAATTTGCGAACGATAAACAAAAACACACGTTTTTGTCCTCAAAGCACTTTACTACTTATGTAGGAGACTTTTAGAAATTTAATTATTAACTAGCTACATTTATTTATTAAATTTAATTAAATAAGAGCCCCTATAGTAGGGGACAAAGAATACTACTATAGTAAGCCTGCTTATTGTAAAAGGCGATTAAAACGCGCAGCAAGGGGCAGCAGCTTTGCTGGCTAAAAGATATTGGAGGAGAGGCGGTTGGGCACGGGAGATCCTCAATAATTTACAAGGTTGTTGGTTGGCCGTGACTGGTACAGCTTTTTGCTAAATTCTTTAAAAACTGCGTTATGGAAAGGTATGGGAATCTACAAAATATTTCCCAGGTATGCGTGGCATAAAACACGAACTATGAATGATGGAGAGCACACAAGTAAAATTCTTGTCCGGTGGTAAAATATCCCCTCATTCGGATCTCTGGGAGGGAGTACTTGGGGCTCGTCATCGTACGAATTTAAAATAACGGTTCGATTTAGTCATAGGGGCTTGGAATGTAAAGTCATTACTTAGAGTAGATAACTTAACGAATTTATTAGTCGTAATGAGAAAAGAAAGCTTGACATTTTAGGTATTAGTGAGGTGAGACGGCCATATAGTAATGACTTTTTGAAAGATAATTATAGAATAATTACAAATTCTTCAACTAATGGACAGGCAGGGGTAGGAATAGTGTTAGGTAAAAGATTAGGACGTAAAGTTAAAGAGTACATACAAATTAGTGATAGAATAATTATGGTTTGATTGAGTACGAATCCCATAAACACTGCTTTAGTACAGGTTTACATTCCAATAACTCAGTACGAGGATGAGGAAGTACAAAAGGTATACGAGGATATAAATAGTATAGATACGAAATACATTATATTTTAATTAAACAAAGATTTAGAAACCAAGTTAAAACTGTCGTAGTTCTCCAGGGGCTGACATAGATAGCGATCATAACTTAGTTAAAATGAAGAGTAATCTAAATTCAAAAACCTGAGAAAGGCTAAATGAGAAGAATGGGATCTAGGTAAGCTTAATGATAGTGAGGTAAAAGAGGAATATAAACAAGTATTAGATAATAAGATCAAAGAGGTAACTATAGGAGAAAACGTAAAAAATAAATGGAAAGAATAAAAAGGTCTGTACATGACACAGCAACACATACTATAGGTAAGAAAAAAGTAGAAGCGAGAAAACCCTAGCTAACAAAGGATATATTAGATTTAATAGAGAACAGAAGAAAGCTTAAACCTTTCAGAGAATTGGATAGTGAAAATAAGCAAAAATATAATGGAGTTTGGAATGAGATAGTACATGAGTGTAGAAAAACTGGAAATAAATGGATGGAGAAGAATTGTAAGGGAATACAAGATGATTTGAGAGTAGGTAAGACAGACAGGGCTTACAGGGCAGTTAAAAAGTTTTTCGGGGAAGATAGGAAAAATATAACGGTATTTAAGATGAGAATAATGAGCTTCTAATAAATGAAGTTGAGGTAGTAAATAGATGGCAAAGATATTTAGAAGATTTATATAAGGAAGACGATATGGATGAGAGAACGACCGAGAAGAGGGTGTAGAAATAGGGTTCTCAATATTGAGAGAGGAATTTGATGGAGCTGTTCGGGATCTTAAACAAAATAAAGCGCCGGGGATAGACGATATACCCGCAGAATTAATAAAAGATTCATGTCAGAAAACTTTAGACAGATTATATAAACTAGTAAAAGTAATATATGATACAGATGAAGTGCCAATAGATTTCGAAAAAATTATCCCAAAAAAGTCAGTAGCTGATAGGTGTGAGAATTTTAGAACGGTTAGTTTAAGTTCCCACACTTCCAAAATACTAACAATAATAATTAAAAATAGAGTAAAAGCTTTGACTGAGAATTATTTAGGCGAAGACCAATATGGTTTTCGTAAAGACAGAGGGACTAGAGAACCGATGCTAAAGATTAGGGTAATTATCGAAAAAAGGTTTCAAAAGTATAAAAAGACTCATTTCGCGTTTGTAGATTTAGAAAAAGCATTTGCTAGGGTTTATTGGATTGTTATGTTCAGGGTTTTGCGAAAAATAGGAATCTCTCATAGGGATAGAAAAATTATTTACAGTCTATATAAAAACCAAAGCGTAGTAATTAGATTTGATGAAATAGAAAAGGAAGCTAAGATTAGAAATGGTGTTAGACAGGGCTGTATACTATGTCCCTTGATTTTTAATGTTTATATTGAGGAAGCCTTAAACTTAGCTAGAGAGAGAAAAGAGATAGGCATTAGTGCACAGGGACA
Organism: Platerodrilus igneus; assembly: GCA_036346225.1. Classification (NCBI taxonomy): domain Eukaryota; kingdom Metazoa; phylum Arthropoda; class Insecta; order Coleoptera; family Lycidae; genus Platerodrilus; species Platerodrilus igneus. Next base: position 1,411,842 of record JARFIW010001414.1, read on the forward strand.
GACAATAGACATGTTACGTTTTGCAGATGATATAGTCATTATAGCAGAGTCTAGAAAAGAGTTAGGAGAGTTCTTAAATATTTTAGATGAGATACTACAGAGTTACTATAGTATGAGAATTAACTTAGGAAAGAAAGCTAATAGTATTAGTTTAGATAATAGAAAAGGTTTCTTAAAGTCGTACGTATGGAGCGTTTTATTATACGGTAGTGAGACATGGACCATTAAAGAGGTAAATATGAAAAAGATAGAAGCTTTTTAAACTTGGTGTTATAGGAGAATATTAAAGATTAGTTGCACAGATAGAGTAACAAATGAGGAAGTTTATAGAAGGATAGGTGAAGAAAACTGTATGTGGAAACAAAGGTCAGGAGAGATAGAAAGATAGGGCATCAGTTAAGGCATGAGGAACTATTTAATAAGGTCTTAGATTATAGACTACCAAATAAAAATAGAGTAGGAAGACCTAGACAAAGCTATATTAGTCAAATTATTAGAGATTTAGGTTGTGAAGGGTATGTAGATCTTTTTAGACTAGCTCAGAATAGAAAAGAATTTAGAGCTACGTCAAACCAACCTTAAGTAGGTTCGAAAACAAAACAAAAAAAAATAAGTAAAAATCATTTAACTAAATGTCACCATGACATAACTCACAATTAGTTAGCGGTCTGGCATGTTGGCAGCGATTCGTTGCTTAAGCCTTACCATAACATATAATTTAACACTTTTCCTTTTTTGGAGAGGATAATCAGGTAATATTTCATTTCCTTATAAATAAGAATCATATAAACATGTTGGAGTTCTTTAACAACCATCAGGTTGCTAATATCTATGTAGAGCCAGGTAGATAGGAAAAAGATAGAAGAGTATAGGAAGACCTAGACCAAGCTATATTAATCAAATTATTAGAAATTTTGGTTGTGAAGGGTATGTAGAACTTTTTAGAATAGCATAGAATAGAAAAAAAGTTAGAGCTGCGTCAAACCAACCTTAAGTAAGGTCGAAAACAAAATGATGATGAATTAAATAAGGTAATACTTATTTTTTGAAGTTGAAGTAATCGCAAACATAAAACAAATTTCGAGAAAATCCTAAAGAATAGCTGTTAAAGGTTTTCCTTAATTCTGTAAATCTTGTTCAACTGTACGTATTATTAGAAACTAGCTTTTGTGTTCCTGCTACTCTTATACTTTGGTTCTTGGAGCGACTTGTTGCAAAGGCAGTACGCATTGGAAGCTTAAGTGGGAGATGTAGCTGTTGGAAAATCGACCACGCAAATTTTTAGAAATTTGGCTATCTCCAATTTAACCAATTCCGGTTATCACGGTGGATGCTAGTACGTAAGTTGTATATGTTTAATAAAATTGTAATATTTCTTGAAAAAGTTTGTTTTAGTTATTTGTAACATTAATAACATCATAAATATTATTAATAAATTTTAATATCTATATTGCGCATTTGTTTTTAGGGGGTGCTACACTAAAGTAAACGATTAGATAGTCGAAAGGTGGCGTAGTTAAAAAATAGAAGACCTTTAATGGTTTGTGTAATTTCAAGTGTTCGACAAGCACGTAGGTTATACTATATTAAACTGTGTTAAAAATGACAGTTGTTACGTAATAAAAATGGTTGACAAAAAATGATCTCCGCAATTAAATGGAAGTGATCCGAAGGTAAAGTAATTGAAAGAAAGTTAAACCTGAAATTGTTCAGTCTAAACGTGCCTGTTGACTAATGCAGACGTTTAAAGCGATCCTTTCAAGAATTATATGACTTAGTGGTGTACGTTAATAAAAAGATGCAGGGTAAGTGTATTAAAATTTGTGGTTAGGTGCTTTTAAATTACGTTCCAGGATAAATTAAAATGCCATTTGTGTGGATGATTAAAGTGGAGGAAAGTTGAAGTGGGGGAAGATTGAGGTTGGAGGATAATAGATGGAGAAGGAAGGTTGCATTGATGAGTGTGATTGAAGTACGAGGATGGTTGAGGTTTGAGGTGGACATAGGAGGATTGAGGATGAATAAGGAGGTGAACACAGGGGGTGGGGTTTGAAAACGAATGGAGGGGCCGGGGGAAGGTTGAGGATGAGTAAATGTGACACAGGGTCGTTGTGAGTTAGGGAGAGGACATAAGAGGGTTAAGGATAAATAAGGACGAGCCCATCGGAGGGATACGGATAAATGAGGAGGACGGAAAAGGGTTGTGGATGATTGGAAAGGAAGACGTAGGAAAATTGAAAATGAGTGAATAGGAAGACTGATGAGAGTAGAGGATGAGCGAGGAAGACTGTGAAGAGTTGAGGGTGAGTGAGCAGAAGGGCGAGATGGGTTGAGGATGAGTGAAGAGGAGGGCGGAGCGGGTAGAGGATGAGAAAGGAGGACGACGGAGGGTTGAAGATGTGTGATACGGAGTTCGAAAGAGGGTGAAGGAGGAGCACCGAGGAGGAGGAGGGTGGAAATGGTGGTGGAGGACGTGTGTGGTAGCACCCGGACCATCCAGTTTCCTCTACCTACGAAAAGTGCACATTGTAATAATAAAAATATTTCCAAAAAAAATGTTCATGCATCAGGCTGCCATTTGTGGACATTTTTCTGCGCTAACTGTCTTCAAACAGTCAAAAATAATTTGCGTAAAACTTTTCATTCACTATCTTGAGCTATTCAGCATAATCTATCTACAATTCTCCTCTCAAAAACGGATGCAATCGTCCTTCTACTTGGCAAAACGGTTTGGAATCTTGCTATACGGATTATCATTAATTCTAATTTATATAATTAAAACTTTCACTTTTAAATAGAAATTCACATAAAAGCTGATAATGGATTTTAGTGTGGGCGAATTATTTTTAAATCTGCAACAAACCTGGTGCTCATTAAATTAATACAAAGCAAATGTTCGATTCAACAAAGCCCGAAGGGCTCTAAAGCGCAAAATTTATGGGTGAATTTGAAACAAGCTGTACGCATTCAGGCGAAAATCAATACTAAACTTCAGAATATTAGCATATTGGGGAATTAAGTGGACAAGACTGTAATACCAGTTAGCATGTACTTGAAAGCATTGTACGTCTTAGAACATTTTTATAATTGGATGTCAAAAAGTTAACTAGAACAAAATTTAAAATGAATGAATGAATGATAACAGAGATGTAAATAGTAACGATGCCCAGTCTGAATGTATTTTCTACAATAATTATTTAGATATTTTATTTAGTTAATTTTCAATTTGTGACATTTCAATTTGAAAACTATCGAAAAGCGAGTCAAGAAGTTTTGCATCATGCTTAGTCTAGTAGAAACCGCTCTTTTCCAAGCAATTTTCTTTTGTTATGAGCATTTGGCGTCATCGACGTTTGAATTAAGAAACGCTGTGGTAGTATTTTCAAATTGGTTGAAGGTTTTTCAATATTAATTACAGTAAGCATTTTAGTTGTGCTGGCCTCGCTATTGCTTGTTCTATGTCAGTATCTGTTGTTGTGATCCAAGTATTTTCTGTGCTGGAAAAATTAGTATCTAAGGTCTTTTTTACTTAAATGTACTGTCTTTGAGTTTACACAAAAGTAAACGTGTCAGCAATTTCTAATTATTATAATCGGCATCAAAGTCCTGCAATAGTCGACACCAATGGACGCTAATCAATGAACACATGATGACGATGCAAATATGGTGGAGAAATCGCAAGGTTCTGATCCATTTTTCGATCTCCTCTGAATTGGAATTGATCTTACCTTCAATTAGTGGAGAGTAACAAACATAGGTGGCTTAAATGATAAATAATTCCAAGAATCGAACAGCAGAACTCACAACACAATTTATTCAGCTTATATTAGTTAATAAACACCTACAAATTTAAATCGCATTGAGTTACATCATCATTAGTTGTAGCGAATCCTCAAAAACTCAATAATTGATTAATAACGAATAAACTGAATTCATACATGTTGAAGATTCACTTTTCTAACCTTGGAAAATACAACACATTGTTTACAGTGCCTGGATCGCTTGCGCGATCCACAAGGAGAACTCAAACCTACTACTTTTAAGGACAAAAGGTGGACAGAACACCATAAGTAATAAAACGACGGGTGGTGTCCGATGTAGGAAGGGAAAATCGAGCTAATAACTTTATTACTTCATAAGTTCGAACTATATTATTATTGTAGCGGGCTACTACTAATACGTTTTCCTAATTTAAAACAAGGTAATAAAGGTCTTTATTACTCACTTATTTATAAGTCCAATTACTAATATATGCCTTACTTATAAATGTTTTCAGTCCAATTAACAATGAAGCACTATCACACTAATGCTATTTACAAGCACTAATATCTTCTTAAACTAAATTCTTAACCATAGGTCTAATAACAACACTAACACTACTATTATTTATTTATTACACTTTTGTCTATTTATGTATTCTACAAGCTGACTGTACAATATACACTTCACGTAATACAAATTTATGTTTACTCTTGGACTTCCAAAATCTTAACTATTTAACTTTACACGATATAATTTATATTCGTCATTCTGATATAGACTAAACTCTTACATTTATTAGCGGACTTATATATACCCTGAATTAAAATAAATGATTCATTCTCTGGTATGTGCCTGAATATCCTCGGCTCCTGGAGAATATACAGTGCTTACGGCGCTTGTGTGTTTGACAGGTTGCCTAATAGTAGCTCGTAACATTATAATAGCTTACATTATTTCATAGGGTTGTTAGAAACTAGTCTACTTTGACGAGGCTCCAAAAAAGCCGAAACCGATCAGTGGATATTTCTTTCCCTTATGAAGTAATAAAGTTAGTGTTTTGATAATAGTGTTACGTGCCACCGCCAAAGGCGTAATCGTTTGTACAGTACTTCATTCAAGTATTTATTTGTATAGATTTCGCTCTTTATATTCAAATACGACCTCGTATATGATACGTTACTATAGAGATTGTGTACTATAACAAGTTATTCAAACCAGCTACGCCGCGAATTTGAAAGTTTGTTAAAACTGATTGTAGTTCGTATCTTGTTCAATAAAAGGTCGTATTCATAAACTTTGTATTGGTATACTTACGATACGTGATTGCATTCAGCTCTTCGAAATGTTGATTGGTTTTATAAATTGATAAAGACTCTATATACACCTGTTTTGACAACTTGTTGAATTAGACTTTGCTTGTGATGAAAGGACATTTTCATTCATTTCCTATAGCTATGTAACTAGAAATATTCATGTTTCTACAAAAGCAAATTCCTTGTTCGTCATGGTCTTACTATAGATGTTTCCTGCCGGATTTGCACATAGTGAAGTTGACACTGTATGTGTATTTGGAGCGATAATCTTCTCATGTGGTTAGCTAATTTGCAGTTTACAAATTGTAAATTTACTTGTGCATTCCTTAATTCGTTCATATTTGCTTTTCAGTGTCCTACGTGGACGTAATGCCTGAGATACCGTAAAGATGTTTCACCACCGTATAGGTAGTTGATATTTGCTGGGTCCAGCTGTCCGTCCTATCGATGCGTGCAGCGAAGCCATCGTATAAGTCTATCTGGTGTATCCTACTCATATTACCGCCTTTATTTAACTTTGTAATCTACGCCACAGGTTTCTGCAAGGAGAATTTATTTATCTTGCTACCTCATAAATTAAAGGGTAAATATAATTAAACCTACTCCAAGGAAAGTCTTATCGCACGACGCCACGAAACAAGTGTCCCATCTAGGATTCCCTGTATGATTGTTGTGGTTTGTTTAGCATTTTTCTTTATCTTCTTTGGAAATTAAACCACTCATAGGTTTTTATAATCATGTTTATTTACTTTTCGATCCATGACCTAGAATCGTTGTCAAAATAATAAAAACTTCAAGTTTGACATTTATGGCATAAATTGAAGGTGACTTTGATTTATTGATGTTCGAAATATTTGGTTTGAGTACATTAGGTAAAAATTTTAAAGTTTAAGAGAATGATTGCCTTCCATTTGTGTTGCGACCTGGGAACGACTTTTTTAGGTAACCAATACGCTAAACGTGAAATCAGCTGATCAATTTTTATTGGTAATTTCAAATAAATTCAATAATCCTTAACAATCCCCAAATTATTGAATTTATTTGAAATTACCAAAAAAAATTAATCAGCTGATTTCACGTTAAGCGTATTGGCTACCTAAAAAAGTAGTTCCCAGTCCGCAACACAAATTGAAAGCAATCATTCGTACAAACTTTAAAATTTTCACCTAATGTACTCAAACCAAATATATCGAACATCAATAAATCAAAGTCACCTTCAATTTATGTTATAAATGTCAAACTTGAAGTTTTTATTATTTTGACAACAATCCTAGGTCATGGATCGAAACGTAAATAAAGATGACTTTAAAAACTATACTTAGAGATAAGTTTTGATTAGCATTAGAAAGTCTGAAAAATAATAAGGCAAAGGTATAGATAAGGTGCAAGCAGAAACTCAAAGCCGCTGGACAAGCAGTAACAGAACGTCTCTTCCAACTCATAAGTTATATGTATGAGACACGCGATGCACCCAAAGATACCAAACGTAAAACCATAGTCACTCTACCAAAAAAGAAAGGTGCGGATGGATGTGAACACTTTTGAACAATAAGTGTTTGAAAATTAATAATCGGTGAAGAAACACCTATTGGTTTGAACGAAACCGCGGTAGCGCCATGCAGGGCTGTAAAGCGCATGGAGGGTAAGGGAATGTAAAGTGGCACGAAAACTTAAACGTTTCACACTATTTTGCGAAATAAAAGTCATGTTGCCCGACTCGAGTAAATAGCGAAATCTTTGGAAAGAACCAGAGCAATCAGCAATTTCCACTTGAACGGTGGAAAGTAAAACGACGGAAGTTTTAGCTAAGGAATTAAATCAAACGACAGTCGAAGTTGACGGACTACTACAGCTAAACGAAGTCGATGATTCCTCAGAGGAAAGAGGAGCAGATGGCTTGTAGCGGTCTTGAATAGCGGGACTAATAGAAGGTGAAACCTTAGAGGACGCGGTGTCCGGGTTCATGCAAGCCTGGTTACTAGCAGCGAAAAAGGGTTTTATACGAAACTCGATCGAAATGCAATAAGGAATGATGACGTTGATTGCATTGGCGGCATGAAATAATAAACTTGCATTTATTTAAGAGGTGACAATTGCTAAGGCAATTAATGCAAAGATGTTAGTTTTTTGCAAAGTTGTAGCGATTTTGCGAAGAAAGCTTGACGAAATCATTACAGATTGTGATTGTGATCTTGTTTGCAAAGCGGACATTTATTAGCATTAGGTTTCGTCTGGACTAACATCGTAATAGCAGAGCGAGACATAGCATTGTTGTTAGTATGAACAACTTTGTTTAAATCAGATTTATGACTGACCGACAAATTTGATAAAGATTTACAAGTTTATTCCAAGTAAGTAATTAACTCTGCATAGGATGGGATAGAAGAGGGATCCTGATGCAACTCAAAATTGCGGACAGTATGCACATCCAGGTGAATTAGGATAATTTGCACCAGGAAAAGTCCCATTCTTCTACAGGCAAATCAAACTTCTTAAGGGCTTGCAAGTTATCGGTAAAAGTGTCTATTAATTTTTGCAAACCTGATGGGTGGTCAGAATTCAATTTTAGGGATTTTTCAATATTTTTCCAAAAAGCAGAAGTGATGCGGCGAATATTACAATATTTTTCGCAAATTTTATTATATGCAAGGGGGTAATTTGACACGGTTAGATCAAAATTTTTAATGGTAAGTAATGTGGAATTTTTCAAAGCGGACTGGAGGTAGAAAAATTTATCGACGTCGGGAGGTCGTCATTATAGTGAACCAGACTATCAAACCGATCAATACAGGTTTCGAACGTACTGATATCACCGTCAAATGAAGGGAGAATCAACGGCGGTAGGATCACTTTAGATTTTGCACTGTGTGATGGGCGCGGATCCACCTTCCACGGTGAAGGCACTATTGATTGGACATAACTTGAAATAAAGGGCTTTAACAAAAAAAAAAGGTACTGTCGAAGCGCTTTCTGATTGAATCCTCTATTTTAAACTGATTATCTGCGTCTTCAGCTGAAGCGATTTCACCAATAATAAAATTATGTTGCTTAAAAAACTTTTTCTTAATCGTGTCGATCGACGTGTATTGAACCCGGAAGAGTTATAAAACACTGGGTTCAACTACAGTCTTGTTAGCGATTTTAAAGATCTCCTGAAGGGAGGTAATTTGCGTTTTTCTTATAAAATATGCCTTCTTGAGTTTGTTTGCCAGGATTAAAATTAAGCAGGTACAAAGGGCCAAGGAAATAGTGACGAACTTCGGTGAATTAAAATATAGGAAGTGCGGCGATAACAAATTAGGGTCTCGTACAAATTCTAATTTTAAACCGATATATATATATATATATATATATATATATATATAAACTGAACGTTTATTATATCGGCATATATATATATATATATATATATATATATATATATATATATGCCGATATAATAAACGTTCAGTTTTTTCCTGCCCGCCATCGTCTTTTAATATCCTAAAAATTTAAATATGCCTTGACTAGCTCAGTTTAATTCACACACGCAACGTTACGATGACAAAAAATTTACCTCCCTTTTTATCTAACACTTTTCTACCTAAATGAGAAAAACGAGATCGACTAAGGTTTGTATAATGGCAAAGAAAATTGATATACACTGTACAGCTTAATATGATTCAATATTTGTCAAAGTACACCCCGAAATCAAATAATAATGATTTCAATTTATTTATCCCCAAAATTATAGTTCCCTTTATTTAGTTTAAAGCTAACAAAAATGATACTGAACACTATTGCAAAACACGCTTGAACGTTCAATAACTTTTTTCTTTTTACGTAAATTTTCACGTATAAAAAGATTTTTGGTGACCTTTAACATAAATATTCAGGTATAAAAAAATGTAGCAAATTTTCAATGAAAAAGAAAATAATGCCTTATGATATTCTGACCGGTAGTTTTTCTTGCGTGTCTTTCTTTGTTCTTCCTGGATCAGCTATTGCGTGTTGAAGAACAGTACCTCTGGATTACATTCAGTTGAGTCCTGTTGTAGCTTTTGTAGTACCGCATGACCAAACCCCATTCAATGCTTAAAACAAACCTGCGTCTTGTATGCGTAGATGCAAACCAATATTTTTATGCAATTTTAGATTTATCCCTAGAGTTAAATCTAGAGTTTTCTCCAGATTACAGGTTATTAGTTAGACAATAATTTGATTTGGATAATACTTAGTATTTCACCTGTCACTTAGAACCGTGTCACTTAGAACCCTAAATGGTAAATATTAAAATTAGTTAATTAATAAGCTTTTACTCACGTTTTTTAGCTAACCGCAAAACTTCTTTCGTATATATTTCACTATCACTTACTTCAAAAACTTTTTATCACAACTTTCACAAATATATAATTATTTTATTTTCAATGTTAACTTTTACGTAAATTCTTTAGTTGAACTGATGTGAAGCGTGCTCAGGTTGAATAAAGACTGTCTGTTATCAAGTTTGAGTGTTATTTAAAGTTACGCCCTTATCGGAAACCATTGACTATCAGCTTTGGTTGTTCAAAGTTTACGACGTGCCACAGGATGTTGTAAATACCCTAGGCTTTTACAGGTATGATTTGATAATAACCTGCCGAAATAGTATTCTTGGTCATGTAAAATATAAGTTTTAGCAGCCTATTTCTAAAATATGTGCATTTTTACTCATCTGTTTTGGTGTTATTGTAAGAATTTCTAATCCGCCTTCTCACGTATTCAACTTATGGCTTTTGTTTGTTAAGATATCGTTCTGCGTTTTGTGTAAACTCAGTGTTAAAATCACGTAGATGAAATGATGTAAATTGAAATGTTTCTATTTACATCTTGCATTTCCGATACGTATTTGTTTTGAAAAATGCGTTTATTACCAGAATGCCTTGCTATCTCCTTTCGCTATTGCTTGTTTAATTTTAACAGAATTTGTATCACGATTTTCTAGCTTTGAATGCATTTAATGCGTATTTATTTAGAATTCATGAATGCTTTCTGTTTTAAAATAAGTTTGATTCGTACAGAGTTATCTATCATGCTGAATGTGTTTGTATTGTTGAAGAATGTGTTTCCGGCATTAATTAACGTTAATTGTGATTCTTATACAGGGCGTTAAATGTTTGCTTTTTGCATAATTTGTGAACTACGTATATTTCATGATAAATTTATCTAGGGTTCTAACTTTTAGTGCTGTTACATATATATATATATATATATATATATATATATATATATATATATATTTTGTAGGTGCTCAAAGGGAATTGGTTGCAATTTATGACATCCAAAAACTTAGAATTTCATGATCAACTCAAAAATAACACGCTTAATTGGCATTTCATTCCCTTGCGTTCGCCTCATTTTGGTGGTATATGGGAAGAAGTCGTAAAATCTGTCAAGCATCATCTGCATCGTATAATTAATAATAAAAATCCATTAACCTATGAGAAATTTTATGGTCTGTTGGTTCAAGTGAAAGCGGTATTAAATTCTCGTCCTCTTACCCCAATAACCAATGATCCTAATGACCTGGAACTGCTTACCGCGGGACACTTTCTTGTGGATCACCCACTAAATATGGTACCTGATCTTGACTTCAAACAAATACCCATGAATCGTTTAAGTAGGTACCAACATCTGCGGCTTATGCTTCATCACTTTTGGAAAAGATGGTCCGGTGAATATCTTCATAATTTGCACCAAAGAACTAAATGAAGGTTTAAAACAGACCACCCAAATCTGCTTAATGCAGAAGATAATTTGCCCCAAGTAAGTGGATTATTAGTAGAATCACTGCATTGCACCCCGGCAAGGATGGTGTGTCTCCTGTAGTCAGTGTAAGAACTACTAACGGGGTAATGAAACGAAGTAAAGTGAGGGTGTGCATTCTTCCTATCTACGAAGATAAAATTGATAAACCCTAAAATGTTACTAAACTATTTATCTATTGCAATTATTATATCTGATTTATTTGTATGAAACATTATTTGTTTTGTAGCCGACTTCTGTTTAATTTTGAATAAATATTAGCAATGTTATTGAAAGTTACCCTACAACTTTCAAGGGCGGTGGTATGGTTTGTATTGCATTATTACTAATTATTATTTTGAAGCATCATTTAGTCACGTTGGCAGAACCTTATTGTACTGGTAATGGCAGGCACGTAGATGTTCAGTTAAACTCCAACTTTTGTGCTGACTTGTCAGAATTGGCTGCTATATAATATAAAATTGGATTTTATAACAAATAAATGGCGTAAAATTGGTCCAGTTTGTTTTTAATATAAACAAGAAGTTATCTTACAATATCAACTTTTAAACTTTGCAGGTGTTTGTCCTAAAAATTCATTTAACTAATCAAATTTAATAAATTCTTTTCTATTACTCAATGTTTCTTGGAATAGTGCATTAGTCTTACATATTATAGAAGAACAAAGTACCTTAGCCGTAGTTAAATAAGGAAATTCTATAGTCTAAGAATCCTTGATTTATATGCATTAGGATGTACCAGTAAAAGTTTGTAAAGTTAGTTTACATCCTTTTTCCGTGTGTCCCATTCATTGTTCAACAGGATTTTCTTAGTGGAAACCAAATATTTAAGGGTAGCAGTGTGTATAATGTACTCTATATTATAAACATTTTTATTAAAATTAACTGGAAAACAAAAATAGGGGACTCCAGTTACAAAGAAATACTATGCTGCAAAATAGAAATTCTTTGAAAAATTTTTATTTGTGCAATGTACAACACAAAAAATGCTTTCGCTACACAAGGCTTCGTTTAAAAGGATCTGTGATAAAATTAACAAAGAACTCTCCAAGAATAACGTCGATACGATAGCAGATCAAAGAAGTAATAAGATCTTAGAAGTCAGAATGGGAAATATGACAGAGATGCACTAGGTGTTATTGGATTTAATATTACAGTATGAAAACTCTGTGTCTGATAGAACACTGAATTGGAAATAATGGATAAGCTCAGCACAAGATGCATTAAAGTACTCAGTTTACTTAATAAATTCATGTTTAGTAATTCTATTCTAAAGGGAACGGAGTATAGAACAAGTCCTAATATATTTAAAATTGAATTTATAGAGCTCAAAGGTGTTCTGAAGAACCGACTGAGTTGCTAGTAATTAACAAAAACAATAATGACCCAAGCATTGCGAAGGAAAGCAAGCACGCGCTGTTTCAGTTTACTGTACCAGAATTATGTGCGAGACAATTAGTCGGAAAGGTTCCTCCAACAAAAGGAAATTAATCCAAGCCTGTTGAAGTTTAAAGAAAGATTTTGGAGTTAAAATCTATTACTAGAGTATCAAATCATAAAATTTTAACGCTAGTTTTAGCAAATGCAATTTAGAATCCAGACAGGAGCTTCTTACGACCGCGTTGTTCCAATTGCGAACAGTAGAGGGTATCAGAGTCTGAGTACTTCTTAGTTGAATCTTGGTTTACAGAAAATTTAATTCGTGCTTAACACCAGCATGCATATTTTACAGCAGGAAGCAGTTAACGAAGACAGAATTACGTTAGCAGTTGTATTCCCAAATAGTAAAAATACAAACCGAAACGATTGATAGGAACATGTCTGATACTTTTAAGAAGGTTCCCACCCCTGCTGAATTAATGCCGAAGAGCACTAAGAACGATTTATGTAAAGCATAGCATTTGGGTATATAGCGTACCGGAGATGAACAGTCTACTTGAATGGAAGCGGATATTGCATAGAAATGGTTGTCATAAATGTACAAAATATATTCGTTTCAAGTGGATATATAATGATCAAGTAAATCTTCGTAGTGTTGTGTGTGCAAGAACAACGAAATTATTATAAAAAATTGTCAAAGAAGTTTCACTGACTATTCAGGAGTACAGTATTACTAACCACACGTATGTTACGCGTTTTTTTCTTAAAGCGATAATGGTTGAAATGTTAAAAGAAAAATGTAGGGGGTCGGAAGAAGGTTGTACAAAATATGAATCATGCTCCAATCAGAAACGAGTAGTTGATCCATCTTTTGTTTGGGAGCAAATTGACCGATACAGTGAGTCATACTTGGTATAAAATCCACCCGAGTGTGTAAATTTTGCTTGTACCTTTATGGTGTTAAATCAGTCAAACATGCATTTTTATCAGTTTATACTAAAATGGCAACGAATGAATGAATTGAAAATTAAGGGTCCAGAAATCACAAACAGAAGGAAGGACCTAGTGTTGCAGAACACAAATTTGGCATAGAACGCAAATGGGTATTTGCCTCACGTTTTTGAGATGGGTACTGACGGCTGACGGGAACAATATTCATCAACGATACTATGTCAAGAACTTCCAACTATTAAGCATATTTCATTATTAGTAAGTAATGTTATCATCAGATACTTGTAGATTCTGAATATTTGGCGACTACAAGGTTTAGTTGAAACTATACTAAGCTGAAAACGAAAAGATATAAAGCACTTCAAAATATTATTCAGGAGCGAGATGATGGTAGGTATGGGGTTGCTATGCTGTGAATTTATTGTCTCTCAATTATAGATGCTAATTTTGTGTTATCATATCAGAGATTACTCGGAATTAAAACCAAATTGAAGTAAAATAATTTTTGTTATACTTTTAAAAAAATATTAAACGTTTATTTATGAATTAGACATTTAAGTAGTTCTAAGTACAGATGACGCATTTTCTTTATTTTCACCCGAAACTTCAAGAAAAACTTTTTATTTAAAAATGAATTTATATGATTATTTAAAGCTTTAGTTACTTTTTGACGATGCAATAAGATTTACATTGTTTTTACATGAATATTTTTATACGGCGTAATTATTTTTTACATAAATAATAAACACTTTTAATTGCTATCCCAACAGGTCTTGCACGTGCAAAAGACTTGCATTCTTAACGATTATAAAAAGAAAATATTTGCTTTCACGGTAACTAAAACCTGTTTTTAATGCTTATATTATAAAGATTAAAGTGCTAGTTTTTAACAAGATTTGATACGCTTCTTGCGCTAAATAAAGCGAATGTTTTATGCACGGGAAATGTATTTTTATGACGTTGAGACCCAATAAAAGGTGCTGTATATAAGAAAACTTATGCAAATGCTCGCATTGTCCTGCTAGCTCATTTTAAATAAACCAACAAAACTATAACATCAAGATTATAATATCACTAAGTATTCCTTAATAAACTAATAGTAATAATAGCTACACCCACAGATATTTTTTTAACACGCATTATCTAATAGATTACTTACACACAAGCGTTAAAACCAACAAATAAAAAAATCAATATTTCATAACTACCATATTATTAATATAGCGTTCGCCGTCCTTGTTTATAATTAGTAATCCCAAAACTTTTCTTATGCAGGTCACCATGTACACAAATTTTCTTTTACAGAGGGGTATGGATAATTTAAATACTCCTGTTTAACCTGTTTGATATGTAAAACTGATTGGTGAATTTTATAAAAAAACTTTAACTTGAAATTTGACTTCAAAAAAATTTCAAATAGGACATTCACAGAATGAAACATCTATATTCCAGTTTAACCTGCTTAAAATAACTATGACACGCAAATGTCTTTCCAAAAATTGAACAATGATATACTTGTGTTCCTTGTTAAAATTATTGACTGAATTTTCAAGTCGTTCTATTTTTAAAAGCATTTTACCAATCAATGCATTGTAAACAATACCGCGTATTGCCATGTCGCATTTTTCTATTTAAATTTATATGCATTTGTAAACCATACTAAGATTTTCTTTGTTGCAATTTTCTGTTTAAGTTATCGTACGGGCGTATGCTTTATTAAAACTGACTGTAGTATTTTACTTCCAATCTGAATTGCTAAAATTTTAATACAATTTTAATTTAGATATCGTTCGGTATATTATATAACTTTAAAATATATTGTTTTGACAGATATTTTAAACGTCTAGAATCATCAATGTTAACTTGAACGTAATTGTAATTCACAATTGACCGATTAACCGACAATTGATCATTCATCCTCGTTCTCGATAATTTACAGTTTTTACAGTATTAAGGTGTTTACGTCATAAACTCTAATTCATACAGTATGTTGCAATTTCTACGAAAAGTTACAATCCATTAAAAATGCCAAACGTAATTGAAAGTTAGGTAGATGTATGATTGTGTACATGATTTAGATTTGTAAATTTTTAAATTCTAGTCAGCTGTCCTGGTGGCGTAATTGGAAAACGCATGGACCCGGAAAGCCTAAGATACAGGTTCAAATCCTGTCCGGGACCTTATATTTTTCATCTTTCAATTACTAGCTCGATTTGAAATCGTCATTAGGGCTTTGCATAAATATCTAAGTTATTATTATTGCATATATTCAGTGCGACCGTAAAGTTCGGATCCCTAATAATAAAATGAAAACGACGTATTTTTATGAAAACTCCAAAAACACGTCAATTTTAGTTGCTTCTTGCGGTTTTATTGCTTATAGTTTTAGCTCTGTAGATTCATGCCCTAGTGTAGGGTGAAATCAACCCTTGAAATCTTAAATAGCAATAAGGGTCACGTGACATATCTTTAAAAAGCCTATTTTGTCCTCTTTTCAAAACTGTCTTACTTTTTAATCTTCGTCGATTAGTTTCCGATAAATTAATTATTCCAAGAACTAAGTTAACTAATGCAATAAATATGTACAATCACAAATTATTTAATCAATCATCAACCAAAATAAGTCTCAAGAAATGAAAATTAAACTAAAATTATTTAAATGTTCAAATTGCCACCCATTCACACTTCTTGACAGTAGGCAATTCTATTTAAAAATTCTTGAAGAACATTGTTCATTGTGTCTGCCACTTTAAGACGAATTTCTTGAGTTATTCGCCGTTTTTTAATCGTCAAGATTTTCCGGCCTCGTGATATAAATTTTAGATTTTAAATAACCCCACAGCAAAAACTTAAGTGGGGTAAGATCTGGAGATCTAGCTAGCCACTCTATTGGCTCTTGCCTGCCAATCCATCTACCTGGAAGGTTAGCATCTAGAAATTGACAAACACGCAAAATGAGGCGGTGCACCATCTTGTTTAAACCAAACTCTATTTAAGAAATCTAGATTCTTTTCATTAGGTTCAAATGCAACAAGAGCAGGTAGTAAATCATTTTGAAGGATATTGAGGTATATTTCTCCAGTGAGGGTGCCATCGAAAAAGTATGGTACTAATATCCTGTCGCCTGTTATTTCTACCTACATATTTACCTTTTAAGAGGTATTGAGTGTGAGTTTCTCGCATCCAGCGAGGATTCTCTCGACTCCAGTAACGTCCCCATTTACAGTGAAAGTTGCTTCGTCGGAAAATACAATGAGACGATAAAAATTCGGATTGTTTGCTTGCATGTGCATAACCACTTCACAAAATTGCAGTCGTCTATCACAATCGTCTTCGTTCGATGAAACTTTTCCTTTTTTAGAATCTTATGCATTGAATTCTGACTAATTTCGTTTTTCACAGCAAGTGATCGTGTCGACAAATGTGGATTCTCTTCTACTTTCAAAAGAACTTCTAACTTAATATCATTATTGACTTTTGGACGACCAATTTTAGGCACATCTTTTACACTACCATTTTTCAAAAATTTTTGGCTATTTCTCCAACCGTTTAACGCGAGTTATGTATCCCCCAAACTTTATATGTATTATAAAATAGAATCTAATAGGAAATTATTAGAAATCATTAACAAATTATTAAGTCAAGTGCAACAATGTAATCCAAGAATAACTAAATAAAGGTTGTTAACAGTTATGAAAACGGAAGCAATACAATGTATTCCAGACGGTAGTGATACTGCAGGCGGCAGGTCACATACGTTTAAGATACCGCGAGTACCTAGAAAATAAAATTGTTACAATGTATTATGAATAGTATTAAGAAATAAGCAGACATGAGCTCGGCAAGTTCCCACAGAATTGTGAGGTGCAGGAACAACATAAATACCCCGGGAGCCCCAAGATCAGTCAGTCAGTCTACAGTATTTCAGCTTTAACATTGCAGTTTGCTTAGGCTACTCAAAATATTAAACCCCAATTAGTATTTAAATTTCGACTTAAGAGTTTTTTAAACCAGTTTGCCAAAATTTCTGTTTAAGTAAATAAATGTTGTTACGAAGAATTGGAAGAAGTTTTTAAAAAGACAGCTCCCAAGGCCCGAAACGTAACTGGCGCAATTGTACTGATGTCAAAAGGTCACTAAGGAACCCAAATTCGAAGAACTGGTGGTCTGGAATTTCAATTCCCAATTTGGAAGAACCCAAACATAGTTGGACCAGGTTAAAGCATCGACCGAATCCAGCAAAACAAACAAACTTGGAAGAGATACAAACATCGATCGAATCCAAACCAAACTAACGTGGACGAAGAACAGAATCGGCGGAGTCCATGAGAGCGACGAAGAAATTAACGTAAGTTCATTTTCCTTAAAACCAATTTATCTTGACAAATTAATTGTAGCTAGTAAAAGAATTTTTGATTATTATCTTATGTATGTACAGATTTCAACTATTATTGCCAAAATTTTATGCCATTTAATGAAAATAATTTACTTACGTATTAAGCGAAATTATTTTCAAAATGCGAAAAATTATATTTAAAGTAAAAGGGAATTTATTTTGAAACAGGAAAATTTTTTAAAACTAAATAGTACAAACAATTATAACAAATTATTAAAATAATACAAAACGTAACTGGCGCACGAATTATAGAAATTGATACGGAATAAAAACGAATTCGATTCAGCAAGTCTGAAACACAAAAATAGAACATAATTAACTCTACCATTATCACCAAAAGTTTAGTGTACGAACGCAATTCTTATAGACAATTATTAACAGAAACGATTTATTCCAGATTTAAATTTCATCAATTCTATAATTAAAACACCTCGGTTATAAAAACAAATTATTCAAAACCCGACCTTCAGCGCAACATATTGACTAAAGTGCGTAATTGTAGGAACATCTTTCGAATTATTATTAAAATTAACTCATTATTAATTGAAACAAGCGCTCAAATTTATAGCACATTTTTCACCGGAAACCCTCATCGTTAAATATAAACTATTCAGTACGAATATCTAATTATACAAAAGCATTACGCAATTTATTTAAAATTATCACGAAAATAAAAATAAATATTTAGTAAACTTAAAAAACTTGTAATTAAAATACAAAGGAGATGTTGATGCACATATTGTAACAGCGTAATTGACTGAAAACGTGCAACTTTATAAATTAAAACATTCAAGGTAACGAGACCGTACAGTTGACAGGAGAGATCTTATGCACTTATAAATTACAACACCCACGAAGAAGATATGATTATAACAGACTCAGTTAATCAGCTGAACTGGGATAAAGTAAAATTACAACTGGCACAAAAACATACAAAGTAAAGTAATTACTGCGAGAAATTATTAATTCACATCAAAACCTTTCGGAAAGTAAAACTCACGACAAATTAACATTCGCAAAGTACAAAAATACAAATTCAAGATGAGAGCAATTAACTAAGCATTACCGAATGCAAAATCCCGCAAATTAATTACAGCACCGTATAACTAAGTTCAAATACAAGCAATTTGATTCTTTAAATAAATCAACACACTTCAAACTGAAAATTAACAAACTAAACTAAAAATTAACAGTACAAACCACAAAATAAATCCAAATTTATACAAAAACTTAAAGGTATAAAACCGAAAATAAATATTAATTAAAAGCGAAATCAACTATTAACAAACATGAGTTCAGATATGAAGATTTATCTTAAAATCATCCCTAGCTTCAACGGGGATCAGGCCCTGTTGGTAAAATTTACTACAGCGTGTGAAATATTTCTAAAAACTTTTACAAACCCCAAGCAAACAAATAAAATGTATTACTTTTACGCCAAGCAAACTGACCGGACGAGCACTAACGTTAATAGCCAGCCGAGATGACTTAGAACAGTGGGAAGACTTTAAACGGACATTGATTGCATATTTTGGCGATGAACAACATAAAATGTCTAATACGCGACCTAATATACCTTAGAATGGAAAATAACCAAGCCCCGTATCAATTCGGAATGAAATGCCCAGACGTAAGTTTGATCTTAACAAAATTAAAAATTGAAGAAACCGACCAAAATATCCGACCTTTAGAAACAAAAATGTATGACGAAATGGCACTGACACCTATATAAACGCATTACCAGAACGACTATCAGATAAAATAAGATTCCAGCATCTTTAAAATTTAAAAGAATCTATAAGCATAATAATAGAAGAAGAAAACCTGATGTATTATCGAAATGGACTATATAATCCTAACGCGAATAAACGTTATTCACCAATAAAAACCATACAAGCCGCGAGACGGACAATCACTCAACCAAAATTCACTCCATTTAACGCACAAACAAATCAACCGCAAATTAATAACCCAAATTTTAATAACGCGAATTTTAATAATCAATTTAAACAATTTCCAAAACCAATGTTCAACTCAAATTTTACAAATCCCGCGTTTCCATCAAGATTCAATCAAAATATGAACCAACAAAGACCAGCATTCAACGCAAACTCTATTAGAAATACACCGATGATAAATAATAATAACCCTACCAATTACTATAAACCAACACCTATGGATACTTCATTTGGTAACACCAGACAAAATACAGAAATACCACAAATCCGATCAAACCCTCATCAAAAACGAAATTTTACCTCCGAAGAATTATTCCACCAAGAAATAAAAAAACCTAATGACGAATCAAACCAATTAGAAACTTATTAACGCGACGAACCATGCGAAAACTACGACGAGGACGACGAAGGAAATGCGTGCTCAAATTTTCAGATAGACCGATTTATAAACGACCAAACGTAATAAATTTAAATAATATTTATCAACACGTACTACCATATATAGAAATACCCCACACAGAATTTAAATTACTAATCGATACCGGATCCTCAAAAACACTAATCAGCTCTCGAACCGTAAAGAAACATTATTTATATTATGTAGAAAGAGAATCATTTAAAATTAAAACAGCCCATCAAACGACATAACACCAATTCGTAGCTAACATACCCTTACCGAAAACCTTCAATGTAAAAATGAAACACAAATTTTGTATTTTCGAATTCAACGACAAATATGACGGATTAATAGGAATGGACCTTCTAAGAAAATTAGGAGCCAACATTGATATAAAAACCGTTTATTAATAACAAAACACGGGCAGATCCCCATTAAATTTTAAAATACCCAAACCGAGCAAAAATACACGATAGAACCCCGAACGGAAAAAAAATAAAAATTCCAGTAAATTCAAAAAATCAATTAGGAATCATAAACTACCACATAACATTCTAACCAGGAGTAGAAACCCCCACCGCATTAGTACAAATAATAGATAATTACGTCACTACAACAATCCTAAACTCAAATAACTACCCCGTAGAACTATCACTAACAAATCCAATTAACATAGAAGAATTAAATTTCAATGAAATGAAAATAGATGAAAATTTAGAAAACAATTACAACCTCGTAGAACACGATAAAATGTTAAGAGGAAATTTAAGTAACATTTGCTTCAATACCGACATCAACAAAGAAGAGGTAAAAGCAATTAAAAATTTATGTTTTGAATACCGCGACATATTCCACTGTGAAGGAATACCCCTAATATTCACTAATACAGTTAAATACAACATAGAACTAACAGACAACAAACCAATTTTTAACTTTGCCGGATACATAGGCCAGAAACTTCAATCACGTGTGTATCGTAGAATTTCTATTAATGTCGGTCATGCATCGAGCTGTGAAATTATTTGATGGAAAGCTGAAAAACCGATTTCACTCGTTAACAAAAGATAAATGGAATGAGGTAACAACATGGGGATTAAAAAATGATGATCCATTTGCGTTCCTCGACGGCCTTAGTTAAAAAATAGAAAGTAGAAATTAACTGCGAGTACCGAACTCTCGGTTTGTTTATGATTTATAAATATGAATATGTGAAATTGTCAGTGTACGTCAATATACTTAGAGTCCTCAAGAATACCCGTCATCCATAGTATTCTTACTTGATTAGACTAGACGAGTTGGCGCCCATAATTTAAAACAAGTTGAAAGTTTTTTAATGTAAGTGTTATTAATATCGTAGCTTGATATTGCACCTAGCTAATCGATACTTTTCGATTTTTTTTCATTTCTTTCATTCTTTCTGTAGGAATCCACTCTCGCACCCCTGCGTTAGCCGGTGTACCCTTAATTTGTTACGAGATTCTCACCTCTTCTGTGCAATTCCAAATTCAATAGTTCAACGAGTCACACCCGTAATACCTATGTACGTATATTTATAAAATATTAAAAATTACCTTCGTTACGGTGCCTAGACTGATCGCCTTAAAAGACAGTCGTGGCAAATGTAATATGCAGTTTTTTCAATAGTTATTTTGGGCTCCATATCATAGAAAAGCCACTGCACCTAACGAAAATTTGACATGGTTTGATATTTTCACTTTTAATCTGTGTAATCAAATAAAGGATACAAAACCGCAATGCACTGCAAATTTAGGGATAATTGGCTGAAAAGTAACCTTAGGGCAATTGATTAATCTTAAATTCTAGCTCCTAAAAATGGCTGGTTACGCTAACCGTGTTTATGCTTTTCACGGGAAAATGGAAGTTGGCAAGCGATAGATAAATAGTAGTCGAATTAAGTTCATTGATTACTGTCTCAACGACAGTTAATCCACGCCTAAAGTTGTAAAAGATAATCACTCAAAAATGTTAATATTCTAATCGAACTGTTAGCCGAAATGATTTTAAATTACTGTAAACAGTACAATACGTTCTGAGCACGTGTACCATCAAACTTTACAATAGAAACGTCAATTGACTGTTTAATGAAATCCCGAAATATAAAGGTAACCATCGTATAAAGGTAAAGGTTTCTACAAATATTATTATAGTTATCCCTTTCAAGTGGTAGATCACCAATTATCTCTATATTCAAACACCGTGCACTTGACTTCCTATTTCTTTGTATCCTATTTCAGAATTGCAAATTTTTAAAGCTGTGTTCAACAAATACGTTGAAGTAAATAAAGTTATGGTCTATACTTCCGAGTTCAAACTATTACTACAGCAAAAATGCCATAAAGTAAAGAACAATATGTATTATGTATCTAAACCAGCGAGATCCACAAATAACATTTAGCATCTGTTTCACCATCTGCTGCTTTATTTGCTACTTCAGGCTTTTAGAGCATAATATTAAATCATGCTTCAATAATCAAAGGACGGAGTGTATTGCCCAGAGACTGTGTAATTTGCTGCAGAGTTTATAAACCGTATAGATTACCGTTACTTTTGTCATTGCGTGTGTTGTTATATTTTCAAAACAACGTACTAAAATAACGTACTTTCCTCTAACTTACATTACAGATATTTCTTCCAAGGTTGTAGTATGGAAGAGCTTTCTAAAAGTTAGCTTGTAATTTATTTCGAATACGTAGTGGTATGGTGTATGCTCGTACTGTACAGAGTCGACATATTCTTTTAATAAAATGGAAACTGCTTTAACAAAAATTTTTATACTTCGAATAATGGTAATTTTGATAACACCAAATTAAAAACAAAACACTTGTAATATTACAAAATTTAACAACGTTTGTCCTTAAAATAATTTGTTTCATTGGATCTTAAAACACCTTTCGTATACTAGCTCAAGATGTTTATCCGTGCTAAAGATTTAGTAACAATCTTTGAAAATGATTATAATTATATTTAGTTTTAACAGTTTCTGTATTTGTAAATTCCAACAACAGGGCCAGTGTTATTTCCTTTAAGAAATATAATTTTTAGTTAAGAGTATTCTTGATCTAGGGAAAGATTATTTTTGTAGCTTACAATGTTCAAACTCAATGGTTGGCGAATTCGTTATGGCGGTTTTAGGTTAAAAACGATATCATGGCCGCTTTGTCTTCAAAATTAGTGAAGTTTTATGATCTATTTGTTTTCATTAATTATATATAGCTCTGGCGTCTATGAGCTCATCGTCTTGAAACGAAGAAGTATCACACACTAAATCAAGCTGATTTAGAAAACGAAAAATTCGCTTCCTGTGGTTCAAGTCAATATGTACGTAAGATAATTTCACATATATTAGATATAAAAAAACGCCAAAAGTAGTTTTAATTTGCAGCCCCAATTTATTTGTCCAAATTCTGCCGAAGATAACCTCGCCGTGTTTGGAGGGAAGAGTTCTTTTGCTGAGCACCTTGTGAAAACCATTCAGATCGATAACATGCCACTTAAGTAGGTACAGCTGAACTTTGAACAATGAGGTATCGAACTGAATAATGTGATAAGTCAATGAAATTCGGGATAATAACCTATCCGGTTGGTTCGATTTAATTTTGGAAACAAATGGGTGCTCATAAATAGACAACTTCATGTTGGAGAAAAGGCATGCTGATTAAGAACATTTAGGTTTCTTTTCGAAGTCTTAGTAGGATTTGGTTGAAATTAATTGAATCTAGAAGACAACTGCTTTCAGCTGTTTCCATGGTATACACAGTAAAAAATCACATTAGGTATTTATAATAAATCATCTGAAACTATAACTACAGCAGCCGCAAATAAATAAACACTTTTATTCTATTGCATAAATTTATAAATGTACCCGTGGTACGTTCTTGTTCTTAGTTTAAAAATTTAGAACATAATTTTGTTCGCCCAAAAATGTTTTTCATTGAGATAAGTCAGTTTTGATATATTTGTTTTTTTTGTTTAAGAATGTTTATAACGACAAAATAATTGTGTAAGAATGCTACATTGGTGTTTTTCACAACTAATGTAAAGATAATATTACCAGGATTTATGTAATAAAGTCTATTGCATTTATATAGAGGCGTAATTTATATACAGGTAATTTAGCATTTGATTTTAGAAGACCCGTTTTTAGCTAGCAGTTTCTAACTAGATATATTAGTGTATTTATTATTACACTCGTGTAAAACTTAGGCTAGAATCACTTGTTTAATCTCGGGTCATGGCTTCTTCTTGTATTTCTTTCTGAGCTTTTTTCCTAGTACGTTCTTGGACATTAGGTTGCGTCCACGATACTTCCCGATCAAGACCAATATTTCATACACGATAGCATTCTGGGACCATCTTTAAACACTTATATCACCCTTTCCACTGAGATAGTTGGCAACCATTGTTGTTTGTACAGTCGAAGTTCAGTACTTTAGCAACACACCGAATTTTTAGAGAGGTACTACACCGACTCTTATTTGTGAGTTACCGACTAGATTTTTTGGGTCTAAACTGTACGTAACGTTTGGCACCCTACGTGGGCGCCAAAAATACTGTTACGGGCAAAATGAGCGTTTCATTATAGATTTGAATTAGCCCAGTAGGAACGGGGACTCCGTAACAATTTTAAGATACACCAGCTAACTACTGTGGAAGAAATAATAAAAATAAAAGAATAAAGAAATAAAAATAATAAATGTGGCTGAAATACAAGACTAAGTTACTATATTCACTTACTCTGAAAGGTTTTTTTTTTAGTTATAATTAAGGGGCTCCAGACCATCTTGTTTCAACAATACCTTATATATCATCCTTCAACCAAAGACGGTTATTCCAAATAGGTATTTTTTGTTTTTGGTTTACCAAAGTTATAACATTATATGCTACCTTTCTCTACAAGGTCTTAAAACACTTATTAAATTTTTGTAAAATTAAAGAAATTTCCAAAATAAAAGATTCTCCCGAATACTATTGCATCGGCTGACTGGATATTCTATTACAATGATCTAATTTTTATCTAGCTAATAACTAAATGCAAATAATATTCAACCAACACATAATCTCTATAACATAAAATACTTGCAATATAAATACAAACATACTTTCCTTAAAAAATCTAATTTTTTTACCTCAAACTGGCTAGGTATTACTAATAAAAACTAGATATTTTTAATTAATATACTTTGTTCCAATATGAAGTTTCCTATTTAAGGGGACCCATTTGTTCCTAAAATTGAATCTAACCAACCTGATAAGGTATTATTCCAAACTTTATTAACTAATCACAAATTCGATACTTTACTATTTAAAGGTTAATTATACTTATTAAAGTTACATGTTATTGTTTTTATTAATTCTCACAAAGTGCACAATCTTCCCTGCATAAGACGACAAGATCGTCTTTAATAGAATTCGGACAAATGAATCGAGATTGTAAACTAAAATTGCTTTTGATGTTTTTTCTCTATGTAGCATATGTCATACTATCAGAATAACTTGAAGCAGAGGAAGAGGTTTTTCATCCTGTTTGAATCAGTATAATTTAGCATGTGAAACTTCTTCGTTCTAAGGCGATTAAGCCATGGGCGCGTGACATACATTATTAAATAAAACAAATGAATCATAAAACTGCACTAGTTTAGACTACAGTGATCAGAATATCATTTCTAATCTAAAACCGCCATTATGAATTTGACAACCTTTGAGTTTGAACATTAGTAGAGGCTACTGGGTAGTTCTGGCGCCTCATTTACTCTTAATGTCCTACCTTTCAACTTTCATCTCCCGCAACCCACCTCAAACTTCCCATCTCTCATCTCCCATCTCTCACCTTTTACCTCCAACCTCCCTTCTCTCACCTACCATTTCTCACCTCCCACCATTCAACTTCCCATACACCCAAATTCCACGTCCTCCCACTTTCCCACCACCACCTCCATATTACGCCACAACAACCATTTTGATTCAACTATCGCTTTCTTCTCACGGCATCACGGTACAATTTTTAGATATACATCCAGTTTACAGAAGTTAAAAGATTTCTTCAAATCAAATAATAATTTTGTATCCGGATTGGAGAATATAACTCACATTGTTTCTGTGATCAACCTTTTTTAATTCCAGGAATAACAAGTGTTGTTCCTATAACAATCTACTCTTGTCTTCGGTATCTGGTAATATGTCAACGCCCTAATGCTTCATACATAAAAACTTCGTCCATTTGTTCTATCCCTTTCTGGATAAAGGTTGCAATCACTATATTATTGAGACATCTCAAAAATGTCTTAAAACCACTACCTTCAAAAGTGAGTTACCACTATATATTGTAATACCATTTGCTCTAAATGTTGCAAAATGCTCTTATGTAGGCAAGCAATTGAAATCCATTTCGGTAAGAGGAACTTACATGTATTCTTGTTTCATAAGCTCTTTTCTTGCATAGTACATTTTAGTAAAATGCCCATACATCTTTGGAAGGACTCCAACATAGGAATACGTTTCCCGGTTATTAACTGTAAATGCAGAAACATTATATACGTTAGATGCGCCTAAGTATTTCCAGTGGGTTTTAAAATGATTTATTAACGCCTCCTTTAATTGTGCCATCCTAGGCTATTTATCTACTATATACTTGCAATTCTGCCTTGAGCGATTGTCTTTTCCTCGTGCTCTATCAATCTTCTTTTTAAACTCGCTTTTTCCAATTCTAGTTTTCTTTTGTCAATTGATAGAGTATTAGTGGTCGATACAGGTTCTATTTCTTTTACGGTATATGATAAAAGTTTGTTGTACGTATTGGTTCCTTTCTTAAAACCTAGTCCTATACGCCGATTTTTACATCTTCTGGAATTGTCGAGAAAGCTGTTCCAGACTTTTGCACAAAACGTGACTTTAACATAAGTGTCATTAGTACACAATCTTTATTTCTTCTATCTTCCACTACTTGCATCTAATTAATCGATAAACAATCAAAACTGTATTCAGCAATTACATAATTTATTATCTTATACCTGTTCTTATTATTCACCGGTAATTTAAACTGCAATCCAGTCAGCTTCTTTGTATTACTGTTTCCCCAATAAACGTGTTGCAGCATGTTATTAAATACAAGACAGCAACCGTTTTGCAGATATTCTGTTAGCTTGGCATATACGTACGTTAAACATTCTTCACCAGCTGGTTATCATTATCCCAAAATTACATTATCGTATTTTGTATGTTATCCATGGCAGAGAAAGTTAAAATTATTTATTATAGATTTGATCATTTCTACCTTGTTAAATATTCCGCTAAAAGCTTGGGTTATATCCATATGTAGTAGGTAGAAATCTTCTCTTTCGAGTCGGTATATTCGGCAGTTCCTCTAACAAATCTCTAATTTAGCATTTGCTAATGTCACTCTGTACGGAATGCATATTGGAAATGTATTCTTCTTGTTTATACTTTTTAGACCTTCTTTCCCAATAATACATTTTACTTTTCGCGACATATTCTTCTCGCTTTGTGGTAACAATGGGAATCTAGTTTTTACTCCATGCATAAAAGATACAAATTTCAAGAGCTTCCCACACATGTTTCTATTAAAGGTGTCACATATCGATTTCTTAACAAAAAAAAATACCCATGTATTTTACTTCCTCGGTGAAATTCACAATGTCGCTCACTCTAACTAGCATTATCGAATTGCAGAATCGTTCTGTAATAGAATTGGGTTAGTCGCTACCTTCTAAAAATTTTTCTTGTTTGGTATAAATAATGTTTTCAATATAGGTTATTCAGTAACGAAAGCACATGAATTAGGTTAGAGATTAGGCGTGGAACTAAAACGAGTAACAAATTTGGATGCGAAGACGCAAGCGCAACAATTTTTCGTGCACTCTAGAAGAAACCGATGGTTGTCAAGAGTACCTCTAAACAAAGTCGGTAACCCCTAGGAGGGCGAAGCACCCCAACTCCGGCAAGTCATATTTCCCAGCAATTTAAACTGTAATCCAGCAAATTGTACCGAATATGTATAGGGTCCATCACGACGACCTGAGTCGATATTTATATGGAAAACTACTGAAACCAGTTATCATTACTGGAGTTTTTCGAAAGGCCAAAATAATCTCAATTTTTTGCTATTCTCGGTTATACCGGAAATGCATCACAACTTCGTTATTTTAATTAGATTGCTCCAATTTTTATTAAATTTTTGGATTCTACGCTAAATTGTAATGTAACTTTATATAAGACATCATATACCTAAAGCGTGTCATTTTTAAGTTACTTCAATTTTTTCATTATTTTTAGCAGATTGAGTCCTCCGCATAAAAATTTAGATTTTTAACATCTAACCGTGTAAGGTCAAATATTTTCACAATTTTTCACAAACAAAACATGTAGCTTTCCAAATCTTTGAAAACGCCTCGAAAAGTTGTATAGGGTGTTCGGAAATTGGTGTCGAATTTCACTATCGTAACAGTTCGAAAACTTACATTTTCAATTGGCAACTTCCACTTCTCTCTTCGCTCTTAGATTCTACGCAGAAAAGTATCAGGATTTTGTGGTTACGTCCATATATCTAAACTGAATGGTTTGTCTAGAATAAAAATACCGAAATTTACGGGTTATTAGAGAATTCTAAATAATCATTTGGATTTGGTTTGAAGAATAACAAAAACTCTAGTAAATTGAGGACACCACAAAGCAAACGAGTTTCTTATTCTTGACGCTATCTGCCATGGCTGCACATTGAATGATGTTCGTTATTAATAAAAAAATAACAGTATTAGGAGGAACATTAAGGATAACCATATATATATCAAGGAAAAAGAGAAAAACAAAAAATTTAAAATAAATTCAACTACAGCAAATATTCGAACTGGTTGTCTTCAACCTCTAAACATTGATGAATTCTTCCGAATTTCTTGCGGAGAAAGTGATCGAATTGCATTACGGATTCTATCCTGGCAATCTTTTGTTGTAATAGGTGAAGCACACACTAATGTCCTTTACACAACCCCAAAGAAAGAAATCTAATGGAGTGATATTGGACGAGCGGGGAGGCTGCTGTTTGTTATCCAACGATCTTCAAAGATATTTTGATGAAAGTTATTTACAAGCAAACTACTCTGAGGCGGAACCCTGTCGTGCTGATACCACAGCTAATGCCAATTCAAATTTAACGAATGTAAATAATTTTGAAAAATTTCGAAATATCTTACACCTGAAATACACAACCAACATTTTCAGCAATATTTTGCCTTCCATTTTTCAATATAATTTACCATTCAAATTTTCATTACAAATATGTACCGCTAACACACAGTCATTTTTTATTGCAGCAACAACAATAAAAAGGTCTGAAAAATGGTAAGACACCGGGTACAGGTAAGGTGCAAGCAGAAACTCTAAAATCCGCTGAACAAGCAGTAACAGAACGTTTCTTCCAACTTGTAAGCTATATGTATGAGACAGGAGAAATACCCAAAGATTTTAAACGTAACATCATAGTCACTAAACCAAAAAGGAGAGGCTCGGACATAGATGTAAAAATTTTCGAACAATAAGTTCGATAGCACACGGGTCAAAAATATTAACTAGAATTGTACAAAGACGAGTGGAAAAACGAGCTGAAGAAATACTAGTAGAAGGGCAATTTAGGTTTAGGCGAAACACGGGAGGCTATTTTAGCTCTGAGAGTGGTAATAGAGAAACCAATATAAAAAGGGGAAAGCGTGTATATACGCTTTGTAAATCTGGAAAAAACATTCGACAATGTAAAATGGAAAAAAAGGTTCGAAATACTCAAACAAATTGGAATGAGTTTTAGGGATAGAAGGAGAGTACATATCTTATACAAAGAGCAAACAACGGTAATAGAATTAGAGCAGGAACGTAGAAAAGTATATATTAGGAAGGGGGTGAGAAAGGTATGCGCCTTATCTCCATTAATTTTTAACTTGTAGATTAAAGAGGCAGAGAATACTGTCAAATGCAGGAAGACATTTGGAATTACTATGCAGGGACAAAAAATTGATATGCTTAGATTTGCAGATGATATAGCGGTATTAGCATCTAGCAAAGAAGAGTTAGAAGCTCCTCTTAATAAAATGGAAACAGTTGTAGCAGAGAGAAACGGTGTAAAAATTAACAAAAATAAAACTAAAGTTCAAGAATACAGATAGATAACGAGAACTTTCAAGAGGTTAAGGGTTTCTGCTACCTAGGAAGCCAAATAACGCAAAATGAAAAAAGTACAGAAGATATAAAACAAAGATTAGCACAAGGTCATGCTACATTTAACAAGAAAAGGCAACTACTGTGTTCAAAGACCACAAACATAGAAACAAGGAAAAGAGTGCTTAAAACATATGTATACGGCTACGAAGCCTGAACAGTAGGAGAAGCGAACAAGAAAAAGATAGAAGCCTTTGAAATGTGGTGCTACAGACGTATGATAAAGACATCATGGACAGAGAAACTTAAGAACAAAGAGGTACTAGAAATGGTAGGGGAAGAAAGAAGTATGTAGAAAACGGTAAAAAATAGAAGAGATAGGATGATAGGATACATACTAAGGCATGAGGGAATAGCGCGGAACATACTAGAACCACAGATAAGAAAAAAGAGAAGTAGAGGTAGATCTAGGTTAGACTATTGCACACAGATAGTGAAAGATGTAGGATGTCGGAATTCTAGGGAAATGTGTAGGTAGCTCAGAATAGAAATCAATCCAACCAGCCTCAAGATGGAAAAACTAATGATGAAAAAAATAACTGTACTTAAACGTATTGATTATCATAAACAACTTCAGGTATTGGTTTTGCAATATTCGCAACTGATGTTAATTGTGCGAAAGGATTTACTGGGAAACTATTAATTCGGGAAATGTCGAAGGGTTGGGGGATCCTTGGCAGCTACTGGCTGCTTAACTACCTTCACATACCGCGCATTTACATTTCCAATGCTCCACCCAAAGGTACTACATTGGCCAGGAGGCGAGTTTTTTGTTGCCTGAAAATTTAGAATTTTGTCGAACCCTTTCTGTTCCAGGCAAGGTAGGGATCTTTAACGTGCGTGACAACACTTACACAAGGGACCCACATTTAATCTCTCATCCGAATAAGGACGTAATTTTTGTGAAAAATGCTTACCTGCCATTTTTCAAGCAATCGGCTGTGTCGGGATTCGAACCCACGACCTTGGGATCCGTAGTCTTATGCTTACTATATCGATCCACGGCGACGCCTCCCTTCACATACCACTCAATTTCGGTGAAATAGAGCATATAATTAGAAAACACTAGAAAGGGAACTAAGCTGTGTATGTAGGTTGTTGTGGGTATTTCAGGGAACTTTGTAGGCTAGCTCAGAACAGAAATAAGTGGAGGTACACATCCAGCCAGTTTCAAAACCGAAAACCTAATGATGAAAAAGTAAGTGCACTTAATTTTGATGATTTTCTATAAACAACTACAGGTGTTGGTTGTGAAATATTTTCAACTAATGTTGATTGCGCGAGAGGATATATTGAAAAAATATTAATTCGACAAATGCTCAAGTGCTGGGAACTTGGTAACCGCAGGCTGCTAACCCCCTTCACATACCCTACATTTGATTTTCCAATGCTCCACCCGAAGGTGCTACATTGGCCAGGAAGCGATCCTTTTTTACCTGAAAATTTTGAATTTTGCTCACCCTTGCTGTTGCAAGCAAGATAGGGATCTTTAACGTGCGTGACAACACTCACACACAAGACCTCCATTTTACCTCACATCTGAACGAGCGCGTATTTTTTGAAAAATGCTCGCTTAACATTTTTCAAGCGGACGGTGTGGGGATTTGAACGCAGGACCTTGGGCATAGTAGTCACACGCATACCAACTACACCACGGAGCCGACCCCCACTCCTTTAACATACCACTGAATATCGGGGAAATAGGCTATATATTTGTAAAACAATAGAAGGTGATAGAACTGCATCTAACAAGAAAGAACAGCAGCTATCTTCAAAGACAACAAACATGGAAACAAGAAGAAAATTGTTCAAAGCATGTGTGTGAAGCGTAGCACAGTACGTTTATGAAATAGCGGCACTAGGAAAAGCAGACAGAAAGAGATAGAAGCCTTCTGGAATGTTGTGCTTCAGATCTATGAGGATGATAGCATGGACAGACAAAGCTAATAACGTATAGGTTATGGAAATAGTAGAGAAATAAAGATATTCGTGGAAAACAAAAAAACAAGGAGAAATAGAAGGGCATGATACGTTCTAAGGCATTTTTAGGAATTGTGCGAGATATATTACAGGCAGAGATCAGAAAAAAGAGGAAGAGGTAGATTTATATCAGAGTATTGCACACAGATAGTGAAAGATGCAGACTGTTCAAATTTCAAGGAAGCAATGAGGGCACGCGTCTAACCGGTTCCAGGACCGAAGTTTTGATGATGTTGATGATGAACAATATTAAAACTCCAGTATCGCTGAAATTGACTTTCGCGAAATATATAGAATTAGTATCATTCCAGTAATGAGAGTTAAACATCTCATTCTTCATAATTTCGCCTCGTCCGTCCAAATAATTTTTTGTAAAAAATTCTCTTCTTCTTGAGTTTTAATTAAGAGAAATTCACAAAAATCAATTCTCTTTCATTGTCATCAACCCTCAAATTTTGTACTAATTCGATGGAATATGGATGGAATTTGATTTTTTAGAATCCTGTAAATACTTCGCTGAAATATTTCTAAACCTCTTTCAGCATATGTTAAGGAATTTTCATACTACGCTCTGAAGTATCCCAATACTGAAACTTGTAACTTCATTGTCTTTATTATCTACGACAGGGGTAAATTTTTAAGGCTTTTCAACAAGCTGTCCGCGGGTTTTACAATTATGGGTGAGTCGTGTTAGGGTGTCGTACGTGACTTTTCGTCTATCCGGATGTATCAAACGGAAGGTTTTGCAAGCTCTTTTAATTACATTGTTACATTCCCCATATACTACCAATAAATTGAAATAATCTTCATTACTGAATCCTAAACGGGACGCTCTAACATTAAATTATTTGTATTTTCTGTGAGTTGACACTTTAGCTTTTGTTTCTTGTTGGTTCCTTCAAACCAAAACCAACTGATAATTTCAAAATTTCTTATAAATACGTAAATTTCGGTATCTCTAAGTCTCTGCAAAAAACCATTCATTTTAGATATAGAGATGTAATCACAAAATCATATTACTTTTCTGGGCAGAATCCAAGACTGAAGAGAAAAGTAGAAGTTGCCATTTGTAAAATTAAGTTTTCGAACTTTTGCGATAGTGAAATTTCGCACCAATTTCCAAGCACGCAATATAATTTTTTGAAGAGTTTTCAAAGATTTAGAATGCTGCATGTCGTATTTGTGAGAAATCTGAAAATATTTGACCTGAAGCGTTTAGATGTCAAAAAGTAAAATTTTATGCGAAAGACTCAATCAATCTGCTAAAACCAATGAAAAAACTAAAATAACTCAAAAATGACGCACTTGAGGCATATTATGTTTTGTATAAAGTTACATTACTATTTAGCGTGGATTCCAGAAATTTAATAAAAATCGGATCAATCCGTTTAAAATATCAAAGTTGGAGGTCAATTTCCGGTACAACCGGAAGTAGCAGAAAATTGAAAATACTTTGAGCAAAACGAGCTTTTCGGAAAACTCCAGTATAAAAATTTTTAAAAAACTGGTTGTAGTAGTTTCCCATATACATATCGACTCAGCTTGTCATGATGGACCCAGAACATACATATCGGAAACCAATTTGCCACCTGTCAAAAAATTAGGTCTCCTAATGGGTTATAATATACACCATCCGCCATATGTCAAATCTTAACAAAGTAGATATGTAGTGCCTCTAGTCTTGTAGTACCGTACTCTTGTGCAAACTAGATTTAAATACTATAGAATTCCATAGCTGCTAGCAAGTTATAGGTTAAGCTTTATATCACTTTCGCCTTGTTAAATGTTCTGACTAAAATTAAAACCTTTAATTCCGTAATGTAGTTTTGTTTATTGGAGTTAGACATTTGTATTTAATACGTTAAACGGTTTTTAATTCTCTAATACTAAACTTGTGTATTGTGCTTCTACCACCACCGTATCCTAACTTAGAAAAAATACTTTTTATTTATTCTATAGAGCATGAGCCGAAGAATAGCAAAGTCATGCTAACAGAGTCGTAGGGTACGTTGAAAATGAAAACATGGAGTTAACCATCAAAGCACAAGCTCAGCAATATATCGTCTAATGCATTTTAAAAGAAACCGAAGGATATTGAACACGATCGAATATAGGTAGGTATTGAACTGGAAAAACTATAGTAGTAGACGTTGAAGTAGTGTCGTAAAAAAAGCGTGACGCTGGTCAACATTGACACAGTGGGAGGGTAAGTCTCCCATAAAAACATAATCAAATACGGTTTATACTGCGGGCGCTAAAGTGGGACCAGAGTCAATGCGATTACCCAAGTAAATATGTGGAATCAATTGTGCTGCAATTACAACATCTATATACCTCCAGGAATATTCCATGAAAGATCAGCAAGCGGGACATGGTTAATATAGTGCATATTATAGGTACTAACTAAACATGCCGGCAATTTATCTGTAATAGAATCAACTATTAGTACTTGTATATAATATTTATGAAAGTACATACGTGATTCTATATTAAGATAAGTATAGCCTCGTATTGGTCGTTGCGTAGAACCAATTCCATTTATAAAAGAATTGTTAAGTGTTTCTATTTGTAAGTTGGGTAAATTACAACAATCAACCGTTATTAAGTTATTTTGTGAACCGTTGTCCAGCAAACAACGAATAATTTTTTGATTACCATCAGAACCAGTTGCATATATTTGGGCGGTAGCTAGCAATATGGTACTGTTAGACTTTGATTCAGAACTAAGTGTTACAGTGACAGCCTGTTCTACTTGGGAATTTGTACCGAGAAGTGGTACACTATTATTAATCGTAACTGGGACTGGAGTACTAGCATGTGTTTTTTTTTGATAAATCTCTAGAGCTAGAATGTGCATCTTTTTTATCAGAATTCTTCTTAAAACAAAGCAAACTCTGATGGCGATTCTGACAGCTTGGACAGAAGCAAATGGGATGCTCATTAATTGTACCAAGACAGTCTGGGTTGCATTCGGCTCAACTTCATCTGCCTACTCCTACAGACTGGGTCTATCTACCCTCACTCCAACAGACAGTTGTAGATATCTGGGTATTATTATCAACCAAAACCTGAAGTGGAATGAGCATGTTCTTTATGCTATTTCTAAAGCCAATAAGCAGCTAAACTTTCTCAAGTACTGTCTTCGTGGTGCTTCCTATGAGACAAAGCGACACGCATACATTAGTCTTGTACGTCCTACGTTGGAGTACTGCACATCAGTTTGGAGTCCGCCAGCTAAGTATCTTGCCTTAGCCCTTGAGGCGGTTCAACGTAGAGCGGCTCGGCAGGTACTGAATACTTACGACTATGCAATTAGTTGCACGGCACTCTTACAATTCTTAGAGTGGGAGCCGTTGGTTTTACGACGTGACCGAAGACTGCTAATTTTGATTTACGAAGCCATAACTAAATTGCCCTCCTTAACGGAGATTGATAACCGTCTACGTATTGCCAACTACATCTCACGTAATGACCATTGGTGTAAGATCCAACGTCCGAAATTTACAAGCTCCTTTGGTGCAAACTCCCCAGTTGGCAGGGGTATCGTATTGTGGAATGTGCTGTCTTTGACCCTTTCCCTGGAACAAAAGCCCAGTTTACTAACCTATTAGATTAGTATTTCTTGTTTGTAATTGTAATTGTAATTATATTGCTACCACCGCTGGCAACAGCATTGTATTGATAAATAAATAAATAAAATAAATAATAGCAAAAATGCGTCGACGCACGACAATGAAGAA
Source organism: Platerodrilus igneus (assembly GCA_036346225.1). NCBI lineage: Eukaryota > Metazoa > Arthropoda > Insecta > Coleoptera > Lycidae > Platerodrilus > Platerodrilus igneus. The sequence goes on from JARFIW010001414.1 coordinate 1,447,741, forward strand.
TGAGTAACGCTTAAATAATTAACATACCCATTCTTTGATTTGATAAATTCGAATCTGTTTTAGGTGCATTCATATGTTCAAACTGCGGACAGAGGTATAGTTTCAAATGATTATCTTTGTGACACAATACACATAAAGGCAAACTGGATACAAACGCTTTAGTCTGGTGCGCTTGTGCGGTTTTTGCATCGAGCTCCTTTAATCCCCAATGAAAAAAAATAAAATCTAAAAGATCGGTAATTCCCACCGGTTGCAGCACATCAAGAGATGCTGAATATTTTTCCATAAAAGTTTTTAAACTATAAGCGGCCCGTGGACAATTTTTTAATTCAAAAATATAATTTAAATAATGTGTACTTAACGTACGTTTATCTTGGTACATTTTTTACCATGCTGTCCCATAATATATTGTAAGTTTCCGCAGAGGGAACAATACCTGCTATTATTTGCGGGGCAGAATGTGTTAATTTACCCATATGGTATTGAACCCTTTGTCCATCAGTGAGTTGTGGGTTCAAATGTATATTGGCCTCAAATGACTGGTAGAATAAATCCTATTTAAGTATTTCCCCATTAAAGTATGGGATCTCTATAGGGGGCACCGAGATAGAAATTTTAGAATTACCCCTAGGGTTCTGTTGTTGCGGTGATTTAAATTGATTAATATTATTACGCACGCATTTATTAAGTCGACTATACATTTCCTCAAACGCAATTAAACTTTGATACTCAGGTTGAAATTCTGGTTTTAATGCTAATTGATATTCATTTATCTTATCTATAATAGATTCAAACTTTAACTCTAATTATTCGATTGTTTCGGTATTTGCCATAAATTCTTCATTATTCCGCGACTCAAATGTAGAAATATTTTTTTAACTATCATATAATGCTGTAATCCACTGAAATACACTGTCCCTTTTCTTTTGTAATATTTTTAATTTATCTTCCATATTCAATGGGAACAAAAAAACTTTTTTAGCATAGGAAAAGGAAAGAGGATGCAATTTACAATAAAACTGCTAGCACGCTCTACAAAGTAATTTTTGCTGGGATATCCAAGCTCGATTAGGACCAACTTAATATGGAGGGGCGCAAATTCTTCCAATGGATAGGAGTGCGGTACAAAGAAAACAGAGAGTGATAACAAAAAAAATGGGTAAAAAATGGGAAATTAAAATAAATCGTTTAGGAAAAAATATGTCAGTGTGATAAGGCGGTAGTCGATGAATAATTAAGTTTATAAAAAATCAACAATAAAAGAAACTCACCAGATTTTTCTGCAGGAATATCTCGACACGCATGTTTTTTTATGCGGTAAAAAGCAAGGTTACAAACTTGACGTACATACGTTTAGTTGTCGCGAATGTTTACTTGAACAATGGGATAAAATGTATCATACATATACTAGTTACACTAGATAACGAAGCGCCCAAATTGTTGATAATCTTGTTGTATTCATCGCGCACTATCGCTTTGAAGTTTTTGATCAACACTAACAATTTGACGCAAACTGATAAATTTAATATACAACGCCGGTCCAGGTAGCTATTTATTAGAGCTTAAAAGTTCTTGTTGTTAATCGATGAAGTAGTGTTAAAAACTTGTGTTAATGAAATTTCTAGTTATAAGAATATAGTATTACCACGCTTAAAATTTTATACAAATAATTCAAAAATGTCAAACTTGGATTTTAAACCTTTAGAAATAGATTCAATACATTTCAATGAACTTAACGAAGTCTATCGAGTTTTGGAAAATTATAAACTAGTATTAAATAAAATAGAAGGTCCTGTAGTGAATTTTAAGAATGTTAGCTTTTACACGATATTTTTGTATGTCACTCTTGTTTTACTGATATTGCATTTAATTTATAGATACCTATTTCTTTAAGAAGTTAGTAAGTTAGTAGCTAAAATTGTAAACGAAGATAACTCAAAACATGAGATGAGGAACATTCCTAGACTTTCGAACGCTGGTTCCCAATAGTTCTTATTTAGGGCCGGAGAGTTACGTATTTCAAATGCATTAGATAGGAGACAGTATAAATAGAGGAGTTCTAGATTTAAGAAGCAGAATATGTACTATATCAGTGATGTAATGTTCTCACGCTAATAATTTTTTTTTTAAAAACTGTTTTTGGAAGTGACTAACTTATTTAGTACGTATTCCTAGAGTTGGTTTCAGGGAATGGGCCAGCAATATCGATTACCACTCCCCCAAAGGACTCCCCACATTACATTGTCTCATTGAAGCCAGACGATTTTCCAAAAGTACTAACAGCTGACACTTGTGGCACCACTCTCCAACATCGTCCTCGCAACATACTCAGTAAAATTTTGTTTGAGCTTTCTCCAGAATTTTCTTAACGCCGAAGTATTCTCCCTAGGTATTATGTAAATGTTCTAAAACATCTAACACTCGACTTTTAGGAACCACTTGAAGTGTACTCATGGATCCATCTCCATTCTCCAAGGAACTAACATCCTCTTTTCTACCTTCAAGGAATCCCATTGTGCCCAGTATAATTTAGGGTGCTACTCAACGGATCGATATGCTGCCAGGATGGAAGTTCGCTTCTGGCTTTCCAAGAATAACACCTACGTCTTTGTCATTCTCCTGTTTGGTCCGCAACTGCCCTGGCTGCCGATCGTCGTTGATCACTGTACTCAGATCGACAAGATCACATTTTATCCGTACGACACCAACGGCTATTTGGGGCAAATTCCGTGCAGGTCGATCTTCACCCCGTCCTGTCGATCCCCACTATTAATTTCGGTTCCGTATGTTCTTTCTTGAACCGCATACATCGGTTCTACATGTGTTTAAACCCGTGGTTCTGTCGTCATGGCCCATTTTTCTCCGACTGCTGGTTATTGGGTACCCTTTGAATCACTTCCTCAACACTCTTTTGGATTCGCTCCTCCCTAGAGCGTCCTACTTTGCCACAGATGAAATGCGTCACTTGCTTTGCAGCTTCCTACTCTAACACAGGAGCCAGTCCATCACATGAAATCTTTGACCGGGCTAGCCATTATGCTTGATCGATTTCCTCGTCGCGTATTCTATCAATGCAGATCTGCATTGCCAACAGCTCTAGAAGGCTATTCGTTGCTCTTGGGTAGGTTAGTTTCTCCTAACGAGCAATATCTGCATCGAACTTTTGTAAATTATTGTTGGGCTTGTGCTAGCGGTTCTTCACTTGAGAGTGTCTGACTTGTTGCAGATGACGCCATACATCTTTTCCTACCATGATGTTAGGCTCCTGTAGCTTCTTTGGATACGGTCTGGCGGCAACCTTCAATTGCTTGAAATATGTCTGCCAAGAAGTGGGTGGTTTTACTTTGAACTTTGACGTCAGTTTGCATTCTTCGACATCCTAAAACTTTAGGGCGTGCTGTTGTATCACCGGCACTGATGCCTTTGGTGCTTGCACTGTTAGAGAATTAATCCGTTCTTCCATCATCAGTATCTCTTCTTCCATTTTAAGCAAAGTCCTTAAAAGTTTTTCTGAAAATTTCGCTTCTAGCTCATGAGAGTTTTCTAACGAATCCTCCGAAAGCTTTGTTTCCAATTTCTGTAAAACGACGTAAAACTTGGCGTCCAGGTTTTCCGTGGAGTTTGTTTTTTCCTGTATAAATTCACCTCTCAGTGGGTTGTAATTTTTAAATAACTTTTGTTCGACGGCTTTTACTAGAATTTACGGGATCTTTATAGCTTCCTGTATAAACTCCTTTTTCGATGTTCAACGCTTTCGTGCTCTAATCTAATTTTCCAGTAAAATTTGCGACGGGTTGTTGTTATTTCTCAGAATTTTCATCTAATTTTGCTGCCAGGCACGCATACCTTCGGTGTTGTTTCTCTGGGTGTTTTTGCAATTTTTCTACAAAGCTCGTTCTATTTTCCTCTAATTTCGCTGCCAGGTTTGCAGCATTTCGATCCTGTTTCTCAAAATTTTTTTCAGTTTTTCTGTAAAACTTTCCTGTTGTTTTACGGAATTTTTAGCCAAACTCTCGGCAACGATTGAATTGAACTTCTTCAGAAAAGGAAAGGTTTTGCAATCAATTTCCTGTTGATAATTTCTAGTTACAGGTATACAAATAAGAACCATTCAAATGACTTTTTACTACATTCCTACTCTTTACAACCGGTGTCATCATCATTAGGTCTTCAGTCCTAGAACTGGTTAGACGCGTACCATCATTGTTCCCTATTCTGAACTAACCTACAGATTTCCCTGAAATATGCACAGTTTGCATCTATAACTGTCTGATCTAGGTCTACATCTACCTCTTTTTTCCTATCTCTGCTTGTAATATATCACATACTATTCCCCAAAATGCCTTAGAACGTATTCCGCCCTACTATTTCTCTTTTTCCCCAGATATCCTTGTTCCCATACTATTTCTGTAACTTATTTGTTATTATCTTTGTCTGTCCATGCTATCGTCCTCATACATCTGGAGCATTTCAAAAGACTGCTACCGTTTTGTGTCTGCATTTCAGCCAACATTTTTAACATGTTTCTATTTATACAATTGAGAGGATGGTTATTAAAGAAGTGTGCGATTGCATTATTGAAAGGCTTAAGTAGTCGTTTTTTTATATTTATTTTGAAGGGAAAATTCATTATGATTTAAGTTACCTCTTTGGTAGATTTTAACATGGTTCTGAGGCGACTCTATGGCGGGTTTACACTTGTCAGATACCAATGTTGTTCTATGAAGATTGTATATGGATCTGAGGCGACCCTATGGCGGGTTTACACTTGTCAGATACCAATACTGTTCAATGGAGATTGTATATGGTTTTGAGGTAACCTTATTGTGGATTTATACTTGTCAGATACCAATGCTGTTTTACAAGGATTGTTAATATGCTTATTTTTATGTAATTAGTTATTTTATGTATAAATAGAAATCATGTATGTAGGGTGTATTTCATGTTAATATTGCAAGGAAAACCCAGGAAAAACTTGCAATGCTACCTAGATATTGTGGGCATTTGATTTTCATTGTTATTTCTTTTGTTAATTTTTTAGTAATGGAATCCATTGTTTACTGAAAGTCATGGATTCGTTTGCAACGCAGTTATTTTGATGTAGGGTTATATAGGCAGCTTCTTTGATTTTGCGTTTTTGGTGGTTTTCTTATTTTTCTTCTTTTCTTTTTTTTTTCAGGGAGTATGTGTATTCAGCTCGTTCCCTTTCTATTGTTTTCTAATTTTATTCTATTTTACCGAGATTCAGTGAAGGAGGTTAAGCAACCTGTGGCTACCAAGATCCCCCAACACTTAGACATTTGCCGAAATAATGGTTTTCTAGTAAATCCTTTCACACACTTAACATTATTCGAGAATATTGCCCAACCAATTCTTGTAGTTACTTATAATAATCATCATGTTTAAGAACAGTTATCTTTTCGTCATTAGTTTACCCATCTTGGGATTGGTTGGATGCGTACCTCCATTGATTTCTATTCTGGGCTAGCCTACACATCTCCTGAAACCTCTACAGCCTACTTCTTTTACTATCTGTGTGCAGTAGTCTAATCTAGGTCTGCCTCTTCTTCTCTTTTTTCCTATCTCTGCTTCTAAAATATTCCGCACTATTCCCTCATGCCGTAGTATGTGGCCTATCATCCTATCTCTCCTATTTTTACCGTTTTCCACATATTTCTTTCTTCCCCTACCATTTTAGTACCTCTTCGTTCTTAACTTTGTCTGTCCATGATATCTTCATCATACGCCTGTAACACCACATTTCAAAGGCTTCTACCTTTTTCTTGTCCGCTTCTCCTACTGTCCAGGCTTCACAGCCGTACAGTGCTGTGCTCCACACATATGTTTTAAGCAATCTTTTCCTTGTTTCTATGTTTGTGGTCTTTGAGCACAATAGTTGTTTTTCTTGTTAAATGTAGCACGACCTTGTGCTAATCTTTGTTTTATATCTTTGTGCTTTTCCCATCTTGCGTTATTTGGCTTCCTAGGTAGCAGAAATCCTTAACCTCTTGTAAGTTCGTGTTAAATACTTGTATTCTCGTTTTTGATTTATTTTCCCACCTTTGCAAACTAGAACTTTAGTTTTAGTTTTGTTAATTTTCATACCGTATCTCTCTGTTAGAACCGTTTCCATTTCATTAAGAGCCGCTTCTAACTCTTCCTTGCTAGATGCTAATACCGCTATATCATCTGCAAATCTAAGCATATCAATTTTTTGTCCCTGCATAGTAATTCCAAATGTCTTTCTGCATTTGACAGTATTCATTGCCTCTTCTATGTACAAGTTAAAAATCAATGGGGATAGGGCACATCCCTGTCTCACCCCTTTCCTAATGTTTACTTTTCTACGTTCCTGCTCTAATTCTATTACTGCTGTTTGCTCTTTGTATAAGCTATGTACTATTCGTCTATCCCTATAACTCATTCCAATCCTTTTGAGTATTTCAAACATTTTTTCCAATTTACATTGTCGAATGCTTTTCCAGATCTACAAACCCTATATACATGCTTTCCCTTTTCTATTGTTTTCTCCATTATCACACTCAGAGCTAAAATAGCCTCCCGTGTTCCCCTGTTTCGCCTAAACCCAAATTGGTCTTCTCCTAGTATTTCTTCAGCTCGTTTTTCCATTCGTCTTTGCACAATTCTAGTTAATATTTTTGACACGTGTGCTGTCAAACTTATTGTTCGAAAATTTTCACATCTATCCGCGCCTTTCTTTTTGGTATAGTTACTATGATGCTACGTTTGAAATCTTTGGGTATCTCGCCTGTCTCATACATATAGCTTACAAGTTGGAAGAGACGTTCTGTTACTGCTTGTCCAGCAGCTTTTAGAGTTTCTGCTTGCACCTTATCTGTACCCGGCGCCTTACCATTTTCAGACTCTTTAATGCTAATTCAAACTCGTCTCGAAGTATAGGATATCCCAAGTCATCATTTTCAATGTCTGATTCCTTTTCTAATGCAGTTAGTTCCTCTCCTGCATATAAATTCCTATATATTCTTGCCATCTACTCACTTTCTCGACGTTTTCTATAATGACGTTTCCTTGTGCGTCCCTTATATTTTTGCTATACGGTTTTATATCCCTAAAATTCATTCTAATTAATTTGTATGCTTCGTCTGTCTTTCCTATTTCCATCTTAGTTTGTACTTCTTTGCACTTTTCATCAATCCATTGTTCTTTAGCTTTCCTGCATTTTCGAATAATTTCCCATTTTATGGCTTTGTATCTCTGTTTTCCTGTTTCGTCTGATTTATTTTTGTATTTTCGTCTTTCTTCTATTAAATTCACGATATCCTTTGTTATCCATGGTTTCTTATTTTCTTTTTGTGTATACCCCAAAATATCTCTGGCCGCCCTGTCTAGGCTGGATTTAATGTTATTCCATTCTGTTTCTACTTCCTTAGTTTCAGATATTTTCGCGATATCATTCAGCAATTCATTTGACTTTTTTTCGAATCTTACTTGAATATCTTTCTCTTTTAGTTTCTCTAAGTCCAAGTGCCTTTTTCCGTTCCTCTTTTTCAGATTTTTAAATTTAAGTGCGGCCTTCATAATTACGATGTTGTGGTCAGTATCTATATCTGCTTCTGGGTAGCTTCTACAGTCTTTACTTGATTCCTAAACCGTTGTCTAACAAGAATGTAATCTATTTGATAATCTTCCTATATCTCCTGGCATCTTCCACGTATATCGTCTTCTAGCATGATGTTGAAATAATGTGTTTGTGATGATTAAATTGTTCTTGTCGCAAAATTCTACCAGCCTATTTCCCTGTCGTTTCTCGTGCCTAAACCAAATAAACCTACTACCGCTCCTTCCCTACCCTCACCTACTACAGCATTAAAATCCCCGTAATTATTAAATTTTCATGTCCTTTTACGTATCTTAATATGTCTTCGATATCTTTGTAGATGGCTTCTACCTCTTCGTCACTGTAGCTAGAGGTGGGCATGTATACTTGTATTATTACTGTGTTTACCGGTTTAGATTCTAATCTAACCATGAGTACTCTTTCGTTCTTTTGTAAGTAATTTTCCACACAGTGTCCTATCTTTTCCGCATAACTATCCCCACACCCAAATTTCCGTCCTCTGCTCCTGTATGAATTACCCTGAAGTCTCCACTCCAAAATCCCCGCCTCTGGCCACCGAACTTCGCTGATCCCTACTATGTCTAGTGATAACCTATTCATTTCGATTTTTAGGTTCTCTAGCTTACCTACTTGCTTCATACTTCTAACATTCCACGCTCCGACTCGCAGAATGTTCCCGACTCTTATTTTAACTTTCCGATCGCATCCTCCGAAGTAGTCCTCCCGGAGATCCGAATGGGGACTATTTTAACTCCGGAATCTTTTACCCCAGAGAATGCCATCATTTTATTATAATTTAGGTACGCTGTGTACTTGGGAGATAATGTGGTGGTTTCCCGTTGCCTTCCACATCGCGGTAGTGTGTCTTAGACTGCCATACCGACCCCTATGGTCTCTGCCAATCTAAGTACCGAAAGAGCCGCTGCCCTCTTTCGGTGTAAATAAAACTATTTGCACAAACAAAAGTTCCATATTATCAAGCTGATTGTACAAACCTTTTCAACAACTAGTAGCTACAATGAAATTCATGGACAACGACGATCAGGATACGAAGAACGGCACCAAAACAATACCGGACGTTGGACAAATGAAAATAAAATTGGAGGCGAGTCTGAAAGGCATTGGAAAGGAGAGGAGGATCAAAATGTGCGTGTACAGCAGATCATAGTGGACTATCCAGAAAAAAAAAAGATGTAAGAAGATCGAAGTGGTTCAGGTGCATGAAAAGTCTCCGAACCCAGGACAAAAAAAAACTTCGATAAATCAAAAGTAAAGGGGTATTTCTCAGTACTTTTGTTTATAATTTTAATGATGTTTCGTTAGGAAATATTTTTTGAATAATAAAAGGTGTTCGTTTATTAGTTTAAAGTTAGGTGGTTGTGTTTATTTAGATTTAGTAAACAGTGGGTTTAAGTTGTGCGTAATAATGTAACGAAAATATTTTGAAAAACAACGTTAAGAAAATTAGTTTAAGGTTATCGATGAAAGAGAAACCTCAATATTAGACAAAATAGTGTGTGTTCAAATATATAGGCGAGGTAAGTTTAGGAGAAGCTGAGTTTTTAATTACAAGAGGGCTATATCTGAATGTGAAAACTGGGATAGATTGTATTAAACGACTTGGTATAATAATTGACGGGAAAGAAAAATGTATAGAGTTACAAAGAAAAAAGGATAATGGGTTGGTTTTAGGAACAGAAAAATGTAAGGAAGATTTGATTGTAAGGAAATACAGAAAGGAGTGGATCATACCTGATTTAAGGAAGAATACAAATAAAAATGAAAATAATGTAGGATGGGATCAAGAGAGCAAAATGGATCAAGAAGAAATGATAATCGTATGTACGTTATTTGAAAAAGTTGTTAAAGATGAGCAAGTTGTAACACACAACCAGGAATTCACAGAGTAGTTAAGCGGTATAGTTGAAAAACACATCCAGCTGTTTAATGAAGAATCAAGATTTGCAGAGGAATATGTACACAAGTTAGATATCACAGAACAAAAGGGATTTTATACAAAAGTATATGCCATTCCATATCAATGAGGAGACAGGGTAAAAGGGGAAGTAAAAAAATGCTGAAAAAGCGGAATAATTGAGTCAGCAAGGACGACTTTGATTAATTCATGCGTGTTTGTGCTAAAGATAGATAAATCAGAAGAAATTTGAAGGAGATTATAAAATTGCAGTGCGAACAACCACGAGCACTCGAGAATTGACTGTATAAAGTCGGCAATAAGAATGTATTTAGTAAAGTATTTTAACTGACATCAAACCTTAAGCTCTGGACACCGAGCTGAATCGATTGATGTATCACACATTGATGTCCGACCATTAAAAAGGCCTTGGACACACAGACAGACACACAGACAAATAGATTTCATAAACGAACGAAGTTCGTTGAAAACCCAAACTTCAAAGACAAGTTCATTTTTAGATGGATGCTTCCGATGATACTCTAGGAGCCGAGTTCTTACAGATTCAAAACCACAAAGAAATACCGATTTGCTTTATCTCACGAACTTTGAAGGACGTGAAACTTGCTTCGACGGCAGAGAAAGAAATGTGAGCAATCATTTACGCTGTGAAAAAACTAAGGGTATATTTAGTTGGAAATGTATTTCTAATAGGAACGGATAATATCGTAATCATTTTTGAAAAGAAAAGAATTTGTCAACAATAGGTATATAGACGGACTTTGTACTTACAGGAGTATCAATTCGAAATAAGACACGGACTTGGCAAGGAAAATGTTGACCGGTTTCTTAAGCAGGAAAAACATAGGAAATGGTATCAAGAAAAATGGATAGTTACTGGCAATAAAAATGTTCAATGAAGAAAGTGATTATTGGACGAAAACACGTTTTGAAGAAATGCAAGCACAAGGTGGAGTTAGTGAAATTAGGGACATATGAGAAATGTAGGATTACAAGAATACCAAGGATATCGAATAAAAGATGGATTGTTGGTTAAGAAGATAGGAGAATAAGAATTATTGCTACTTGCAGGCGAAGTCGCAAAAGAAATGATAATGGAAATACACCTAAGTTTTGTACACATTGTTACTATTTTTGCTAGGCCTTACGTTGGATGGGTGCCACTGAAACGACTTCTGTTTTACAAAAGACTGAAACGTCTTTTTTTCTACATTAAGGCGCTAGAGAACAAAGTCTTCCGACATAGCTAGGGGTCTATTCTTGGGTAGAGCAATGAGAAGTGGGGGGGGAGTCGAATTCTGTTTGCAAACCAAAGTTAAGCTAAATCAAATAGGCGCCACCATGTCCTGAGATAATTACGATAATTGCAAAGCACAGTTCTAAGGGCGGACGTGGAAACCCAAAGATAAAATGATCGCCTTCGTTAACAAAAACCTGTCTTATTAAGATAAGACGCAGCTCATGTAAGAAATTGCAAAGATTAAATAAATAAAAAAGTAGAACACCATTTGTGTCCTATAAAAAAAAATATAAAGAAATAATAAAAAAATATCCAATATAATATTGGCATCAAATTATTACTCAGAAAAATTTTGGCTTTATGTAATTAGATTTGATCGCATTTGACCAAAATAAAAGTCTTAGATTTTGAACTAAATGTTTACTAAAAAAAACTCTTCAAGTCCTTAACATGCCATTTTCCGGCTTTTGATCCATCCTCATTCTCTAATTCATATACTAAATTGAAATGCTTTTTTCGAACTTTGCACAAAACAAATTTTGGAGCTAACTTAGCGGAGAATTTATCATCAGCACTTGATAACAAAAGGGGTCGAATAATCTGGCTGCGAAAGAAGAGGTGCCATCTACCGGCTTTAGAATCATCAATAAAAAACTAATCACGACGATAGCTAACCAAAAAAAATACCTGTGTTCAGGTACACTCTCACCCTACTACCAACCGAACTGTCGAAACAACTACAATGCTTCACAACGTCTAAATTTGCTAGAGTGACAAACCATCTACGGGTCTCACCTAGACTAACAATCAAAAATTACATCAACTCAAAAAAAATTATGATGCATAAATTACTAGAGCGACTAACTCACCTCGAGTCTCGTCTAGACTTGCGTAATGCTGAGCAACCAACCCTTCCTGAGTCTCGTCTAGACTAACATACTGCTGAGCGACCAACCACGACGACAAGTTCCGCCTAGACTAAATTGCGTTGCAATGCCGATCTAAATAAAAAAATTTGCTATCAAAACCAAAAACGTGCCTATGCACAAGAGCAATTTTCAAATGATATGACGACAACTCAAATCGATGTACCCTTAAAAATAGAATCCGTAGCCTTATCATCAAATTCGGACAAAATGTCCTTTATTGACTCAAGCGAATTAAACTCCAGGTTTATCAGCTTCTTTAGCTAACAGTCTTCCTAAAATTTTACTTTTCTCAAGAACTGGTTTCTCACTCACTACTCCTCTAATCCTCAGTTCATCTTCCAGTTCTTCTTTAAGTAAACAAACAATTTGGAATTTTTCAGACATGATTGTGATAGTCTAATATTTTAATGAAATCAAATTGATAAATCTAAATGATTTAAGTCTTGCGAAAATTGTCAAAACAAATTCGGGCAACAAAAGGTCAAAGTCAAAAAGTGAATTTGGTAAAAATAGGTTTTTGCCAAAACAATATCAAATAAAATCTTTATTGGGTCAAAATAGAATTAAGGTTAAAATTAAATTTGACTAAGGTAATTAACTGACTGAAGGAATGTCAATGTCTCAAATAAATTTGTGCCAAAACAAATTTCAAGAACATTAGCAAATTTAAACAAACAAATTTTGAAACTAATAGCAAATTTAAACAAACAAATTTCGAAGCAAAATAAATTTTGAGCAAACAAATTTCGAAGCAAAATAAATTTTGAGCAAACGTTGCGACGTCAGTGTAACTATTTTTGCTTATAGTTTAACTGGCCCCACGTTGGTTTTTTGTTTTATGTGCGTGGTAACCCAATGATAGGACGTTAGTAGGGTAGCTAAGCCGGTTTGGCAACAGAGATCCACAGCAAGATATGTATACGCCGGTTCGAGAACAATATGAACAGCTAAGCCGCTTTGGGAAACAAAACGTGCAGCAAGATATGTATACGCCGCTTTGAGAACAAAATTGTCTTTGTGTGTAAATTTGTTGCGTCGGGGGTTCGTTAGGTCTTTGGGGTGTGCGTTCGGCGGGGTCGTTAGATTTTGTCGTGGGGTGGTGCGCGTGCGCTGGGGTGGAGATATTTTCTTAAGAAATTTTTAGCAGCGTTCCCGACGTTAAATATTAAATATTAAATTTTAAAAAATGTTGTGTGTGTAGAAAATGGAGTTCACGTGTTGGTTCGTATTTTTCTGGGGTAGGTTAAGCTAAAAATTAAAACGCCGCTGTGAAGAATTTTTAATATTAGGCAAACGCGTGCAAGTGGTAAAGAGTGTTTTAGCTCTCCTCATAAGCTGCGTTTTGTACGAAGTAGCAAATAAAATTAAGAAAATATACGAAATGTTATATGATGGAGGTCAAATTTTAAACGTTTGCAGGTAAAATCTTGTAAAAGAAGTCGTTCACATCTCGCAGTTTCAATGTCACGATAAAATACTAAGAATTTGCATGCAGTCGAATATAACCTCGTGCTTTTATCTGGTAATATATATGTAAATCACGTCGACATTCGACTTTTAATATAATGTATTTAATTAACATAAGGTGTGTTGCAAAACCTTTCAAGACAGGTATGCCGTATATTTCCTTATTGGTATGCAAATTATACCACCTTGCATCACGATTTATTTGACTTTTAAATAAAAAATTAATTTAATCTTATATCAAGGATGTCTTGCTTACAAAGAAGTCGTTCACTTCTCGCGATTTCAATGTCACGATAAAATAACAAGAATTCGCAGTCGAATATAACCTCGAGTTTGGAATTATAGCTCTCTGGTAATATATATGCAAATTATTCAACTTTTAATATAATGGATTTAATTAACATAAGGTGTGTTTGCAAAAACATGTTAAGACTATTTCCTTCTTGGTATGCAAAATATACCACCTTTCATAACGATTTATTTGACTCTCAAATAAAAAAATTAATTTAATCTTATATCAAGGATCTCTTGCTTACATTTTAGCAATTTGAATATATTTAAATATTTAAATGTAATTATACATTTAATTTATGTGGCAAGAAAAATTCTTTTACTTTTAGCGGTTTGGTGATTGTATGTAGATGACGTATTAGACATTGTATATATATAACTCGTTTAATTGCACAAACGTGATAAAAATTTATAGGTTATGCAAAAACGTGCATGTAGTGAAGAATTTAGCGGTGATCTTTAGAGCTTCGTCATTGTTTTATTCTCGTTGCTTTAGTTAATTAAAGAGATTTTAGGTTAAGCAAAAATAGGAAATGTGGTAGATGACATAATCACTCTCAAAATGATGAATGGTGGGGAAGGGAGCTTCTAAACGTGCCCTAAACGGGGCTCTGCCCCATTATTTTGTATTAAATATCAAAAGAATAGGAGAAATTATTCGACTCGTATTTTATAATGGTTTTAATTTAAAATATTGTGTGTGTGCAAAAAACATGTTAAGACAGGTCACTCGTCATTTTATTCATGATTGCACCACCAAAATAATTTATACAACCACACTGAACTCGTACCCGGATCTAAAATTTAACCTTTAAATGTATGCAAATAATGTCGTTATTTAAAACGTGGTGAAGAATTTGGATAGTGATGTAATCATTCTCAAATGCGGAATGGTACTCCATAAATTCTAAAAATATATGCATATCTATGGCAGGCAACCCAGCATACACCAATTATATATTCTTAGTGTAAAATTTTATTGTTAGGTGAATAACCAGCAATTTATTATGTAATATTTATTGCTACAAGCATGGTAATAATAATTTGCAATGTGCAAAATACCTCTTTTGTTGTTAAAAGACCGATTTAATTAAACTCTATAAAAGATTGTGAATTATTTATTCTAGTTAAATTTTACAGTGCTAGAGACACTAATTATTATTAGTACTAGATATAGGTATAACAAAATTTGTATTCCAGATGATAGTATGTTCAAAGGATATTATTATTTAAAAGACTCTGTAAACATGATTAGTGAAATTATTAAAGTTAAGGAATGTAAAGCAAAAATTTGTCCATAAAAGCAAATATGTTTTCTAAAAGATATGCATAACTTACGGATCTAAACGTTTCAACATCTCGCAAACTGAGATAAATATTACTTATTTCTTTGCAAAAACGTTCATATAACGCCCTTTAACAACCGCGTTCAGTAAAGTGCATGGTAGTTAATGACCTCGGCGATTGGGCTATTTATAGTATAAATATAACAACATATCTCCATATGTAAATTATATGGTTCTGGTTTATACCTAAAACAACTATTTTGCATTATATTTTGTTGATCCTGGTAGAATAAATTACAAGTATAGCTACATTGTCAATACATTTTTATTTTCAAACTCGTTTTAATTATTGTAGAATTTAGTGCTTATAAATAACTTACTTTAATTCAATAAGTTATTCTTAAATTAATAATTATTGTCAAGAGAAATATATACACATATGGTAAATAATTGCAAGAATGTCTATAATATATCTGAGTTTTAATTCTGTTAAATGGAACATATGGCAACAAGGTAACTTCAAAACATTTTAGCATAATTGTCAATTACCAAAATTCACAATTTTCATCTTATATCAACAAATGTTATTAAATTGATGCTAAACAATAAAAATAATACCGTTATATTTCAAATCATTTTAATAGAATTACGCAATGTTAAGTCGTTATTAAAAATTAATTTAAACAGAGTTTTATTGTTATCTGTTGTTGTCTGTTGAAGAATCGTAGCAGAATCTGAACTATATCGCTTTTACAAAGCATGTATTCAAGATCACATTTAGTTAGTTTCAAAAACTTTTCATCATTGTATACGACTTGTTTTAACTTGCAGTAGGTATCAATGACCGAATCAACATTACCACCCGAACATGGTTGACAACTTTAAATTTTATTTTCCTATTACTTTCAAGGTATTAATCATTGGTATATATATATATATATATATATATATATATATATATATATATATATATATATATATATAGATTTAGCGACATCAGACAACCTTTTCTTAATCTTCGTTGGGAATTAAACCACTCATAGTTTTTAAAATCATCTTTCTTTACGTTTCGATCCATGACCTAGGATCGTTGTCAAAATTGTCAAAACCACAACAATCATACAGGAGTATTTATCAGGCAACATATTTCTCGCATGGCTATGACAGCTTTTGTGCTCTATGTAGAGTAATGATTAACGTTATACTCTTTTGATTAATTTGCAATTTACCGGGCATGCATCCTTCGTTAAAAGTAAAGGATATTCCATAGATAATTTGAATAACAATCTATCACCATCAAAACACCTCTAATTGGATTTTCCTTAAATATATTGCTCAAATTCAACAGAGTCGCCTTGCCAGAGATCATCTCAAGGTTGTTGATTTATTAATGCTGTTACAAAAACTAGTGGGGGGTTTATCAGACGAATAACTAGGTGATGCTCAGTATCACAACACTTTAGCATTACCTATTTTGATGAATGTGCCATAAAAGCTAGGTACTTGGATAGATCTCGCAGTGAGTGGAACAACAACGATAGTGGTGCGAAGTTTTCAAGTTAACATGGACAATGTACTGTACGATTTGTTCGAGAGTGAACAACGCATTTTACACCAACATCTGAAACATGCCATAGTATTGAATGATGTAGACAAAATCAAACGTATACTGTTCAGAGTAGGTGTTCATGTTCCTTTAAAGCCTTCAAATGGCTAACGCTGACCAATGATACATCCATTGATGTAATGGACATGCTGTTTAAACAACAGAGTAGGTGCGATCAATTTGTATCAAACTTCATTGATGCTTGCAACGGCAAAACAGAGTTAAAATGTCATCAGGTGCGCGGTGTACTAGACGCAATAGAGAGTAATTATAGTTTGAGCGATGTATATTTCCTTGAAGAATTACTAACCAACCGAGCTGTATTGAGTACGAAGGCATTTCCTATCATGAATATAAAATGCAACTATAAATCACTGGTCACAGCGATTGACGATATGATTGTAGATGTTGTATATTTCGCACAACCTATGGTATTAAAAAAAGTATTGAAGTTAATTTTAAAGTATAAGGTAAATTATAAGTACCAACCTAATGTAGTTGGCCCTCATAGAACAACATATAACTGGCTCCTCAAGAATTTGGCAATGGAGGGCTCAAAACAGCAACCAGGATGGACGTGTGGTCCGGATTCGGGAAAATGGCCATCAAATAGTATAGATGATTATAAAAAAGTGTATATGCTATTAAAGTTATTGTTTTAGTTTAATACTATTTTTTGTATGTAAATTATGTCATCTTGGTAATCCTACCTGATGCGCTATAGATAGCACTTATTAGATATAATGGAGGATGCTATTGTACGTGTCGCATACCTTTTACAATAAATATATATACCTCGAGTGTTGGTCAAGTACGGGAGAAATTGTTAGCTGAGAAGGTAATGTGTTTTACCTGCTTGTTATTTACACATATTCACGGACATCAAAATACTCAAGTTCAACCAAAACAGCGAAAATCAACCTACATCAACGTTTTGCGCTTCGGGCATGAGGAATTATAAACAACTTTCTTGACGTAGAACTAGTGTAGTAATTAGTAGTACATAGATGTAATTTGTGTGTGTGTGTGTGTCGCTATAATAAAGCATATAACAGTAAAAAATTTTTATTGATGAATGACATATGATGGTAAACAAACACGTAACAGCAAATCTACAAAATATGATTTTGGATATCCAACTATTATGGCTAGAATCTAAATTTAACCATTTCACATATACTTGATTTTAACTCTCTTCAATACTTTTTCCACTAAATATACATCCGGATAGTGTGTTCGTTGAAGTTCTTCTGCATAGAAGCCGCCTAATATTGGTTGTCCTCGACTATCGCGCAACAGGTACGTTAAAGGATTAGTCAAATGCACTTTGTACACCGTAAAAATTTCGTTAGACCAATTTGGTGTGTATCCCTTGGTAAATTGACTTCTATGTTTACTAATGCGAACATGATCTCCAACAGAAAATTTTTTACTCTTTAAGTTAACTGTTTTGATCGTACTGTACACTGTATTGAAGAGTTTGCGTTCATTGCGTTTTGACACATCTACAGGTCGCATGCCGATTGTTCGATGTTTGGTGTTGTTATATGCAGTCACGAGTGAGGATAGTATATTCAGCCATCGATACGAACCATTCAAACTAAATTGTTTCCACATTTTTGACTTTAAGGTACGATTAACGCGTTCTACTACGCAAGCTTTTTATTGCTGTACACACTATAATGTGTAATCTCATATTTTTCCATTAAAGCCTTAAATGTTGAATTATAAAATTCTTTTCCCAAATCCGTTTGAATGTACCATGGAATACGATGGTCTTTGTTGAAAATTGATTGAAAAGCGTTTGAAACAGCCTTACCCGTCTTGCGCTTAACCGGTACGGCCCATAAGTATTTAGAAAATACATCGATAACAACTAGAATGTATCTAAATCCTTTATTTATCTTTGCATATGGGATCATTTCCACCAAATCGGCTTGAAACAGCTCGTTTAATCCTTTTGTGATTACATGTCTTCTAGGAAAGTTAATGCGAGCAGGCTTATGTAACTCGTGGACGATTTTCTCCTTTACAGACATATTGCTAATATATGTGTGTGTATGGTTGACGGCTATATGCGTGCGTTTTAAGTTTCTCTTGCAACTGTTGAATATCTGCTTGAATTCGTGCAATGTCTATTCTAAATTGTGCTTTCACTTGTTGAATAGCAGCGTCTAATGTCTTATATATGCTATTCATAGAATCATCTATCCGTTTGGTTACGATTTGTGCAACATTAGCGTTCACAGTGGCTGGAACAAGGTTACGCATCATCTCTTCAAAATGGTTAAAGTCTGATCTTGTAACATACTCGCTCGAGAATTGTGTTATCATACTGTTTGTTGTCTCCTTCACAAGCGTGTCTATATACTGCTGAATAGTGGAACCACTTCCAAGCGTTGGTTCGCCCTCTTGCTGGTGTAGCGTTGCTAACCGCGATTCTAAGTACGCTTTCGTGACTGCATCATCATCTTCTTGTGGTGTAGCGACGCGCGCTAATCTCATGTTGTCAAAATCGTAGTAATCATCATAAGAAATATATGAAGCACAGTCAGACGCATGTCCAAACTTGTCGATAACCATCGTGATAATGAATAACAAGTCGCACAATCTACGCTATTATACGCAATTCGCGTAATTCTTCCATAATCGATGTAATTTCGTTTGTGTGACCGGTGTTACCTGCATCTTGCGAGGCGACCAGAAGCTTGAGCCGTTCGCACAGTTCGTTGGGATCATCAAAGTATACATACTCTAGTGGCTTCTCGTTATAATCCATGAGTAGACCACGACCACTGGGTTTATAGTTTGCTGTCGTAAGCTATACATTGCATTACTTCTTTTTAATGTCCGCATAATCGTTAATTTCTTTAAGTGAGAATTTACCCAAAGGATTGAGAAGGAACAGTTGCTCGTACAACCCTTTGCTACCGTTGTAGCAAAATCGTTCTACACACCTTTTCACCAATCCCGAAGATAATGTCCGAATCACCAATCATTAATTTTCCTGTCTCCGGATTAAAACGTACTTTATCCCTGCGCAAGTGCTCCGTGTCATTGTTATAAATACCAGTAAAGTTGGAAAACAGATTATCGACATAGTATCTTACCGATGGTAAGAATCGTTGTAAGTAGGCCTGATGTTCTTCGCTGTTTAGGTACCGTTCGTACTCTGTATGGGTCTCTGGAGTGTTGCCGCTACTCTCCGATTCTTCGAAGGTGGACTCCACAGACTGGACTGGGCTATGAGGATTGTGTTCCCATGCCTCCTCTATTGGTGGTGCGGCGATTGGTGTTGAACTGCGCACCTGATCGAGAAATTTAGGGCGTCTTTTAGGAGTAGATTGTACGTCATGTTGTTGTGGTAACCAGTGCTGGCTTTCGATCTTGGACTCCTGTTTAATATCTTTCAGCAGACCGGTCTGAAGTGTTTGTAAACGTTTTGTAATAGGTGCATAGACTTTACTTAATGCAAGCTCCTTTTCAACCACACCTGCTTTTAGCGCTTGTAATTTCCTCTTGACTGCCTTTCGTACTTTTATGAGTTCTTGTTTGGTTTTCACGTCGTCTGCCATCGTCTAGAAACGGGTAGGAAGTGATATGCTATTTATGTGCTTTATAAGTATATATAGGTGTCAAAACCTTTTCGGTAACGACCGTTCTGCAAATCGCCATCTTTATTGATCACCAGGAACCCATACCGATCTCGCCAGCATACGCCGCACAATTCTTTAAACCGGTTAAACGACATATCCGTGTTTACATGGTCAGCGTATACGTGTTTTAAATTGAGTTCGTCTTGTTTGAATAGCACTAGGACATTAGCATTGTCTCTAATCAATTGTTTAGGTATTTTGGAATAGGTCTGACATAGATAAAACAATCAATGGCCTTATGTCGACCTAAAGAAAAATATTCTCGCATTACATTTTGTTTATCGCACGACACGTCATCGAAAATAAATATCGAATTAGGTTTTGCATCCGCTGGAGTAACAATTGCATCCCATTTGTTAAACGCAAAATATCCTATTTCTTTTATTGGTTGTAATAACCTCTCTAGGTACTGATACTTTGGTTGATACAAGGATTTTGAGTAGAGATAAACGTTTTCAAAGCGTACACCATTCGGATGTTTCAAGAGACCGATGACTACATTAGTTTTACCACAATTGGATGGACCTGTAATGATACACCGTATTGTTGATGGTAATAGTAGTCCATGCTTTTGCACGTTAGTGTTGTTGCTGCAGTTGTGGTCCGTAATTGGCAACGCCAATTGTTGCTTTACCAGACGCATTCTATCCATATACTAAAACGTAATTGCAGTATGGTAAGCATTTAAGCGAGTAATTCTACACGCATGACCAGTCTCCTTTAAACCTTTCGACTGACAAGATTAATGAAATCCTATCGTGGCTACGGGTTACTCAATAGTGCTATCAATCGTTTACCGGTAGAATTACATTTACCAGGCTATCGCTTCTGTGGACCGGGTACTAAGCTTCAGAAACGCCTCGAGCGTGGTGATATAGGTCGTAATCCCTTAGACGAAGCCTGCAAACTACACGACATCGCCTACGATCTTTCTACAGACTTAACAACCCGACACCAAGCTGATCGACGTCTTGCCGAAACAGCACAAAACGTCGTACTGCACCCGACGCTTCGTTAGGTGAAAAACTTGCTGCGTTTGCTGTTGGTTCTGCAATGAATGCCAAAGTTAAATTTGGTATGGGTTGTCGCAAAAAACGATAAGGTGTAAAGGAAAACGATGTGGTCAGCGTCTACGTACAGGAAGTGGTATACCATTCAAGCGTTTAATTCGCACCATTTGGGAACGCATTAAAACGTTCGTCCGACTGATCTTATTAAAACTGCTAAACTTGCAGTGGCACCGATTAAAGAAATAACAGATGAAATTCGTGGCATCCCACGTGTAATCCCTGTACCCAAAACTGGTGGTTTCCTACCTTTGATACCTATTTTGCAGCCCTTTCCGCAATTGGAGCGTTGTCGGGTGGAGCAGCTGGGATTGCAAAAGCTGTCAACGATGCTAAACTTGGACAACAACAATTAGATGAAGCGAAACGACATAATATGGCACAAGAGGCAGTGACACTTGGAAAGGGTCTCTATTTGAAACCTTATCGCCGTGGACATGGACTGTACCTAAAGCCTTTTCTTACACACGGGCAAGGTTTGCGTAAACAAAGACAACAAAAAAAACTCAACGCATTCGTTAAATCTACCTATGCGAGCGTTGACCAATGTTGACTTGAACAAATACATAAAACGTTTACCAATATCCCACTTTCGTGGAATATTCATGCGCAATTCACTTCCAAACACAATTCGTTGGCGAGAATGTGGTATTCTTAATCATGATACTACACGTGGTGTGGGAACTCATTGGACCGCGTACAAAAAGATGGTTCAAGGGCAGTCTATTATGATAGCATTGGTAATCTACGACCTCCGAGGGAACTTGTCAAATACTTAACCTCATCAGGACCATGCACTCTCTATTATAATTATGAACAATTTCAACCGCTTAACACTGTTACCTGTGGACACTTCGTATTGAAATTTTTACTGCAAAATAGTCCTCCGTTAAGTTTCTAACAACGTTATATATTATTTGATTTTAGTGTATTTTTAACTGTTTTGTATAAAAGTGTTTAATTAAAAACCATATATTGCAAGTGTTTCAGGAATTTGCTTTTATTACCCCATCCCAACTACGAATACGACTAGTTGTTAGTTTATCGTCAACCACCGAACATGTACACATTTACTTTAACTGGAACTGAATCTACGCTCACCGCAATCATCAACCCACCAATTGTTCTCGATGATGACCATGAATACGTTATTGGTCTTACAAACTTTGATACATATTTTCAATTCCCAATGTAACGGAAGCGAACAATAAATTTTACATTGATGACATCGTGCTTACTTTACCAGAAGGAACTTATGAAGTGGCAGATATTAATAAGTTCGTACGACGTAATCTGAACGATCCCCGTGAACGCACTTCATCCAAACGTTATCTTATTGATATTCGAGCCAATAATAACAGTTTACATACAGAAATCAAAGCATCAGGTATAGTGGATTTTACACAACCAAATTCACTTGCTTCGTTGCTGGGTTTTGAGAAACGTAAACTACCAGCTCTCACTACTGCTATTTCGGACCATCCGGCACAAGTCTTTCCAATCAATTCAATATGTATTGAATGTAATCTTGTGGTCGGATCGTATCGGAATAGCAAACCTGTACACATTTTGCATCAATTCTTTCCTGCAGTTGCTGCAGGGTACAAGATTATTGAAAACCCCGTGAACGTCACCTATATGCCACTTAATACACGAATCATCGATCGCATCATTGTTAAAATAGTTGATCAAAACGGTAATCTCATCACTTTTCGTCGGGAAACCATCACGATTAGACTTTATCTAAAGCGTCTTTAAACAATGGTTTTGCGCTATGAGCATAAACCACCAAAACCTATTAATAGACGCATTATCAGCACCTTTACCAGTTACAAGACACCAGTGCACCGATTAACACCGGAAAACGTTAAATTTCTGCAAACATTAGGACTCAAAGTGCTACATAGCTAAAATGGATAGTAATATTTTAAATGTTACGCAACGTGCTATATTTGATACAACCATCATCAATGCCGACAAACATATGCATACTCCGTACTCCAATACCACGTATGAGAAGAACGATGTTATACGGATTCCAATAGAAAACGAAGATGTCTATACACTACCATGGGACAGCGTAATTTATATTGAGGGTACAATGAATAAGTCAGATGGTGGCGTTTCGCTTACCGCCGATTTTGTCAACAACGGAGTTTTATTTTATTTGATGAAATTCGTTATGAACTTGGTGGAAAGACTATTGACCGCGTTCGTAATCCAGGTATAACTACGACTATTAAAAATTTCCTATCCTACGATTATAGCGAAAGTCGTCGCTTTAGAAACGCCGGTTGGTCCCCCATCGATAAGCTTGATCTCGTTGATGCTAATGGTCATTTCAACGTATGCATTCCCTTGCGCATGGTTTTAGGATTTGCGGAGGACTACCGAAAAATTCTTTTGAATATCAAACAAGAGCTTATTCTTATTAGAAGTAGTGCTGACGATGCAGCTATATCGAATTCTGATACCAAAGAGTCAATCAAAATTACTATTACACATATATCATGGCGGATTCCACATATAACCGTTGCAGATGCAGAGCGCTTAAAACTACTCAAACATATTCAACGCAATGCCACCATGGACATAAGCTTTCGCAGTTGGGAACTACACGAATATCCAGAATTACATACAACACACACGCATACGTGGGCCGTGAAGACGGCTTCTCAAGTGGAGAAACCACGTTTTGTTATTGTCTGCTTTCAAACCGATACATCGCGCAAAAAGGGGCGCAGTCAGTTCGACCACTGTAAGTTGACCAATATGAAATTACATCTGGGTTCATCTATGTATCCTTACGATAATCTTAACATTGATTTCGATACCAATCGCTATTCTATACTATATGAGATGTATGCACAGTTTCAACAATCGTACTACGGGGTATCAGCGAGCCGATATTAACACCCAATGAATTTCAAACGCACGCTCCACTTGTAGTCATCGATTGTTCCCATCAAAACGAAATAGTGAAAGTGGGAGCGGTTGACGTACGATTAGAATTTCAAATGAAAGAAGCGCTTAAAGCTCACACTACAGCGTACTGCCTCATTCTACACGATCGTTTGGTCCGCTACAATCCTGCAACCAATATTGTGAGTGAAGTCTAAAATTAATAGTCCATTAGTTGTCGACGTTCAAAGGTTTAAAATTGCACATAATAACTTTGTGTTTAAAGAAATGGCTGTTTTACAACTATCCCTATCGAATGGAGTTGCAATAACATATGTGCTGAAACCACCATATTCTTGGAACTGTCTATCAGCTCGCTTCAAATACCAAAAGATATGGTTAAGCAACTTTCACGGTATATCTTGAGATGATGGCAATTTACAATGAATTTCCACACCTAAATGTTATTAACCTAGAAGATTTAGGGTGTACTCCTCTACATAAATTAAAGTATTACACCAATTCACACAAGTGTTTCTAGCATACCACACAACATTCGTCATTCAATTGCGCAACCACAGATGTAATTGTACTCAAAAACTGGTTTGTACATATAACCAATTATTCATTTTAATAAAGAATAATGTTTACATTAAGTAGTGTTTTTATTTGTATATTTTATACCTACATACATACATATTCCTTGAGACTAGTAAGATGTGTTTCAAAAATGTCTTGAAATAAGTTTAATTGTAAAACTTACTAACGAATCTGTAAGTATCATATTGAAAAATTCCTCTTAACGGATATGTATTTTGCATTTTTATGCAAACTTTATGTTACAATAATACAATTAAAAATTATATTCTACTACCGAGGTATTAAATTTTAAAGTATGTTATAGTTGTGTAAACATAAAATGCATTGCATAGGTTTTTATCATCAAAGTAGTACATTTTATTTAATCCCACCTGTAAAATGATTAATTTCTTAAACCTAAGTTTCATAAAATTTATTCTCCAAAGATCAACCAACTATAAACCAGAACTATTAAATTTACATAAATTTCGGTGTTATTTTAATTTAAACTATGCTCATAAAAGTCGTTTATATATATAGCACCAACATTGTTACTACCTATGAATATCAAATCTTTAAAGGAATTTATAGTCATGATTAATTAATAAGTGGTCTTTTCATTTGTACACATTTTGTATATGTTGTTTTAGTTCCATTGACGACCTATTATTAGTAATCTGTTTATTATTTTATTGACGATATAAATTTTAAGATTGGAAGGAACGATAAGAAATCTTCCTCTGACATTTATATGCACTCCGCATAGTTGTTTAAGGTAGCAAATATAAATAAGCTGTTTAATGTGTTGTAGAAGAATTTTTACCATTGTATTATCGGTATGTATAAACTTACTTACTTAATGTGTTTTTAACGGAAGTAGAAATTATGAATTTTGGTAATTAACAATTATGCTAAAATGATTTGAAGTTATGCAGTTTCCATATATAATTTACATATATCGGATATGTTGTTATAAATATCACAACCTCGAGGTCATTAACTACCATGCACTTTACTAAACTATAATTAATAAAATCCCCGTACATTTAACTAAGATACATTTTTCTTAATGTGGAAGTCTTATCTATATTTTATTCAAATAAGAATCTGCTACCGCCACCTACAAAAGATAGGGACAATTAAAGAATGTAAGTTTTGTAAATAAAACATTAAAATATTGTGTGTTTCTTTTAATATTATATATTTAATACAAAATAATTTTTGAAATTCTCGGAGATTCGTCAACACGTGCATGTTTTTGCTTAACCTAAAATCTCCGAAGTATTCAATCACCTAATGCGTGCAAAGCCTCCGTTCAGAACGCCTTATGGAGTACCATTCCGCATTTGAGAATGAGTACATCCCCATCCAAATTCTTCACCACCTTTTAAATAACGACATTATTTGCATACATTTAAAGGTTAAATTTTAGATCCGGGTACGAGTTTAGTGTGGTTGTATAAATTATTTTGGTGATGCAATCATGAATAAAATAACGAGTGACCTGTCTTAACATGTTTTTACATATACACACACATATTAAATATATATTGAAATTGCTAAATGTAAGCAAGAACACCTTGATATAAGATCAAATTAATTTTTTATTTGAGAGTCAAATAAATCGTGATGAAAGGTGGTATAATTTGCATACCAAGAAGGAAATAGTCTTAACATGTTTTTGCAAACACACCTTATGTTAATTAAATCCATTATATTAAAAGTTGAATAATTTGCATATATATTACCAGAGAGCTATAATTTCAATAAAAAACACGAGGTTATATTCGACTGCGAATTCTTGTTATTTTATCTTGGTAATGAAATCGTGAACAACATGTTTTTACATGCAGACTTTATAATTTGATCCATTATATCACATTTCGTATATTTTCTAAATGTTATTCGCTACTTCATACAAAATACAGCTTTTGAGGAAAGCTAAAAAATTCTTTACCACTTGCACGTTTTTACTTAACATAACAAAATTCTTCATATAGGTAAAATCACCACTTCGCTATGCTCTCGGCTACCTAGTTTCGGCTACTTTTCCAAGGTCGTTGTGACGTCATAGCCTTTTATAAATAAAGAACAATGTAATACTATTCTAAAATTTTATTCTGGCATTATACATAACAAAATTTAAAAATATTTAATGCCAAGCATGGAGCCATTTAAACTTAATTTTAATATAAATTGATTGTTTAACATGGCTAACAACCAATGCAAGAATTAAGATATACAACAAATTTGTGTGTCAGATAACAAATCCTGATGTTAATAAACAACTTGGAAATTATATACTAGATTTTTACGTTGTCCAGATGCACATTTAAGAGCAACATTCGCTAATCCCTTAAAAGACTGTTTAACCTTATTGGAAGATAGTAAGTTATACTTCCTAAAGGCGCCAATGTACTCGGTATCGCTAAAATGTGGAGTAAGTTATCGGACAAGCTTCAAAATAGCTGCTGTTTAGTGTATAATAACCTGCTACAGTACATGTATTGGGGAACGGCAATACAAAGAAATTGACGGGCTTGCAAATTAAGTTGTCAGAAAAACCAGAGAAAAGGGAAAAATTGATAAAGTATGTGCTTTCAGCTTTTAGTTTTAACTATTTACCTGTAAATTATTTGGAGATAGTAGAGTAGGAAAACAGCCAAGATAAAATAAAATCTTACACAAGTGCTACATTAAAGCAGGTAACATATTTTACACAATCTGTAACACCATATTCTACAATTCCAAAAGAAATAACCATTTCGGTATCGGGGTTGATAAGTACGCCTAACATTCGCCCAGAGGTTGTACGACAACGCGTAAATATTGGCAGTAAACTCTCTCCGTTGACGCTGCAGGAAATTGCCCAATTATGCACGCCATACTCTGTAAGTGGAAGAAAAGACAGCTGGAATTAGAGGAAATGCATGCAAAAGGCGAAAGTTGGACTAAATAGAAGACACTGCGACAATACGCGAACAATACAAAGATGTGTTAGACAAAGAACATCTTATTAGAGAAAGAGGAAAGGATTAAAAGATTATTTTATGTGCCGATGGACTGACTTGGATACATCCGCGTTCTACAAGCTGTATGTATTTGTGGTTAGTAAGAAAGACTCTTTTAGAATTTTAGAATAGTATTACATTGCTCTATATTTATAAAAGGCTATGACGTCACAACGACCTTGGAAAAGTAGCCGGAACTAGGTAGCCGAGAGCATAGCAACGTGGTGATTTTACCTATATGAAAATGAAAATAAAGAACTTTTAAATTTTTTGAATAAATTTTGGTAGGAAATATTTAATAAATAAGTATATGTTAATGAAACACATATTTTCTAAATGATATTGGTGCTAAGGAAAGCTATTTTATTAAGTTCTATAGTTTGAGAGTGACGTAAAAACCTTGATGCTACACCTTGAGTTGTAAAAGTTAATACATAAGCCTTGATATAAGATCAAATCAAATAATTTGAGAGTCAAATAAATCGTGATGAAAGGTGGTATAATTTGCATATATTTTAAATTCATACGGGTATAATTAAAAGATTATAAGTTAGATCCGACTGCAAGTTCAGTGTACTTGTATAAATTATTTTGGGATGATGTAACCAAAGGCAATATACGACATACCTGTCTTGAAATGGTTTTTGCAACACACCTTATGTTAATTAAATACATTATATTAAAAGTTGAATAATTTGCATATATATTACCAGATAAAAACACGAGGTTATATTCGACTGCATGCAAATTCTTAGTATTTTGTCGTGACATTGAAATTGCGAGAAGTGAACGACTTCTTTTTACAAGATTTTACCTGCAGACGTTTAAAATTTGACCTCCATCATATAACATTTCGTATATTTTCTCAATTTTATTTTCTACTTCGTACAAAACGCAGCTTATGAGAGCTAAAACACTCTTTACCACTTGCACGCGTTTGCCTAATATTAAAAAAATTCTTCACCTCGGCGTTTTAATTTTTAGCTTAACCTACCCCAGAAAAATACGAACCAACATTTTTAAAATTTAATATTTAATAGTTAACGTCGTGAACGCTGCTAAAAATTTCTAAGAAAATATCTCCACCCCAGCGCACGCGCACCACCCCACAACAAAAATCTAACGACCCCGCCGAACGCACACCCCAAAGACCTAACGACCCCCCGACGCAACAAATTTACACACAAAGACAATTTTGTTCTCAAAGCGGCGTATACATATCTTGCTGCACGTTTTGTTTCCCAAAGCGGCTTAGCTGTTCATATTGTTCTCGAACCGGCGTATACATATCTTGCTGTGGATCTCTGTTGCCAAACCGGCTTAGCTACCCTACTGACGTTGCCTTCTTTAACAAAAATATGTCTTATATAAATATGAGGCAGCCCCTGTAAAGTAATTGCAAATTATTAAATAAATAAAAAAGTAGAACACCATTTGTGCCCTATAAAAAAAAATAAAGAAATAATAAAAAAATATTTCCAATATAATATTGGCATCAAATTATTACTCAGAAAAATTTTAGCTTTATGTAATTAGATTTGATCGCATTTGACCAAAATAAAAGTCTTAGATTTTGAACTAAATGTTTACTAAAAAAAACTCTTTTACAATATCGGAACTTGTAACAAAAAATTGTCATAATCAACTACATCAAAGTTAAAGTTTTAACTTTCCTTTTTTCTTTCATTAATCAACCAACTGTACTTTAAACATGAACTTGTTATACAAATTAAAGTGATAATGATTTGTAAGCATAACACAGTGAATTAAATTCTAACCTGGGCAGATCATTTCAGGTAGATAACAAATTACTAGAACCTAACATAATAAGAATTTGAACTTTCACATTTACGTTTAATAATCTATGTATAGATAAAGCTGATCACAAAAATAGGTACGTTTGTTTAAATTGCATTACAGCTGCACAAAGCATTTGCTTACAAGACAACATCTGTCAACTGTGCAAAACAGAAAAATATGACGTCGAAAACATACGTTGAACTAATCGAAGGTTCATATGGAACAAAGCATGTTCTTATAGAAAGCTAATTCGACAAAATTTCGTTTTACAGCTTGTAAAACCAGCTCAACAATTAATTGAAATTTACACAATTTACGTGTACTAAAATAAAAGCAAGTTTACGTGTTCTAAACTTTAAAACACATGCAAAAAAAATCTTACAGCTAATAGCGAACCAAAAACTGCATTAGCCGCTTCACAACAAATTGAGACGGGATTTCCGTTTTTCAAGCAAAGTTACCAGCCATTCTAATTTGAAACGACTGCATCCAAATTAACTTCCATAATTTCTTATCAGATAAATTTCTTATTAGGCACATTTCAAATCGACTGTTCCTAAATAACGGTAATTCTTTGGATCCTAGATGACGAATTATATTTGTTCCATTCTTTATTGTCGCATCCTACATTGTCGAATTATATTTTGTTGCATTCTACATTGTCGAATTATATTTTGTCGCGCGTTATTAGAAGATATCCCAACGATTAATAGTTGATGCGAAGGTTGCCAGCCTCCAGCAGAAAATACATCTTAACACAGCTGTTGCAGGCGGCCGACTATTTGTCGAAACCAGAGTCGAGCGGTCGCGCCGTTAGAGGGGGGGGGGGGAGCACTAAACAATCAAATAGAGATGTACTTGGAAATAGCTTTATGCGACACAGATATATTAATATAATTAGATCCCTAAGGAACAATGCACGCTTAGCGCATTATTCTTGTAATTCAATGCAATTAAATTACGACTGAAAAATAAAAATGTTACAACATAGGGGTACGGGAGACCTTCATGGTATTTAGAGTAGCGTTCTACGTGAATAATGATATATAGTTGATGAAAGAATTGGTTGATAACTGTGAGATGTGCTTGTTAGTTAGAGAAAAGAACCAAGTCTTGAAAATTACGGTGTTGAGTATTCATACAATTAGACCATTGGAATTAGTAGCCATAGGTTTTGTCAGCAACCTAATTCCGGGACAATTTGGGTACAAACATATACTAGTCATGGTGGATGTGTTCACAAAATTCGTAAGGTTGTATCCATCAAAGAAATGCAATTCGAACCAGGTAATTCAAGCAAACGAGACATAAGAAATATTAAAACAATCCTCGCAGATAAAATGCAACCTACGTCAAAAATCAACGTTTAATAAGCATCATACACAAAAAAAAGTGAACATATAATGTTGCAGTATAAGACATTCCCAGAGCAACTCATGTGAAAGATATATCAGAAAAGTGATCAAATTCTTACGAGTTTTGGCAGTAGAACACCGCGAAACATGGGTAAAATATTTGATTCAGGTCGATAATTTTATAAATATGGTACCGAATTTGGTCATACAGATAAGTGACTTTAATGCAGGAGATCAATCCAACTAGACCCTGAAAGAGGGAGACTGAAGAAATGGATATATGGAACGCATTGATGAAGACAAGGGAAACAATAAACAAAAAACCGACAAAGCTATATGAGAAAACAAAACAAAAAGAGTTATATAATAATGCAGGTTCTAAAGAATAACAAAGATTGAAGTTATTCATTATCAAAATCATTAATCAATAACAGTAGGTCTTGAGTAGACCAAAACAAAAAATAACGAGAAGTACTATGCTTGTCACGAAAATCCATTCAATCTTGTTTTACTTAGTTGATTTTTGAATAGAATCATGCATTATTTGTTACTTACGTACAAAATTGATAAACATTGACTATATTAATCAATGCTGTTACCAGCTCAGAATATTTAGTCTAATTTGTAAAGCTTGCTAATTTACATAACTCTTATTCAGAAGTATTGTGAATGTCGAATAGGTCACGTTACATATTCATACTAGTCAAATAAAGCCCAAACTAGTCATTAACTTTGATAGTACTGGCTCTGGACACGCATTAGATATAAATAGCTATTCTCTAAGGCTATGGAGTAGAAATTGCAACGCTACCTATATATAATGGGTTTAATGCTTAAATCGATTGTGAAGCTTCTACATTATTGTATCTAGAGTGTGCTTTGTTTTGTTATTTATGAAATCGAATTGGGGACTCCTTAACTGGGCTCCAATTTTATTGTAGCTTTACTCGTTAGAATGAAATTTTGTGTTTATGCTGTTCGTATTTCTCGAAATCCTTTATTGATGTAAGAAACGTAATCCTCGCCTCCAGTTGCCCTATTGAAATTTTAGATTGTGGCTAATGCTTAGAATCTATTGTCATTTTATGTTTGATGTTTACCACATCTCTTAAATATTTTCCATGTATTCTAACCCCTCTGCTTGGTAGAGTCTGGATACATGTAAACATCTCCCCAATAAAAATTTCTACGATACATAATAACAGTACGAAATTTATTCTGAAATCCGATTCTCTAAATAATTTCTACCTTCATATCAAGGTTCATGTCCATCTTACTATTGGCAAAGTCACTCTAGGATGCGGAATTTTTTAAATCTTTTAGTGGAAGAAATTTCAAGCAGAAGGTTAGAGGAACTACTTACTGAGTTCATATTTTAAATACGTTCATTGACCCATTAAATAAAAACTACGATAGATGGCATGCCACTGATAAGGATTAAAACATAATTTGAATTAAACGGGTTTTTCTTTAAAACGTATTAAAATATCAAAAAGAGACAAGAATACGTTTTTTATGTAAAAAGGGTTGCTCTATTAGATTTCAGAGTCGATTGTACGCTAGAGGTAGATGGTAAAAAGTTATGGCTAATTAAACACAAAATAGAATTGTAAGTAACATCCTCTATGACCAAAGTTAAAAATAGTATCATGTTGCTTTTCTCTGTACCCAAAAACATAAGGATGTCCATTTTCAAGTCGATATTCCAAAAATTTTCAAAATAATGGTCAAAAAATTGAAATATAACACCCTGAATATGCATATATATTTCTGTGGATTTTAGGAACTAATCGAGTCCCTATGTTGGGAGCCATAAAATTGCAGTGGACTCTCTGGATTATGCCTCCTCATTTCAACATACCACGGCTAGCTCTTAAATCTGCTTCTTCATAGATACTTACCTTCCTAAGTTCGCTCGTTCTCACTAATACTACCAAATAAAATTACCACTCAAATAATTCAACGAAACATACAACCTTTTATTCATACAAATTAAAATTTTCCGTTACCAGTTGAATATATACACATTCGAATATATAGTTTCATAAAATATTACAATCTCAATCATTAAATCCTTTTAAATTTCATGACTTGAATTTATTTCAACAGTTTTTGTTTTATATAAGTAGATGGGACCGTCTTGAAACCCTAAATTGAAATTTACTCTGGTCTATCGTGAGCTCAGTATAAACCCTGTTACTTTAAATGCATAAATAAATCGCATCTTTGTGTTCAACAACCTTAAAGACCCGTTTACTCTTTACATCATATTTTTATGTCATTTATTTACACCTCTAAATAATAAATACAAATTGTCCTTTTCATATATCCCTCAAATTAGCTTTTATGTTCATAAAATACACACCCAATGTGTTAAATCACTCTAGCACAAAATGACAGCACAAAATGTTCAAGCAATAACAATAGAAATTAATTTCGTTACCTGGAGTAAGCTTTTTTCATTGTCACCTCTAAAGATATTGTCCACCCAAAACCTCGTCGTTGCTTCCATACACCTCTCTGCTATATGTAGATCAAACCCATTTCCAATCGCTATCAAAGTCTCTGCAGACGCCTTCAATGTTTCTACGCATATAATTGTCCAAACCAAGTTAATCACCTTCTGCATCTACCAAACACCCAGCATCCTCGTTCCAAAAATTTCTAGGCACGCTTACTTTAGTAACGGCCCTCGTTCGTTCTTTGTCTATAGTTACAGCACCGTTTACAAAATAGCACCCACTCATGCTTTTCACACTTTTAATTAACTTTCGACGGACTGTACTAACACCGTTTTATAAACTTTTACACTTGGATGTTACCGTAGAAGTAAGTGAAGTAAGAGCTCAGTGAAGTAAGAGAGCTAAGCGAAGTCAAAGAGCTAAGCGAAGTCAAAGAAGTAAGCGAACTAAGAGAGCCCTACTACGTCTTCTCGTGTATTTATAATGGTCAATACACTCATCCTGCACCCTATTTCAATCGAAAAGCTCCCATACCGTAACCGATTCTGAAAATTTTATATGCAACGAACTTTGTAAAACTTAGAATTCTCACTCCATCGTCGCTGTAGTCCGAAACACTGGTTAACAAAATACAACCGTCGCGCTCTTCTTGAAATTTTCTGTCACCCCCATGCACTCAGCCAATCACATACATTTCTCCCATTCTTAGGTCTAGCCTTCAACTATCTTACCTTCGTCTAACTCATATTCGTTGTCTCTTTTACAATCCCACTCAAGCAACATAGAAACGATATTGTGGTTGACCTCTAAATTTTGTCGCGTACTTTAAACGAGTGTTTTATTCAACGTCTCTATTTGTTTTCTTCGTCTCGCCTATGCTATCGATATCCCGTCTCAACTTGCTTTCAAACCACCTGTTGTTTTCGAAGCCTTTGCATCGACCGCAACTAAATTTCTACAGAATTATGTTCCAACGTACATTCAGGTTCTTTGAACTCGTTTATTTATCTGACAAGCTTTTCTCTGAACCAATTGTCCGTTTGAAATCGTACTTTCCATGTTGTTTAACTTATAGAATTTCTTAGGATTTATATTTAACAAACGCTTGTTTAGTTTATATACAAAAGCTCTTATTATTTGATGTGCTTGACTTACACCCTTCAAAATATTAAAGCTAATTATATTCGTATCCTTGAGTTTTCACGTCCTACAAAGCTTCTATACTTATGCAAGTTTAACATTCCGATGTATTACTACAAAAGTAAGCTATTATCCGTCCGTTTTAATGTCAAAACTAATTAATTTGGCGCGTAAATAAATTATTTTTATTTTCCATATACGCGGTCGTTTCAAACTTATTTTCTTGACTTATCTATGGCTCTTAACCTATAATTTACACGATAATATATATATATATATATATATATATATATATAATTTAATAATGTTTTTGTTGACCTTTGTTATAATTACTTCAGATTTGTTTCTTTGGCATTAGGTTTACACTAACTTTGTGAAATGAAAGAGTAAAAACAATTTTTAACAAAGTTAGTGTGGACCTAATGCCCAAGAAACAAATCTGAAGTAATTATAAACAAAAGTCAACAAAAGCATTATTATATTATATATATGAATATATATATATATATATATATATATAAATATAATATATATATATATATATATATATATATATATATATTGTTGTGGATTCAAAGGGGTAAATAGGTAGATACAATAAAATTTCAACAACCCTGTATATAGAAAAGAACAAATTATTTACGCGCAAAATTAATTTAATTCATTTAGGGAAAACGGACGAGTATTAACGTATTTTTATATTTAATAATTGGAATGTTAGGATTACATAAAGAAAAAAACAGTTTTAAAGCAAATACAAGTTCAAGGATACGCATAATTAACCATATGTTATTTGAATTCAACACATATAAGCATAAGGGAACGTGCTGTGTAAGAAAATCAAAAATTCTAAGGCAAATGTATTCGTTTTATACAGATACCAAGAAGCAGAAAGTCCCAGAAGTTGTTATGTTCAAACGTTTGATAATTAACAGAAACACCTGAGTTTTAAAAGGTTACGTTCGACAAAGTCGAGTGTGTGTTAAGATAGGATTTCATAGAAAATATTTTCAACCGTCAGTTTGGTATAAATAACAAGGCTAAAAAACATCTTAAAGAGCGAGGGAAATGGACAATCGGTTATATACAACAGATAGAGACGGATATAAAAGAGTTGGGATTGAAAAGCACGTACCATATACACGTGGAGTTGAAATAAGATGTCAACAATATCGATTTTCTGTAACTCAAGAGGGGTTTTGAACAAGACAGCAGACATGCATAAGACAGAGATAAATAGAGTTTAGGCGGAGTTTCTGACGGCAGAGAATTTTGTCATTGGTCGAAAGTCAACAGTGTTAGAAACGTATGCACACGCGAAGGTTGTAAGCGAATTCGAAGTATACAACTAACACGGCGGAATCAACGGCAGAATCAACCGACGGTTACATTCAAAATTTGTAGAAACGGTGTTTGAAAATAAGCGTTTTCGCTTGAAGAGCGTCCACTAAGGGGGTTTTAAAAGCATATAAATACTCAATCTATATTACTAGGGCTCTCTCTCTTTTTCCTTTACGTCGATAAAAGTGCTGAATACCAATTTAGAATACAATAAAGCTTTTGTGAGTATTTTATGTAATGTTACCGTAAATATATTAGTTGCTAGTATAAAATTGTAGTAGCGGACCTCTAATTATTGACGTGAAGTAGGAGTAGTACATTTTAAATTAATAAAGGTCCGACTACAACAATACAAAGCAAAAATCAATAAATGGAAACATGATATATGGGGTAACCAGAGCTGGTAATCTATTTTGTGTGCATGATATGGATGGTAGAGGCCTGTGGATTCGACAAGCAGTGTAGTTAATGGTAACAACGCCAAGGGGTTTTTATGGTAACCATCTCCGATGGGAATGAAGACCAAAGAATTCTCCAGGTATTTATTTGAAATTTCTGTTCGATAAACATTTGTGAAATTTTGTGCTGTGTGGTTGATTTTTGGTGGCATATTTATGGTTGCAGAATATAATAAAATCCGGAAAAATGGAATTTTCCGTAAATTGATGGTTACGCGCTGTATACCACAAGCCTACCTTTATTCATTGATGTACAATGCAAAAACGCAAATTGCGCGTGTATAAATAGTCACACTGTATGATGTAAACATATTCTAAATAAATAGCAAGTAACGTAAATTGGATATGTAAGTTGTAAGATACCGTAAAACGCATTTCGATGTCGATGCAAATCTATACATTTTTGATAAAATTTGCTGTAAATAGCTTTACGCATTTAGCATAAAAATAAATAATTTTGTGTATTTACTATAAAACACAATCCTTTTGCACTAAAAAGCAATCAAAGTAAATTAATTAACCCGTAGATTGTAGCAATTGATTCGAAATAAAAGAACTTTCTAGAATATGAGTCATCGGTATTTAAATTAATAAACAATTTTATTCCAAGAAGCAGCTTGAACATCGAGAAAAGCTGCAAAATCCTTAAATTAATCGACTATCTTTTGCAATAGTATGCGACGCCGCAATAATAGTATATGAGAAACAAGAACAAAGAACGTGTCACGGATACTTAGAACAGATAAGAAGGTAAAAATGAGTAAAAATTCTATACACTAATTGGGTATTCTGGAAATCTTACATCATAATGTTCGAGACTATTGTGGTTAAATTTTAGAAAAGAGACAATTTGTATATGAAGGAGCGCTTTTTGTTTCGAAGGGAATTCATTCATTAAATTTGATCCGATGCAGTCAACGCTTAAAATAGAAGATTTAATCCAAAAAGATACTTTGATAATTGCTGTTGGAAATTAGGAATTTTAATTTGGAAAAACTTATAAGCCGATTTGGAGATCAATTTAAAATATGATTACTAGAAGCGTTTTGTGGATTCTGCAAGTATCACTGCTAGACTTATTTTTAATTGATATTAGAGTATTTAGATCTAGTTTAAGATAATCCTAATAATTTTATTCTTGTGTGAAGAATTTTTTTACCAGGAGTTTATGTTCAGAGTTCGATATACTCTGACCTTGAATAGATTATATGTCAAGGATTTTTTTTGGCCTCCTCTGTTCTTCACAACGATATATATCAATGATATTGCGTCAGGTGGAGACTTTATGGAGTTAACCCTTGCTCTACGGAATCGAGTAAACGCTCTTTTAAAACTTGGCGGTTTTGAACTACATATGTAGTCTAGTAATTGTCTAGAATTATTAAAAGATCTTCCCACTTTGCAACAATTCGCACTACCTCGCTCTTTTGTGGATCCTAATACTTAGCCTCTGAAAGTTCTAGGTCTTCAATAGAATCCCACATCAGATATCTTTTGTTCCCTAGTTTAGCCTCAGAGTACTTTTCAACATAGCCCGAACTTTCAACCCTATAGGAATTTTATCTTCTAACTTTTTTGGTAAAACATTTAATTTAGCGTTTGTTGTGTTTGAAATCAGACTGGGATAGAACCTTTTCCCCACCTTACTGCGTTTGTAGGAGAGATGTCTGCACGAACTACTACTTTTTTTTAACTTTGCTTTACCACACGCGACTTCCGCCACAATTTTCTACGTGTGAAGTTCATTGTTTTGCGGACGCTTCCGAACGCGGCTATTGTGCTGTTATTTATTTTTGTTTTCTTATCTCTGCCTCCGTTGAGGTTTGCTTAGTTGCCCCGCTTCGTACCCTATATTTTTCCAGTCTTGAACTATTAGCTGTCGCTTTGGCCTCGAAACCATCAATATTTATCCTCAAAACCGTTGATCCCCATATTACCTTTGAAAAACTTTTTGTTGATCTGACTCCATGGTCGTTTGAATTCTTTTCCCACCGTAACGATGGAAGATATTCCTCGCCAATCGAGTTTCTTGTATTCAAGAAAACATTTTTCGCGTTTCTGGGCATCATATTCCTTCCATCGAGAATCCTGCCGATGTCAGATCACGTGGTTTGCTACCTTTCGACTTGTCATTGTTTATTTATGGGCGCAATCTCTCGCCTTGCATCGCTTTTTCGACACCTACAGTCCACTCATTTCATCTTTTAATTATTCGGATGTTTTCATAGAGGAATTCTCTAGTGTTTCTACCGCTGTTGCATCCCCTTCTTGGATTGAAAAAATTATTCAATTTATCATTAGCATTGTCGCTTAGACACTCCGTTTTGTCCATAATATACAAAATCCGTTAGTAAAATACTCTGGAGCTTTGTCATGTTTCAAAGTCATAGCGCTTTGAACTCCATGATTAAATATACTCAACAGACTCATTTTTCTATTGAGTTGGACGCCATCCGGTCCGGATCAGTACTAAAGAAAACTCTTCGCAAATTGGTCCGCCTTTACCAGAGACGGAATTTTATGGGTTGGTGGTCACCCATTTCACGCACCCTTATCCTCCAACAAGAAATGTCCCGCTCTTTTATATAGTAAAAGTTGCTTTACGGATTTGTATATAAACTTTGTTCATCTGAGATACTTTCACTTTGGTGTTCAAATGGTTGATTTTATCGTTTGTCAACGTTTTTTGGATTGGTTCAAGCAAACAGTCCATTCGTCGAAATTTGAGTCAGTGTGCGACTTGCTGGAAGACTAATCATACAGCATCGCAGCCTGCTCTCCGATGGGCAACCTTACTTCTTGCCGGGTCACTCAAGCCAAGTCTTTTTGGCTTATTTTCTATTACCATATCGTGAGTACGGGGGATAAAGAATTGAAAGCATATTTATATTTCTTTTTATGCATGGCTACCAAGGCACTCCCTTTTGAATTAATTTCTGATCTGTGTAACACTCCCTTATCTAACCCTATAGTTTTATCCGTTAGGTAGTTACTTAGTGCAATGTGCACGACCATGAACCTTACATGTGATTTTCCAATGCTCCACCCGAAGGTACTACATTGGCCAGGAAGGGAGTTTTTTTTACCTGAAGAATTTGGAATTTTTCCGAACCCTTGCTGTTCCAAGCAAGGTAGGGATCTTTAACGTGCGTAACAACACTCACACACGGGACCTCCATTTTACCTCTCATCCGAACGAGGGTGTATTATTGTGAAAAATGCTCGAGCGATGTAATTAATTATATAAAGAAAAGTGTATTTGTATTAGTAAGATAGTTGTATCGTGCCACTATTAAATCATTGTTCTGCAGTTTTGATATGATATAAAGTGTCTGTTAGTAAGCTGTTTTTCTCGATCGGCGAATAGTAAAAACTTGGATCTCCAACGAGGGACACGGGGTGCTTGGAACAAGAGGCTGTTGCAAACCGTAAGCAGAGAGTTACATTTTTATAATTTATGTTCTTTATGTATTCGGTGTTTAACCATCTAAGCAACCGAAGCCAACCACCGCAGCCGACCTGCCGACAACGAATCGGTATGAACCGATTGCCACGTCAGAAGAAGCAGCAGAAATGGAGTCCAATACCATCAGCAAGAACCCTGCGTCGGCTCGGAGCCGCCGCGTCCCCCCGTCGTTCTTCGCATGAAGGACAAGTGGGTGGCGATTGAGGCGGAGCTTAACCGTCGCAGACTACAGTTCACCAGAGCTCGCAACACGCAGGACGGGATCAGTATCATACCGGTGCCTCTGACCGACTACCGTGGGATCACGGCTTTCCTGTCCGAATGCGGCGAAGAGTATCACACTTATCGACTCCAGGACGACAAGCCGCTCAAGGTGGTCTTGAAGGGCATCCAGGAAGATATTGCAGCCATGGACGTCGGAACGGAACTCGTCGGACGCGGGTTCCCAGTACTCTTGTGTGCATGTATGCATGCACAAGGAGCGACCGAGACGAGCCTCGCCCCTAGTCAGGGTCACCTTGATCAAGTCCACGGAGGCGAAGCAAATCTTCGAGCTTCAGCATGTGCTGCACCTACCTGTATAGGTGGAGATACCGCACCGACGTTCCACCTTAGCGGTACCTGCCCCAAAAGCAGGGAAGTTCCTGCGGTGTGCGTCAACTGCGGTGGCACGCATCCAGCGAGCTAGAGAGAATGCTCTGCAAACCCCAAGTCAAGGGTGGTTGCCAAAAGGCAACACGAGACCGCACCTAAGACACCAGTCAGCGTCCGTCCTGCAAAGTCGACGCCCGGGGTCGCTGCTGTGGGTGCCCGCTCCTACGCCAATAGCTCGGCTACGGCCCTCTCTACACCGACAGCCAAGAGCCCAACTCTTGCGCAAGTTGAGGACACGCCTGCCCAGACACTCCAACCCATCCCCAGCGGTGGAGCAGCAGCCAGAGAGACACCGTCCTGTGGGGGCGTGCAATGGGATTCACTCATCGGACTACTC
Organism: Platerodrilus igneus; assembly: GCA_036346225.1. Taxonomy (NCBI): domain Eukaryota; kingdom Metazoa; phylum Arthropoda; class Insecta; order Coleoptera; family Lycidae; genus Platerodrilus; species Platerodrilus igneus. Next base: position 1,488,323 of record JARFIW010001414.1, read on the forward strand.
GCTGGAATTGACCTACAGAAGCTGACTGCGATTGCCATAAAGCTGCTGCCCATAATTGCCGAAGCCAAATATTTCGGGGATTTAATGATGGGTTTTATTGCCTACGGCAAGGATCTCAGCGAACTCTTCCATTTTAATGGATAGACGTCGCGGAAATCTAGGAACCCTGCAAATAGCGTTCTGGAAGGCGCGAGTGCTGATGGGAAAGCGATTTGAGCTGCTGGAGTTTGCGTTGCGACACGACCTAGACGTTGTCCTGCTGAACGAAACCTTCCTCAGCACACGAGACGAGCCTAGGCTTCCCAAATACAGGTTGTTTCACAATAATCGAGATGGCGTCGGAGGAGGCACATCGGCGTACGTCAAGGCAAGCCCAAAGCACTGCGTGGTGGATCTGCCAGACCCAGAACGATTTGAAGCAACTACAGTATGAATAGTACTAGAGGGTTTCGACCCTTTATGCCTGGTCTCGGTTTATAACCAGCCAGGTAGCAAACCGCTTAGCACGCAGGACCTGGACGCGTTGTTGGATGCGAGAAAACCTGTGCTTTTAGCAGGGGACCTCGACTCCAAACATCCGTCTTGGAACAGTCGGGTAGCGAATCGCAATGGACGGATACTTCGACAGTTTGCTGACGGACTTGAGGTCGAAGTCTTAGGACTGGCAGAACGCACTCACTACTGCAATAGAGGCAGGCCAGATGTACTAGACGTCGCGATACTCCACCAAGTGACGCTAAATACTGAGATGCGGGCCGTCAGCGACCTTAGTTCTGACCACAACCCAGTGCTACTTAATCTCGGAGGGGAGTGAGCCCCAGCCCTCAACGAAACATGTAGGGTTTCGTGGCCAGCATTTGTCGCCCGTTTAGCAATGTCGGTCGAAGGGATATCTAATGACATCTAAACCACTGACGCGCTAGAAGCGCAAGTGGACCGCCTCGTGGAGTGCATACAGACCTCGGTCAGTAGAGCCACTTCCATGAGACCGGTAGCAGATAAGAGGGACATCCTCCATCTGCACATCCATGACCTTATCTGGGAGAAGAACTGTGCCAGGCGTCAGTGGCAAAGAACCTGTAATTCTGCGGAGAGACTCCGGTATAATCGATTGGTCGCCGAAATTCGATTAGTGATTCGGCGGCACCGAAACGAGGCCTGGGAAGCAAGACTGGACTACCTCCGAGCCGAAGACAACTTTCTGTGGAGGATGTCGAAAGTACTGAAGAAGAAGACGTCAACAATGCCTCCTATCCATGGCGAAACAGGCTTAGCCTATTCAGTTTCTGAAAAGGTAGAAGTCTGCGCAGACAGCATGGAGCGTCAGTTCGAGCCGAACAATTCTCAGGCAGACCTTCGGCATATCGAACAGGTTTATTGCGACGTCCGACAGAGGCTAAGGGTCGACGACCCTCAGGAACTTGTCCCTGCCGCAGTTGAAGAGGTCAATGACCTTATCAAGGCCTTAAGGGTCAGAAAGGTTTCTGGACCGGACGGAATCTCCAACCGGGCTCTGAAAGCGCTGCCGGAAAACGCATTCCAGGTGTTAACAGGAATCATCGATGCCATGTTGAGACTCCGCCACTTCCCATTCACGTGGAAGACGGCAGACGTCATAGTGCTCCGGAAAGCAGGCAAATGTGCGGCATTCCCGCAGCACTACCGACCAATTAGCCTGTTGTCGGTGGTTGGGAAGATAGCGGAAGCCGTTTTCTGCAGTGATGCAGGAACACGACGTGATCCAGGACGAGCAGTTTGGGTTCCGTAAGGGGCACTCCACCGTTCACCAGATACTAGGAGTGGTGGGGCACATCGCGGAAGGGTTCAACTGGCGACAGTCAACAGGCGCAGTGTTCCTGGACGTGTCCAAAGCTTTCGACAAGGTTTGGCATTATGGTCTACTCTACAAGATGCTGGAGAGGGGGTTACCACGCGCTCTCGTCCACCTGACGAAATCCTATCTTCACGATAGATGGTTTTGCATCAGGCTAGACGGAGTGCGGTCAACGAGGCGGAGAATAAAGGTTGGGATCCTCTAAGGCTTTCCTCTCGCCGACACTCTTCGACATCTTCATGAGCGATCTACCGAAAACGGCAGACACCAGGATGGCACTATACGCCGACGACGCAGCCATTCTAGCCAGGTCCCGTGCTCCGCATCTCATCATACATAGACTGCAAACGGAGATGGACGCTCTCGAGGAGTGGCTAAGACTCTGGCGAGTCGTGGTCAATCCAGAAAAAAGCACGGCAGTTTTCTTCTCAAAGCAACGTCACCGACCTGGAGACGACGTCAGAGCATTCGACGAACCGATCCCTAGGCGTTCAGACGGCAAGTATCTAGGGGTGATCCTTAATTCGAAGCACACTTGGAAAGCTCACATCGAGTATGCGGCAAACAAAGCCAAGGTAGTTATGGCTCTGCTATACCCCTTGACCAATTGCCGAAGTAGGCTAAATGCTTCAAACAAGCTTAGACTCTACAAGGCAATAACCAGACCGACGTTTGCATACGCATCAGCGGTGTGAGGTAGCGCAGCGGAAACGCATATGCGTAAGCTCCAAGTGATCCAGAACAAGGCCCTAAGGGGAGTCTTCGGAGCTCCCTGGTTCATACGAAACGCTCAGCTTCACAGAGAGGCAAATCTGCAAACCGTTAAGGAATGGCTCCGGTCGAACGCAGCGAGGTTTTACTGATCTCTAGAAGATCACGAAAACCAGCTCATACGAGCCCTGAGAACGTATGAAAATGCCCTATGGCAACGACATAGACACCCCAGGTCGATACTCCGGCAATAATCTTTCCTGCGATTCCATCAGACGTCCGAAAGGAATAAACTGCGTGCAACGCCATGCTTTTCCAATTCGCGAGGGCGGTGAAGGACCTAGTCCAGGTACGCTAGTCACTGGAGCCCTATAAAGTCTATGACAAGGGATCTCGAGTCCGACACCAAAGTGGATTTTTAGTGGGTATGTCCTTGCTCCGGCAAGGAAGAGTCTCACACAGCGGATATAAATCCATTACCACTAAAAAAAAGGTGTCTAACCATCGAAATAACTGCAATTTTGCTTATAGTGTAGGTTATATTGATATTTTGTACATAGCTATTTGCGTTTAATTAATTCTGTATGAAAAGTTGTAATGCAGTTGTAATTTATATTCACGGCCAAACCCACAACGAGAGTATAAGAGTCATCTTTGCATCTGTCAACTGACGCCTTCTAGCTGCTCTACGCCTATTTATTGCCAGGCGTGGCCGCTGTGATAATTTCTACAGTGATTGCGGCACAAATTTTGAGAGTGCCGATAGACAATTAATTTCTCTCTAAAAATCATCTGCCGCAAAAGAACAAATTTCTGGACACTTTATACCGCCCCCTGGGCCTCATTTTGGTAGTTTGTGAGAGGCGGATGTGAAGTCGGTTAAAACCTTGCTTTTTCGTACCATAGGTGGGCAAGTTCTGACCTACGGGAAAAAAGCCGATGTTTTTGTTTGGATTGAAGTCATCTTAAGCTCACGTCCTCTCACCCCGTGAGCAATAACCCCAACAATTTGAGTTGCCTGACACCAAGTCACCTTCCGATTTTAGCCCTTTTAGCCACTATTTCAGAACATACCCTTTCTGACATTTCGCTCAACCGCCTGTCTTGTTGGCAATTGTTCCATCAAATTCATCTACATTTGTGGTTTCGGTAATCTAAGGAGTACTTGCATACGTGCTGACAGTGGTGCATATAGCACAAAACGTCTCCGCAGGTTCAACTGGGTACCTTAGGGCTAGTTAAAGCCGATAACGTTCCACCCCTTCATTGCTCTCTTAGACGGTTGTTGCAGTCCATCTTGGAGCTGATGGGATCGTTAGGGTTGTCACTCTCAAAACCGCACAAGGCGAGTTTAAGCGCCCTGTCGCTATGCTCTGCCCTTCACCTTCGTTGAAGATTTTTCTTTATTTTTTTCATATAATTTTGTTTTGGATTTGTTCACGTAAATATTTCCTGGGTTTTCTTATATTAATTAATTTTCTTTCCATTCCGTTCCATCCTTTGTAGGTATTTCCTTTCCAAAAATTCCTTGCATGTTCCGTCTACAATATTTAAAATTAACTTTAATTATCGCATAAGATGTAGATTGTAGGTCAATTTCCCTGCATCGTGTATGTAGTATAATCTATAGTTTTTATCGCGATTAACCTGTTAGTACTTTGTGCTGTGGTGTGCCGCAGAAGTTGCAGAAAGGCTGGTGTGATTGTAACTATGGTGGTATAAAACTATTAATGATTTGAGTTTCGTCAAAGGCAGACAGTTCCTCGTCCTGCCGTTGCTTAATTTGAAGTATAACTGGTAGGTACTTGAAGGTTCCGCTGTAACATTTTAGTTGTAGACAAATACAAAATGCACTTCATGCTATGTGGGCTGTCGGATTCTAGGCTAGTGAAGCTTAGTTAACGTATTTGACAATCCGCGCCGCCGTGATCTGGATGCTCATGGGCATCGAGCAGAATTGGAAAGGATTATTCTTGTCCTGGTATGTTGTCGATAAACACGTGCTTTTAAAAAAGCTGAGAGTTCTTCGAGTTAATATGGATCGCAAAAGGTTCCACTCATGGCCGTTATACATTGCTTGGGATTGGGACAATAGCACCGGGCTATGCTTGTGAAGAAGAATTGTTTAATACTGAATACTTATAGAACGGTTCGTTATTCTTAGAATAGGACGTCTTAATTGTTACTAACGTAGGTTTCAATTTTTCAGCAAGCAGTTTGAATGGTAAAATTTGTAGATTACAAATATGTAAGAGGAGATCGATTTCAAAATAAAAACAGTTATTGTCTAATCAAGAAATAATTGTTATCCTTTGAGAAGGAATTCTTCTTTTTTCGTGACGAAGATGGCGGACTCACGATGCTGTGAATAGACAGGCGATCAGTAATTTTTGTTGCACTTAATGTCGACGAGCTGATGTGAGTACAATTCCTTTATAACGAACGAAAAGTATTAACTCGTACGGGATGAATGTTTTATTAGAAAAGTTCACTTTGCTAAACTGAAAAATAATTAGTTAGCAAATACGAGATTCAGCATTGTTGATTTACAAGTTTGAAGGTTATCTTATTAAAATGAATCATATTTTTATTTGGTGTAGTTAAGATGATTTGGCAATTTTTTTTATGTAGCCGCATTCTTATGTTAAATATTCGTTAACAACTACACTTCAAAACAGCATATATAATGATAAAAATCTAGTTTTCCATGTCTGTTTAAAACAGACGACACATATGTTACTAAGTAAGTTTTATATTGAGATAATTCATGATATGAAGGAAAACCTTAGAAAAACTAAAGTATAAACTAAAGACAATTTTTGTGAGCTATATCAGAGATTTCTGATTACAGCATGTGACTAACGTAATAAGGTTTTGAGTAATTTTTTTATGACGTAGCCTGTTAGTAACTGTGATTTTTGCCTACTTAACATTTTCATCAGCATTCACTTTTGTGCTATCGTAAATTTTATAACTCTTTTTGTACAAAGATGAACAGAAACAAATTTTATTAGATACTAGTCAAAACTTAACAATCGTTTTATTTCTAACAGTTCAATAAAAGAAATAAGTAATCTATCCATTTTGATTGAGATAATGAAAAGTAAAGAAATTATGTTACTACATATCTAAATTCAGGTAGGTTATTTCCTAAGGTTTATCTGCGTTTATCCTTAGGATGATTTTTTTGTGTTAGCTTTATTGCCGCAGTGGCGCCCAAGTTTATTTAGATTTCAGGTTTAGTCTCAGAAAATACCCCGACCATCTCATGCCTCCGCAGGAATAGACCCTGAGTTTAGACCGAGAGCATACTGCTTTTTTCGCTGCACCGTTTGGCCCTACGACATCATCAATGAAGACCATCCTCAAAAAAGCAATATATTTAGCGAAAGAAAAAAGCTCACACCGCTTATATAAACGTTGCTCATATTTATACGCCCAGTATTTCCTCTATCTGTGGTTATCGAAGTTAACGCAAGACATAGTTTAGAAAATATTTTGAAATAGTTCTGTAAAGTGAGTGGCCATTAGGATGGGTGAGAACTAACAACAAGTTATTTTATTTTGCAAATTGCGGATTCTTATTGCTTTATTTACAAATATGGATGATGCATTATAAACAGCTGCTGCAGTTTAATTTGGACGGTTGAGAACACTCAAGTTTAAGCATATCACTTACAACACTGTGTAGCAGGTATGCTTTTGATCACTTTTTTTCTCTTTATAAGCACATTTTTACTAAGCGGAACAAGTTGCTACATCTATAGCGATACGAATCATAAGAGCATTTTGGTTGTTTAAGATTGGTCTCATAAGGGTGTCTGTTCTTTAAAAGCTAGTCGCTATCGTGCTATAAGTAATCTCTATTCAAAAAATTAGGCTACATTAAGAATTTTAAATTTTAATGCCGCATGATGTTACGCAATGAGTTCATAACCTAATTCTTCTGCACATATCTTTTTTTATATGCAAATTACACAGCATTTAAATATAAATGTTAATAAATGTCTGCAGAATGCACTTTAGTTTTGACTACTAAATTAGTATTAGGAACAATTTATTTTGCAATAACACATCCTTGAAAGCTATTCCAGTTTGTCGGCAGTTTCAGTCAACTTTTTGGTGTTCTTCTATGGTTCTACAATATTTCTAACAACACGTGAGTTTCATCCGAAGTTTCGTTCTATAGCTATTTTTTACACATTTTTGAAACTTAGCGCCAGCACCGCACACAAGAGTAAAGTACCAGTTTGCCGGCAGTTCCAGCCAATTTCTTGGTGTTCTCCTATAGTTGTACAATACTTCTAACGACTTATGAGGGTTTCGTCCAGAGTTTCGGTTTATAGCTTTTTTTTTACACAATTTTGAAACTTTGCGCCCGCATCGCACACTAGAGTAAAGTACAAGTTTGTCGGCAGTTCCAGCCAACTTTTTGGTGTTCTTCTATAGTTCTATAATAGTTGTAACAACCTATGTGGGTTTCATCCAGAGTTCCGGTCTATAGCTATTTTATACACATTTTTGAAACTTAGCGCCAGCACCGCACACAAGAATAAAGTATCATGTTGCCGGCAGTTCCAGTCAACTTTTAGATGTTCTTCTATAGTTCTACAATAGTTTTAAAAGTTGATTAGAACTGTCGGCAAACTGATACTTTACTCTTGCGTGCGGTGCTGGCGTTACGGTTCAAAAATGTGTAAAAAATAGCTATAGACCGAAACTCTGGACGATATCCACATAAGTCGTTAGAACTATCGTAGAACTATAGAAGATCACCTAAAAGTTGGCTATAACCGCCGGCAAACTGGTACTTTACTCTTGTATGCGGTGCTGGCACTAAGTATCAAAAATGTGTAAAAAATAGCTATAAACCGAAATTCTAGACGACACCCACATAAGTCGTTAGAACTATTGAAGAACTATAAAAGAACACCTAAAAGTTGGCCGTAACTGCCGACAAACTAGTACTTTACTCTTGTATGTTGTGCTGGTGTTAAGTTTCAAAAATGTGTAAAAAATAGCTATAGACCGAAACTTTGGACGAAACCCAGATAAATCGTTAAAACTATTGTAGAATTATAAAAGAACATTAAAAAAGTTGGCTGCCACTGATGGTAAACTAATATTTTTATGTTGTGTGTGGTGCTGGCGCTAAGTTTCAAAAATGTGTAAAAAATAGCTACAGACCGAAACTCTGGACGAAATCCACATAAATAGTTAGAACTATTGAAGACCTATAGAACAACACCAAAAAGTTGGCTGGAACTGCCGGCAAACTGGTACTTTACGCTTGTGTGCGGTGCTGGCGCAAAGTTACAAAAATGTGGAAATAATAGCTTTAGACCGAAACTCTGGACGAAATCCTCATAAGTCGTTAGGACTATTGTACAACTATAGAAGAACACCGACTGGAACTGCCGACAAAGTGGTACTCTACTCTTGCGTGCGGTGCTGGCGCTAAGTTTCAAAAATGTGTAAAAAATAGCTTTAGACTGAAACTTCGGATGAAACTCACATATGTCGTTAGAACTATTGAAGAACACCAAGAAATTGGCTGGAACTGCCGGCAAACTGGTACTTTACTCTTGTGTGCGGTGCTGGCGCAAAGTTACAAAAATGTGTAAAAAATAGTTATAGACCGAAACTCTGGACGAAACTCACATAAGTCGTTAGAACTATTGTAGAACCATAGAAGAACATCTAAAAGTTGACTGGAACTGCCGGGAAACCGATACTTTATCTTGTGTGCGGTGCGGTGCTGGCGGTAAATCTAAGGAATTTTAAAAAAATAGTTGTAAGTCAGAACTATTCCTAAAATGTATCAGGGACTGTAGAACTCTTTTGGAACTATAAGATTTTGTATTTGAAAAGACTTTTCGAAAAGTTGCAGAGCTACGGGAAGTTAGCACCTCAAATTTTCAATTTGCCATTTTTTTTACTATTTTGACGGAACTATTGATATAACCTATCAGGAACTTTAGAACTATTGGGGGTGCAAATAAAACTATTGATAAAATTTACGGCGCTAAAAAATGAGGTGCCAACTTCACACGCATCTCTCGAACAAGTAATAATAACCAGAAACAAAAGAGTTCCAAAACCAGAACTAGATAAAGAACAAGTAAACAAACACTATAAAACAACAATCAACCAGAAACATGCACCAAATAGCAAACAGACAAAGCAAACGAAACACAAGAACGTGCGGAAAAACACATAATAACCAGAAAAAAAAACCAAAACACCTAACTATCACATAAAATAACACAAGATACAAACAAAAAATGACAGAAATAGAAGAAAAATTTGAAATAACATACATAGAATTCAAAGACACAAACAATGTCATCAAATAGTCATTCACTAAATACCAGTATAACACAAATATAAATACACAATATTTGATTTTCCAATGGTCCATCCGTAGGTACTACATTGGTCAAGAAGTGAAATTTTTTTTGCTTGGAAATTTTGAATTTTGCCGAACCCTTGCTGTTCCAAGCAAAGTAGCGCGTATTTTTGTGAAAAATGTTCGCCTAACATTCTTCAAGTGGACCCAGTGTCGACAACTGCATACACTAATACAGTTGTCGGAAGTTAAATGCACAACGACACAACTATGGAAAAACTATAACTAATCAACACAGGAGCACTGACCATAACAAGAATTCATACAAAACAAAAACAACCAACAGACAACAAACAAAAGAAACAAATAATAGCACCATGGCAACGCAGAATACAGACAAAAATAATACAACTGAAAGAAGACATAGAACAACTAACACAATTCATAAAAAAATCAGAAAAGAAATGAATAGTAGTAGGAGAAATATAGAAAGAGAAAACAATAGCGCAACTAGAGCAACTAGGCGAAAAGAAACAAAAACTATAAGCACTAGCAAAAAGACTCAAAAGATATCAAGAAAGCAATAACATGAAAGAATAGAACCAAGCATTCATCCAAAACCTAAGGAAATTCTAGCAAATTACCGACAAAATTGAAATCATAATAAAAAATAGTTTACCAAACATAACAGACATCGAACACCTTTGGAACAATCTATGGTCAAACCCAACACAACACAACTAGCACGCACAATAGATCCTAACAGAAACAAACAAATACAACACAATAAATAAAATGCAAAAAATAACCAATACACACAAAGAAATTAGTCAAACGAATTAACAAATTACATAACTAGAAAGCAACTGTGTTGACTATATCACCGCACGCGAGCTGAGCACAGAACACTCTGACGGAATTGCAGTTGACTATATCAAAGTACACGAGCTGAACACGGAACAAACCAAGAATTGCGAGGATATTCCAACTCATTTTTTGTGCTACCCAAAAATCTGTACGTTCATTGGACAAACTAAATTTGGAGATTCTTTTACATTCAAAATTCGAAAAACACAATTTCGCTAGCTAAAAATATCATTAACGTTTTTCAACACAGGAAGCATAGGAAATGGAAGTGTATAAATATAATTTCAAATTCTCCGAAAGACATTCGTTAGTGCTCACCGTAGCCTAAGGAATCACTCCCCATAGTCTGCAAAACCTTAAGCGAGCAACGCTCTCCATAGCCTGCTATACTTCAGCCCGCAGTGCTCTCCATAGCCTGCGTATCGTCCGATGGTGACGCTGTTCGCCGCCGTAGCTTAGACACGTCATTATAATTCATCAATCAATAGTCAACAAAATACGAATGGACGCGAAGCTCCGTTCCATACTTCACCGACAAGTCGTTATTGCTATTGCGTCTGTCAACTCTACCTCCAAAATGACAACCCTGTAAAGTTCAACGGCGACGCACTCGACGAGGCTCAAGGCACCACGAAGCCGTCCGAAGAGTTCCGAAGACAACTGAAGACTTCTGAACCCTCTATACTTGTATATATTGTAAATTATTAGTTTTTAATTTTATATCATAATTCTTGTAACGTAACGTTGACCCACAATTAAAACACCAAGCCTTCCGAAGAGTTCCGAAGATCACCGAAGACGTCTGGACCTCTTCACACTGTACATATTTCCTAACTATCGTTGTTCAACTTCTCACTGGGCCTCATAAGCAACTTACGAAGCATTCCGAAGAACTCCGAAAACTACCGAAGACGTATACATCCCGTTAAACTTTACATGCATTCATTCAATTAGTGTTTAAGTTTATTTGTGATTCCACAAGCAACCATGAAGCCATCCGAAGACTTCCGAAGATTACCGAAAACGTCCGAACTGCTCAAACTGTTAAAATCATTCAATTTCATTTTTATTTTATATATTTATGAAGTTTACAATTATTTTTGCTTATGCTTATTAAACAAATAGTCAAGCCAAGCCTCCATGCTTTCAGACTCTGCCCACGCGAACGATAACAACTGGTAACCACAAAATAGCAATCTTCTGGGTAAAAAATTTACAAGGACACACACGCCTAGCAAAACTATTCGAAAAATTTATCACATAACCACACACAATACTACATACTTTAACGGAAGTATTAACATATCTCAAATCAAAAAATGGAAAAAAAAGCACGGGAACCCATCAAATTGCCACCCAGTGACATATATACAAAATACTAACACCCATAATTACACAAAAACTAGTCGCACATGCAGCACAAAACAACATATTACATGAAGAACAAAAACGATGCAACAAAAACACTAGGAAATAAAAAGCAATTAATAACAGACATAAAAATAACACATCAAGTTAAAATTTAAAAAAGAACTTTGTACTACGCATACATAGATTACTCGAAGGCATACGATAGCACAAGCTCATGGCTAATACACATATTACAAACATACAAACCAAATGTATTTTGCAATAACACATCCTTGAAAGCTATTCCTTCCGTAGACATACTTTTTCAATGTATCACAAGAGCGAACATGCTTTAGGTTAAAATCGACATTAATATATTTTACAGCTGACTTACGGTTTAATTTTTTGCTTGGACAGACCCAATATGTATTCGAAACCGCTCAATATTTTTTGCTGGTGACCTACCTTTTCAACGTATATAAGGGTAGACGCAGTTTTGGCCGAAATCAGCACTTCCTTCCTACAACATACGAGCTGAATTTAATTTTTAGGATTTATTTTGGCTAAACCAAAACGTTTTCGTTTTGATATCAATCAGAAGTGCAAATTGTAGCTTGTAGCTCACTTCAATATACATATTGGTCAGAATTTAATAGCGTTCTAGCGAATGTATTAAATCAAATTTCAAGTCCGGTTAATTAAATATTCACCGTTTCAGTAGCAAAGTAATAACACCTTTGAACTTGCAGTTATTGCAGATATTTATAATCTAAAGCACAAATTGTCAGGACATTCAAGTTCCTTGTTGTCAACGTCTACAGGTGGTACTATAAAACAGTTGTAACTGGAGAAATTCTAAAGTCCAAAAGTTGCGAATATCCTTGGTAAGGAAAATCCGCAAGGTCAATGTTAGATGGACGTTTCGAAAATCTATGTTTACATGCTCTTTTCACCTATACAAAGCTGCCACGAAATTAGCTTTATCGTGAATGTAATAGCATCTTCGAAGGACATCCTACTGCATAAAAGGAGCTTAAGTGATAAAACCGAAGCTTGCAAGTATTCAATAGAAGCTGAATTCAAAATGCCCATAAAGGTTCCAGTAGATCTCGCAAAATCTGAAGAGCACAACGAGTAAAGCAAGAATTAAAATTCAATGGGATACTTGAGCACGAAGCACGAATGATCGGATTTCAAAGAACCCCCTTTATTGCAGCTTTTACGGTACAGATATACCGTGAAAGAAACTTTTGTAACAGAATATAAAATACTGTAATACAGATAGCACATTCTTGGCGCTTCCAGCTATTTTAATAAATCTGGCAGTTACGCCACGTAATCCAATAAAGATTTTTCAGAGACGGAAATGCTAGATATTGGAATAGAAAATGATTTGATAGATGCAGTATTTGTAAAATACCGGTAGATGCCTAGCGTGTTCATTAGTCATGTATAATCGTCGGCCCAGTTCACACTTATGGAATATTTTTCAAGATAGGAAAGCTTAGGAATGTTGAAAACGTGTGATTTCGATATCATATATACAGGATGTTTCAAAACTGCATGCACTAGTTTAGGATACGTTTTTTACTATAAAATAAACAAAAAACAAATATATGTCCTAAATTGTACCTCTCTGTAGTTATGAACCCTTTATGGGCGTTAGTTAAAATTAGAGTCCTTTTTTCCTTATCAAAATAACTATAAAAATATTTCAATCAGATTTTGGCTACCTACCTATCGTTTTATGCCGAATAAGAAAGACGTATCAATTTTTCTATGATTATAATAAGTTTGTTCCATTGGGACGCCTCTCGTTTTACTGTGTGAGCTATTCTAAGTGTAGAATTTTATAAACTTTGATTGTAAGATAAGAACCCACGAGCGGTACGTTATTAATATAGATTTGCCCTGAAGGAGCGAGGACCTAATAATGATTTTAAGAGTGAACCGACTAACTAGAGTGGTGCTAGAGTGCATTCTTACAAATAAAAATTATAAAAATATCATGAATAAGCATTTGAAATGGTTGAAACACAAAAGTTGCGTGTAACACGCTTCCTAAAATAGAAAAACACCAACAATACGGGTGCCAATTGCACCCCTCAAAATACTAGAGGTTACAGGATCTCGCAAGGTTACCGTATAACAAACTAATGGTCAGGTGGTACTGACTATGGTAGGTATTAACCAAGGCCTGATGCGTACAGGGCGTAGCTCAGGGGAATGGTCGTGGATAATAACGAAAAAAGAGCTATTACTCCAAATAAGTAACTCGGTAGGGCACCAGGAAGGATCACCAAACAGAAATTACACATCAACCATCCTGACCTGATAAAACAGCAAGATCGTACTAAAATAACCAACGTCAATCACTAAGACGTAACTAATAAAGAACCTTAATGTTTAATAAATGTAATATATCGCAGACAACGGTATTTATCTATCTTATTTATGAAAGAAAACACACGAACTAACACTCAATTTACACGTACAATAGAATGGATAATTAGTTTCGTTTTACAAAAAAATATATCTTTTAAATTCAAGATACGTGTTAAATAATAAAACAGTATTATAACCGAGCACAATCGCGTTTGGTACCAATCGCATTTGCATACAACGTAAAAACAGAGCTAAAAAGTATTGTTTAGGTATATCAATTAACTGTAAATTTAAGGTAATGAACAGAAAAACTTCTGAATGTTACGCACATATATTTCTGCAGAACAGACAGAGCTTTAGCACGTTTAATGCGCTAAGCGTAATCGTAACTACAATGTAAATTAATATAGAACATTAAAAATCAAGTCATTAAAAATCATGCAATAAAGTTAGTTGTAAATTAAAATCACTTATCTGATTGTCTGACGGTCGTTGCACCTCCAGGAAAGCGATAACGACTGGTATTTCTATTTTCTTTAAACCCATACGGTAAGATTCCAGATGTGCAGACTTGTTCTCCACAGATCACGAATCCAATTATTTAATCTCCAACAGAACATCCAAATACTGCCAAACCAAATGAAGACGAAAAGAATACACACGTATACGTATGTATGAATATACGAAAGAATGAATAAGTCAATGATTGACAGAAAAAATAAGAATGAAGAAAAACATAAGAATGAAAAAGTAAGGACGACGAATGAAGAACGAAGAACCCTAAAATATCGTAACAAGAACAGGAATTAGTAAAAGCACAATTTCAAAAAGTAATCATACCTGGATGGTCAGGGTTCGTTGTAAAGAAAAAATTGTCACTACTATTGCCTGTCAATAAATCCCAAAAATCGGCACTATTACAAAAAGCACTAATTGTACAAAAATCTCTAAACTAGAGCACTCAAAATATATCTTAATACGAAAATTATAACAATTAGCTGCAAACCAGGTCTATAGCGTGTAGCATTTACAAATGCTCATTTTATTTAATTCTTTAATATCTTATTATATCGGCCTACAATTCCGTATAGCTCAGTATAAATTTAATTTTGAATATTGATTAACATTTGTATAGTTGTTAAACACATGAAGGTTTGATAAGAGCCGACGCGCTATCTTTCAAACTAGTTCACATAAGGCGAATTAATATTCATTTTTGGATTTGATGGTGCCGTGAGCGCTCGTGGTTAATAAACCACATTTATCTCATCAAGTACCTGCGGGTACTTATTTATCGTGTTCCCCTAATACAGGGGTAAGTATTTAGTAATAATATCTTATTATACGTTTATCTTGCTCTATTGTAATTCTCTTTGTATTGGGTATCTTAGGAAACTTTCGGGAGTTTGAAATCTTTGAAGTTTGGAACTTGGAAGTTTGGTAGCCCAGATAAATCGGGACAGGAGATTTGATACCGCACATAAATATTGCGGAAGCAACATTCCCGTATCGTCACCTGGTAAAACAAGTTCTAAACCTATTTTCAAACACTTACCGTCGATCTTGGAAATACTGGCCATCTGTATTGTAACATAACACGCCCAGATGCACATCTGTTATACACCGTCGAGGGTCGTGTTCAGCACACGAAGCTAACGGATAACAAGGTCGTATATTTCTTTTCTTACCTTATTTAATTTATTTTGATGCTACTATCAGCCTGTCAGAAGAATAAGGTGTTGATAGATTCCTATAACATGTATTTGTGTGTATAACGTTGCTAGTAATCTTATTGAAATTCTTTGATGTTACATTTAAATATTTACAAGATTAAAATAGCGCACCTAATATTATTATCAACTGGAAATGCATTAATCTACTCTATTGCTTAAATTATTGTTACCATAATTTTTTAACAACTGAAATCCTCATATGCGTAAACATTTATGTTTGTTTGTAACAACGAGGTAACCATGGTAACTACGTTGATTGTCGCATACTTTTGAATTTTATAATAATCACTTTTTAAGATTTACATATTTATTTATTTGAATTACTCGAGCATGAGAGCTTGTATTCAATATTATTTGAAATGACATTATATGCGATACGCTAAAAATTAATCTCTCGACTACTTTATTTATAATAATTGATATCTTTTACATACGCTTGATTGACACTCAATTTTCCTGTTTCCAGTTGAATGTGTCACTGCGTCTATTACCGAAACAGGTGGTGCCCAAAATATTTCCGATTTAGTCAAGTTATTCGTTTGAGATTTATATTCTCATTAAATTTTCTGCACCTAAGTGGCGCTAATTTTATTCATACATAAACCCACGCCTATAATGCTCTCCAACGAACCCCAGCAGTTAGCCGGCAAGGTGCGTTGTTGTTATATTTCTCTAACACTAATATTTTCTTTCAAAAAACAACACCACATAAAGTGTCACCCGACGTGGTTGGGCCCGATTAGTTAGACAAAAATACCTCGTATATCTATCTTCGATTTACCGTTACCGCTATTGATTATCGCCCTTTCCCTTTAATGCCATGCATAGCATAACCTTATAAAAAGAAGTGATCGCTTCTATACTACCTGAACGTTCTTTTTTATACTACATAAAAATATTATTAGCCTATTTCTATTATAAAGCTTATCTAATATATCTTATTACTACCGTTGTGGTAAAAATTAATAAAGTATTTCTTATACCTACCCAAAATTAGAGTAACTTAAAATGGCTGAGGTTTTCAAGCCAAATCATTTGTTAGTAGACGAGTTAGACTATGAGCTCAAAATTCGCTCAATAGTCACTTCAAAGAAGCATCCAGATAAAAGAAAAATTTTAGCGCGACTGCCACAGAAACAAAAAGAGAATCCCGGGTCTCGTATCGACATGCATAATTATAAATTTGAGGTTCCTATAGAACAGGACGCAATTTCTAATACATTAAAATCCGTTCAATTACTTATCGAGGAGTTTGACGGCGACGCAAATGATAGTGTATTTCATAGAGTACGTTCACGATTAATTCACGCCTCAGGGCACATACAAAATTTACCTGTTATAGAAAATGAAGCGGATCCCGCTCTGGTCGAAGCACAGATTGTGTGGAAGCAGGAGAGTTTAGCTACGTGCCTTCAATTAGAGGCGGAACTATTTGAGAAAATAAAAAATACAGCGACGAATGTTACCTCAGACAATTTAAATATATCTACCGCTCCTTCTATTCTTCACATAGCGCAACCTACAAGTTTTGACTACAGTAAAGGTAAAGTCTTAGCTACTTGGGGTGTAAAATTTTCTGGCAATCCCAAAGAACTTTATCCTTTTTTAGAACACGTAACTGAATTAGCAATATCCCGTCAGGTAGACGAGAGGTCCTTATTTAATTCTTCGGTCGAACTTTTTTCTAACGACGCTTTTACCTGGTTTCGTAGTATTCAACATACCGTATCAGATTGGCAATCATTAGTAGCTTTATTAAAGAAAGATTTTTTACCGCCCGATATCGATGATGATATTTGGGAACAAATTAAAAATTATAAGCAAAAGAAAAATGATAAAGTAACAATTTTTATCGCTCATTTAGAAACGTTATTCAACCGCTTAAGTAGACCCCCTCACGAAACAACTAAAGTAAAAAATATTAAAAATAATCTATTACCGGAATATCAACCAGCTTTAGCCCTGTTAGAAATAGAGACCGTATCTAAATTAAAAGAATTAGTTAAAAAACTGGAGATGCAAGTGCCTTTAAAAATAAAAATGTAAACACTGCAGTTATTAGTAATGTTTCTGAAATTACAACGCGGCCATCTACATCTAAAAGTGGAAGTTCGCTTAACTGTGTTTCAAAAAAATTCAATAATGGTTTTTCGAATACCTTAACATTTGTACCTAGTACTAGTATTAATACTACCGCAAGAAATTTTGAAAAATCCAAATATCCCTTTCGCAATACATTATCGTACGACGCTAACTATTCCGCAAAGGTACAGAATAAAGTAATTTGTTGGAACTGTGGCGAGGTAAATCATGTTTACCCAAACTGTTTAATGAAACGAAAGAAATTTTGTTTTAGATGTGGGAAAGTTAACGAAACAACTTTAACTTGCCCAAACTGTTCAAAAAACTTACGAAAAGAGTGACGGGAGCCGGCCGTCGCCCTTTTTACTTTAAACCGGCTCGTAACTATTTTAAAAATAACCATACCTCCAATACCGATCATTATGTAAGAAATAATTACGTCTCTAACTTAGATAAATTTTCGAAAAAGGTTTTACCGCAAACCGTTTACGTACATCATGTGGCTCCCGTTTTGGTTAAAAAGAAAGCCGATAACCGACCCTACCTTATGATCAAAGTAGTTACTGCTGAATTTCCAGCGTTGTTAAATACCGGCGCAAATTCATCAGTCGTAGGCGGAGAAGGTGTCACGCTTTTAAAATATTTTAATTTAAATGTAGTACCTTCCCAGTTAAATAATGTTTCCATGGCTGATGGTTCTAACCGATCAGTACAAGGTGAAGTTTACCTACCGATTCAAGTAAATGGCAATTGTCATTTAATTAAAGCATTAGTAGTTCCCTCCATACGTGCACCTATAATTTTAGGTAGCGATTTTATCTCTGCTTTTCGTTTGTTAATTGATTTTAAAGAAGGTACTTGGTCAGCCCAAGACCTTGATGGCACTTACGTAATGCGATTACCTACCGTATTAAATAACTCCGAAAAGTTTATTAATATTTCTCAGATTAGCGACCTCAACAAAGACCAAGAGTTAACTGTTGAGCAAATAATTAAATCCTTCGAAATAATAAGTAGCAATAAAAAAGGTTTAGGTCTAACCCAAGTGATTGAAATGAGTATTGATACCGGCGACCATAAACCGTTTAAAAGGAAGCAATACCCAATGTCGCCTTATATGTTGGAAATTTTAAACTCCGAACTTGACGAGATGCTTAGGCTCGGTGTCGTTCAAGAGTCTAAAAATCCCTGGTGTAGTCCAGTGCTTTTAGTAAAGAAAAATTCCGGTAAATACCGTTTTTGTTTTGATGGACGCTCCCTAAACGAAATTACTAAACACGATTCGTATCCCTTACCTAGAGTTGATATGATTTTAAACATGTTAAGAGACACGAAGTATCTCTCTACTATTGACTTGAAAAGTGCCTTCTGGCAAGTACCTCTTGACAAGCAATCTCGAGAAAAAACCGCTTTTAGTATAGCCGGTCGAGGATTGTTTGAATTTACCGTTATGCTCTTCGGTCTTTGCAATTCAGCCCAAACCCAGCAGAGACTGGTTGACACCTTGTTCGGACCTCGATTTGAACCGAAGATATTCACATATCTTGATGACGTTATTATTACGAGCGCTTCTTTTGAAGAGCATATCGACTTACTGGTTGAAGTTAGAAATATCCTCCAAGGTGCAAATCTCACCATTAACTTAGAGAAATGTCAGTTCTTTAAGTTTTCCCTTAAATTCCTTGGTTATATCGTCAGTGGACACGGTCTTTTGACAGATCCCGAAAAAGTGGTAGCTATGGTCAATTACCCCAGACCCGTTAATTATACCGAGGTCAAGCGGTTCATAGGCTTGTGCTCATGGTACCGCCGCTTCATTAACGATTTTTCTACATTAGTAGCTCCTTTGAATGTCTTAATCAAGGGGAGAAAGAAAGGACAAACGATATCTTGGTCGCCTGAAGCTGAAAATTCCTTTTTAGAAATTAAACAGGCCCTCGTTTCTGCACCGACACTTTATCAGCCAAATTTCTCACAGCCTTTCGTAATTCAGAGCGACGAGTGAAGCATAGTGAAGCATAGCACCGAACAGCTGTGAAACCTGGACAGTAGAAGAAGCGAACAAGAAAAAAGATATAAGCCTTTGACATGTGGTGCTGCAGACGCATGACAAAGTTAAAAACAAAGAGGTTCTAGAAATGATAGGAGAAGAAAAAAGTATGCGGAAGAAATATGAGAGATAGGATGATCAGCCACATACTAAGGCATGCGGGAATAGGGCGGAATATATTAGAAGCAGAGCTAGGAAAAAAGAAAAGTAGAGGTAGACCTAGGTTAAATTATTGCACACAGATAGTGAAACATATAGGATGTGGGAATTTCAGGGAAATGTGCAGGCTAGCTCAGAATAGAAATCAATGGAGGTACGCGTCCATCCAATTCGAAGACGAAAAACCTAATGACAAAATAATTACTGTACTTAAACCTGATGATCATTATAAGCAACTACAGGTATTGGTTTCTTAACACCCTCAACTAATGTTAATTGTGCGAAAGGATTTACTGGAAAACTATTAATTCGCCACATGCCTAAGTGTTTGGGGATTCACATACAACTGAATCCTGGTGAAATATAGCAAACGACAGAAGGGAAATAGAGTTGTATCTAGGCTGTGGGAATTTCAGGAAACGGTGTAGGCTAGCTCAGAATAAAATTAAGGGAAGATACGCGTCCAGCCAGTTTCAAGACGGAAAACCTAATGACGAAAAAAATAATTACACTTAAATCTGATAATTGTTATGAAGAGCTACAGGTGTTGGTTTTAAAATATTTTCAACTAATGTTGATTGTGCGAAAGGATATATTGGAAAACTATTAATTCGGAAAATGTTCAAGTGTTGGGGGATCTTGGTAGCCGCAGGCTGCTTAACCTCCTTCACACTACGGAGAAATAAGTTCTATATTTGTAAACAATAGAAAAGGAACCGAACTGTATCTAACAAGGAAGAGCGGCAAACAAGGAGAAAATTGTAGAAAGCAAATATGTGGAGTACAGCACATCTATGAAATAGGGGCAGTAGGGGAAGCAGGCAAAAACGGTAGAAGCCTTTTGGAATGTTGTGTTTCAAATGTATGAGATTGATAGCATGGACAGACAAAGTTTGTAACAGTTTTTTTGACCGCTGCACTATATCAACGAATTTTAGTTCTAATAACTCAAGTATAGCTATTAAATCATACGAACCATTTTTAAACAAACAAGTATCGATATTGTATGCGCTAACCGCCATACAGAAATGTTAGTTTGGTTGCTAACATCAGGCGCAGAAAGTTAATACAACCAAACACCTTTCCTATTTAGTGCATAGCACATTTGCGGCACTTTCGCCAGAGCTCTCGTAGAGAAATAATGGAACCACTAAAGGTTCTGGTGTGTAACTTACACTTACACTAGGTTTTGTGATTTTAACAATGGTAAGAATTAAAATAATAATTAATTAGATCAACTAAATAATTTGTTGTAGCGCTCTTTTGATAATCGTTCTTTTGGTAATTGCTCTTTTGATAATTTAACTTATAGAAGATGTTCGTTTGATATATTTCCCATCTCATAAATACACCCTTCGTAATTATATTTTTGATAATCTTCAATATTTTTGTTATAAAGTTCCGTTTAAAAGTCAATTTTAAATGACTTCTAATAAATAACTTCGTTTAGATAATTACTGAGATAAACTCATTTAATAATTCTTTGGACATTTGTGTAGATAACACAGAAAACAATTCTTTAAGGATTTTGTAAAACTACGATAAGATATGTTTTTCAACGCTTCGTAGAATTCGTCAACTAGATTTTTAAATTATAATTAACAACTTCAAGAAGTCGTTTTGTATTATCTGGTTTTACCAAAACTAAAGCAGCGAGTAGGCTGTGTTTATTAGAAGATAAAATTCTACTTTTACATCTGTGAATGTAAAATATGAACGTCCTTCAACCGTACGATGGATAGTTGAATTTTGTGTTGTGTTATGGAAAAGTAAGTTGGAATGTAAAAGAATCGTTCTACAAAGTAGGTAGAAATTTGTATGGTTTATAAGTTAAGTCCGAAGATGCTTTTGGAAGGAAGTATTTGAATTTCGTTGGTTCAGTTCGTGCATATAACAAAAACGCATGGTCCAGTCCAAGGGTCACGCAGCTGTTCGTGTTCGGTGGAACATGTGGATTTGACGTCACTTGTTTTCTGAAAAGGTATGCATAAACACCTGCCCTAACATGTTGTGAAGACAACATGTAAAGAACACCTGCAGAGCCAAGGTAAGAGATTAAATTATTCTTGCATCATGTCTACATTTGGCGATCTTTAATACCAGGCTGCTTCAGAAAATATTTTTGTAACTATTTATTTTGACAAATCCATTTCGCATATTAAAAAGGACCTTTGTAAATTTTTGTTGACAATATTAGTTCAATACAATTACAGTTATTAACTTTTATAAAATAATGTGAACTTAAAGAGTTCTTATTGATGTTTCATTTACACATGATTTCACTTACAATTTTTAGATAATGAATTAATAGAGAAGTAGTTAAAGTTTTATAAAGTGTAAACAGAAAAAGCAGATCTGACACTTTTGGTATAAATTCAAGTTAGATTTTTGTAACTAAAGTAACATTTGAAGTCTTGATATTTTTCTTTGTATATATAATTCTACCTTATGAGTAGATGAAGCTTGTATTATCTTTTCTTGAACATAAATTTGATATCTTCAATTTTTATGAAAGTACCATTTTTAATTAAAGAAACAACATTTAATTTTCTTAATTAATTGTTTTATTCTGAACAAGTATGTTCAGAAGTAAGGTGACAAAGAGTAAGACCAAATAGAGCAAAGTGGTAAACCCAATTTAATAAGGAGCTTTAATCGCCTTTCCAGTATTTAAAGAACAAAACGTGTGTTCATATTATTGTTGCCTGATTAATCTTTGTTGTTTTTTTTGATGAGGTAGCAAGAGAAAACTTCTTGTGTCCTCATTTTAGTATATATAATTAAATTTTCTTTACAGCTCCTGCGTCAGCAGTTGATACGGTATTCCTCCTTAAGGACGCACAAGTCCCCCTTAAGGAAACCCTGTGTTTAAAATTACAGACTTGGTGGCGCCCTGTTTAAACCCCTGTTTTGTCGAGAATTTAGCCCTAGTAATAAAATAATGCTTTGTAAAAAGAACCACGACCAATCCTCATAAGCTCTGCCCAAGGAATAGACCCCTAGCATAGTCGGAAGATAATTGCGTTCCATCATTTTAAGGGAATCCTTCCTTAAAGGTTACTGGTCATATTTGGGGATATAAAAATAACCCCTAACTATTTAACCCCACCAGTAAAGAAAAACATGTTATAAGTTAATAACAAACAGTTTATAGAAATAGTAAGGGAATAAAGAAATCTGTGGAAAAAAATAGAAATAGGAGGGTAGGATACCTTCTAAGGCATTTTCGGGGACTTGTGCGGAATATATTAAAAGCAGAGATAGGAAAAAAGAGGTAAAAGTAGACTTAAATCAGACTATTGCACGCATACTACTGAATATCGAGGAAATAGAATATATATTTATAAACAATAGAAGAGGAACGGAACTGTATATAACAAGAAAAAGCAGCCACTATATTCGAAGACATCAAACATAGAAACAAGAAAAAATTGTTGAAAGCATATGTGCGGAGCACAGCACAGCAGCACAGTAGATCTATGAAATAGGGGCAGTAGGAGAGGCAGACAGAAAAACGATAGAAGCCTTTTGGAGTGTTGTACTTCAGATGTATTAGGTCGAGAGCATCGACAGACAAAGTTAATATCAAAGGGGTTATAGAAATAGTAGGGAAATAAAAATATCTATGAATGCAACAAAAATTGAAGAAATAGAAGGGCAGAATACGTTCTAAGACATTTTGGGGAATAGTGCGAGATATATTACAAGCAGACTTAGGAAAAAGGAGGTAGAGGTAGACCTATATCAGAGTATTACACACAGATAGTGAAAGA
Organism: Platerodrilus igneus; assembly: GCA_036346225.1. Classification (NCBI taxonomy): domain Eukaryota; kingdom Metazoa; phylum Arthropoda; class Insecta; order Coleoptera; family Lycidae; genus Platerodrilus; species Platerodrilus igneus. Next base: position 1,511,616 of record JARFIW010001414.1, read on the forward strand.
TATAGACTGTGCAAATTTCAGGGAAATGTGTAAGTTAGCACAGAATAGGAAACAATGAGGGTACGCGTCTAACCAGTTCCAGGCATGAAAACCTGATAGTAACGTAACCCCTATGAACATTAAATAAATAACATAAGAATATAAATACTTTCCAAAAAAACTTTAATTAACATCAAACTAACATGGTCATCGCCTTGGCTTATTACAGTAACCGTGTATTCAGAAGAAATAGCTTTTGAAATTAAAGTTTGTTATCTGATATACCTCTATAGTAACAAAAATTTAAAATGTCATGCCTAATTGACTTTAATTTCGTAAAATTTACATATTCAGTGTACGTTTATATTTATTCTGTTCATCCAAAATTAAATTTCTTCTTTCTTATCTGATTTATATCTAAAGTAAGGTAAACGCGGTACAATTTCTGCGTTAAATCTAAAAAAAGTTTACACAACATCTTATTTACTTATACTAAAAATAGTCCGCAATCTCTTTTATAATTAAAATGAGCACACTCTAATCTTAATTTCATTCACTGATAACACCTTAATTAAATTTTATTATGTACAAAATTTTGTGAAGATAGGTCAAATATCTCAATATCCATCCCTTCAAAATGGGATTTAAACGTATCTAATCAGGTAGGTTTACTATTTTTTTTTTTATTTTGTATCAAAACCTCACCGAAGGCTGGCACCCTTCAAATTAAACTGTCGACTTGTACCATCTCTATTCTAAATTCAAATACTAAAATGCTCTTATCTTACAATTTAACTAGCCAATAGATATGTCCTTTTAAAATTTTATACGCCATAATGTTAGTTACAGTAAAAAAGATCTGATGGTCATTGCCTTTGTCCAGAGTTTAACCATCCATTCATGTTCCAAAATCTTTTTTAATCGCTTTAAGACACTAATAAATTATTATATAACAAAATTACTAATCCAACTCCATATATGCTTTTACTCAAATTAAAAACTTTATCTTGCGGTAATCAATTATTATTTATTTATTTGTTTTCCATTTTAAATCCATTTTTACGCAGTTCAAATAGTCCTACTTACTTTTGAGCATTTAAAGCACTTTTCTGTCGCCATCCCAATAAAATAACTTCAACTGCTAATGTATTACATGATGAATCGACGTCTGACTACGAAGGTATTATATGATTTAGCATTATGACGTTCGAATGAGGATTCGCCCCGTATTTGAAATTTATTGGGTTGTATAGGCAAGCCTCCGTGTAACGTAGGCATCAAGAAAGATAGCAAAGTTTAGTTGTCGTTTCTGTGTTCGGATTAGTCCTAAAAGCGGGTTTGTCTTTCTTTGTAGGCATCGAGAAAAATCGCGTTAACTTTAGTAGTTGTTCATTGGCTATTTCTTGAAAGTGTGATGCAACATTCATAGATTTGTTGTTGCCTAACAGTCTCGATCTATGATAATTAATTGATGTCGTTTTTTATCTTATCAATATTTAAGAGTTACGCTGTAATTAATCTTACTTTATCTTATGATTTGGATGATGTCGTTTGCTTTTAAGTTCAATTTTAGTACTTGATTATTCTAGAAAATAATTGAAACATGTTTCTTTGTTAAAAAAATTTAAATTCCTTGCGATGAGTTTTCGTCGAAGTTCGCTACCAAATAAAAATACGAAAAATAAAATATAATACACGCGGCTTCCTGCAAAATGAAAATTTATACAATCTCTCTTTGTAATTAATATTCTCAAACCTTTCCTTATATAAGTCACCTTATGTACAGATTCCTAGAAATATCTATGGATAATTTTAATATCTTTCCTCACTTCCGTAAAATAAGCGTATCTGATCAGGTAATCTACTAAAACTTTCTGTGATATTCAAATTAAATTGCAACTTGACCCCAAAAAGAAAACGAAATTATCTACTTACAAGGAAACATCTACATGCCAAAATCTAAACACAAGCTTAACCTAATTAAAATAACCGTGTCACGCAAATATCGTTCCAAAGATTTAAACAAAGATATACTTGCGTTATTTGTCAAAATTGTTGATTAAATTCCCATGCTGTTCCATTTTAACAATCAATGCATTGAAAATGTCGTACTTTCTTAATTAAATTCATATGCATTTAAAAGCCATACTATGCTTTTCCATGTCGAATTTTTTATGTAAGTCTATCGCACTGGTACATACATCCTTAAAACTGACTATTGTATTTTATTTCTAATCCGAGTTCTAAAGTTTTAAATTAATTTTACTCTAGATGTCATTCGTTATACTATATAAGGTTCAAATATATTGTTCTTGACAAAAATTTTAAACTAACGTGAGCTTATCTTTATCATTGACAAGAAGTTCGCTCGTAATTGACCGACCTAAGCACAATTGATCACTGATCTCCGTTTTAGTTATTTACGGCTTTTATATAATATAATCTTTACTACATTATTACTTCTGGAAAAATCTGTTTCTGGTTGATTTGATTAATACCGGCTGACGCAATTTCGTTGAAAATCAGTTAATTTCACGGGTTAATCTTAATCCAAATATTTGTCAATATTAATTTGTTAAATCGTAAAAGTAGTTCCTTAATCGCTTTAGTTTAAAAGATGAATGTAGATGCGTATTTGTAATAGTTTGTTATCTCGCTGCCTTATCTACTTTATCTACTTTTTCTACTTTATCTACTTTATTAAGTCGTTAAAAGTCATATCGATTTTACAAGCTCGCTAATTATCGTGTTCATTCATATTATCTGTCACCTGCTTATATTTACAAGTTGATTTGTAGGTTTCATTCTCGGTACCAAATGAATTTCAAATATCCGAACAACCTAGAACAAAATACAGTATTTTAAGCTAAAACACGCACTTTTCGTTAAATATTCGCAAAAATGAAGTTGTAAAATGGCGTTTTCAGTAGGAGTTTTTTAATATTTAATATACGCAACGCGCTGCTAAACGGTATTTCCAGTGCTGCTTTTCAGTGGTGGCCGTACTTGTTTAAAATGTGTTTTAAATGGGATTTATTATCAAGAGATGCTTTTGCATTTTCACGGTTATCATTAAATATTACAAAATTTAATTCTCTCAGGTTTTGGGTTTGTTTTATGTACAGGATATGGTGCTCAAAGAACCCTATATGATCTCTCATCACTTCAACATATATATGTGTGTGTGTGTGTGTGTGTGTGTGTGTGTGTGTGGGAACAGCGCCGCACGTTAAGACGTCGCTAAAAAAGTGCTGTCACAACGACCTCGCTTTGACGCGCCGTTAAAAAATGATATGAAAATGGCCGCACGTTGCGGCACCATTAAAAGAGTGGCATGAAAAGCCCCGCGTTGCAGAGTCGCTGAAAGAGTGCTATGACAATGTCTCTCGTTGAGGCGTCGCTAAAAGAGTGCTATCACAACGCCCTCGCTTTGATGCGCTGCTAAAAGAGTGATATGAAAATGGCCGCACATTGAAGCGCCACTAAAAGAGTGGTATGGAAAGTCCCGCGTTAGAGTGTCACTGAAAGAGTGCTGTGGCAACGCCGCACGTTGATATGCTGCTAAAAAAGTGCTGTCTCAACGCCCTCGCTTTTATGCGCCGCTAAAAAGGTGATATGAAAATGGCCGCATGTCGCAGCGCCACTAAAAGAGTGGTATGAAAAGTCCCGCGTTGGAGCGTCGCTTAAAGAGTGCTGTGACAACGTCGCTCATTGGGGCGTCACTAGAAGAGTGCTGTGACAACGCCTCGCTTTGATGTGCCGCTAAAAGAGTTCTGTGATGCAGATACAGCAAATTGTAAAACTTGAAATTATTAACTTATCTTCCTTTCTAACTTTTGCCTGGCTAGCTCAACGGAAATGTTGGAGTTTTAAAAATGAAATCAAACAGCAATATCACAAAGTATTTATATAGCATGAAATATTTTCTCTCATACAAAAGCATATAGAACATTTACAGCATGATTCTTTCAAACATCAAATTATTTCTAACAAGTACTTATTCGCTTAATTATAAAAAAAAGTTCCTTACCTTATTTAAATTTACAGAACTAAATTTCTTCTCTTACAGATATTTTGCCTAGTTTTTTTATTCCCACGCTTTTAAGGTTTTTTTTGGCAAGGATGATCTAGCAGAAGATGATCTATTAAAAGGTCAGAGTGATTCGAACTCTGAACACAAACTATCCTGGTAAAGTTTCTTACAAAAATAAAATTATTATATAATTCAAAACTATTCTACTTTAGACTTAAATTAAAAGTATCAGTTACAAACAAAGTTAAAAGAAAGTATACTTGCAAAAATCCACGAAGGGCTTTTCCAATTAAATATCTTCGGCCTCTTGGCTCTATTTTAAGTTGAGGTTCAAATTCCAGTTTACAAAATCTTATATATTATTTAAAAACCAATGTGCATTCTAGGAATTAATCAATAACATTTTTAATAGCTTTTTATACCGAAGCATTTCCCATTCGTATTGTATATAATTACCTTTAATAATTTTCATAATTATGTGCAGATAGCGTTTAAAACACACTTCTTTATTCACTGTTACATTTTAAATATTAAATTACAGTATGTGTATTGCATACTTCAAATAACGTCTTTGCGACTTAGATGAACATTTCGCGATCGAATTCAGGAATGAATGTTTTTAATAAAATTTCTCATTATATACTAAAATTATCTATTTTCTAAAATGTAGTAGTATTTTTGTGATTTTATTCTAAATAATACAAGCCTATCGTACGTAATATCTGGGAAATCTTCATTAGCGTTCAAAATCGTCACGTTTTATTACCTCGTTCCTGTTGATTTATGTGCGCTCTCCGTTTTTATTTAATACCTAGAGTTAATGCTCGTGGTCTCCTTCTATCGTAAAGTGAATGCGAAAGATCATAACTATTTCTATTACACTTTTTGCGTTTTTAGTGTTCCGGCCGTTTCTTGGAATAAACGTTTCTTTAGTAATTAGTTCATACGAATTTTACAAATTTTTCTCAATTTCTTTCAAAAATACGAGAACATGTTTATTTAAAATGTTTTTATGCTATACAAAGGCTAATTAATTTAAACTTTAATTGCTTTTTAATTCAAACGAGGTGCTGTTTATAGAAAATCTTTGCTTTTACGGCAAAACGTGTTTTAGTACAAGATTAAAATTGGGGTTTTAAATACACGAAATTATTTATTTTAGAGTGGTCAATTTGCATTTTAAGGTATTTAAAAGAATAATTATTTCTATATATGCGGCTCACATTATTTGCTATGTATTTACAATGCGCTTATATCATACAGGGTGAATACTTATGCACGAGGAACTAGCGTTTTGGATTGGCACCTTAATAAATAAACGTACGCTTGTATTATACAGGGCGTAACTATAAATTTACGGAAATTTCTATTTTTCCGGTCTTTTATATCTTGGTGGGATTTATATGTTTTGTGACCCCTTATCGCGTCTATATATATATATATATATATATATATATATATATATATAGACGTTATAAGGGGTCACGAGAGGTTATTAAAACTCAAAGCCTACAAATAACACAATTCCGTGCATGTAAATTATTACCCTGTATAAGTGAATTGTAAATATATAGCCATTAGAGTGCAAAGCAAAACACACTTCCCGTGCATTTAAAAGCCCCAATTTCAAATCAATAATACAGCCGTGTGTAGAAATATATGCCGTAGATGTATAAATAATTACTCTTGAAATACCTTAAAACGCAGTACATCCGTTTTTAAAGATACGAACTTGATTGTAAGATGTAAAATGAAAATCATGCACTTCATAGGTGTTAGAACACGTCCTTTGTTACAATGCAAATCTTTTGCATTGTAAAACAATCAAAACTTTAATTAATTAGCTAAATTGACTTCCGATTGTGTATAATATAAATTCATTTTTCAATCAAGGGTTTTCTTCTCAAATTTTCGGGAAAAAGTTAGAAAGGATAATAAGTCACTAATATCAAATTTCCCATTTTTGTGCCTGTGCCACAACACTCTTTTAGCGACGTTGCTATTCACAAGCGTCATCACGGTAAAACTTAGCGGTGTTTCAACGTGCAACCGTTGCCATATTATTCTTTTAGTGACGTCCAATGCGAGGCCGTATCACAGCACTAATTATATATATAATTTGATATGATAACGCTGCACGTCTCCTTCTGATCACCACCGCTCTGTATTTTAATATCCTAAAATTTAAATATGTCTCGACTAGACCAGTTTAATTCACACAGCCCCTTTTTCCCAAATGATAAAATGAAGTTAATTAATATTTGTATAATGAGAAAGAAATGACCATATACACTTTACAGCTTAATCTGTTTTATTGTATGATAAAAATAAGCCCCTGAATCAAATGGAAATAAATTGTTTATGTCCAAAAATTAAAGCTCCATTTCCTTATTTTAAAGCCAGCAAAATGACATTGTACTCTACTGGAAATTTCTCTGAACGTTCAAGATTTTTTCTTCGTCTTACGAAATTTTTCGCGTATAAAATAAACTTTTGAAGACTTTTTACATAAAATATTCAGGCATAAAATATGATCAATGTTCAAAATATATATATAAAGAGAAAGTAGTGCCTTATGCTGGATAGTTCTGACCTGTGGTTTTCCTTGAGCGTCTTTCTGCTGCGTGCTGTGGATCAGTACCCCGATATTACATTCAGTTGAGTTGCTCCATTCAATTTATTTAGTTTCCAATTTTTCCCCGTTTAATCAATTATCTAATTTCTTAATCTCCCTTGGATTTTCTTAATGTCATTTAGATTTACGTGATCCCCCTTCAATTTTCGTAATGTCACTTAGATTTTCGTATTGTCTCTTGGATTTTTGTAATTTCGTACTGTTTTCGTAATCTTACTTAGAGTTTTGTACTGTCACTTAAAGCCCTAAATTATAAATATTTAACCTTAATTAATTAATTTCTACTCACGCTTTTCAGCAAAAGGCGAAACTTGTCTCATATGTTTTCACTATAATTTATTTTAAAAACTTATAACACCACTTTTCACAAAAATTTGAGAATTTAATTTGGATACTTACTCAACGCGTAAATTCTTGAGTATGAGTGATGCAGCTTGTGCTTGGTTCAAACTAAGACTGTCTGCTTATCAAATTCGCGTGTTATATAGTTTATGCCCCATCTAAAAATTCATTGGTTATGTGAACTGTTGTTCAAAGTTTACGACCAATCATCGGGTGTTTTGGATATTTTGGGCTTTTACATGTATATTGTAGCAATTTTATTTTCCACCTAATATATATCCGTATAATCAATCCTTTTATTAAATATTAAATAATATAATACATTATAATGTTATCCAATCCACTTAATTTAATAACATCTATTGTCCAATAAAGAACTAGTATTTAGTTCATGTTAAAAGTTAAATTCTACTGTGACAATATATAAGCTCTTGTTTGGTATCCTTCCTAAAGCCCCCTCTACTCAGGAACCGCAAGGTAACGCTGTTACCGGGCAGCGACAAGCTCGGCCCGCACTTCTAACACAGCTGGGGTTAAAGCAGGTCGAAAGTTGTTCTTAGGAGCGATGTCCTTCATTGATTTTCGGTGTTGGAAGCATGCACGATGGAAGATTGCAAGTGTAAGCCATCTTCAAAAATTGTTTTGGATGGTCCATTTTTTTGTTGAAACCAGTCGTGGAGAACGATGAGGTTTTTTTAAAGGACCGTTAGGAACATGTAACTTTGGGAATAATTTAATTTAAAATATATTGCAACGTAAATTATAAATAAGCAACTTTTCTGAATGGTATTCATGCGAAATTGATGAAAACAATCCTATTCTTGTATAATATGGAATCACATATATAATTTATTCAAGTTAATTACAAACAACATTTGCTTTCTTGTGGTGTGAATTACTCCTGGAACATCTGTAAATTGAAACGCAGATAATGGAGGCCAAGTGACGTGTTTTTCAGAATGCACAAACAGTGCTTTTCTTTGTTTAATTTGTTCACAGGTGCAATGGAGGATTGCTAAGGTCAAAGTCGAGCCATAAGGTAAGATACTTCAAAGATTAGGAGGTCTTTAAAAATTATATAGCGGTTATAGGAGAAAGGTTTCCGCATTAGCCTTGTACAAGGGACTTGTATTAGGTCTCCCCAGTATAAAAAAATACGGTGGCGCCTTATTCTTATTACTAGTGGTCGCAATTACACCCCGACCCACAGCTCATTCTCTACCCAGAGCATATAGTTCGACTAGCCGCTATACCTTCGAGATTTCCTCAACATAGAGCCACCTTCCATCCGAACTTGCCGTGGGCTCCTTTTTAATTATCGGAAATTCTCTTTAAACTAAGTTTAAATTATCCGAAAAGGGTATAAATAGCGCCCAGCGTGTAGGCTTCGATTGCTGTACCAATTGTATAAACACATAAAGTATAGGCTTCGATTGACTTTGGTTGTTTACACTTGTGATTCGTAACTCATTTACCCTCAGATTGGTTTAGTCTATTGATGTTGTTGTTTAATTGAGTTTAATTTGTAATTAGTTAGTTAGTCTATCCCATGATGGCTGAGACGTATCAAGTAGTTTATTTGCATAAAGATGAGTTGGATTATGAATTGAGAATTCGTGGAGTTGTTAGCAGCAGACCGATGCAGGATAAGAGGAAAATGTTAGGCCGATTATTAGCCAAAGAAACAACATTACCTGGTCGTTTAATTGATCCTTCCTCATATGTCGTAGATTATTCAGATGAACGAGATGAAATTGAGGCTTCGATAAAGTCAGTAAGAAATGTTTTATTAGAATTTGAAGGTGAATTAGCAGACCCTACATTTAAGAGGATACAGTCGAGATTGATACATCTTGATGGTCGAGTTAGGAGAATAAAAATCCCTTTAGATAATTCAGAGGAAGTTACTTTATTTAAGAATGAATCGTTAGCAACTATTCTTACCATGGAGGCAGAGCTACATGAAAAGCTTAAGAAGAATGAAGATGTAAACGCATATGGTGAATTTTCTATGAGAGAAACCATTCCAGCTGTTGTCAGTGCTCCTATTCATACTGTTTCATATTTAGTACCCCCTATTCCAATTGGTTCGTGGTCAGTAAAATTTTCTGGAGATCCAAAACAGGTTCATCAATTTTTAGATAGAGTAGCTGAGTTGGCACACTCGCGTAAAGTATCTGAAGAAGATTTATTTAATGCTTCTGTAGAATTGTTTACAGGTAACGGTTTAGAATGGTATCGTTGTGTTCGAAATTCTTTAACAAACTGGAATTCATTAGTTATTCGATTAAAGGAAGATTTCTTACCATCACACTCAGAGGACGAGATTTGGGAAAAGATTAGGTCGCGTCATCAACAAAAAGGAGAGTCTGTAGTCATTTATATAGCTCATATGGAGAATTTGTTTAGTAGGTTACCACAATCACCTGCGGAATGTACAAAAGTTAGAATGGTAAAAAAGAATCTATTACCTGATTTTATTTGTCAATTAGCTCTAACGGAAATTGATAGTATGTCTACATTAATAAAGTTGTGTAAGTCCAGTAAAATATGTTCCGAAAGCATTAGGAAATTCAAAATTTCAAGTTGAAAATAAGTGGTCAGCTCCTGTAAAAAACTTTTCAGCGCGAACTGGTCGTAGTTTTTATAATCAATCATTTCCCCCTCAAATACAATCTCTTGGCAACAGTAATAGTAATAATAATAATCCTTCTAATAGGGTCCCCGTAAATAAATATAAATTAAATAAACTTACATGTTGGAATTGTTTGGATGAAGGTCATACTTTTTGGAGGTGTAAGATTCCTCGTAAAATATTTTGTTATAGCTGCCGATATAGTGGAGTTAAGTCGATAAATTGTCCGTCGTGTTCAAGTTCGTTAGGTAGGCAGATGCAGAGTGGCCGGCATCATGCTTTTATGCAAAAGGCTACGGTTATGTTGTGTAAGCAGGAAAATTTTTTTGATATAGATGATTGGTCAAAATGGCTAGGCATCGTTAAAGATTTTTGTCAAGGGAACGTCAACCCAAAAGCTGACGCGTTATTTTTAAGGAAACCTCAGGACAATCGTCCGTACATTATGGTAAAATTGTTAGATAGAGACGTCACAGGTTTGTTTGACTCTGGTTGTACTACTACCGTTGTTGGTTCATTAGCGTTTTCTGTTCTTGAAGAATTAAAATTGAAGGTTTTTAAAACTGAGAAGAGAATAGTTTCCACTGCTGATGGTACTCTTCAGGAAGTTATTGGTTCAGTTGATTTACCTATTAGAATTGGAAGACAATATCGTATTGTTAACGCTTTGGTTGTACCATCTCTTCCCACACATTTATTTTTGGTAGCGATTTGGCAAAATCCTTTGGGTTAATAGCAGATTTCAAAAACGATACATGGCACATTCAAGATTATGATAACAATAGTATTTCGTATATTGGTCATTCGTCAGTACCCTTAAGTTGTAGTAATCAATTACTTAGTTTAGATGATTTGTTAGAAACACAGCAAGTAAAAGCACGAATAGCAATAGAATCTTTCAATGAAATTAGTAGTGAAGAGAGACTAGGGCGTACCGATAAAATTGTTTTAGATATTGATACTGGTGATGCAAAACCATTTCGTAAAAAACCATATGTCATGTCCCCCTTTATGAGCAGGATGTTAGATAAAGAATTAGATGAGATGCTGAGATTGGGAGTAGTGGAAGAATGTCAGAGTCCATGGTCATCCCCTGTACTGTTGGTTAAAAAACAAGACAGTGAGTACAGATTTTGTTTTGACGGAAGAGCGCTCAATGATATTACTAAACATGATAGCTACCCATTGCCAAATATCGATAGGATTATAAATTTACTTAGAGGTGCAAATTACATTTCTAGTTTAGACCTTAGAAAGAGTTTTTGGCAAATCCCACTTTCCGAAACATCTAAGGATAAAACAGCGTTTAGTGTTATTTCGAGAGGACAATATAGGTTTGTCACCATGCCATTCGGATTAAAGAATGCTGCTCAGACGCAACAGCGTTTGGTTGATTCAATTTTTGGACCGAAGTTTGAGCCACATGTTTTTTGTTATTTAGATGACATTATTTTGTGTTCATCATCTTTTGAGGAACATCTGAAGTTATTAGAAACGGTGAAGGAACGTCTTAAGGAAGCAAACCTTACGATTAATTTGAAAAAGTGTGAATTCTTTAAGAAATCGTTAAAATTTCTTGGTTATATTGTTGGATCGAACTCTCTTCGTACAGACCCCGAAAAGGTTTCTGCGATGGTAAATTTCCCCAGACCTAAGACAACTACTGAGGTCAAACGTTTTTTAGGAATGTGTAGTTGGTATCGTCGTTTATAAAAACTTTTCATCTTTAGTGTCACCGATCAGTGATTTGGTAAAAGGAAGAAAAAAAGGTCAATCTATTGTTTGGACATCTGAGGCTGAGAACTCATTTGTACAGATTAAACAGGCTTTAGTTTCCGCTCCATTGTTATCGCAACCGGACTATTCAGTTCCATTTATTGTCGAATGCGATGCTAGTGATACAGGACTCGGAGCAGTTTTAGTTCAAAAAATCGATGATGTAGAGCACGTTATCTCTTATGCCAGTAAATCACTACCCGAACTGAGCGAAACTATTCAGTCACGGAGAAAGAATGTCTCGCTGTAATTTTCGCTATAGAGAAATTTCGACCTTGGGTAGAAGGTACCCGTTTTACTGTTATCACAGATCACTTTTCTCTGTTATGGCTTAATAATATACAAAACCCAACCGGAAAATTAGCTAGATGGGCTGTCCGTTTACGATAGCATACTTTTGAGTTGGTACATCGAAAAGGAAAGTTTAATGTAGTTCCAGATTGTCTTAGTCGTGCAGTTCCAGTCTTGAGTCATGTTGATAATTTAGTTGAGATCAAGTTAGATAATGTGGATCCCTGGTATGTGTCTCTTCGAGAGAAAAATTTAGCTTCACCTGATGATTACCCACAATGGAAGGTAGAAGATAATTATGTATTTAAATTTCTTTCATCAAATTTACCACTCTCGTCGAATGTAAAGGAATGGAAATATTTAGTCTCTAGATCACAGAAGGAAGAGGTTATTCGGATAAATCATGACCCTTCAGTGGCCGGTCATTTTGGTTTTTTTAAAACATTGGCACGCATACAAGAGAGTTTTTATTGGCCAAAAATGCGTATTGATGTGTTGAAATTTTGTAAAAATTGTTTAACGTGTGGTGCACAGAAGGTATCGAATAGAGGACCCCTTGGTTTAATGGGAAAGGAAAAAGAAGTGAAGCTCCCCTTTCAGATTATCGCTATAGACCTTATGGGCCCATTTCCACGGTCCAAGGTTGGACACAAATGGTTATTAGTTATTGGTGATTGGTTCTCAAAATTCACGTTAATGTTCCCGTTACGTAGTGCAAAAGCGCATATAATAGAACGTGTATTGGAGGAAAAAGTTTTTTTAGTTTATGGCGTTCCCAAATTTATTATTTGTGATAATGGCTCACAATTTAGTGGTAGAAATTTCAAGGCAGTATGTAAAAAATATGACGTTCAAAAAATTTGGTTTAATGCAGTTTACTCTCCCCAATGTAATTTTGTAGAGAGGATAAATAGAACGGTAGGAACAGCTATACGTTCGTATATTAAAGAACATGATACTTGGGACATAGAGTTGCCCCAAATTCAGTATGCGATTAATTCTGCAAAACATCATGCCACTGGTTATTCGCCGAATTTCTTGGTTTTTGGTAGACATGTTCCTGTGTCTGGAAGATTTTATGGTCTTGATGTGGAACCCTCAGTTGATATAGATTTTATTTCTAGTGATAGACCTTCGTATGTGTCAGATCATCAAGGACTATTTGATATTTTTATAGACGTACAGAAAAGGTTACATTTAGCTTACATGCAGTCTAGTAATTCATATAATTTAAGGAGACGTAACATATCTTTCGAAGTAGGTGACAAAGTTTGGAGGTCAAATAAAGTTCTTTCGAAAGCAAGTGATAAGTTTACAGCTAAGCTTGCGCCAAAATATGTTTTGAGTATTGTTAGAAAGAAGGTTTCGAATTTGATTTATGAATTGATTAATGAAAATGGTTCAAGGGCAGGCAGATGGCATGTTAAGGACTTAAAACCTTATTCAGAGTTCAGTGGTGATATTGAGAGAGAGAACGTTTCTGAACATTAATTAGTGTTGTTGATATATTTAATGGTTGATAGTAGGAATTATTTCTGTCTTATCTTTTGGTAAAGGATTTAAATATTGTAGTGGAATACTGTTTGGTAGTCTAAAAATTTAGATGTTGGATAAGAAGTATAAAAGGAATTTTTGTAGTGCAGTAAGGTTGATATTAGACTGTGCTGATATTGTTAGTTGCAAGTTATTCATTTGAGTCAAGATAAAAAGTTGCATGTTTCCGTTTGTCAAATGATTCCATTTGTCGTATAATTCTCTAGTTCAAGGTTATAAAGGAATGTTTAGGTATACGTATGGTTATGAATTTAAATAAAGTTGTATATATTTGGTTATTATTTTCTTTTGGATTTATGATTAAAGTGTTTGATAATTATATTGGGAATCAAGTAGTTTGAGTCCATATTAAATATTGGTTGGAGGTCAATATTGTTAGTAACTATGATAGTTATGTTTAGTATGACTATTGTGTAAGCTGACAATGTTCTATGTTTAGTATGAATATTGTGTAAGCTGACAATGTTCTATGTTTAGTATGAATGTTGTGTAAGGTAGCAATGTTCTATGTTTAGTATGAATATTGCGTGAGATAGCAATGTTCTATTTTGTTCATTCATGCGTGAGTGAGATTTTTGAGGAGTAAGACGTGGTGGCGTTTTACTTGTCTCTTCAGAGATAGAGATGTTTCTACATTTTGGTTGCATATACATGCGGTAGATTGTTGAACGTTAGTGATTTCAAGACATGTTTGCTGTTTTGAAGTTATGTTTGGAGTGGATCTCAAAGATAGTGAGAGTCCTTTTCTTCTTTTGTAAATATGTAAATTAAGGTTAATAAAGTAAAAATATGTTTGTCATGATAATTTGATATTTTATTAAAGAATCATAATACGGCAGTATTATATATTTTGTTGCTTAAGTTTCGAGTATAAATGAGTGATATAATAACCCCGAATATGTATTAAATAAAAATGAAACCCTACCGATTAAGACTTCCGAATTTGTCCCCTTGTGGCGTATAGTACGCGTAGTTACTCGTCACTCATTTTCAATTATGTTGTATTTAAGTGGTAATTTTGTTTTAGTTTGTAAAATTAATAATAATAAGTTGTGAATATGTAACAATAAATTCAAAAAAAATTTTCGCATTTATTCCAGAATTTTGTCTCTTAGAAAGAGGCAGTGTAGCAATTTTATTTTCCACCTAATATATATCCGTATAATCAATCCTTTTATTAAATATTAAATAATATAATACATTATAATGTTATCCAATCCACTTAATTTAATAACATCTATTGTCCAATAAAGAACTAGTATTTAGTTCATGTTAAAAGTTAAATTCTACGGTGACAATATATAAGCTCTTGTTTGGTATCCTTCCTAAAGCCCCCTCTACTCAGGAACCGCAAGGTAACGCTGTTACCGGGCAGCGACAAGCTCGGCCCGCACTTCTAACACAGCTGGGGTTAAAGCAGGTCGAAAGTTGTTCTTAGGAGCGATGTCCTTCATTGATTTTCGGTGTTGAAAGCATGCACGATGGAAGATTGCAAGTGTAAGCCATCTTCAAAAATTGTTTTGGATGGTCCATTTTTTTGTTGAAACCAGTCGTGGAGAACGATGAGGTTTTTTTAAAGGACCGTTAGGAACATGTAACTTTGGGAATAATTTAATTTAAAATATATTGCAACGTAAATTATAAATAAGCAACTTTTCTGAATGGCATTCATGCGAAATTGATGAAAACAATCCTATTCTTGTATAATATGGAATCACATATATAATTTATTCAAGTTAATTACAAACAACATTTGCTTTCTTGTGGTGTGAATTACTCCTGGAACATCTGTAAATTGAAACGCAGATAATGGAGGCCAAGTGACGTGTTTTTCAGAATGCACAAACAGTGCTTTTCTTTGTTTAATTTGTTCACAGGTGCAATGGAGGATTGCTAAGGTCAAAGTCGAGCCATAAGGTAAGATACTTCAAAGATTAGGAGGTCTTTAAAAATTATATAGCGGTTATAGGAGAAAGGTTTCCGCATTAGCCTTGTACAAGGGACTTGTATTAGGTCTCCCCAGTATAAAAAAATACGGTGGCGCCTTATTCTTATTACTAGTGGTCGCAATTACACCCCGACCCACAGCTCATTCTCTACCCAGAGCATATAGTTCGACTAGCCGCTATACCTTCGAGATTTCCTCAACATAGAGCCACCTTCCATCCGAACTTGCCGTGGGCTCCTTTTTAATTATCGGAAATTCTCTTTAAACTAAGTTTAAATTATCCGAAAAGGGTATAATATATCTAATAATAACTTGTCGGAACGGTTCCTTGATCACGTACGTACCAGTGGATTTCTAGTTTGTATTTATTTTAGACCGTCTGTTTTGATGTTGTTACAGGAATTTCTAAATCGCCTGGTACGTAATTTTACTTATGGCTTTTGTTGGTCTAGATAATACTTTGGAATTTGTATTAACTTCATGCAGAAAATCACGTAGGCAAAGTGACGTAAATTAACATATTTCTGTTTACATCTTACGCTTCCAAAGCGTATTTATTTCGAAGAATGCGTTTCTTGTCAAGACACTATGCTATATGCTTTCACTATCGCATGTTGAATGTGAATTGTATTATGATTTTCTAGCTTTTTACTGCATTTAACGCATATTGATTTACAATTTATGAATACTTTTGGTTTAAGACAGGTTTGATTGCGCGTAGAGTTATTTCTTTTGCTGAACGTGTGTTTATTGTTGAATGATATGCTTTCCGGCATTAATTAAAGTCAACTACGATCCATATACAGGGTGCTAAATGTTTGCTCTTTGCATAATTTGCAAATTACGTATTTTTCGAGTTAAATAAATGTGGTTTTCTAACTTCTAGTACTAGTTACGTGTATTGTATAACCATTATGACTCAATATACCCCTAAATAACCCCCTTATCATAGCAAGAGATATATATATATATATATATATATATATAAGAATTTGTGTACAACAAAAGTAAAACTACGAAGATAATAAAAACTTATTTACCCATACAAATCGAGCTAATGGTTGTATAGCCATAAACATAACAATAACTTTATTCTTCTATAAGGAGAAGAAACATCCACTAACTGGTTTGGGCTTTATTAAGCCGTATATGTATGTGTGTGCACACACGCACTTACGCCCATACATACACACACGCACACACCCTCCACATACATTATGGCTATATGACTATGGGAAAACGAATTTAGACCTATCCACACATTTAGCTAAGCGAGAGAAAAATTACAATTAATTATAGATTAATTTGCAGATGCAGTACACTGCAAAGGAAACACAAGTCACAGATAATGCCTATGGATCTATAGAACTAATAAATCTTCATGTTTGCAACAGCAACCTTTGTTTAAAATGTTGGTAACCTGTGAATAAGAGATGTCTTCCATCAATCCATCCATATGCACATATGAGTTAGATCCTTAAAACGATGGACTTATTAACCATCCTCAATTGTTTGTGTTTCCTAGGATTTGACATCGTTGTGGAAAACAATTCTTCAACGAATCATTTAGAAGCCAATTTATGAGGTCTTCCAACAGTTGCTGATTTACATATGTTCACAGGCTTGTTCAAAGGAGGCGCTTGTTAAATTCTAAAGCTACAAGCAGCATAGGTGACCGTGCAAAAACGGGAACGGTGGGATCGAATTTAATCAACCCGTTTAAGTCGTATTTCATTTTTCCCGCTTTGCATTCGTTCTCGCTTACGCAAAAAATCACCACTCCATAAATCAAGCTCTGAGAAATGCTCATATTCATGAAATGTAAAAGATAACCGGCCTTAAGATAAAAAAGAAGGCCGCGAAGGTTTTAATCAAATACGTGATCAAGTAAATATACACTAAATTACACAACTGTATTATACATGCTGAAGGCATAGATTTTGTGAAGCTGTTAGATATATAAAATAAGCATATTGCAAATGATTTTGTATATTGAATAAAATCTTGAAAAACGAATAGTTGTGCCGTCTATGAATAATAATGATTTATATACTAAAATCCCCCAACATAGGAATTCGTAAATGAAATTATATTTAAATTGAAAACAATTTGATGCGGTAGAATCATAAATTCGAAATTTCTTTTAAGTTAGGTATTACCTAAAACTAAATATTTTTCACAAGGGAAGTAATAACAAATAATGTTTTAAAATTCCCTTAATATAGAACTTGTTAAACAAAATCAGCCTTGATTCTAACATTTCCAAAAATTTTTTGCAACGGCTAACACTAAAATTAAAATTCATGAACAAACCTTTTATTGGAATAACAAAAGCACTCCTAGTAAAGACTTTTGATACAACTATGTTTCAAAACTATAAAGTTACCACATCAAAATACATATTTAAGTAATTTCCCCAAACTATTTGATGTCAAAACTAAAGCCACAGGCAATAGAACCCATCGTACAATTTCCTTCATTACTTAATTGTCTGTGAAATTCAATTTCATTCTAGGGAAATTACGTACCTTGGCATTTAGATTCTGAAAGGTTTTACGTTTATTAACTTTAAACTTTAAGTAGCTTTTATTGAAAAAAATTCTTGCTAACTTCTACGCAAGATGATAAATCTCAACTGTCAACTCTGGCAATTTTCTTAAAATTATTACACACATTTACTGAAACTGAAATTGGAAAAGTTGAGTTTTCTCTGTTGTGTAGAGAGGGTAGGATCAGCGGACCTTACCAAGTAGAAGTGATTATTTTTAGATTAATGGAACATTTATGAAAAATTCAAGTCATTGCACGTTCTTATGTCTTAAGGACTTTCCTTTCACAAGATTAAAGCGAGTTGGATTTTGAGAGGGGTGCACCGTAATATAAATGCGCAGAATATAATGGTTGAATGAACACATGTGTCTTGCTATTTTTGTAGCTATTAAGAGAAAGTTGATTCATCACCATTAGGTCTTAGTCCTGGAACTGTTAAACGCGTATCTTCATTGTTTCCTATTCTGAGCTAACCTACAGATTTCCCTGAAATTCCTAGAGTTTAAATAGAGCTCGGTTCTCTTCTATTGTTTTCTAAATATATATCCTATTATACCGATATTCAGTGGTATGTGAAGGGGGTTTGTCAACCTGCAGCTAGCAAGATCCCGAACACTTAAACATTTGCCGAATTAATTGTTTTCCAATAAATTTCTTCGCATAGTCAACATTATTTGAGAATATTGCAGAGTCAATATATGTAGTTGCCTATAATAATCATCAGGTTTAAGTACAATGGACAGTACTTGCAACGATGTTTTTCAAGCATATCCCTTGATATAATCTTTGGAGCATTTTCCAGGGTTAAAAGTGTCATATATCATTTACAATCTACATTCGGCATAGTCACAAAGCTGAATTAAGAACAGGGAATAACCATGGGCATTTCAACATCGCACCCATAGAATCCACTATATTTAATTAAGTGTAGAACTTTCGATGCAGTTAAGTCCCGTGGTTTACACAACTAGAGTTCAATGCATTTTTCAATTTGAAAGTAACGAAAGTCAATAAGCTGTAGGTGATCCTACTAGTATGTGGATGCATATTTCACATTTAATGCAATATTCTGATACTCGCTTAGGTAATTTTCTTTAATAGTCATCATTAGGTCTTCGATCCTGGAACTGGTTAGACGCGTACTTCCGATTATTTCTGTTCTGAGCTAACTAGCACATTTTCCTGAAATTCCTACAGCCCACATTTTTCACTATCTGCGTGCAATATTTTATTTATTTATTTATTTGTTCCAACGTTTCAGTAGTCTGCTACCTGAAATTTAAGCAGACCTGGGTTCCCCACAAAAACTAACCGTCATGCGTTATGTGTGTGTATGTGCGTGTGTGTGTGGGGGTGTGGTTGTGTGTATGTGTGTTATGTGTGTGATGTTGGTCCGTGTTGTTCACCTCTAGGACCAGGACCATCGGCAGCCGGATATCCCAGTCGTTAAGGAAGAACGCACAACGGACATTGCCTTGTCAGTCCGGACCATCGGCAGCCGGAAATCCAGATGTTGAAAAGACAATGTAAGTGTCATTTGCGTTTGTAAGGTGTGTGTGTGTGTGTGTGTGTGTCTGTGTGAGGGTTGTGTGTATGTGCGTTGTGTGTGATGTTGGTATCCGTGTTACGTTCTCCCTTTAGGACCAGGACCATCGGAAGCCGGATATCCCAGTCGTCAAAGAGGAACGCTTGACGGATATTGCCTTATAAGTTCGCACTATCGGCAGCCGGAAATCCAGATGTTGAAAAGGCAATGTAAGTGTATGAATAGGTTGTGTTTGTAAAGTGTATGTGGGTGTGTGTATGTGCGCGGGCTTGAGGACGCGTGTTATGTGTGTGTGTGTGTGTGTTGGTGAGGGTTATGTGTATGTGTGTTGTGTTTGTGATGTTGATGTCCGTGATACGTTCCCCCTCTAGGACCAGCACCACCGGCAGCCGGATATCCTAGTCGTTAAGGATCTGATCTAAGTCTACCTTTACCTCTCTTTTTTCTACCACTGCTTGTAATATATCCCGTACTATTTCTCAATTACCTTAGAATGCCGTATCAGTAATTTTCCGATGAATCCTTTCGCATAATCAACATTAGTTGAGAATATTGTCAATCCAACACATGTAGTGGCTTATAATAATCATCAGATTCAAGTACAATTAGTTTTTTCATTATTAGGTTTTCCTTCTTGGAGCTAGTTGGACACGTAACCTCGTCTATTGCTACTCTGAGCTAGTCTACACATTTCCCTGATATTCCCACAGCCTACATTCTTGGCTATCTGCGTGCAATAGTGTAACCTAGATCTACTTCTGCTTCTGTTTTTTCCTATTTCTGCTTTTAATATATTCCGCACTATTCCTTCATGCCTTAGTATGTGGCCTATCATCCCACCTGTCCTGTTTTTTTACTGTTTTCCACATATTTCTTTCTTCCTCTACAATTTTTAGAACTTCTTTGTTCTCAACTTTGTCTGCCGATGATATCTTCATTATACGTATGTTGCACCACATTTCAAAGGCTTCTATCTTTTTCCTGTTCGCTTCTTTTATAGTTGAAGTAAAGTAAGCTGTAACATTGTTTAACGTTTTATTACTTTTAATCTAGTGGGAGTGTTAGTAAAAGATCATAAGTTATAATGTGTATATTGGCAATGACATCAGTAGTTAACAACCACTAATGTGTCTTTAACTTTTGTAGGATTTTGCTGTATAAATTATTATGAAAGATAGAGTTCCATGGTTGACATTTGTCAGAATACATATTTGTTGTTCTATTCTGCCAAACTTTACTTCATTTTCTACTAAATAACCAACAGCTCTTAAACATATAGCACAAACCGATGACAATGAAGGATGACTAAGCTGTAACGGCACAACATATGTTTCCTTAACCTAATATATATACATATATATATATATATATACATATATATATAGAGAGAGAGAGAGAGAGAGAGAAATTAATAAGATACAATAATAACTTAGACTTTTTAAGTAAAGCCCAAATGATCATTTCAAATCGAGCTAGTAATTGAAAGAAGGAAAATATAAGGCCTTGGACAGGATTTGAACCTGCATCTCAGTTTTGCCGGAACTGTGCGTTAACCAATTACGCTACCGAGGCCGATGGCTATAATTGGGAAATTTACAAATCTAAATCGTGTACAGTAAATTTCCCAATTATAGCCATCGGCCTCGGTAGCGTAATTGGTTAACGCACAGTTCCGGCAAAACTGAGATGCAGGTTCAAATCTGTCCAAGGCCTTATATTTTCTTTTCTTTCAATTACTAGCTCGATTTGAAATGATCATTTGGGCTTTACTTAAAAAGTCTAAGTTATTATTTTATCTTATTAATTTCAATACGTAAGTATTTATCAACTTACCTTGTGTAAACAACTACTTATAATATATATATATATATATATATATATATATATATTGAATTTTAACAAAAAAAATTACAATAAGAGATGCAATTCATGAGATATTTATGGACTAACAATACCGAAAGCTGCATCATTTGTCGTTGGCAACGCATTGATTTTTACGGTTGTAATTTATGCGGAATGTTTCCATGGTTGATGGTTTTTGAACTTGTATGAATATGTAAAAAAGAATTATTATGGTTACATTTCGGTGTCTATCTGTAATTTTTCTAATTTCTTACGAATGGGTGTAAAGTCTCGATCGTTATTGACGTTTGTATCCTAGTTATTATCATATTGAAATAGTCACGTTATTAAATTAATATACCAAAGCTTCTAAATTTTACAGGCCGCCTTTGTGCTAAAAGCTCATTTAACTAACTGAAATTAACAAACTCGTTTCTACCGCCTTATGTTTGCTTCAGTAACGTGCTAGCATTATATCCTACTGTTCTTAGATTTTTTATTTTTGTGATAAGGATTGTTTATATGTAATTTTATGAAATATATTATTAAACGCATACAGCTACTGTGGAGTATTTTCTATTTAAGGCATAGTTAAACTCTTAGGCTACCTTTAGTGCTATGGAGATTTGGTGATTTGGATATTTGGAGAATTAGATATTTTCGCTTTTAATCATCTTGGGTATTTTCTGCTTCGGGTATTTGGAGAAATTTGACAGATGATATTTGTTATTGTTTTGGGTTACTGGATGTTAAGTTTTCGATGTTTGTTACTAAGCTATGAGTATCTAAAGAAATAACAGAATTCCTATTCATTTCCAATATGTTTAATAGGCAAAACGCAAACTATATAACGTCGAACGAAAAGGTAAAGTTAAGGTTGTAACAAAACAAACAAATCACGTGCTTTTCTGATCAAACACGCATGCTCCGATCTTAAAATAGCTAGAAAAGTTAAACTTGAACCAACTTTTGGGAGATTGGAGATTCGGTGATTTTGACGTTTCTCGGCGGTGTCACGTGATCACTTTAACCAATAGGATCATTCTCCAAATATCCAAATCACCAAATCTCCATAGCACTAAAGGTAGCCTTACAAATGATCAAGAATTATATCTATGGTTTAACTGGCCCAAGAAAATACTATATATTTAAGATTTAACTAAGGTAAGCAAAAATGAAATGAGAGGTTTCTTTGAAACCTAATTAATGGATACTCCATGAATTTTAGTTCTTGTTATTTATTAATATTCCTTGGCTTTATTGTATACTTGACATTTGATACTAGTATTTGATGTATAATATTTTATTGCAATTAAGGGTTATATTACTTAAAAACACGTCAACATTTTATAGAGCTGCTGTATAATATTAATGCAATAAATACATTCATGCCGGACTCTTAGTTTTTCATAAGTGATTATCATAATTTTTAACAGAGAACTAAAGGTTCAAAAGCTAACTCCAATGTCATTATTTTTTACTATCTAAGCATTCTGTCCACTGCGTAACTTATACAGCTATGCTTTGATACAAAGCTGAGCTGCTGAATTCCATGGTAGTTATGTCAACAAATCCAATTATAGATTTAGAGATCCTTTTAAGCACAGAATACCAAGAAAGTTGGAAATTCTTTCTCTTAGCTATGACAAGAATTTTCATCACTGAAGTAACGAGCATTCACAACCCTTCTGACCTTTCAAATTTTCAGTTGGAGAGCCATTGGAAATTTTAATAAAGTTTAGTTAAGATCCCTTGAAAAATATAATGGGCAATAGTGCTGCTACTTATTTATTATGTTCAAATAAGATTTTAGGTTTAGAACTTGGAATGAAATTTTATAAACACTATACAGATTTTATTTGTAAATCGTGCAAAACCTTACATTTTTTGTAAGAACTCTAGAATGTTCTGATTTTTAAGGTACTTATAAATAAATGGAGTTTTAAAAATCTCCTATTTAAAAAGCTTAAAGCCTAAAGGCATGCAAAAGTAAAAGAAAATTATTTCATTTGAGGTAATATACTGGATTCGCATTAGCTTTAGTATGGCGTCAAGTGTAGCAACGAAGTGTTCGCATCTGTAAGCTAATAAATACCTAGAATTGCGCTGTAACCTGTTTATGCCCAGAAGTATTTTTGTTCAAAGATGATCCTACCTTTTAATATGTGTGTGTGTAGTTAAGTCTGACTTATTTTCAGAAAATTAAAAAAATAAAAAGACATTTAGTTGTCGAGTTTTGAAGTAGCTCATTATCAACCCCCTGGCAAATCTATTACTATAACGAATAGAACCTATACGATATTTTATTACAACAATAGTATAATGGTCGTATAATTACGATTCCAAGTTATATATAATTCATTTGACCGTATATAATGAGACAATGTCCAACAGAGTTTATACTTGATGAAACTAAAGATTCACGTAGTGGTCCTGGAAATCGTGGATGCTGGCCATATTTTTTTCTGTAAAGTAATTGCACTTCTCTTTGAAATTAAAAGTTGTTGACTCCACAAGACTTTGATAATAGTCATTGTTCATGCAAACGTCGAACATCCAAAGTAGAACTGGCACGAAATCCAATCCTGCACTGTGCAAGTCCACATTTCCCATACATGTATTACACTAGCAAATCACATTTGGTTGCTGAAGCTCAATCCTACTTTTATGCTTCACAGAATATCTTTTAGCCTTTTGAAGAAGAGCTAGACCGAATTCATTGGACAAAAGTGCCACTACACTGGTATCGTTCCTATGTACTGCAACAAGGTTATTGGTTTCATCAGCTGCATAATTAAAAGCACCTGCATCTTTCTTTTTTATACTTTTCATGTTTTCAAATAGACATTTATCTCTATGTTTGTCCCTGTCAATGCCGCTACTTCCAAAACCCATTGTTTCTAATTTCTCTATTAGATTAGCATTCATGAAGAAGTTATCAAAGAAAAAAGAAAATTTTAAATCTTCAACATTTTTTTGCAATAGTCTAAGTCCACCTGTTAATAGGATTCATTTGGTACATTTCTCCTTCTCACTTGAATGACTTCAAAATTGATACAGCAGCCAGATGAAGTAGCTACCATCCAGGTCTTGTAGTTGAAGGGTAGTGGTTTCGTTCTTATAAACTGCTTGCAGCCGTGGCTGCCGAAATAAGGTATTATAGATTTATCTACTGAAACTGCTGTTTGGATCTGTAAATATAATAAAAATGTATTATTTAAAATATCCACGAGAGGGCTAAGTTTTTTCAATTTATCCCTTTAGTTTCAATTATTGTTATGAGCGAAGTAAAGAATCCTAAACTTCTCTTCAAGGCGGTTACAACGTATCGCATTGCGACAATTTTTACGGTTTTCCTAATACTATGCCACCAAGCAAACATAGAGTTTGGGAGGTGTGTCTTTGGTGTTAATGCCTGCTAAGAAGTCCACCCAAAGTAGAAAACTTTTATTTGTCAAATTGAAATATTTGTAAGGTTAGCTGGTGGTTATATTACTGAATCTTTAATAAATATTTTTATATAATTGTTTACCTTATATAGAATGCCAAAAGGCAGTAGTTTTGAAAAAAGCTGTTGAATAAAAAAGAATAAAACGAACGAATGATGAAAAATTAAAACAAATTACTAAAAAAGCTCTACGACTGTCAAATATCAAAATGCAGAATACGTTCCACCGCAGAGTGCGTTCTTACTGCTGCTTTTAGTCGGGACCACGAAAAAAGACGATCTAGCGGAATAATTTCTATTCGTCTGAATAAATATGAATTCCTGAAATCAAACGACCATCACTTATATTAATTGAGAAGTTTTATATAAAAAAGCAACATTGCCAATTCAATTTTATTTTTAAATTCATTTTTGTTATAGATATTTAAAAATAAACAAGCGTGTTAAAAACGACGAGAGTAGGGTTATAACGGCATAAATGAAGACACATTATTATTACTACCAGGAAAATTTACCTCTTGTGTGTCACATAATGCTATTTTTACTTCTATCTTTCTTAATTCTGACTCGTTATTCACTATTAACTCTGCGCCACACTCTACCTCTACTTGTTCAGCTTCTTCTTTCACTATCCATTGTACCTCATCTAACTTTTCCTCACTATATTCGCCTGAGTCGATCTCTCTCACTTCTTCATCATCACCCTCTATACTATTAATACATAACCCCATGTCATCTTCTGTGACATCATAACTTGCCTTCCAGGGCAATATCCTATCCCCAATCCTAACTATTTTCCTCTCCATATCAATCATAACTTGTAACTTCATCATGCAATCGACCCCTAATATCGCTTTAAACTTTAACCCAGGTACAATTATAAATTCTTGTTCACAGCTTACAGAACCTTACTCTAGTTTCAAAATAACCACGCTATTCACAACAGCAAATCGTTTTTTCTTCGGCGCAACCAGGTGACTTCTTTTTATTGGCATAATCCTGTCACACACTTTATTTTTAATTTCATTGACGAATTCCTCCGATACCAAACTCGCCTCAGCTCCTGAATCTGATAATGCTCCTAAATTATTCTCAAAAATTTTAATCTCAATTATGGGCAAACAAAATTTTTCTATAATTTCTGGCTCAATTTCTTCCTCTATTTTCAAAAATTTCCTAGGATGTTCATATTTATACACAGTGATGTCTAGTGGTTTGTCCTGCTTTAAAAATCCTGTCCAGGTCTGTTCTCCCTACTCGGTCCCGGTCCTGCTGTTACTTCCGCGTATGTTCGTGGTGGCTCAACTCTGTCGGCGTTGTTATCATCCCTGTTCGTATTTGATGTCCACCTCATGTCCGGTGAACTGTTCTGTCTTGTAGGTCCCGGTCTAGGTGCAGGTCCCCTACCTACACTGTTGCTTCTGTAAAAGGTTCGTCGCGGTTCCCAATTCTGTCGCTGATACGTGAAATTATTCCCTCGTCTTGCGTAGTTGTCCCGTCTGTTGTCGAACCTAACCGTGTTTACCTGTCGCTCCCTTGGTTCCCGAGGTCGTCCACTGTTTACGTTGTCATACTTCTGCAGGTCCTCCAGAAACATTTCTTTGTCCACAATGTTTTGTAGTGCTACGTGCTGTCTCACTTCCACCTCAAAATATCGCGACAAGTATTTTATGATTCATCGGCCCGTCAGTAGTGGGTTCAGTTGTTTCGCTATGCTATACTTTCGTATAGCATATTGCTCCCTACTTCCTAAAAATTCCCCTTTAAATTTCCCCGTGATCAAATCGTCTCGTACCTGGTCTTGTCTGTGGTTACTCCAATAATGTTTCAAAAATCTGTCCTCAAAGTCCGTGTAAGTGTCAATTTCCTGTCCTATTAAATTGTACCAAGCTTCCGCATGGTCTTTTAGTAAAGCTTTTACTACATTTAACTTCGCCTGTTCATCGTATAAGTTATTTATTAAACCTCTAACGTTATTATTAAATATCTGAGGGTTAACTCTACTATCCCCATAAAATTTCATCTGCTGCTCTAAGGACACATTACCTGTTACAAACCTTGGACCATCACCCATTAAAGTCGCTACATTGTGCTTAATCCCGGTAACTTCTCTCTCTACCCGACCTAACTCATCCTTACACGAGTCCGTTACCTCAGTCATTTTTGCATTAATCTCGTCCTCGCAGAAAATCCTTACATCAGTCCTTAATTGTTCCATTTCCAGATTTAAACCTCTAATATCACGCTCATTTTTATCAACCCTATTTTCAACGTCTCCCATTTTTACAGTCAAACTATTTTTAAAATCGGAAAATTCTTTCATCGAATTGTCAATTTTCTGACTAATTTGCTCAAACTTTCGGTTCGATTCAACACTCATTTGTTCAAGTTTTTTGTTTGATTCTTCCCTACCTAGTCGCATCTCCTCTAACATTCTCATTATCAATTCATTACCTTGTTCCCCTGATTCCGTCCTCGACTGATCCTTACTACCTCCAGCTTCCTCCATTTTCGAATTTTTATCACACAAGGCACAATCGTCGCTTCCAATTTCCACTCCTTGGCTTCTTAACCACTCCTTTCTCTGCATACGTTCAAATCACTCCCACACACTCAAAATATTCTTAAATTTATACAAAGCAGAAACCCTCTCTCTCAGATCGCCAGTTTCCTGGAACAAAATTACTAAAATTCTATCTGGAACTCGAGGCTCACTTTTGGGTCGCCATAATTTGCCGTGGAACCTTATAAGAATCGAGCTCCACGTTAGGCGCCATAATTTGCCGTGGAACCTCGGGTAAAAGCCTCGCCAGAGTAAAAAAGAACATTCGAGAATTTTATTTATTTTCCAAAACTCGAAAATAAATTTCACACAATAGAAAAATTTAATAAAAATAATCTCTTACCCAGATTCCTCTCTTTTCTTCACCTTAATTCTTTTTCAGTTCCCAGGCTAGCTCAGTTGGGTCTCCTCTTGGATACCTAGATTCGCTATTATGCTCTGCATCGTTCACGCACACTCTCAATAAAACCACAAAATACAACAATCATACAATATTTATTTTTCACTATTTACAAATAAAAATCCATTATTATCCACATTTCAGTGATCAAGTTACACCTCTATAAATCCTAATTTTGTAATGTCCTGCATTTTAATTTAAATTATCAAACACATAGAATGTACCCGGAGTAAATGGGCCCTGAATAATATCTTATTTTTCATTCTTTCTTTATAATTTATTTTAAATTTACGTAAACTCTGGAGTATGGTGAGCTCATGATAACCCAGTTAATTATGAATAATGTATGCTTTTTACCTTGCATACGCTGACTGCAAACAAAAACCCCATATACTCTTAACAATAAAGATATTAAATTCCTGATGGAACGTTAACAAGCTTTATATACCTTTAGATTTCTATTTAAATACCCTAATATAGTTAGTTATACGTATTATTTTTAATACGCAAAATAATGCACAATACCTTCAAAATTCACTTTCACACGTTACACAATATTCATAGTTTCATAGTTTATAACAACAACAATGTTAAAGCGTTACCTGGACTTTCTAAAAGGTCTCTACTTTGTTGACGAAGCTGTAAAGTTGGTTCGCTCTGCTCTGCTGGCCGCCTCTAGCTATTTGTAGAAGAACATTACTTATGTTATGCTGCATGCGCTGCCTTCACGGTGCATCACATTTCCAAATCCAAATTAATTACACTTCTTTTGGTTAAATTCAATTTCATTTACGTTTAATTACTTCACGTCACTTCACGAGCTTGTTTAAGATCAATGTTGCACCTCAAATTAAAATTTAGACTCGCCACTTATTCGCGTATCAACTTATGAGGCCAATACTGTATTATTTAATTTAAAATTATTTATACTTACAAACTCGTATTTGAAGCGATGTAAATACTAATAGAACGAAGTCAAAAGAGACAAAGTTAAAAGAGAAAGTGCCGTACTAATTCATCGAGTATTTATATCCTTCGACTGTAACCTCTCCGGCCACTCTTACCGTGAAAATCTAATTTAAAATAACACGTTCTTAAAATTTTGTTTCAACCGTTTTCGAAATCCCCGAAATTTAGCGTGTCGTTACGATACTTTCCAATAAACCCGACTTCAAATATCCCCGTGATTGTCTGTTGTACAGCTAACGATATCGACCAATAGTATATGCATTGACGTCTTAAAATACCGCCTATATTAACGCTATCCCTTGCTTATGCATATCATATGTTTCCTTCTAATGTTGTTTGAGTGGTAGAGAATCGATATTACTTAGCGAGTGTTGTTTACCAATATTCTTTAAAACTTGTTTGCTATCTGTAAAAATAAGCAGAACCTGACATTTAGAAAACATGCAGGTGTTTAATTAACCAAAGTTTTAACACAACATTTTTAGGAGTTGGCTTTTCAATGTATTTTATATCCAACGGCTGTTTCTGTGTTAGCAACGCGTTTCACCTTGGTATTATCGATTTTTCATGCTTTTATGCATATTATACGTAAATAATCGTTCAATTAAACTCAATTAAATTAATAAATTAATTGCATTGGCTTCTACAATTTATTTTCTTTGCAAACCTACAAAATTTTAATCATTATTTGTAAAATTTTGTTAATACTTGTTACATTAAACTGAACTAATAAAATTAATTTCGCACGTAATTTCTGGTTATTTCCTCTATACAGGGTGTTTCAAATGGCTTTGTTTATAATTAAATTTAACCCTTTAAAACCACTACTATATATATATATATATATATATATATATTAGCTTATTGAATAAGCTACTCTGAATAATTACTGGATCAAATGAGAAAATGCCACAAGCATTTACTTCAATTATTAAGTACTGGGAAGTTTAACAAAGGACGCTAAAATAATTTAAAGAGATGCTAAGAAAAATGCAGTCCATATCTAAAGCAGATTTGGATTCAACGTTGGGAGTAGTAAATCACTAAGCTGAACACGGAAGCAGTTGGTACAAGGAACTAATTCGAGCTGGAAATAACAGGTTAGCCAATCTGAATGTTTCATTATTTTTATTTGTGAATATTTCGTTGTATATTTCTAATCTGAATAATTTTAAATTTAACATTTCGCTGAACATTTCTAATTTGAATAATTTAAAAATTGCTTTCAATATAAATTTATGTGAGGAGTCAACAAAGAAGTTTTTTATAATACACGTTATATGTAACGTAAATATTTAAAGAAGTGCAATGGACGTACATGGGGCTTCAGATAATAATAATAATAATAATAATAATAATAATAATAAGGGTGATTTTTGCTGGCTTTTGGATTAACTTTGGGAATGATATTAATTAATTTTTTATTCAATTATTAAAAGAAATTTGTGTTTACAGAATTTTTGAACATTTCATACATTGTAAATATTTTTGAGAAAATTATAATAATTTGTGCTTAATGGTGTTTTGATTTAAATATTAGAACAGGAAGTAGAGAGAAGGTAAATTTAAAGTCTTTGTTTGTCATATTGTCGCAAGCCCCGTGCTTAATTAAAAACTAAGCTAGCCGACGCAATTAAAATTATATATTAAAAATTAAAAATTACCAGAATAAAAATTTTAACATTTTTAATTCACAAAAAGGGCGCTCAGGGATATTGCTACATTATCACAACAATATATATATATATATATATATATATATATATATATAAACTTCTTTATAAAGATAACGACCTTAATTTCAATATAAAATGGTATTCTTTTTGTAGGTTTCAGGTCTTCTTAAATAATCAGTACTCTTTTTTATAAATCTAAGCTTTCGGAGAGAGAGAGAGAGAGAGAGTAGTTAAAGCACATGCATTGGGTTTGACTCGTATGTCACTTTTATGTTGAGTAATACAAAATCTGACGGATACACATGATTATTCCGTCTAAATTCTTACCTTGCTCTAGAATCAATAATTGATATAAATGCTTGATGATTAGCAATGAATTAAGCTAGGAAGGATACCAATACACTGGATCGCGATTTTCCATATCTGTGTGGAAAATTTATGCTATCAAAGTGTTTACTTTAATTAGTGAAAAACTATCGTTAAGAAACGAAGCAACACATTATAATGAACACCCACTTAATAAGCTCAACTGGTTTCCGATTTCCTTCGTGTCAACAAACAAACAACCAACAACAAGCGACAAGTAAACAAGTATATTTTGTCACGGTAACGCTAATTAGTAGAGGGATCTTGTTTTCAGGGGATTTATTTACTGCAAATAATTTTCTTTGGACAGTTAATTAAATACGTTTTAAATTTATTTCAATTTTTATGTAAACTAAAAATATGCTTACCTGGTATTGTTACCTAGTCATTATTTTGAACACTTAATACGTTTATTTAATGCTTTGATAGATGGTCCTTTTCAATATTCGCATTTATCGTAGAACCTCTTGTTTTCTTTAATATTATGGTTTCAACGCAATATTTTGGAAATGGATTCATCATCAACATTAACCTTTCACTCCTGGATCTGGTATGTACCTTCATTGTTACCTATTCTGGGCTAACCTACATATTTTCCTGAAAATCCCACAGCCTACATCCATCATTATCTGTATACAATAGTCTGATCTAGATCTACCTCTACATCTACCTCTCTTTTCTAATTTCTTTGCTTCTAATATTTCCCGCACTATTCTATCACGCTCTAGAACGTATTCTATAATCCGATCTTCGTTACTGTTTTCCACAAATTTCTTTCTTTCCTACCATTTTTAGTAACAATTTGGTCTTCATCATACGTCTGTAGCCCCACTTTTCAAATGCTTTTATATTTTTCCAGTCTCTTCTCCTACTGTCCACGTTTCACAGCCGGACAGTGCTGTGCTCCAGAAATATACTTTCAGCAATCTTTCCGTTGTTTCCATCTTTATTGTTTTAGAACATAGTTTTTGCTGTGGTTTATTGTAGGAAAAATCCTTTTTCTTCTCGCCCCACGAATTGGGCACCATAAAATTTACTGTGAATTACCGTAGAATCGAGCCCCAGCGTTGGACCGTCATAAAATTTGCAGTAATTTCTTTAAAGACCAATCAAGCCCTTGCGTTGGGAGCCATAAAATTGCTGTGGATTCCTCTGGATTATGCTCCTGCGAAAGTTACATAAATATTTTTTTGAAAAATAACAAAAATTTTCCAATCTCTGGAACGCCCCCTTTATTTCAGCATACCACGGCTAGCTCTAAAACCTGCTTCTTCTTAGATACTTACTATCCTAAGTTCGCTCTTTCTCACATATACTGCCAAATAAAGTTACCACTCAAATAATGCAACAAAACATACAACCTTTTATTTATACAAAATAAAATTTTCCATTACCAAGTAAATATTTACGCATTCGGATATACAGCTTTATAAAATATTACAATCACAATCATTAAATCCTTTTAAAATTTCATGTTTTTAATTTATTTTGACAGTTTTTGTTTTATATGAGTAGATGGGCCCGTCTCGAAACCCTAAATTGACTTGTACTCTGGTCTATGGTGAGCTCAGTAAAAACCCAGTTATTCTAAATGCCTAAATACATCGCATCTTTGTTTTTAACAACCATAAAGACCCGTTTACTCTTTACATTGAATTTTTATGTCATTTATTTACACCTTTAAATAATAAATACAAATTGTCCTTTACATATACCCTTCAAATGAGCTTTTATGTTCATAAAATACACCCCCAATGTATCAAATCACTCTAGCACTAAATAACAACACAAAATGTTCAAGCAATAACAATATAAATCAATTTCGTTACCTGGAGTAAGCTTTTTCTAACGTCACCTCTGAATATGTTGTACAAAAAATCTCGTCGTTGCTTCCATACACCTCTCTGCTATGTGTAGATCAAACTCATTTCCAATCGCTATCCAAGTCTCTGCAGACGCCTTCAATGTTCGACCCAGATAATTGTCCAAATCAAGTTAATCACTTTCCACATCTACCAAACTCCAAGCATTCTCGTTCCAACAATTTCTCAGCACGCTTACCTTAGTAACATCCCTCCGCTAGTTCTTTGAATGTAGCTACAGCACCGTCTACAATATAGCACCCACTTGTGCAATTCACACTTTTATTTAACTTTCGACGGACTGTACTAACACCGTTTTTATAAAAATTTACATTTGGATGTTACCGTAAAAGCTAAGCGAAGTCAAAGAAATAAGCGAAGTAAGAGATAGGTTTTCTTGCATCTCCTAGTGTATTTATATCCATCGATACACACTTTCTGCCCGTATTTCAGTCGAAAAGCTCCCCTGTAATTGATTGTAAAAATTTTACACGTAGCAAACTTGTAAAACTAAGAATTCTCACTCCATCGTCGCTTTAGCCCAAAAACTGGTCAACAAAATACAACGGTCGCGAGCTTCTTTGAAATGTTCTAGCAATCGGCCAATCACACACATTTCTCTCATTCTTATGTCCTGCCTTTAACTATGTTACCCTCGTTCAACACATATTCGTTGTTTCTTTTACAATCCCACTCCAGCAACGTAAAATCGATATTGTGGTTGACCTCCAAACTTTTCGCGTACTTTAAACGAATATTTTACTCAACGTCTATTATATGTGATCTCTGTCTGCTTTACGCTATCGATATTCCGTCTCACTTTGCTTTCAAACCATCTGTTGTTTTCGTAGTTTTTGCATCGACCGTTACCTAAATTTTTACAGAGTTATATTCCAACGTTCATTTAGTTTCCTCGAACTTGTTTATTTATCTGTCATGCTTTTCTATGAAGCAACTGTCCGTTTGAAATCGTATTTTCCAAGGTTGCTCAACTTATAGAATTTCTTAGGATTTGTATTTAACGAACGCTTTGTTTAGTTAAATGGAAAATATGCGTTTACATTATAGATTTTATATACCCAAAAGCTCTCATTATTATTTGAAGTACTTGATTTACAACTTTTAAAATATTAAAGCTAATTACATTCGTATCCTTGCGTTTTTACGTACTCCAAAGCTTCTACACGTTATGCAAATTTAACATTCCGATTTATAAATACAAAAATATGCTATTATCCGTCCGTTTTGTCACAACTAATTAATTTGGCGCGTAAATAAATTATTCCTATTTCCTATATACACGGTAGTTACAAACTTATTTTCTTGACTTATCTATGCCTCTATAACTTACACGACAATATATATATAATATATATATATATATATATATATATATATATATATATATATATATATCACTGTAATATTTGGGAATTGAAGGGGTGTTATTTTTCATTTTGAAACTGATGTGGCATTCAGCATGTGAAAATCCATCAAATAACTCTTTTAAAGTAAATAGTTAAGAATGTAATAATTTTTCAATAAATTTCAGGAAGTTAAAATTTAATTTCATAATCTTTCAGATAATTAACCAGAAAATACAGCGCATTATATACAAGAAACATCCTGTGTATAATACGGCATTTAAATTTCATATTTTTAAACACAAATTTAGCCTTCTTAACAAATTACAGACAAGTTGGTGGGAATATTTCTAAAAGCTTTTAGCTCGATTTCAAACCGTTTTCCTTTCCCTTCTATTATTAAATAGGAGAAATAAGACTTGAACAAAACAACAGCGATTCCAGGTAGTTTAGTTAGCGGCGTCAATAAGTGGGTCGAGAAATAAATTTAGGACTTCTAAAAAGGACGTAAAACTTGAGTATAAGCAGAATAGGTTGTGGTTTAAATCGTCCGTTATACAACGAATATTGAAAACTAGACAACAGAGAAAGGAGATTTGAGTGCGTAGGTAGAAGTGAGATGAAGATAACATGTGTTCGTTAGAGGCGTACGAAAACACTAGTACACGTTCGATAGTCGTTAGCTTCAACTTGATCTTCAGAGAAGTGTTTTTAAATTGTGTAACTAAGCGTGGCGGTTGGAAAGGATACGTAGAATTGTTGTGTACATGAGTTGTGAGTGTGGAGCGGTTTGTGGATAGCAAGAATTTGGCCTTGTTGATTTTAGAAATTCTAGCAGTCTTTGGAGGTGGAAGACTTGGATATAAGCCGCAGGAATTTGATTGGAAGCTCTCTTAATTTTCAACCCTCTTACACTATTAACCTATTATTGTACTTCGACTCTGAGATTTCGATATGATTATACGATTTCATAATTTTTGAACTACGATAAACGCTTTTAAGTAAAAGCAATTTGATTTTATTTTGTAATTATTGTAAAAATAATGCAATTAGTATGGACTAAATGTCGGCGCCTAATCAATTTGGTTTATTACCAAAAACTATGGTCAATTGTTGAAGAGGTTTGAGGTACATGCAGCAGTTCCAGGCAGCAAGCTTCTTGTGTAAATATGTATCTCATGTAACTGTGCTGTATTGTTGTGCGAGTGTAAATATGTAATTAACGACTTTGAGGATTTGGTGTATAATTGTATATTAACTAAAAGGACAAAAAGGGGAAAGTTTCTGATGGAATATTTTAATTTAGGCTATTTCAATATTTTTGTGTAAATAATTTATGGTATTGGAAGTACGAGGTAAAAGGGTCTGTTTGAATATTGGTGTGCATAATTTATCACTAAAAGGTCAAGGTTTTACTATAAGCCGTATTCAAACAGAGATAGAGTAAGAAGTGTCTTAAAGCCCTATTACTTTTTTTTATTATTAATTGGATATTATCAGGTGTAAACATTGATCTTGAAATGTACTATTAAAGGCGTATATAAAAGGGGAGGTATATAATTTTTACATAAGGTTGGAAAGAGTAAAATAATTTAGATTATGGCTTGGCCTTTTGACATTAATTGGATGTATTACATGGTGTAAATATTGATCTTGAAATGTACTGTTCAGGAAGTGTCTTAAAGGAGATGTATATAATTTGTAAATGAGGTGAGAGAAAAAGAGGAGACTAATTTTGATTTTGGGTTGCATATTCAATTTAGTTGGAGTGTAAATAAATGTTGTTTATTTACCGTAGCAGAATTTTTTCAAGTAGATAGTTTATTTTCAGAAAAGTGAGCAAAGCAGCTGTGTCACATTTTATAAGCAAAGGTCCCAGATCGTGGGACAGCGAAGATCGTAGCAATTAAAGGCACCCAACGTAGAAGATCGCAGTAATATATTTGAAAGTATATATATATATATATATATATATATATATATATATATATATATATATATATAAATTTTTCGAAGTAATATTCCGCTTATCTGGCTGGTTCTGAAGTGAACAGCCGTCAATTTGGCTATATTTCACCAAAATCACATCTTACATGTTCGGACTCTGTAGGTTAAGCATTATTTGGCGACGTTTCAACAAAATTAGACCTACCATTTAAAGTTCTGTGTTATAAATACAAAGCCATTTATTTTATTATCATAGAGATAAGTACAAATCAATTCATTTTCCTTTATCGTAAAACAATGCAAATTTCAATGCATTTGAAAGCAATAAAAAGCGTTGGTTATTGCTGTAATAAATAATTATCCCGTGTGTAAAATATCCGTGTAAATACAATGAAAATATTTTTGCAACTTTAAAGGATATGTAAAGCAATAAAGCTTTAATTAATTAGTTAAATTGTCTTCCGTATATCATTCTAAATAAAACCTGTTCTAGAAGCATCGAGAGATCATAATGAAAATGCGTTATCTGTACTTACAACAACTTAAATATCTAATTAATAAATAAACGTCTATTCAAAGAGCCCGCACATTATCAATAAAAACCCATAAAATCAATAAGAACGCGGTTTAATAACCTTGCGTATTAGTGAAGGAATGCGATGAAAAATCGATCCATGAATTAGACAAGTACAGTATTGCCCGAAATAAACAGTACTGAAATTGTAATTGTTTTGTATATTTAAAAAATACATATTATTGACACTTTATTATATGTTCTAAATGTGCACCTCCTCGTTCGAGACAGACTTCATAACGATGTTCTAAGTTTCTGGTCATGTTATTGAATAAGGGTTGTCTCAGGGCTGCGAAGATGACTCTAACGGCATCCTTTAATTCATCGATGGTTTGTGGTGCCCGTTTGAAAACGGCATTTTAGCCATGCCCCAAATGTATGCGTCTGGAGGTGTGAGGTCTGGAGAATGTGAAGGATAAGGGAAGTCAGTAAATCGTGATATGAATTTGCTTGGAAAATGTTCTTGAAGAAATTGACGAATTGCGGCAGCAGTATGGCAAGTTGCCCCGTCCTGCTGAAAAATTGGTTTCGAAATGCCAAGTTACGTGCACGACAGAATTGACGTAGATCAGGGATAAATCGTGTTAAAATTTGTCTGTACCTCTGTTGATTAAGTGTGACTTGCCTACCATTCTCTTCGATAAAGTACGGACCAATGATTCCGTGTCCGGAAACAGCACACCAGACACTCACTTTTTCACTATGTAAAGGAACCTCTTGAACCTCATCGGGTCTGGCAAAGCCCAGAAATCGATTTGTGCGACGATTCACATAGCCTGACAAGTGAAAATGTGCTTCGTCTGAAAACCAAACATTTTTCAAAATTCAGGTTTTCATACTGTAACGCGAGAATTCTGGCGCAATATTCCACTCTACTGCGATAATCCCGAGGATGTAGTTGTTGATGTACCTGAATCACATACGAAAATGTACCCAGCTCCTTCAGGATTCTTTGAAAGGAAGTTCTTTTAAATCAAGTTGTAACGCTGTCCTTGCCTGGCTGACTTTCGGATTTTCTAAGATTTGCTCAAAACACGTTCATGGTTATTGTTGTTGTTAACTGTCCTGGGACGCCCCGAGTTTCCTTTTCGTTGGCACAATATACTACCTGTATTTCTAAACTTTTCAATAACCTTCAAAATTACAGCATTACTTGGAGAACGTTTATTAAACCTTTATGTGAATTGATCAGACACGTATAGCAAACTTGCACCATTATGTCGGCCGATTCCGTATGAACGAAAATAATGCTCTACCAGAAACACTTTCTCCTCTGTACTTAACACCATTTTTAACAATTAGGCCCTACTAATTACTTGTTTGAGGTTTACTTGACAGGTCTATACTAGCTAACTTGAGTGTGACAGCGCACGCATAAAAACACTGCCAACTTAGTTTCAGTACTGTTTATTTCGGGCAATACTGTATAATCAACGATTTAACCGCGGCGATTAATGAGGTAATAAACTTATTTATTCTCAGAAATCTTGCATCATGTAGGTAAGTAATCTTTCAAATTGAATTCCATAAAATCTAGAAAAAGTGACGTAGTCAACATAAACTGTATATAAACGGGAACTTTATCAGATCTACTCATTAACTCGTTTTGATTTATGCAATCGTCCACGTATTCGATTCATTATTTTTGTCCTAAACGTAGTAAAATGTAACATTGATTATGAATTTAAAATGACATGCAGAGTTTGCATATGAAATTTATACGTTTCAATTGTTTGAAATATGGAAGTGGTTAAATGTAATCATTTGTTCTGGAATATACAATAAAGAGGGAACATTCTTCGATAAAAAAGCCTTTAAAGCTGAATAATTAAAAATCGAAGATGCACATTTGCAAACTGATCTCCTAAATGAAGATTTTAAATAATATGGAAAATTATATAAACAAAACTGATAAACTGGGATTTTT
The DNA here is from genome assembly GCA_036346225.1 of Platerodrilus igneus. Lineage (NCBI taxonomy): Eukaryota > Metazoa > Arthropoda > Insecta > Coleoptera > Lycidae > Platerodrilus > Platerodrilus igneus. The sequence continues at coordinate 1,549,843 of JARFIW010001414.1, forward strand.
AACGTCAATTTAAAAATGGAAACAGTAGGTATTTACTACCGTTAATTACGAGAATAAGTTAAGCGCTTTCTGAATTTTGCAAGTATTAAATTATAGATTGTTTTGTTTTGTAACTGATATTTCAGTATTTTTTGTCATTTTCAGAATAAGTCTTAATCACATATTTTTTGTAAGAATATTTACCAGAAAGTTTAGAGATCCGGGTTCGAAACATTTTGACTTTTAATAGATCATATGAAGCATCTTTGGTCAATTTTATATTCTATCCTCGGGGTAACAAACGACAGGTTAATTATCTACAAGAGCAGAAAAGATTTGAGTTTTGTAAATTTTAACAAAGATTAGGTGAGGAACATTTTAATAATTAAGTAGATTGGTACATGTTAGGAATAATTCTCTGTTTAAAAAAACTATGCTGTAAATGTTCGATATTCTTTTGTATAAGAGGTGAATTTCAGGAAGCTTCGAGTCGGTTATATCAAAATTTGCAGAATTGTTATTAGAAAATAAGTTTTTCGCGTGAAGTGTGTCCTAGAGGTGGCATTTTGAAAAATATAAATACTCTAGGAGAAGTAGGAAAGCTCTCTTTGTATTCTTAACGCTTTATACTACTTACAACGATAGACCGACGTTATAGTAGAGTTCTTGGGAGTATTAAAAATATTCATAATACAGTAAATGTAGTGCTAGCACTTGTAACTTGGTAGTTGAGGCTTTATAGTTATTAACGTGAGTAGTGTCGAGTGAATTAAATTAACCGACGTCCAACTAATACCATACCAAGCTAGTAAATCAATAAATAGAAGTATAATATACGTGAGTTTGTATGCTGTTATGGAATGGTACTTTGAAGCAAGGCGCTTGGCAAATATTGGGGTTATCATCTATGAATATGTGGAGTATTAGAGCACATAGTCACGAAGTCAAGGGATTCTGGTGAGCATCGTCGAAGGGATGGAGGCCTAAAGGATTTTCCAGGTAACTTATTTGAAATTTCTGTTATCTGATAAACTTTTGTATTATTTGGTAATGTGTTAGTGAATATTGGGGTTATGTGTGGTTATATAACGTATCGGAAACGATATGTGTACTGGACAATTATTGGGATTGTGTAAAATATTGAAAAAGGGTGTATTTAGAACCTACTAAATTTTATTATGGATATAAATTGGATTGTTAAGGGTAAAGGGGTCTATCAATTTTGTATTAATTTTATGCAAGGTAAAAGGCATACATTAATGAACTAGGTTATTATGAGCTCACCATACTCCAGTGTACAATAAACTTAGGGTAATTATTTGGGGCCCATCTACTCATATTATATTAAATGTGTTTGCAAATAATAATTTAAAACAAGGACTTTAAAACATATCACTTATTGAGTTGTAATTAGTGTACCAAACTGTTTATACCTGTGAATAATTTGGCTGTATATAGCGGTAAATAAAAGATTGTATGATTGTTGTATTATTTGGTGATTCTATTGAATGGTATGCGAGTGGGAAGGAAGAATGATTGTAAATTTAGGTATCCGAGAAGAGGCACAGCTGAGCTAGTCAGGAAAGCTGCTGAAAATTGTTTGGAAGCAGAAAATCGAGCGGGTAATTTTTTTTTTTGAAATTTTTATTTTTGAAAAGTATTTAATGGACACACTCGATTCTAAAACTTTATTTCCCGGTTCCACAGCACTCTTATGACAGTACAACGTTGGGACTTGAATGGTTTTTAGGGAGATCCAGAGACTGTCCCAACGATCCACAGCAATATATATATATATATATATATATATATATATATATATATATATATACAAAGACAAGTTATTTGCAGTCCGCAATAAGAAAATTGTATAGAAAGTAAGATGTATCTGTAAACAAACTCTTATGAAAATAATAAGAGCCATTGACAAATACAAATCGGGCTGGTAGTTATATAGCCATTAACAAAACATTAGCTTTATTACTTCATAGGGGAGGAAACATCCACTGACCAATGGTTTCGGCTTGTTAGCCTCATCAGAGTGGACTGTTCCCAAGAACCCTATGAAGTAATCGAAGCTATTATAATGATATAATTTCCAAACAATCACTGTACTATGGCAAAAGTAAATAAAACCGCCATCAGGTGATAAAACACCAACACTACTAAAGTGTGGAAGTACAGAATTGAACCGAAACTACATAATAAATTTTAAAAATGACTATAAAAGTACTTTTGGCCTTTGAGATTTGCGGAATGTTACAGCAAAATTTATTTGCTAACGTAACAAACCTTCTCGTGGCGACACCCGGGTTCATGCCCCATAGGCAATTCAAATAAACAAAGACAAGTTATTTGCAGTCCGCAATAAGAAAATTGTATAGAAAGTAAGATGTACTGTAAACAAACTCTTATGAAATAAGAGCCATTGACAAATACAAATCGGGCTGGTAGTTATATAGCCATTAACAAAACATTAGCTTTATTACTTCATGGGAGGAAACATCCACTGACCAATGGTTTCGGCTTGTTAGCCTCATCAGAGTGGACTGTTCCCAAGAACCCTATGAAGTAATCAACTATTATAATGATATATTTCCAAACAATCACTGTACTATGGCAAAGTAAATAAAACCGCCATCAGGTGATAAAACACCAACACTACTAAAGTGTGGAAGTACAGAATTGAACCGAAACTACATAATAAATCTCAAAGGCCAAAAGTACTTTTATAGTCATTTTAAAATTTATTATGTAGTTTCGGTTCAATTCTGTACTTCCACACTTTAGTAGTGTTGGTGTTTTATCACCTGATGGCGGTTTTATTTACTTTTGCCATAGTACAGTGATTGTTTGAAATTATATCATTATATTAGTTCGATTACTTCATAGGGTTCTTGGGAACAGTCCACTCTGATGAGGCTAACAAGCCGAAACCATTGGTCAGTGGATGTTTCCTCCCTTATGAAGTAATAAAGCTAATGTTTTGTTAATGGCTATATAACTACCAGCCCGATTTGTATTTGTCAATGGCTCTTATTATTTTCATAAGAGTTTGTTTACAGATACATCTTACTTTCTATATATATATATATATATATATATATATATATATATATACATATAAACCCCACACTTTAGGGACCTATATATTTACTATTTGGGCAAGATGTTATAAATTGTTCTTGGAATCAATCCACTTACTGAAAGACAATAGCGCTAGGAATAACAAACAAGAATTGAAATATTTAAGTACAGTACATACTCGTTTTTATAATCAATAACATTCCTGATTTTCCATCATTTTCTTAAAGCATCTATGTTAGTCACGTGTCACTAATTAATTTATGCGGTATAATTTCGTTAGGACGGCTCCGTGGCGTAGATCGTGTGCGCGTGACTACTACGCCCATGGTCCCAGGTTCAAATGCAGACACGGTCCGCTTGAAAAATGTTAGGCGAGCATTTTTCACAAAAATACGCCTTCGTTCGGATGAGAGGTAAAATGGAGGTCCCGTGTTTGAGTGTTGTCACGCACGTTAGAGATCCCTACCTTGCTTGGAACAGCAAGGGTTCGGCAAAATTCAAAATTTTACAGATAAAAAGCTCGCTTTCTGGCCAATGTAGTACCTTCGGGTGGAGCATTGGAAATCAAATGTACGGTATTATTTCGTTATTGTACCCTTAAGGGTGATTTTTTACTACAGTCTTATTTATCATCATGCGATTCATCGTGTGCAATGTTAAGTATTTTCATAGTAGTCCATCTCGGCAGCTAGATGTTCATTGTGATTCGTTACGTTACAATATAACCTAGAAGGTTTTAATTCTTTCATATTTAAATACAACAAACTCCTGGAGTTTTTTACGGAACACACAACAAACAATTCATAAGATACTTATAACCAGTATCCTTGAGAGCACATGTTTCCTTGTTCACTCTCTCGATCGACCGAGATCTAGCAATTTCGTATTAATTTATTGTGTTATTTGTAATTACCATAAAAAAACAACATGTAACTTGAGTAGGTTAGTTTACCAGAATAGGTATCGAACTAACTGCAGTTAGTCGATAAAGTTCGGACTGTATTCTACTAGGTTAGTTACTTTTAATTTTAGGAATACCGTTGTTTCATTCAATTGACAACTTCATGTTTGGCATAAGCATGTTGAAAGCAGCTAGTTTCTTTTGAATTTTGAGGAGATGAAAGGCTTTAAGTGATGCTCGAGTAACGCACAGGCAAAAATCACTCATCACATATTTATGAAAGCTTCTGAAACTGCAACCTAGAGTAACTGTAGATGAATGAACATTGTTAATTAATTGTGTGAACTGACAGATGCACCCAAGGTACGTTCTTGTAATTAGGTTAAGAATTGAGAAAGTAATTTTGTGATATAATATTAGGTCATTTCTCTTGGTTTAATAATATTGATATATACTTGTAATAAAAACATAATTGTACAATTATCTTATATTAGGACTTTTCACAGCCAATGTGAAGGTTATAGTTCTATTTTTGTTGCAATAAATTACGTTGCAATTACCTAGAGTCGTGATCAATATTCAGGTAATTTAACATTTGATTTTTTAAACTCTTCTTCGGTTAGCAATTATCAAGTAGGTATATTAGTGTCCTTACTATAGGTTTATTTTAGGTTGGCTCTTAATCTAGTGTACCTATTAGTTTTCATGTAAATTTTTGATCAGAGTCGCTTTCCTGATTTCAGGTTTTGACATCCTCTTGTTATTCTTTCTTGGAGCTTTTCCCTAGAAATTCGACGAGATTACGTGGGATTCAATTTAATTCCCGATTAAGACATATTTCACAAAGTTTAGCATTCGGGGACACTTTTCAAACACTTACACCTTCCATTCCACCGAGTTAGTTGGCAACCTTTTTCGTTAGTACAGTTGAGGATTTCGGTATTTTGTCAAAACAGAATTTTTACTGAGATTTTCTGTGGAATACCGGCTAGATTTTCTGGGGTCAGTACGTAACAAACTCTTCCGGGAAACTTCCTCTCCTAACACGTTTTGATGATGTATTTCGCAAGGCGGTTATTAGTAATTTTTCTAACTACTCATACCTTCTGCTATCTATTGGTGAGTGTGGCTTTCGTTATAGACTCAAGGGTTACTCTAACACATTTTTGTTCCAGATAATAAGCTTGAGAGTTAACATGACACTGTGCTGAATGTAACTTTATAAGACTTTTAACTGTAAGATTAAATATTTACCCCAATTTTTGTTAAAGAGCAGAGTATTACGAGATCGGAAGCAACACAAAGCTTACAAGACGGTTACGGTGTATATACCTTTAAACAAGTATTTAACTTTGTTGGCGAACAATATCTTATACTTCCAGATCTAACCGATAATCTCGGAGACGATTATAGAGGAAGCCCTGGAGCACTTTAATAATTAGCACACAATCCACTACGTATTCGGTTGGAGGCTGAAATCGTGGTTGTTAAGAAAATTACAAATTTGTGATTATGGCGTTTTTAGTATATTTAATTTTAAAAATAACAGTATGAGTTCAAGAAATTTTGTCCCTTGTCATTCAGCTTCTTTGTAGCAAAATCAACGAATCTGCATCGAACACCCCAATAGTAAGTATATTAATTTCAGCTATTTCGCGCAGATGGAGTATTTCTGATATTTGACCATTTTCATCACAGACATCTAAATATCTACATATGAAATATTATCTCGACTTTCCTGACTTTTAGGTCGAATGTCAGAGTGATCAGTATTTCAGGGACTATCATATACTGATGGAATACAAAGGAGTCCCATGTCACATGATTTTACCTTCACACTTCAACTACGCCATTGATAACAAAATGGTACAGGTTTCTCCGAAAACCTATTTCAAGCTGAAATAGCTCATTCGTTGCTTTCTGACATCTTCGTAACAGATAAACAAAAAAAATAGTTAGCTATATATAGGAAATATGCTTTTAATAGCTCTAAATAGCATTCACAAACAAATTTCCTGTCCAACAATATAACAAAGAGCTTTTGTGATGTATACGTCAGGAACGATGTTACTTGTTAATGGAGCTGTTGTTCCTGTTACAGCCCTCGTTTCTAAATACGTCACAATTGACCATTAAGGTCACTTGTTTGATTATACTGAATTTCTAATTAAACAATTGCGCAGCAGTTTCAGTAGGAAAAGGCCCATTTAGATAAAAAATTTTAATATTTGCAAATTTGGTATTTTTACATGCTCTGATAGTCAAATTCGGAATATTGAAATTACAAACTTCTAATGGCATAAAAAGAATGTGCATCTAATGTAAAAAGTATTTCGGTAGCATTCTGCTCGTTGTAACAAGCTTTTGTCATAAAATGTGCTTCAATTTCTGTAACTATATTGACGACAAGGATAATATGCAAACACCGTGAGAAAGAAAAAAAACGGCTTTCTGTATGAGAAACTAAACAACGAAATGTTAAATATCCACTACTCAGCAAATTTTCTAAAACATCTTTCCAATATATTATGTTACCTCTTATCCCTCTGCTATTTGCATTCTTATCGAGGATAGGATTTATTATCATGGTAAAACAAAATTAATAGAAACCGAAGCTTATACAAGCAGAAGGAATTCCTGTGGAAATAACTAAGTAGATGTCTGTACATTAAAAGAATGGTGATGCCATCAGCAGTTACTGCTACCCCGACTTTACTTCCTGTTTCTATTCTGACAAATTTCTGAGCTTGGAAGCAAAAACGATCATTCGCTTGTAGTAACAGATACTCGGACTTTAATGGACAACTTGTTTGGTCAGCTTGTGCGACAAAATAAGACACACTATATTTCTTTCAGTTATAAACCTTTTACCGTTATTTTACACTGCCAGATTGCTATAGCATACGTATATATAATATTCATAAGCAAGAGAACCAGTAGCTATATTTAACTGTTTATACAAATTATGTAAACACCATATCTTTTTTTAAGTCCTTAATTAGCAAAGGTTCTAGACAATTAAATATAACCATGTACATGATCAAGAATGCACAAGAGATTATAACTAGGACGCTTAACAGAACAAACAAATTATAAACTGTAATATTTATTATAACGTAGTCCCAAATAAGGTATATACAATTAATAAAATAATTTCAGGCAGTAGCAATGTGAGGTATCAATTTAAAATACCAGAAATTGTAAAATAAAACCTTTCGTTTCCACTTTAAGCAATTGTTTGAACCTTACAGCTTCATTTTTATAAATAGAATGACTATAAATTAATTCATTCCCGCTATTCAATAAAAATTCTTAATATATCCCCATTTATACTATTAATTTATAAAATGAAATGCAATCTATTTATCAGTCTACAATTTTGACTATTGATCGTAATCACACCTAGCTACTTATACTCGTCGATTACACACTGCACGTCAAACTCTGCATCTCCACCTCCACCTCCACCTCCACCTCCACCACCTCCACCTCCACCTCCACCTCCACCTCCACCTCCACCTCCACCTCCACCTCCACCTCCACCTCCACCTCCACCTCCACCTCCACCTCCACCTCCACCTCCACCTCCACCTCCACCTCCACCTCCACCTCCACCTCCACCTCCACCTCCACCTCCACCTCCACCTCCACCTCCACCTCCACCTCCACCTCCACCTCCACCTCCACCTCCACCTCCACCTCCACCTCCACCTCCACCTCCACCTCCACCTCCACCTCCACCTCCACCTCCACCTCCACCTCCACCTCCACCTCCACCTCCACCTCCACCTCCACCTCCACCTCCACCTCCACCTCCACCTCCACCTCCACCTCCACCTCCACCTCCACCTCCACCTCCACCTCCACCTCCACCTCCACCTCCACCTCCACCTCCACCTCCACCTCCACCTCCACCTCCACCTCCACCTCCACCTCCACCTCCACCTCCACCTCCACCTCCACCTCCACCTCCACCTCCACCTCCACCTCCACCTCCACCTCCACCTCCACCTCCACCTCCACCTCCACCTCCACCTCCACCTCCACCTCCACCTCACCACCACCACCACCACCACCTCCACCTCCACCTCCACCTCCACCTCCACCTCCACCTCCACCTCCACCTCCACCTCCACCTCCACCTCCACCTCCACCTCCACCTCCACCTCCACCTCCACCTCCACCTCCACCTCCACCTCCACCTCCACCTCCACCTCCACCTCCACCTCCACCTCCACCTCCACCTCCACCTCCACCTCCACCTCCACCTCCCTCCACCTCCACCTCCACCTCCACCTCCACCTCCACCTCCACCTCCACCTCCACCTCCACCTCCACCTCCACCTCCACCTCCACCTCCACCTCCACCTCCACCTCCACCTCCACCTCCACCTCCACCTCCACCTCCACCTCCACCTCCACCTCCACCTCCACCCCACTCCACCTCCACCTCCACCTCCACCTCCACCTCCACCTCCACCTCCACCTCCACCTCCACCTCCACCTCCACCTCCACCTCCACCTCCACCTCCACCTCCACCTCCACCTCCACCTCCACCTCCACCTCCACCTCCACCTCCACCTCCACCTCCACCTCCACCTCCACCTCCACCTTCCACCTCCACCTCCACCTCCACCTACCACCCTCCACCTCACCTCCACCTCCACCTCCACCTCCCACCTCCACCTCCACCTCTACCTTCCACCTCCACCTCCACCTCCACCTCCACCTCCAGCCATCCTATACAGCATCACGGTGTTACCTGTGTTACATATTACAACTTTGCTACTCCTGTCCTGATGAGCTCAATCAAAGGCGAAACGGGTCGACAGGATGTCCTTATGGCTAATATTAAGTTACTGGCCAATAAATTTCCTTCCTTAATACTAATTTAAGATCCTTTTAACTTACTTATTGTATATAATAATCGCTTTGGCTGTGGAACAAAGCTGTTGAGCTGGGTCTCCTCCGTGCCGACTGTTGCTAGAACCTGCGATGTCAAGTAAAACAATATGAAGACACAAACTGTGAGCTACGTGATGCGGCATTTCCCATTGTAACAATTTTATTTTTGATTAATAAATCCCTTCATCAAAGTGCGAGAATAATAAAACACTTTTATTAAAATAACGGTAAAATACATTTAACAACTAAGGTAATACGTTAGAGCAGCATCTTTATTTGGTATTCTATTTGTAGTTGAATATCTGTGTCTTCTACAGCTATTCGCAGGCGTGTTTAGGTTTGACAACCTCTTTCTTGGACGCTCCGGTCGCCCGAGCGAGTTTGATAATCAGTCGGCCGTACGTGGAAGAAGAGATAAGATGTACCAGAGACTTCAGGCCGGCAATTTGCGTATAAATTTTGTGGAGTCGACACATCTTTGAATAGCGGTTGGTATCGTATGAACGTTATTAATTTGTTTAATTGAGATATTTTATTTAGCGCACGAACGACATGAACAATGCAACTTAGAAGATAGGAAATTCAATCCCTTTTGTTAAAACCACTTTGTTTTACGACGTGTAAAATGCAACTAAGAAGATAGGAAATTCAATCCCTTTTGTTAAAACCACTTTGTTTTACGACGTGTAAAATGCAACTTAGAAGATGGAAAGTTTAACCCATTTAAAGAAGACCACTTTGTGATACAGCGTGAAGATGCTACTTTGGTAAGGCAGCGTGATTCAACATATTGCAGCAGCTGACGAATGTATTGTGACCGTATTTAATTCTACACCTGGAACAACTCCATGTGGTAGAAGCTGTTTAGGATGAGCTGGGTTCATACTACATGCAGTAAACATCGCATGATATAACAAGTACCTCATCTAGGCGAGAAAAGCAGTTTTTGGTTCGTAGTTAGCTTTAAGTAATTTTTTGTGTTTCAAATTAGAAACACGCTAATTTGTTCTTATGTGTAAAAGCACGAATATGATATATGTTTCAACTATTGCTGAGCTGGAATTTCCAGTGTCAAAATTAAAAATTCACTAATTTGATGTTCTAAGAAACCGTTAGTTACAACAACAGGTGTTACTGACGTCACTTATTTTTCTGTAGTATACTGCTGACAGATGCGTTCTTGAAAGCAAATGCTTCGAACAGCTTTAGCACATCTTGTGTAAATAAGAATATTTTTGTGATCATTTTTTTAAACTAAAACTAGTACATGTAACTTAGAAAGGAATAACTTGAGTAGTAACATTTTTAAATGTAATCTGCCTGAACAGATCTGCACGGGTTATAGTATCTTTGTGTAACAAGTTTACAATATGCTGTAAAATGTTTGATTATGAATAATTTTGATAAACCTTAATTTAAAATTCACGAAGTAATTCAATTATTTATTAAATTTTGTTGCATTGCATTTTATTTTAAAAGAGATTTCTTTTTAGTAAATTATTGGTTCAAGATTAAAGTTTTTTATTTTGATCAAATATGATCAAACCTAACCACAGAAAGCTAACATCTTTAAGAGTAGAATTTTGATGCCAACTTTATATAGAAAATACCTTTTCACTATTTCGTTATGTATATTTGCGGGACACAAATAGTGTTCCACCTTTTTTTATTAATCTAACTATTATAATTTCTTACAGGAACAGCGTCTTATTTTATTAAGACAGGTTTTTGTCATCGAAGGCGATCTTTCTTTCTATGGGTCTCCACGTCCGCCCTTAGAAATATGCCATGCCATTATCGTGAATAAGTCCGGACTTGGTGGCGCCTATTTGTCTGAGATTGAGTTTGACATACAAACAGATTTTGACTTACCCCCCCATTTCTCATAGCTCTACCCAAGGAATAGACCCCTAGTTATGTCGGAAGACTTCGTTTCACTAGCGCCCAACGTCTAGAGTCAGATATAAATTAGAAAAATACGCTTCACTGGCGCCCATTCGAAAAATACGCTTCACTGGCACACAACGTGGTGCAAGACATAATAATAAGAAAAAAAACACCGTTTCACCATATGTGTCTGTGTTAATTATGCAACTTTGCTACTCTTGCTTTGATGAACCCTAATAAGGGTGAAACGCGTCGACGATTTGTTCATATACCCTGTTTATATCGCTTGGTAGATCGTCACCCTTGTAAGTACTTTGTGGTTGTTGGAATATAGTAGTAATTTAGAGTAACACAACACTTCGGTACATCATTGCTATATAATGAGACTAGAAGGGGGACCAGGTTGAAACATTGCGGTACTCCAATATTCATCGTGAATTTCCCATTTAGCTGTCATCGAACGCGATGACAAATAAGCAAAAAAAATAATATCAGTTTATAAAATAAACCAGACGTCGCTAAATGTTTAAGCATGACATCATGATCACTTTACCAAAGTCATAACGAAATCAGCATATACGACATCAACTTAACTTCTAGTTCTGTGACCACCGCGTTAGACTTATTTAGTAGAAATATATGATGATCTTCGTCTATTAATCATTTTAATGGAACCGTTTTGAATATGTTTAAAGAGTTTTGTTGAAACCGAAAGTAAATATACAGGTGTATTGGATTTTGCAAGCATGACTAATGCTTTCTCCTTTGTTTTAGGAAAAGTAGCTGTTTCAATTGATAATTTGAATATAGGCATAAGTGGTCTATGTAACTATTTTCAACGCCCTTTTAAAATTACGGCGAAGAGCTCCGTCAACTTGGCCCCCCCTCCAAACGATTTATTGAAATGTGGCATGTGCACCAGAAAGTACTAGACTTGCACCACCAAAATAATAGCTTGCACCATGCTGAAAAAACAATTGCAGTAATTTGTTTAAAAGGGGGGCTAGAATGACGCTGCCCCCCCTCCATTAGAATTTCAAAAAATAATATGCGCTCCAGATAGAGGAAAGCTTGCACCACCTTGTAACACTAAATTTAAAGTTTGCACCACTTCAGAAAATTAGATACAGGGCCTTTTCTCAAGGGGGGCTAGAATAACGCGAGTCCCCGTCCATTCGAATTTCAAAAAAATAATATGTGCACCAGTTAGAGAAAAGCTTGCACCACCTTGCACCGCTAAATTTAGAGGTTGCAGCACCTTCAATAAGTCGTCACATAATTGTTCTAGGTTAATCATTGTCTTATACCAACCTCACAATCAAGTGCTACTACCAAAACAAGTCCAACCACATCTAATGCTAAAATTATTTTGTGCTTCTTTTAATTAAAGTACTACAATATTGTATTTAATTTAATTATATTATCTAATTACCACATGACTGTTAAGGAGGAGTTTACTATAACAGGGTTACATATGTACCTGCAAGATAATGCAGAAACACGTAATGTACGTGTCACGGGGTGTTTTAAGTAAATTGAAGTCAAGTTATAGGATAGGCATCACTATTCAGTATTAATGCCCGTTTGCACCGACATATTTAAGCAGTACTTAACAGTAAGCGATTCTAAAGACTATAAGACACTATAAGACATCCTTAAGCATCGTAAATAATTCTTAATTTTAAGCATAGAATTTGCGGTGGCTTAGGAACTTCTTAGCTTAGGGCGCATGTCCATGATATTTGTGAACGATGGTAACAGAACACAAATTTGTTTACATTTATTTATAGTAGCCACATAACTCTGATGCTGTTGAAGAATAAGACGTTTTAAAGTAATTAATTTTATTTACAATAATCATGGACCGACAAGTATGTGTTAATTGAAGATGAGTTCGATGTACTAGAAATTATAGCATCATTTCCCCGAGTAGTGGGTGTTGCGGCTTTTAACGACTGTACGTTTCTGAAGCGTCCATCAGGACATGCAGCATTAAATTCTAATTCAATCTTTTTCCAGGCACGTTGTTTCTCTTCATTAGTGACAGGATCAGTTTTTTTGTTTCCACAATATTTTTATACTTGTGGATTAAACTGAAGAGTAACTGCTTCTCAGAACCAGAAATACTAATTTTGCGTTATAAATATTTATGGGTCCGCGTTGGGACCGTGTCATTTTATAAACTAAAGTCGACGTTTCGCCCACTTTTGTAAGGGGCTTCATCAGGATAAGAAAAAAGAATAAGTAATAAAATAAAAATAATAATAAAGATAAGAATGATAATATTAAATAGACAAGTTAAAGTGTAAAGAGTGTAGTTACTCCTGAACTAGCAGACTCACTAGCCCATTCAAAGTGGCTAAGTTACTTCGCCACAACACACCTTTTGGCTTTGAATGGACTAGTGAGTCTGTTAGGTCAGGAGTAACTCTACTCTTTACACTTTAACTTGTCTACTTAATATTATCATTCTTATCTTTATTATTATTTTTATTTTATTACTTATTCGATTTCCTTGTCCTGATGAAGCCCCTTACAAAAGTGGGCGAAACGTCGACCTTAGTTTATAAAATGTCACGGTCCCAACCCGGAACCATAAATATTTATAATGACTCCGGCCGTAAAAGCCTCCGACAATATCACATTAATTTTGCGTGTCTTCTCTTTCTGCAAAATTGTTACTCTATAAGTGCATATTAACTAAATAGTTTTACTTGCTTTTCCATTATTAATGATGGGTTAATTAAAACGAACTTGTACAAAATAATCCAAATGAACGCTATGAACTAACCTGTAATAAAAACGTTTATGGAACGAAACAGAAGTTTATTAGAAAGGCTAAAATCAACCACGAGCTAAAAGCTCCCTATACCAGATTTTACGTGGTTGCCAAACTTTATATGTCTTAAGAAATACTTTAATAAGTATACGACCTGTCGTTGCTGGTGCAACAGATTATTATAGTAAGCAGTTCTTAAATCCAAGAACTGCTTATATAAGAAGTTCTTATTCATATGTCCGTGCAAATGGACATAAGTCGCATAGAGTACACCTTGTTCCCTAGTAAGTGAAGTGGAGTGAAGAAGAAGTGAACGTTTTTGATTTTAAAAAATAAGAGCTTTTTAACGGAAAAAAGTCAATATTTAATACTATTGTAAAATTTGCGGTGAATTTCGAATAGCTCTATGGTAGAGAGAAGTGGACATGTATACAAAAAATAAGTGATGATTAACAAATAACATATAATTAAGGGTTTTAACCAGAACAAGCATTTACTTTAAAGCACTCGCCTGTTGTTTACGAAGCCGTGCCAACGAAAAAAACGATGTAAAATCTACTCTTCTTTTTGCGGGTGCAGCGAAGCACATTTATGTCGATAGCGGTGTTCTGAAGAAAAGCGGTTCTTCTAATTAATTTGTTCTACGTAGAACATGTAAGCAGTGATGCGCTCTGTTAGAACGACAAATCGATACCCTTCTTGCTTTCTGGGTTTTCCAGTTAATACTACACTGTTCTTGCACATGCGGAATAACAAAGTTTATCACTCGTGGCACTTGTTGGCGCGTGCTTGAAGTAAACATGGAAATTTACTCTAACAAATTTAAATATACTAAGGCGACCGTAAATAATCAACAAACTCAACGAAAAATAAATTTAGCCGTAAATTATTTACAATATAAACGGAACAACTATTAAAACAAATTAATGGGTTTTCTAGTGATTAGTGGTTCCTTCAAGGATCATCACAAAACCGTAAGTATATAAATACAATATAAGTCGCTAAGTCAAATACGGTGACCAGAAATATTTTCAAGTAAACTAGTATTGCCATATCAACAAAAATTAGATAATGCAGTAAGTACAAATCCAAAACGTTAGACTTTAAAATACACTATTTATTATGTATTTATAAATGTGTACTAACTCAAGTCATGAAAATTCTCTTCTAGGAAGGGTTTTGTGTTTCTGGAAGTAACTGTGTAGCTGACCTGTGGATGAGTCATACTCTTGAGTAGAATCACAATAGCAAGCAAAAGGGTCTTGACTTAAATACTCCTATCGGCGTCGTACAATTCCATTCCCAATTGTTAGTATTCGTGGACACTCTATTTTTGTATGAATGTACCTGACAAATTAAAACGATCGTGTATGAACTGGGAACTTTCTAAATTCTAAATTCCAAATCTTGTGATTTATTTGTAGGTCATTGGACACGGCAATTTTTACTTACATTTCTAATGCGCACTGTCTAATTAAAGACAAGGGTCATTGTTTATTTTGAGGAATTGGCAAATTTTATTAGTTGAAATGTTATTTATTAATTAATTCGATTACATTGTTTTTAAATGTTTTGGTAAATATTGTAATGTTATTTATGTTATGTAATTCCTAATCCGTTGTCTAGTGTCCAAATAAAATGTGGAATTAAATCCTAGGTAAGTGGTGCCCAATTTAAGACCGCTCCAATCTTTATCGAAACCTATGTTGAGTACGCTTCTCTGCCCTGTATATAGTTGGTTGTAATTGCGTTACCTGGATTTCTAACTTATTGGCGCAAGTTTGTGGGGCGGACCAATTTCTTTATGTAAATCTTTGATAGGGTTTTGCGTTTTTTGAACTTGTGCTTTTTATGCGCCATTAAAATTAACGTTTGTGCCTTTAAGGGTTCGTCTTTGGGAAATTATGGAAAAATTAACCCTCACTTTCACCATCATAGATTTAAATGTTTGTTTGATTGATTTATTTAAATGGTGTTAACTCGCCACTTCTCGCCTACCTTCCCCCCAGCTTATGTTATTGTTTACTCCTTGCTCATTCTTATTTGTGCTACTTGTGTTAGCAAGATGTTCATATACAGGTTGTAAATCTATTTTGTATACATAGGGAAATCACATGCGAAATTAAACTTTGGTAAATATTGGCTCCCTTATTTTATCGAGAAATGGTAAAGGGATGATTTGTTAAGGATGAATTGCTCTTTCTGTTGCTTTACTATAATGGTTACATTTTAAATCCATTAAGCCATTTTCTGGAAAACATTTTTCACTTTTTAAACACTTTTTTAACGTAACTTGAAACTATCTTGTGGGCTAAGTTTTAAATTTTGTACACAAGCTGCAATGAGCGTACATTTAAATGTATTAAATTTTGATAAAGATCCACATCGTCAAACCACAAGAAATTAAAAAACATTAATAAGCGGTCACTCATCCAATTTTATGTCCTTGCTGAACGATGCTTAACGTCGGTGATAGCGAATAATAATAATTAATGTAAGAGTGTGTTAAGTACAATAACCGGTGGTAGATAATACCGCTTGGTTTATCGCAAACAAATCTTGACTTTTAAAAAAAAGAATAAAAGTTATGTGGTATGCTAAACCAATTTCCAACACCGTGTATAAGTATGTGTAAAGGGCACTCTTAGATTATGCCCGGGTGACAGTTACGCTCGCTACGTCGCTGATAACGCCTATAAAAATAAACTTTCGATTTGAACCGATGGCATTGTCAAAAACTTGGGCTCCTATACATATAACATCATATAATTTTTTTCAACTACTCTCGATGCAAGACTGGCGAGATTTGTCACGCGAGATACGAGACGAGATTTTGAAAACTCTTGTATCGTTTCGCAAAGAAAAACACCAATCTCGTCTCGCATCTCGTCTCGTAAACGAGACGATATTTGCAAGACTTTCGTCAACTAGACTTTTCGCGGGCATCACTAGCCACAGCCCTCTAAATCTATTTTGTAATTATTTTGACGAGAGGGGCGGGGGTGTTACAACATTTTTGAATGGTACAATTGGGTACAAAATCGGTACAAAATTTTGAGATCGATTTTAAAGAAATCTGAGCAAGTGAGGTACGTCGTTTCGTCAGCATTACTTTCGATGAGTTTGGTTGTAGATGCAACTTTCTGGTAGGATGACGTAATAAAAACTAGTGCAATATTAGAAAATGTTGGTCACTGGTCACTGTATTGTCAAGGTATGGTATGATATTTGGAGAATGGCGATTTTGGGGTTATTCGGATTATATGATTTAGGATTTTAAAGCTTATTCTTCAAAAATAACCTTAGTCGTTTATAATAATTATGTTTATTTAAACGATTTCTTTGTTTGCTCTTAATGTACATGATGGTGTGGATTTTACCAGGTCGCGATTTAGATGTCCAAAAGCAGGGAGATGAGAAATTGAGAAGTCATTTAAAAAAATAGAAACTGCACAGTTTCAAGCTAAGTTAAAATTCGCCCATTAAGCTGACGCAACTGCTCAAAATTTCTAGATATGTATTTATCAAAATTTTATGCTTTACTTACTTAATTGCTTGTATTACACTATTTTAAATGGTTAATGATTTTCCTAGTACCACAATGGTTTATTCAAAAACAATCCTGAAAACGTGTCTCATATCTAGTTGTTTCTTAAAATTCAACAGTATGTAACTGTACGATGAAAAACTGGCGTAATAACCAACAAGAAAAGCGCCGTATGGAACAACATCAGTGATAGTATTAAAATAGACAAATCACTCAAATGTCATCCATTGCAGTTTATACTCCATTTGCAAAAAATTATTTCAACTTATGTGAGTTACTAAATATAAATAAGTATTAGAAGCAAAAAGTTGAAAAGCCAGGAGAAAAGAAAATATTAAACTGAGAAAGTTGCAGTGGAAATTTCTGGACAGAAGAACGTGCTAGTCTAACATCGATTTTTATTTCTTCTGAAAATAGTCCTCGACAATTTATACTAACGTTAACAGCAGAAAAGTATCTACAATATTTTCAAACAACTTTTCATAATTATAGTAATAAGGGTCAGCATGTTAAACAAAAAAGATACATTGCCAGATGCTACCTGGTTTACAGAAAGCACTCTTGGACATACATCGTTTTTCAAAGAAATTTTGAGACCACTCGCCCACCATGCATCTTAATGTTTAAGCGATGTAATATGCATACTGATGGGTGTTTTGCAATGATTGCTGGAAGTTGTTTAGAATGTAATTCTGTATTTAAAGGTGTTATTAATACAGAACCCACCACACAAGATAACATCAACATCGATTGTTTATATACTGGAAACTACAATGTAGACCATGCAATAAGATTAAAACGCTCTCTATCTGGCCTTAGAAGATAACAGGTAACGTCTAAATTAATTCAAGATGTTGCGTCATCTGTATATAGGAATGAAGGACTCAAAACCTATTGATGTTTGGAGATTCGATTCCATTCGATTTGCCTAATTTAACGACTTTACGGAATGCTAAATATGAACTGCACAAACAAACATTATTGGACGACGATCCTAAAACTAAATGTATACTAACGTATAACGGCATTATACGAGATATAGGGTATTCACCATTTTTTTATAATGTACTGAAGTAACAACCAAATACACGTTTTTCGAAATTATTGTGGAAAAAATACGAGGACCATTTTTTTTCAACTTCCGATCGCTCCGTGCAGACGCTACGCGGGTAGCAGAAAGCGGGCAGACGCTGTAGGCGGCTGCGCAGCTCTTGCACTACACACTCCGCCATTGTTGACATTCAGGCGTCAGTCGGCGTTGTTCTACAGCCACGTAAACATGTCCGCTATTATTGATGCTCCTGCCAAGTGTGAAGTGTGATTCGTTTTCTACAGACCGAAGGCCATAGTGCTACAGAAATCCATCAAAGAATGAGTCGTGTGTATTGGGAATACTTCATGAGTGATGGTGTTGTGCGTGAATGGTGTCGAAAGTTTAAAGATGGCCGCAATAATGTGCATGATGAAGGGGGCCAAGGGCGCAAATCTGTCGTTTCAGATGACCTGGTTAAACGTGTTGTAAGAATGGTTAAAAAACCCGCAGATTCACTATTACTGCTTTGTCTACGAAATTTCCAGAAGTTTCAAGGTCTGTTTTGTACTCTATTGTTACTGAACGGTTAGGCTACAAAAAACTTTGTGCACGTTGGGTCCCAAAAATACTGACGGACGGCCACAAAACTCGACGAATGGCATCAGCGTTGGAGTTCCTTGTGCATTATCATGATGAAGGAGACAACTTTTTAAAATCAAGCGTGACTGGGGGTGAAACCTGGATTCAATACGACACACCGGAAACAAAACGACAAACACAACAATGGATGCATTCAACTTCACCAAACAAACCAAAGAAATTCAAACAAACCTTCAACAACAGAAAGACCATGGCTACTGTGTTTTGGGACCAAAAAGGTGTGTTGCTTATGGAGTTTAAGGAGCCCGGAACCACAATCACTGCAGCTGTTTATTGTGAACCAACGAAGAGAAAAGCTAACCGCTGGAGTTGTTATGATCTACGACAATACCCGTCCACGCACTGCTGGAGCAACTCAACGGCTTCTCGAACAATTTGGATGGGACATTTTCGATCATCCGTCATACAGTCCTGACTTAGCACCAAGCGATTTTCTTTTTTTTCCTGACCTGAAGACGTGGCTTGGTGGGAAGCGCTTTCAAACCAATGAAGACCTTCAAACCAACGTCAAGGACTACTTGAATTCATTGGCGGCAACTTTCTTTGAACAGAGTATTGAAAAGCTTGTCTACAGATATGACAAATGTCTTAATTTCTTCGGTGATTATGTCGAAAAGTAACCGCAAGTGTACCAATCTTTTGGTAATAAAGTTATTGTTTTATATGAACTTGTCTTTTATTTATAGCCTTTCGGAGGTTGAAAAAAAAGGCCCTCGTGTATTGCGTGTTGCAATTGATGCTACGGGAGGAATAGTAAAAAAGTTTCGCCATCCATGGGGATACAAAAGCGCCCATATTTTTTTATATAATATAGTTGTAGGAAACCCACAAACCAGTAATCAATATGCAGTAGGTAACATGTTGAGCGAATTCCACAGCACTCAAACTATTAGCAAATGGTTATCTGCTTGGCTTCGTTCTGGTGCAGTAATTCTAATGGAAGTTGATACAAATATGTCATTAGTACTTATATATGATTGTACGCAAAATTTTACACAGTTTAAAACATTTTCGGGATATTTAATTGAATGGCCGTCAGTCATAAGTCAGAAAGAGAAATTTGAAAAACTCATAGAAATGAGGTAATAGGAAATACAATTATTCCCTACTGATAGAAATATCAATACAAACGTGATAGGTATATTGAAAAATATAAATACATCCGAATATTATATTAAGTTAGTGTATTGTAGATAGATACATCCATAGAAATGTAATTAAATTAAAAATTTGTGGATGACCTCTCCGGAAGTATCTGTCTACGACTTTGGTTCTATATGCTGTTTAAAACTCTGCTATATTTGGTTCTAACTTGACTTAAGTTTGACACCCCTGAATGATGCAGTTATATTATGTGTTCTGTAATACTTTGCAAGTGCATTTGTGAGCCTGTTGTAGGAACGTCTTGATCCTGTCCTAAAGTCCATATTATTAGTCACCTCGTTATTAGATAATACTCCTATAATTAAATGAAATATAATTGCACTATTTTAAATAAAAGAAATGCAAGAAAAACATTTTAGCATTGGATCTGCTTAGGATTCTTTTGGTAGTGCAATTCAGAAACGTTGGAGTTTGGCACTGTCTTATCTAAAATAATGTAAAATAATAATGTGACGACTTATTGAAGGTGGTGCAAGCTCTAAATTTAGCGGTGCAAGGTGGTGCAAGCTTTCCTCTAACTGGTGAACATATCACACATTTTTTGAAATTCAAATGGAGGGGTTCGCGTCATTCTAGCCCCCCTCGAGAGAAAGCCCTGTATCTAATTTTCTGAAGTGGTGCAAGCTCTAAATTTAGTGGTGCAAGGTGGTGCAAGCTTTCCTCTATCTGGTGCACATATTTTTTTTTTAAATTCAAATGGAAGGGGGTTTGCGTCATTCTAGCCCCCCCCATAAACAAATTACCGCAATTGTTTTTCCAGCATGGTGCAAGCTATTATTTTGGTGGTGCAAGGTGGTGCAAAAGTAGTATTTTCTGGTGCACATGTTACACTTCAATAAATCGTTTGGAGGGGGGGCCAAGTTGACGGAGCCACGGCGAAGGCTCATCTGGTCCAGCTGATTTAAGTTTTTTACCAGAGTGATTATAATCACTTATATGGAAAAAGCATCCGTATTTATGCGCTAGAATTCTTGAATGTATATATAACCACTTGAGAAATAGGTTTTATATGAGGGTTCCTTACAATTATATACATAAGAGGAATAATTTTCAAATACAGGGTCGGCATCATCTGCCGTGGTTTGTGTACCACCAAAAATTGTTTATATTGTAATATACAGAATTCTTGGTTAGATTTATTTAATTTCTACGTGCTGTGTTACAATATTTGAAAATTTTTACGGATAAAAGCTACTGCAAGATATTTCTCTGAGTCTCTTTGTAATATAGCATTTGTTGGAGTGTCATTTCCAAAAAGCGATGTAAGGCTTCTTAGCACTAACTACACCGCGATTTAAGGATGCATAAGATCAATAACAGTTTTCTGGTTACACTGAATAACTAAATCTTGCTATTTACCTTAATTTGATTTTTATTGCTAGACATACCCCTGTAGAAATCTTTAAGCATTTCGATCGATACTAATGTCATAGAACTTGGCACTACTTACCGTATATTAATCCAATTTGTCCAATTATGAAATAATTAGCAATCTTACTTAATTATGATTACCCAATATTAAGAAAATTACACAATTTTCAATAATTCTGTACTTATAGATTACTATCGCATTTTCCTGTTTCGTGCAGTTGGCATTCAATCAAACATGGAACGCCACGTTCATCTGAAAACAAGTATTTTCTGTTTAATATCACTAGGTTGTTGGCCGGTCCATTTTAAAAATAAATACGTGGGGATTTTGTACAAGCTATATGGCGTGCTTACTATAACCATCCACATAGTGTTTGTAGTTTCACAATATCTGGAAATTTACCTCTTGGTTGGATTGAGCATTGACGACATTTTGGCACTTTTCGGTATCAGCTTACTGTACACTATCGACTTGATTAAAATATGGGTGGTTCGCAGTACAGTCATACAAAGGCTGCTTTCCAAAGTATTGACAACAGAGCAAGGAATCTTTCATAATAAGGACCCTGAGGTTACCAAGATATATATGAAACACGTTTCTGCAAATAATACAGCGAACAGGGTATGGATTGTTTTAGCATATACATGTGTCGTTTTGTTTGGAGCTGCACCTAAGATAACCGAAATGCTGGATCCACCTAACCAGATTATTGAGGTTGTTAATGATACGGTTGTATATCTGCCAAGGCCATTGGTATATGTTGCATGGGTACCTTACGACAGATATAAATATTATAAAATTACAATGACTTGGCACGTTGTTGTTGAAATGGTAGTTTGCACGTATTTGACTGCATGCAACACTTTTCTGTACGGTTTGCAAACATTTGCGTTATCCCAAGTAAGATTAATACAACAGCATATAAGAGAAGTTGCTTTTGACAAAATGGAGACAAGAAACATCATTATATACCACAAAGCAGTCATCATGTAAGTATGCTACACTAAATTGAAAAGATTTTAAACGGAGTTAAAAAAATTATGAAAACTTTCCATAAAAAGGTTTTTAATGCTCTCTCAAATGAACAAAGTAATCCATTATACACATGAGCGAAAGAAATTGTTCATAAAGTATTGTTGAAAGCTTTCATCAATAATAATTTTGAAAACAAATTATAAATTCAAAAAAATCACCTAAGAAGATAAAAATAATTTACAATGTCAAGAAAGACTACACAATTTCGGTTTCAACCCATACCTTTATAAACATAAAAATATTGCTGCCAGAAGCATCGTGTTCTATTCTTTCTTATCTAAGGGACATTATAAAAGAATATTCTGCAGAAGACTGTTGCGCACTCTTAGGCGTTTATGTATGTCAATGCGTTAGCTCCTACCTTACCTCTGCTCGAATCATTCGTAACTTCAACCTTAAAATTTGTTTGATACAGTTCTTTATTACTCCATATCCTAGACAACTTTTTAGTTAATAGTAAATACCGTTTTAGTATTTTGAACCGTAAATCTTTATACCGGAGCCTTTACCTTTCTGTATCACCCATACATCTTGCTATACCCCTTCACTGAAATAACAGTCTTTCAGGTGCATTGTAATGTTTCTCTTTTTATAGTCATTTCAAAAAAAACTTTCCTTGCTAACTACATCAGTCCACCTAATCGTAAATATATCAACAGGATAACCGATGTTTTAACCTCCAAAATTTTTGCAGTCGCATACTATTAAAATGTACATCTATGTTTTTAACAGGACCTAAATAATTTCATTAGGCTGGCCTAATTTCGATGTCCATCTGTATTAGTAAGCCAACTCCCTGCTTCCTCCTTTACTGCTGTTAATTATTCTAATACAAGATCTCCCGTCATCATTTTGCTTAATATATCGCAATATTTTTTGTTTAGTTTATGTACATGTTTACGTCTAAGTTTACACGAAATACTTATTTCATTTAATTTAAACTTATTCTAACGTTATATCTGTTTCTGTTTATACCATTATATTATGCGCATTCGTTAGCATTTTAGTTTTCGTTGTGAATTTTGACTCACAGCTTTTCAGCTTCTTTTATTTTCGGAATTATTTTCCCTGCATGCAAGTTAGATAAGGTAGAAACAAGTTCATCTTATATACTATTACACATGTATCAATATGATATTGACTTAATAATTTTTATTACTGTATTAAAAATTATAAATCACTTAGCACTCTCTAAGGTGCATTTTTATTTTCTCCAAAGCTATAAGCAATTTATTCAGTAGGTAACATCGGAAAATTAGCCTTATTTTGATAACCAGGTCTATTACTGTAGCCTTTCGTACTATAATTCATTCTTTTAAAACAATTTTTTGTGTTATTGTTATTTTTCTACTACCGCTTCCAACCTGGAATTAATTTTCTTCTAACATCTTTTATTTTTTGTTGTGTATTCCATTAAGCGTTATTGTAATTGGTATCTTTGTACAGTAGTTTAACGAACTATTGGTGTCTAGAATATTGGAACCCCTGATCAAGTGAATACTGCCTTGTACAAAGTCCGAAATACTATTCTTGATTCGTTACCTAATCCATGGTAATTTCCGCTAGAACTAAGTTATTCTTTGGATCTTGCTTGACCTTATTTCTTTAGTACGATTTAAAATTCGGGTTCCGTCGGTTATTAATTTCATCTGTTCATCTAATCTTACGAATAACCACATAACCGATATCATCAGCGGAATTTCATACATTGTGTGTTTGTTTGTTTGTTTGTTTGTTTGTTATCGACTTTATTATTTCAAAATCAATTATTTGAATGCAAGCGATAAGCGAGATTAAGGCCAAACGGCCCTCTCTTACATCTAACTTATAGCCTGCAGGTACATATTTATATACAATGTTGTATTAAATAGAAAAAACACAAGGCAGACATGTACAATACACAAAGTATAATACATGCATAAACAAACTATACTACACAAAACACGCACGCACACACACACACGCGCGCACACATACACACACGCGCGCGCGTTCACATTCACGCATGCATTCGCATCAGGTAGAAACAAAGTAGACCGTAGAGTTTTAACAAATTCATGAACGGCTGTTAATGTTTTTGATGAGACAATCATACAATAATTCACGGAATTTTGTTTTTGACTGGGCGTTCCTAATATTTTGTGGAATAGAGCTCCAGAGAAGCGAACCTGTGACCAGGAACGAAGAGTGGTACATTTGAGAATGGTGGATAGGAATAGATAGTACATCCACTTGCCTGGTATTGTAAGTCCTGCTTGAAAGTAGGGAAAACTGCGATGATAAATATGACGGCGACTGTTGTATCAGTAGTTTATAAATAAAATAGCAAGGTGAAGTTTACGTATTTCATCAAGCTTAAGTCAATTTAATTGAGAGTAGAAAATCTGGCATAATACTTTAAATCAAAAATATAACGAATGCATGTATTTTGTACGCGCTGTAAACGCATACGAAGGTCTCAACATAAATTTGTATAGATTAAGTCACAATAATCGAAATGGGGTAGTATAATAGCTTGAACTAGCATCTGTTTGAGTTTAAGTGGTAAAAACCGCTTTAGTCGCTTAAGTGTGTGAAAAGTTAAAAAACCTTTTTTTTGCAGACATCAGATATTTGAGCGCGCCAGGTTAAATTAGAATCTAAAAGGATTCCAAGATTTTTAACGGTAGAAGAAATGGCGATAATTGATTTGTCTAGCAGTAGAGGAGGAACATCATCAAGTTTAAGTTTGTGTAACATTTTTTGCGTCCCCAGGAAGATTGCTTGACATTTTACCGGAAATTATGGTGAAGTTCATACATGCACCCCACTCAAGAATTCTAGCTAGTTCGCTGTTAACTTCGGTAAATGCCTGAATGACATTGTTCGGATTAAAGTGATGATACAATTGGACATCATCAGCATAACAGTGGTAGCGACAGCATTTTAAACAGGTAGAAATATCTTGAATGTATAAACTAAATAGAAGGGGGGCTAAGACACTCCCTTGTGGAACTCCTGACACTAGGTTCCTTGAAGCTGAAAAAGTTGATGTGTTGTGGTCAACTACTTGCTGTGTACGTTCATTGAGATATGACCTAAGCCATTTCAGTGATAGCTCCGTAAAATTACATTGATATTTAAGTTTTGTCAAAAGAATATCGAAATCTACACTGTTGAAAGCTGAGCTGAAATCTAAGAGAATTAGGATTGTAATTTGTTGCGTATCCAAAGCAAGTCTTACGTCATCAATAACTTTTAAAATTGCTGTACACGTACTATAATTTGCACGAAATCCTGACTGATATTTGTCTAGAAGGTTATTACTATGTAAAAAGTCCAACATTTGATCTAAAGCTAAATATTCTATAAATTTTGACAACGCAGGTAGGATGCTAATTGGTCGGTAATCACAGTGATTCTGAGGTTTTAAATTTTTAGGTAGTGGTCTAACAAGTGTGTGCTTCCATAACAGAGGAAAAGAACCAGACCTAAACGAGTCATTGATAATTGATGTGAGCAATGTAACAAGTGAAGGGCAAATTTGAAGAAACATTAATGCCGAAATTCGATCAGAACCAGCAGCATTCGATTTAATACGACGAACCACGTTTAGAAGAGCATCCTCTGTAACATCAACAAATAAAAACGGCTGGATACATTTAGATGATTAAGCCAAAGACAGTTTACGAATAGTGTGTAGCTTCGTAGTGTCATCCAGTTGGTTAATATCTATAAAATGGTTATTAAGAGTCTCTAAATTTGTATTTAAGGCTGACGTTGAATTGATTTTAGCAATACCGGCCTGTTTCAAAACTTTCCAAGTTTCAAGGGTATTTGAGCTTGTTGAGAGCTTATAATAATATCGTAGTTTGGAATTTCTAATAAGTTGCTTTGTCTTATTGCGCATTGCCTTATAGCGCTCGAAATTTGTAGGGTTTTACATTTTATGTAATAAGAAAATGCCGCGTCTCTAAGGCGCCTCATATCTGCTATTTGAGAAGTGAAGCATGGAGATTTCGGCATGGTTACTCGAACTGTTTTATAGGAAGCGTGTATGTCATACCGATTATTAATAAAGAAATTGAATTTTGATAGTTTGATATCAATATCAGTTTCGAGATCTATTTCGAACCAATTAGTAGTTTCTGCATCCGATTGGAGTTTAAGTAAATCTACATTCTTAAAATTACGATAGGTTATTGTTTTCGGCTTAAATCTAGGAGTCCGAATTGAGTATGAAACAAAAATCAAGTCATGATTAGATACTTCTGGAACATGTATCTGACCAAAGTTTAACGCTTTTTCAATTTTTGAAACAATAATGTGATCGATGGTGGATGAGGAATGTGTGGTATGATGAGTTGGATTAAGTGGGAGTATTGACAGGGTGCATGAATCTATCATGTCCTTGTAATGACGAACACATGATGTATCAGCTGATAAATTGATATTCTAGTCCCCCAAAATAATTATTTCAGTATGATGAGATAAGAGTTGAAATAATACGGTTTCGATATCAGACATAAGATCCACATGTGGTGGCTTATAAACAACCCTAACAAGTACTTTAATACAATTACAGAATATTTCAACAAACAGGTATTCGGGACGTCCACTATATAATGAAGGAGAATGAGCAATTGATTTAAATTTTAGGTCATTACGGATGTACAGAGCAACACCACCTCCTCGTTTCCCAGTTCTGTCGTTCCGTATTAATTTGTAACCGACCAGTTTTACCAACGTGCTCTGTAACGTGGGTTTCACTAACTGCAATGCAGTGAGGCTGGTTATGGTCAAATATATAAGAAAATTCATCAAAATTCGGCTAAAATCAAGTGGGGTTTCAAGGGCGAATCGCCGAGGACGGTTTATGTCGGAGCAATTTAGCCGGCGATGCTGTACGCAGCTTCTGTATGGGTAGAAGGTTGTAAAGTCAGGAGGTGCGTCAATTGACGATCGTACAACGCATAACCGCAGTAAAAGCGGCGAGGGCGTACAGGACCACCTCCACGGAGGCGGTCTTGGTGATCAGTAGGACTCTCCCTATTGAATATGTCGTAAGGGAGATTAGAGATAGGCGATTAGTAAATATAGGAAAAGGGCGTGAAATTATCGAAGATCTTAATCTTGGTAATAGGGAAATTGCAAGAAAGATCGTTGTATCTGAGTTGGGGCACCCGGCTGATATTAGAGGAATCGAGTTTGTCGAAGGTGATGAGGACGCGATGGGTATCAGAATTTATACGGAAAGGGAGGTGTTTAGGTTTCAAACCAAACTCGCGAACTGGAGCACAATTTTCCAGTGCGAAGTGGTAGCCATACGAGAGGCTATCGATTACGTAACAAACCATACGGGCAGAGACGAATGATAGTAAATCGGCGCTGACGGCTTTAACAAACATGAACACCTCGACAGACCTCCAAGCGTACGTCTGGAGAATAGCGCGTACGGCGCTCGAGTTTCGACGTTTAAAGTTCTGTTGGGTCAGCTCACACAATGGTAACGTAGGAAACGATAGGGCTGATGAATTAGCTAAAGAGGACGCGACGGGAGACTTTCGAATATCACATTCGTCGATACCGAAGTCCTTGATTAAAAGAAAGCTGCGTGAAAGGTCAATCCGACAATGGGAAGAGAGGTGGAACAACGCCGCCACGGGCAGGTTGACCCACAAATTTATACTGAGCTTAGAAGCTGGAGGCAAGATCGAGGTAAAACTCGATCATAAAATGGTTCATTTGATAACAGGGCACGGCGCGCTGAAAGCGTATTTACATAGGTTCAGGTTAACCAACAACGACAGCTGTGAATGCGGTGAGGGCGCGGAAAGCGCAGAGCACGTGCTCTTTGACTGCCCGCTTGAAGCGGCAAATCGAGGGTTGGCTGATACGAAATTAGCTATCGTAGGTCTAGCATGGCAAAAGAGCCTAGAGGAAGTCGGGGAAGTGGCTAACCGGAAGGCGTTCTGGACAGCCTTTAGAGAGTTCGCAGGAAGGGTTTCGAGATTAGACGGTGATAATCGTGTGTAAATCGGGAGAGGATGGTGGGAGGATTGAAAAATTATAGATTTCGACCTGGCGTGATTTTGACATGATAAGAGCATTATAACCAAAACCTGCAAAAAAAAACAAAAAAAACACAAAAAAAAGAAAAATAAAAAAGAAGAAAGAAAACCAATAACAATAATAATAACTAAATAAGTATACCCAAAACTCTAATATGCACGACGAACACACACTACAACAATCACTGTCCCACCTTCTACGCGCAGAAAATCGGGAATAAACGAAACAAATAAATAACAACAAACTAAATCAGTAAATCTCATTAATTTAAATAAGTGTAATAAATAAAGAAATAATAAAATAGAGTGAAACCGCGCATCCCCCAGGACTTAAAAGGAAGTGATAGTGATTGTGATCCCCCCAGAACATTTAGTGCATATCCACCAGAACTTTAACAGTGCATATCCAACTCCCCCATAAAGGTAAAAAACCAATAGATATAGGTAGACGACCAGATCTTCAGATGCTGGAGAAAATTATATTGAAGGTAAGAATAAAATTGTGGCGGCTGTACTCGCATGAGCATTGATTTGTGATTTTAAACAGATTTTGAAATAATCTAACAAGCGCGTTTTTTGTGTAATGGCGCTAGTCGATATAATGCTCATGCGAGTGCACCTGATAATGTATTTGCTTTTGCTGATATATGCACTGTTACATGCTTTTGCTTATTCAGAAATTTATTTATATATTTATTATATGTTTATTTATATATTTATGTTATATTTATATTTATTTTTACACTTATATTTTTGCCTGCATTGTATTGTTTTGTGGCTTGATTCGTTTGACGTTCTGTCGCCAATTTTTGGCCGCAGTATATATAGAAAAGAAGATTGTATGTATATTATGTCTGTTAGGGAATGATAGGGAACGTTAGGGACAAATTTAGGATAAAGCACTTAGATCAGGGAGGACGAATTTGTAAATTTATAGAGCAGGCAAATAGCTGGATTCACTATTAATACTTTTGGCAACTGCTTAGAAAATTTGAATCCATTTTAAATTAGCTAGCTAGATTTGGATAGCTTTAAGTCGACCCTTCAGGTCGCACTGGTAAGCAGAGCCGGCGTCTGCTATCTGGTATTACGGATCCCTCCCCCTCTCATTTTTGCTTGTGTCTTGTTGATCGGGCACACTCCAAAGTCAACGCTAGGGATACCATTATTTAAACCCTGTTTTTAGTTTTTATTTTAATTTGTTAGATTTTTAGTTAGATTTTTATTTAGGGTGGATTAATTATGAAGTTAGAATTAATAAGAAGCGCGTTTATTTTTCGCGTTTAAACCCAATGTAGTACCTCCGGGTGGAGCATTGGGTACGTGGCCACAAGTATAGCGGCCCTAATTCAAATTATAATGCCGATGGTCACGGAGCACGCAAAACAGGCCAAGTCGAAGCTAACGTTCCCAATTTCTGGCTGCCGATGGTCGAGAGCGAAGGCAAGACTAACAGAAACAAGCAACAAAACAACAAAGCGAATGGTACATATACAAATACACAGATCCACAAACAAACACACACATACCCACATACAAAGCAAACACAACACACTACGTTCAGCACATACAACAATCATATTACAAACCAACACCAAAATAAGTAAGTGCTGCCTCCTCGTGACAGGGACGGTAACGAAGTCTAGGTCACAGACAGACTGGAGAAGGGGTGAGCAATAACTGTTAAGGGACAGCAGATGCCCTGGGAAACACATAGACTCCGCGACTATAGTAACGGAGTAAGGGTGAACCATCTCCAGAACAACTGCAACAACTCAACGGTGCACACAATGTCTCCACGCTGCAAGACTGGAATAAAAATCCTAGACACGGCTAAAACACCAACGTAACCACACACACTACACTAACTCTAAAAGTCCGGTCTATCGTAATTGTTAGACGATAGACCAAACAAAACTGTTAGTAAATAAATAAAAATAAATAAATAAAAAATCTGTAATCCCTTGCTCTTGCAGTTCTTCTTTAATTTTCTCTACAGTGCAGTGTAGTAGATCATTACAATAAATAACTCCCCTTGAGGTATTAAAGGTGCCATGTGGTTGTATGGTGACCGGACATCCAACAAGTCTTGTTACTTGTTGCAACCTTATCGATTGCGTCTTTGACACAACTTTAATCAAAAGTCCTTCACGTGTTTTTTTTAATGTACGAACATCACTAACTAATCCTAATACGGCTTTTGAAGTAACAAAGGGGCTGACTTCAGAGAAGTTGCCCACTTTTCTTTGCACGACGAGAAACCGGGATGCTGCCATCTCGTTTTCCAAGTTCACTGCGGAAATCATTGCGGATGCATGTACCGAAAGAGTGCCGCTTTCTCCATCTTTTTCCGTTTTACTTTCCATAATTTATTTGCTCGCCATTATAGTCAACTTCAGGCTGAGGGTCCGCATCAGATACAGCCTTACTCCCTGATGCCTTTTTAGCTGCCAAACTTATTTTTCCAACCATTGGAATGACATTGTATTCATCACCCTAGCTCCCCACCCACCACGGAATCCAACCAGGGGACGACACATTGTCGCCAGGGCTACCAGAGAGATATAGTGTTCAAGGGAAATCTTGCAGAGCGGGCAAAAGGCCATTCAGGTTGAACAACATCTCTGTCTGCTTAACTACACTATCCCACTCGCCCTGCTGGCGGACTTACCCGACAGCACAGAAGATTGATCAAGGGCGGGCTAACCCTGACCTGCCGTTAAGGGGAAATCCAGACCAAAGTGGACTATTGCACTAATTGAGGACTACAGTCTGCCTCAAAAATGCTCAGCCACCAGGACTCTATCCCCCCGCAAGGGTTTCCACGCTCGGCACAAATATTATTATATTATTATTATTATTATTATTATTATTATTATTATTATTATTATTATTATTATTATTATTATTATTATTATTATTATTATTATTATTATTATTAGAAAAATAACGGTGAAAAAATAAACAAAAATCCCTGAGAAACTGTACAATATACAATTAAAACTAACATTAAAGAAATGGAGTGTTTCGTCTCATATTTTCCTTTTTATTTGAAATTCAACCTTTTACTACGATTAAAATCAAAACTGTTAATAACTGCATTTACATCTATTAAAATGTTTCTTTTTTATAATTGAAAGAGATAATGAAAATACTCTTTCTTGTCCGGTAGCACTTCTGCAATAGGTTTACAGTCGACGGAAGCATAAAAAGGAAAGTCCACAAGATATTGAATTCATGGGCACATTTAAATATAATCAAAATAATTCAAAAACGGTTAAAAAAATTCTTTAAAATTTTTTTTAACACACATTTCTACCCGGTCTTCAATACTTTTATTTACCGTTACTTCCATTCGATAAAAATACTGGAACTGAACAGCAAAAGTTCTTCATTAATATTATTCAAATTTCAACCACTTTTAAAGCTTGAATGAATTAAATTACTAAATTACTATTACAATATTGTTTAAATCTCTTAATACTGCCAAATTTTTTTCCGAAAACCTGTCTTTTATCTCCTCTTTGAGGAGTACTATCGCCTTATGATATTAATCCATTTTTTGAAATGGAACTTAACTTCCCTCGCCAAACCTTGAAGGAATCCTGATTTGTTTTAGCAACACTACTGTTTTGAAATTGCACTTTTGCGCTATTTGAGAGCAATGATTCAAATGTTACTGGAAAAATTCTAACACTTTTACAGTGCTGTTTATTATATCTGCTACCACTCCATAAATATTAGCGAATTGAAGCGCCTTTGACAAAATATCACACTGACCAAGTTTTCTTCGCAGCAACAGAATGCTAAAGACAAAGTCAAAGTCTTCAATCGTCTTTAATAAAGAGTGCACTTTGTCTCCATAGGTAGAATCAGAGTTAGCAATCTTATTAAGGGTTGCAGTTATTGCTTCGAAGTTTTCAAGCAATGAACGTACAGCTTCTACTTTATAGTACCATCTCGTATCGTCAAAGGATCTTAAAGTTTTAACTCCGCCGCTAAAGGATTATATAGTTTTTCTAATAGTTCAAAAGTAACATATCTTCTTTCAGATTTTTCAATAAAATTGTATAAAGTTTGTATAACGTGAAAAGCATTTTTCACAGGATTAATATTTATACAGCACTTAATTAGACATATATGCAGTATGTGCATGGCAGTGAATGTACACAGTTACTGAATTTTCCTGTAATATTCTGTTGCAACCCCTTTATAGAAATAATCCCATATGCAAAAATTAATAAAGGATTTAGATACATTCTAGTAGTTATTGGCGTATTCTTTAACTATCTGTGGGCCGTACCAGTTAAGCGTAAGACGGGCAAAGCTGTTTCAAACGCTCTTCAATCAACAAAGGTTATCGTATTCTAAGGCACATTCAAACGCATTCAGGAAAAAAGTTTTATAATTCAACATTGAAAACTTTAATGAAAAAAATATGGAATTATACATTATAGCGGGTACAGCAATAAAAACACTTGCGTAGTAGAACTCGTCAATCGTACCTTAAAATCAAATATGTGGAAACAATTCAGTTTACATGGTTGGTATCGATGGCTGAATATTATCTTCACTCGTGGCTGCATATAACAACACCAAACATCGAACATTCGGCATGCGACCTGTAGATGTGTCAAAACTCAAAGAATGCAAGCCTTTGAACACAGTATACACTACGAACAAAGCAGTAAACGTAAAAAGTCAACAATTTTCTGTTAGAGAGCATGTTAACATTAGTAAGCATAGAGATCAATTTACTAACGAATATACACCAAATTAGCCTAATAAAATTTTTACAGTAGTAAAAGTGCATTTGACTAACCCCTTAACATACCATTTACGCGGTAGTCTAGGACAACTTATATTAGGTCGAAAAACTTCAACGAACGCATCCGGATATATATTTGGTGGAAATAGTATTGAAGAGTGCTAAAAATTGAAGGTATGTCAAATGGTTAGGTTTAACTTCTAATCATAATACTTGGATTTATAAAAATAATATGTTATGCATCAACAAAACGATTTTTTACTGTTACATACTTTATTATAACCACACACAAATGAACTACTACCATTACTACAATGGTTCTACATTAGTAGAACTGTTTATAATTCCTCGTACCGAAAGCGCAAAACGTCGATGTAATTGATTGCTGCTCCTTTGGTAGAACTAAAATATTTCGGCGTCCGTGAATGTGTGAATAGCGAGCAGGTAAAAACACGTTACCTTCTTGTAACTCAGCCTACGATTTCTCTCCATACTTGGTCAACACTCGACGCAGTCGTTAAATTTCATTCCTACGACCTTGCTCTACTAATTTGATGTTGAGTACTTCTTTGTGATTTATTTGTGCGGTATTAAATTTCTGTTTTAACCCATACATTTTGACTGTCCTACTTATGGACTAGACAATCTACACGTATGCGCATACGTACGTAAACGAAACTGCACTGTTTTATTGATATTGGTTAAATATATGTGTATAGTGATAAAGGTGCAACATGTACAGTGGCGTCCTCTAAAGACTTCGTGAGTTTTTACATGAACAAAAGCAGAAACCAAAATCTTTCTAATAAGAGATCTTTGATGATTCGATGTAACAATACCTTCTTCTCACCCCTGTGCTATCTGTTCTATCCTTCACTGAGTTTTATATAGCGCTTTGCTCCGTGTGGTTTAATTCTCTTCTACGCTCCGCCGCCCTGACCTAGAGCAGTGAGATTGCAGTTTAACAGTTCTGTTCATATAATATTACGCCTCTATTCAAAATCTTAATTTTCAAAGTGTATTTTCTATTTTTTATTAATTAGCTTTAATGTAGTTTCTGTATCAAAAAATCTTCAATTTTCATGGTATTTTACAAAATAATCGTGTTTTACCAAATAACTGCATTCAATAATTTTTTAATATGAAACTAATTAACCTATAAATTTCATTGCAACTCTGCATGTTATCTTGGCATTATAGCCAACGTTGCATTTTACCAGGTTTATAAAGAAATCTTGAAGAATCGTTGTATTCAAGTTCCGGCTTTTATATTAAAATTATCTCTACTCGAAAATTTTTCTGTTTCGTTTGGAACACAACACACCCTAATAGTTTCATATATCCGAGGATTTCAAAGATTTAATGGTCTAATTAGTATCAAACCGCCTCGGCCGATTTGATTTACGAACAACACAAGCGTTCTTTATCTTTGTTCAACTCACAGAGTTATTGGCTGCGTCGCATGCCTCTTGCAGTAACAGGAAAAGCTATAAAATTATCCATTGTATGGTTATTTAATGATCGCGCCGTTTCCTGGAATAAACGTTTATTTATTTAATTAATTTATACATTTCTTAGGAGTTGACGTATTTGTCTAGATTACTAAATAAAAATTTTTAGAGCTTATTTTATTTAAAACACCTAAATGAATTTAAATGTCATATCCACACACAAAATTGAAAAGAGCTTGTCTATATTTTGCAAATGCTATAAGAATTATATTGATAATTATAAAAAGAAAATATCTACACTCACAGTAAATAAAACGCGTTTTTATACACAAAACTATTTATCCCATATTTTAATTACTAAAGGCATAATGATTGTAACAAACACGGTTTGTTTTGTTTTGTAGTATTTACAAGAATTTATATCGCTCTCACGCTTTAATGAAATTAAATGGTTTTTGTATTTACACAATAAATATGACTCATTTGTATAAGATATGAAGTTTATATCAGTTTTACGATTTTTTACAGCCCGCCACTAATGTAGTACACAGGAATTAGGCTTTATATCTAGGCAAATGAATTTGATGACCTTGTACATGCAAAATGCGTATATACACGGTGGAACAATGACTATCCGGAAAGATAAACTTTTTCCATTTTACTTTTATTAGGACTGGCTTTATTTATAGGATTTTGGTTTCAGTGATCTCTTGTGACCTCCTTATCACGTGTCATTTTCCCCTAAATCAAAATATAAAATTCAAAATTTGCGTCATTTTTTCGCATGTATGAGTAATTTTACTATTTTTACTTCTAATTACGTACTATCTACAACTGTTTGTATAAGACATAATGCACACGCATAATCTTTCTTATAATTGGGCTTCTCTCTTTAATAATTTATTTATTTCTATCCTATGCTTAACTAAACGTCCCTTAACTCGATCCTAACATTAGTTATAATCTAACATTTCTATTCTTTATTTTTAATTTTCTCATATTTACACACGACGTTATTGAGTTTCATTTTAAACAGAACTCTCTTTATTTGCCTACTCCACTCATCATGTCGTAACAAGTTCCTCTTAAAATTATTACACCTTGGAAAAATATGGGGCATAAAATTTTAATGAAGTTGATCCAACAACTACACAGCTATACTACTCACATCAAAATTTTTTTACATAAAATCTCCCTATCTAACCTACTAACATTACTTTTAAATTGACATCTTTCAATTAATCTTTATGGTACGCATAAACATTAACCTTAAATGGTTTAATATTAATAACTTCTAACTTATTTGATTCTCTGTAACAATCTTTGACTCTCTATCTACCAATTCAGAATATTCCTCCTTTAACAACGAATCTACTTCATTCACAACTTTACCTGGATATTTAACTACAATTCTTACTTACTCCTCTAATTCTTTCTATATAATTCACATTTATAACCTTAACTGCCTTGTTTTCTTTCTCTTTTGAATCCCTTTCTTTTTCCCACTCTTCCAATTCCTTCTCACACATGCATACTTAAATGTTTTAACAAACCAAACGCCATTCCTCTATGTGTGTACATATCCATTTCAGAGAAAGATTTGATTCTCTAAACAAAATTATCCCAAATGAAATATTAAGTTCTGCTTTTCAAATTATTTCATCATTATCTATTATTTTTCTACCTTTATTCATTTTATTTTTAAAAGCTACATTCACAGAAAGTTCCTTTATATCCTTTTCAACACCTGTAATTATACTACTTTCATCATTTCATGAATTATTTCCATATCTTCAACATTATATTCTGCAGTTTCCAATAATTCTAACTTTTTCTCTAAAAACAAATCAACCTCTATTCTAACTCCTCCGGGGCACCTCATTCTTAAATTCTTATCTCCTTTACCTTTTGTCTCTTTCTAAAATTGATTCAAATTCATACAATCTCCTTCTACTTCTATATGGACTCCTTCGTTCTACTTAATCCTTTCATGTCCCATAATCATCACTTTATTCTCGGTATCTGTTAAAGCTTTCATCTTACTAATAAAATCCATTTCCAGATTGGCACAATTATTTCTATCAATAGGGATAACTTTCTACCTTAACTCCTCTGAATTATCTTTAATAAAACCATTATTTATTAATGTTGCTTCAGCTCCTGTGCCTAAAAGTAATTTCATCTGTTTTCCTTCTACTTGTAATTTTATAGTAGATAATAAATATTGTTTTCATTAATTTTTGCAACATTTTCTAACACAAGTTTTATAAATTCACGCGCATTTGCATATTTATTAATTTCTATACTCCCGTCATTTGATTTGTCTACTTCTAAAAATCCTGCGTACTTGCTCTTTCCGGGTTGATTAGCTATCTTTGCGTATGTCCTCCTACTGCTACCATTTATGCTATCTTTTTGTACATTTGTCACATTTTCCCTTTCTTGAATAACGGTTCTATTTTCAATGGTGCGGGATTCATTGTTCTCTTTTCCCCCGCCTCTCCTAATGGCATTTCTTTTATTCCAATTATTTCTTTGCATATTTCTCCTTTCAACTAATGCGCTTTGGTATTTCTCTTGTATATTGTTCCTTTGGAATCTAAATGTATTTATGCGCTAGTTCCTTGGCCTGGTCTCCATCCTCCTTGGTTGACTCAAATCATAATATCTTTGAAGACATCCCAAAAACACAGCTCTATCAACAATATTTCGTTTCGAAGTGACCTGCTAAGTACCTTATAATCTGCTTGTCCTCTAAAGAAGTATCAAGTTGTTTGGCAACACTATATTTCTTGAACGCATACAACTTCCTTCTCATTCCCGAATCACTACTATTTTGCCCATCAATAAATCATCTCGAACTTTGAATTGTAGGTTGTCTCCCGAGAAATGTTTTTAAAATTTAATCTTGAAGTCTTTAAACAAACTCAACTCACTTTCAATTAGCCCAAACCAATTTTTGGCACCCCCTTTCAACATGGATCTCACAATATTTAACTAGGTTTGTTCATCTCAGCTCCCCTGTATTAAAGTCATTAGGTTATTTAAAAATATCTTAGGGTTAAGTTTATTATCCTCCATCGCATAGATTTCCCAACATACATATTTTTAATCCTATCTTCTAAATTCTCAAATTTATTTCCCAAGTCTGTTTTAAGATTTCCCAATTTATTTCTAAATGTTTTAAAACCAGTTGGGCAGCTTCCCTCTATTTCGTTTACTTTTTAATGTAATTTTTTAATTTTTTTATCTCTATCTTTCTCACTTGCATCCTGATTCGCTTTTATTTGAGCAATTTCTTCTTTAACCTCATGCTTGTCCTCTAAAACTTGTATTACTTTCGCTCTAATTTCAAACTTCATTTCATGAATGGTTTTGTTATTTTCTTTTAAACCTGTAGTTAGTCTTTCACGAATCTTTAAAATAACTTTTCATTCATTTTGCTACGATCTCTCCGAATTCTGCTTGTAAAGCCTGAGAACTTTTGTCAAACTTGTCACCCATTTTTTAATACCTTTTGCTTTCTCTTTACTAATTTCTTTTATATTTTCCTTTTGTTCCTGCACATTTTAATTTAGACGTAATAAGAAAGCCATCATTTATGATTCCTGAGTCTCTCATACACTTTGTTCGTTCTTAACCTCAGGATTCTCTTTTTCGCTTCTTACACATAAACACTTTCCTGAGAAACAATTTCCACACCTTCAGTTCTCGAATTTTCACGAACCCCTTTCATCCTATTAGCCATACCAAAAATCAATCAGATATCACAAAAAGAGGGAAAAAAAAATGCTCCCACAAAATCTTACGAGACAAGAAACTCTAATTTTCAGACGATTTGATCGACCCCTATGTTGGGACACCGTTAAATTAGCTGTGTTACTTTCTCTTAGGAGTGGGCGCTAAAAGAGCGTTGTGACACGGTACAGCAAATTGTAAATTTGAAATTACTAACTTACCTTCCTTTCTAACTTTTGTTTGTCTGGCTAGCTCAACGGAAGTTTTTACTATAGAATTCACAAAATGAAATAAAACACAGCAATCTCAAAACGCATCTATACATTGAAAAACAATTTTCTTTTATTTAAAAGAATACAGAACAGTTTACAACACAATTTTAAAAATAAAATTATCTCTAACAAGTACTTATTTACTTAATGATTAAAATATTTCTTACCCAAACTTTGTTAAAATTTACATAATTCAAATCTCTTTTCTTGTGGATAATTTACCTGTCTTTAACTACCCCGAAGGAAGAGTATAATTGGCCATTGATGCTCCAGATAATCTACTAAAGGTCAAAATGTTCCGAACTTTGACTTAAAACATTCTGGTAAATACCCTAACAAAAAAAAAATTATATGAATTTAAGACTTATTCTACCTTAAATGCATATGACAAAATATTTAAATATCCGTTACAAACAATGAAATCTAAATATAATACCTGCTATAGAAAAACAGCTATTGTCATAATCTCCAACGTTAATTAATGATATTATACTTCTTCATTACATTTTTAAATTAACCTTGAAATCCTAGTTAATGAGTTTTGTTCATATAATTTTAAATCTTTATTTAGAATTTTAATTTTCAAAGTGCATTCCCTATTTTTAATTAATTAGATTTATAAAGTAGATTTATATCGAAGAATCTTCAGTCTTCATGGTATTTTACAAAATAATCACGTTTCACCAAATAACTGCATTCGATAATCTTTTAATATTTGAAACTACTGAATTTATAAATTTCATTGCGCTTCTGCATGTTATTTTGGCTTTAAAACCAACGATACATTGTACTAGGTTAGGAAAGAATCTTGAATGAATTGTTCTACTCAATATCCGGCTTTTATATTAAAATTATCTTTATTCGAAAATTTT
The DNA here is from genome assembly GCA_036346225.1 of Platerodrilus igneus. NCBI lineage: Eukaryota > Metazoa > Arthropoda > Insecta > Coleoptera > Lycidae > Platerodrilus > Platerodrilus igneus. The sequence goes on from JARFIW010001414.1 coordinate 1,589,344, forward strand.
TCTGTTCCGTTTGGAACATAATACTCCCTAATGATAACATATTTCCGAGGATTCCGCAGATTTAATGGTCTAATTAGTATCAAACCTCCCCAGTCGATATTTAGTCTTCGCGCGATATCCCCGAATAAAGATTTATTTATTTAATTAATTTATACGACATTTCTTATGATTTGACGTATTTGTCTAGATTAATAAAAAAAATTCTAGAGTTTGTTTCATTTAACACGCTTAAATGAATTTAAATGTCATATCCACACACAAAATTAAAAAGAGCTTGTCTATATTTTGTAAATAAAAAAGAATCATATTCTTAGCAATTATAAAAAGAAAATATATGCATTCAGGGTACATAAAACGTGTTTTTATACACAAAATTATTTATTTAGTATTTTAATTAATAAAAGCAGTAAATTGATATTGTTTTTATGCGGATTAAATTACATAATGATTGTAACGTACACGGCTTGTTTTATGTTTTGTAGTATTTACAAAAATTTACATCGCTCTTGTAAAATGAAATTGAATGGTTTTTGTATTTACACTTCAAGCATGATCGATTTGCATAAGATATAAAGTTTATATCAGTCTTACAATTTTTTACAGTTCGATATTACTATAATATACGGGAATTATGCTTTATCTTATCGCGGATAAAATTGATGACCTTGTACATGCAATACGCTTACATATAGGGTAAAAAAATAAATATTCGAAAATTTCAACTTTATTCTGTTTTATTTCTATTTGGGTTGGCTTTATTTATAGGATTTGAGGTTCTATGACCTCTCGTGACCTCCTTATCACGTCAATATATATATATATATATATATATATATATATTGGAACCATGCTTTTACCAATAACGCCACCGAGATCGGTGACGACAATTGAAAAATTTACAAATTTAAATCGTGTATAAGGTCTTGGAAACTTGTATCTTGATTTTTCCGGAACAGGGATATATATATATATATATATATATATATATATATATTGTTGCGATCCACTATTAGGCAACCCGTCAAACATACAAACGCCCGGGGCACAGCGTATTCTTCAGCATTCGAGAATCCTACTACAAAGTTCTAGATAATGAGTCATATCTTAATGCAGGGTATATATAAGGCCGCTTATGAATGTAAGAGTCAGTCTATTCTTGAATGTCTAATATAAATTATATCGTTGTAAAGTAAACGTAGTTGAGTTTTTAGAATATATACATAAATGATATGCTGTGTCTAATGTGCATGCAGCTTGCAGTATACATAAATAAATAGAAGTGTATAAACAAATAGTTGTGTTAGTGTTGTTAATGAACCTATGGTAAAGAAGATAGTTTAAGAAGATATTAGTGCATGTAAATTCATTAGTGTAATAGTGCTTCATTGTTAAGTGTCCTGAAAACATCTATAAATAAGGCATATACTGTTAATTAGACTTGTGAACAGTAAGTAATAAAGACGTTTGTTATTACTTGTTTTAAATTAAAGAAACGCGGTAGTAGTAGCGCGTTACAATATATATAATGATATTAAAAATAATTGCTTATAGCAAATTTAATAAATAAAACAGTATATACGAGGTATAGATAAACACCCACTTTACGAAAAATGGAAAAATAGTTTTTAACTATACAAAGCAAGCTAGTAATTTGCATAGCCATAAATGAAAGATAAAAGGAATAAACATTTCATCGACTAGTTTCGATCTCACTGGATCTCATCCTGATGAGGTTGTTCTAGCTGAATTCTGAATTACCACTGGACCTACGAGTTCCCTTGATCTAGTAAAAGATAGTATCTGAGTGTTTCATGCTGATTCAGTTACATGGAGTACTTACTACGTCGTCAGTCTGAGAAACTACCCAATAACTGCAGTAACCTTTTTTGTCCGTGACAATATGCAGGCATTTTTTCCCAATCATAGAGAAATATAAAATATACTGAGAACCATTCAAGTAATTGCAGCAGATCCTATTTGCATAATATCAAACAGCATACCTTATGGAGATTTAAGAATAAAATCTTCCTTTTACTAAACATCCCTCCCCCCTTTTTGTTTTCTCCAATTGTTTATTCGCCCTTTGTATAAGAAAACATCTCATTTTCAACCTGAATAAATTAATCAAAATGTGCATGGCGCAGAAATCAACTTTAATCCAATTACGACAGGAATTACTTATCATTCACAGGCATTCTTTTCAACAATAAAAAAGTATGTTTGGCATTTAAAACTCAACTTGTGAATAAGTAAATCAAAATTAGCATTTTTCTTCATCCGTGAATTGTTGAAAAGCGATTCGCCGACATATCCATTCATCAACTTATAGTTGTCATATCATTTTTAAACGAAATATGATCAGTAATGCAATTAATAAATCTTCAATTAAGAAAAGCTTAAATCAAGAGATCAAAACAAAAAGAGAACTTGGTTTCCCTTTCTTTATATAGCTTCTGCGTTTGCAGGTCTTAAATGAACTATGGGTTGAACTAGCCCTTTTCGTACCTACATAGTCGAAATCTATCTTCCTAATTAAAATTCTCTGATCCATACACTATCAATACCGCCCTTGCAGACTTTAAAATATTTTATTCTAGGTGCGGAAGTAAATCAATTATGCGTTTACAAAATTCTTTCCGAATAAATTCTTATTCTGCTTTCTCTATTATTTTCTGAAAAACGCTACTTTGCAAGAAGCTATCAATTGGCTACATTTCTATATTTCCTGAATGTTCTAATATCATTAAATTAATTTCTTATAGCTTATATTTTAAAAGTGCAGCACTGCCAACTAAAATACTATTAATGTCTATTTACACAAGTTAGACTGTACAAATCTATTTATACAGAACAACTTGCATTTCTTTGCTCATGGTGAACAGAGGAATCTTTTGATTTCAGGGATTATTTATTTATTTGGAGCGTATTCATTACCATATATATATATATATATATATATATATATATATATATATATATATAAGCAAAATAAATATTGGGGATACAGTCAGATTGGGCATGGATTTAATATAAACTTCTTATAACCATTTCAAGCTTTCGAAAATGTTTATTTTCTTCATCAGGATACTAAAAGTTTATAATTTAACATTTATATGATAAAATTCTATAGGTTACTTACGATTATAAAGTTTACAATTATATAAACATTAAATGACATCTATATGACATGGACAGGTTTTTGTTCATACGCGTACATTTAAAAGTTTCTTATAAGTATATGCAAAATTAAAGTTAAAGTTAATGTAGTAAAGATATTAATTAAATAAAGTAAAATAGTTATTATAGGTCTTGATAAAAATAAAATAGAAACTAAAAAGTGTTATACTAGTTTTTAAAAATTAAAGCTAATCGTATTGTACCAAAGGTGTTATAAATTTGTATAGTGTGATAGTTTTATATAAATTTAGAATTATTTTTATTCTTTATTATTGTTATAAGATATGAATAAATATTGTTTAAATTTTATGTGTCTGTTTTTTTATTTATAGGATTTTCTTCGAGAGCAATCGCGATCATTTCAAGAAATAAGCGTTTTTTATAGCTAGTTTCTCTGAATATAATTCTGGTGTCATCATAATTCATAGTGTGACCTGTATCAATTACATGGGAAGCTAGCGCGCATGTTTTTTTGTTCAGATTGCAATCACTTTTGTGTGAGGTTAGTCTTGTAGATAACCAATTTGATGTCTGTCCAACATACCTACCATTACAGTTACGACAGGGTATACTGTAGACTATTCCTGACTGTCGGGGTGTAGGTGTGTGGTCTTTAAGACTACTATATAATACCCTGTCTAAAGTTATAATTGGTTTTTTGATAAGTTTGATGTTTTGAAGATCCTTAAAAAAATGTTTTAATTTATCTGTAAGTTTATCAATGTACGGAAGTGGAATAAACATTGTAGGAGATGTGGAGCTGGTATTAGTGTCTGTAGTATTGTTGGAGTAAGTGTTGATTAATGTGGTATTTTTTCTTGTGGTGGTGTTGAAAATTAGTTTGTTGATTAGAGGTTTCGGATATGAATTAGTAAGTAGTAGGTTTCTGAGTATTAAAAAATTTTTGTATCGTAGGGTAGGGTGTGTAACAGATTCAATTTTTCGTTTTAGGCCTAGAACTGTGTTTATTTTCATGTTTAACGGATGAAATGAGTAATAATTCAAATACCTACCAGAAGATATAGGTTTGCGATACCAGTCTGTGATTAATACATTATCAGAACGTAACACTTTCATATCTAAAAAGGTACTGAGTAATTGGATTCTTTTCTATGGTAAATTGTATGGCAGGATTGTAACTATTAAATACTTGAAGTATGTATTCTTCGCTATCAGAAGGTACACAACAAATCAAATCATCGACGTACTTTTGATAAATGGAAATTGGAAATGAAATTTGGTGATGCGGTCGTTTAGTAGATCATCCATAACATATTGTGCGATTATGGGAGACACGCCGGCTCCCATGGGAGTACCTAATATTTGTTTATAAAATTGGTTATTGAATGAAAAATACGTTGTATCAAATAAAAAATCTATTAGCTTAAGAAAATTTGTTTTTGTAATTTTACAATTATTTTGAATATTCTCCCAATGTAATTCAATGCTGCCTTTGGCCAAGTCTACTGAAATATTGCTGAATAACGAAATAACATCTAAACTAATGATAACAAAACCTTGGGGTATCTCAAAGTTATTGATGAAAGTTGCAAACTGAAAAGAGTCTTGGACATAATACGGATTAGAGGTATTGTATGATGCTGTAAGGATATTAGTGACTATTTCAGATATTTTAGAATTGGGTGCAGATATGGATGAAATTATGGGCCGAAGGGAAAGTACAGGCTTATGAATTTTCGGTAGTCCGTAAAATTTAGGTGAGATGGAATTGTAGATCATTAATTGTGAAGCTTCGTTAGGATTTAGGTTCTTATTTTTCTTGAGTTCTGTTATAATTTTATTAGACTTTTGTTGGATAGTACTAGTTGGGTCATTATTAATAGGAATATAATATTTACGGTCTTTGACAATTTCGTTGGCCATTTCATTATATTGAGTTTTATGTAACAATACAGAAACGTTTCCTTTATCTGATTTCGTTAAAATTAATTCTTTATGATTATTCATGAAAATTGATGATTTGATTAATTACCATAGAAAAAGAATCCAATTACTCAGTACCTTTTTTAGATATGAAAGTGTTACGTTCTGATAATGTATTAATCACAGACTGGTATCGCAAACCTATATCTTCTGGTAGGTATTTGAATTATTACTCATTTCATCCGTTAAACATGAAAATAAACACAGTTCTAGGCCTAAAACGAAAAATTGAATCTGCTACACACCCTACCCTACGATACAAAAATCTTTTAATACTCAGAAACCTACTACTTACTAATTCATATCCGAAACCTCTAATCAACAAACTAATTTTCAACACCACCACAAGAAAAAATACCACATTAATCAACACTTACTCAACAATACTACAGACACTAATACCAGCTCCACATCTCCTACAATGTTTATTCCACTTCCGTACATTGATAAACTTACAGATAAATTAAAACATTTTTTTAAGGATCTTCAAAACATCAAACTTATCAAAAAACCAATTATAACTTTAGACAGGGTAT